>JAZHFQ010000008.1:2400000-3007229 GCA_038387885.1 Spodoptera picta | reverse complement strand
CATTCGCAACCTAACCTAACCTAACCTAACCTAACCTAACCTAATCCCGGGCACGGCGGATTCGCCGAATACTTGTATCGTTTTAAGATTACGGGGAATCCGTTGTGTCCATGTGACCCCGCGGAAGAAGAGACTGTCCCGCATATAATATTTCACTGCCCAATGTACACGAGAGAGAGATTCGAGACCGAGCAAATGCTGCAGGGACAAAAAATTTGTCCTTACGACATTGGCAAACTGCTGGCAAACCGGAAAAGTAGAAATGTGGTAATAACCGCAGTATTATATAATATATTAGTAATTACATCTTATGTATGTAATAAGTAAGATAGAATGTAAGAAAAAAAAAAAAAAAAAAACACACGAAAAAAAATATCCTGCACATTAACAAAATTAAAACTTTAGACCTAAGTGATTAAGTAACTGTAGTAATATAACGAACAACATTGTAAATATTGACCTTGACCACGTCAGGGGTTTCTGAAATCGGCAGGAGGGTTTTTAGCCGGTAAGAGTCTGGCAGTACTCACACTTCCCTACTCGTGGGGAGGTGTGAGGTGGGACTCTCCGGGAGAAGCCCACTGAAGACTGTGAGGGGGTCTGGGAGACCGGATGAACCTTTACGACCAGGACCCCCTCGGCTAAGCCTGCCAGAGATGGCGGGCCATATCACGCCCCTCCCTCCCCGGCCAACCATTCCCGTCCCGCGAAGGGAGAAGGCGGTTGTATTACCGTCTTCTCCTACCGACTCTACGTCGTCGAAGCGCAGGGGCGAGGGCATCTTCCTCCCTCTCACGCTCTGCCGCCTCCTTTTGCGATATGACGCATTCGCAGAAGGAGGCCATCGCCGCCCATGTTTCCTCGCTCCCCAACATTGCGCGTACTACGCAGGGGAGTGAGAGGTCTAGTCCGACCGCCGCGACAAGGTTCTGACGCGGCTCGGACCACGATGGGCACTCTTCGAGTGTGTGCCGCACCGTGTCCTCTGTCGCACCACAATGATGGCACGACGGGTTCTCCTCCCGCCCGATGCGGTGCAGGTACGACCCAAAACAACCGTGACCTGTCATCACCTGCACCAGACGGAAGGAGAGAAATCCGAATGGCCGCTCGAGCCAGGTCTGGAGGACCGGCCCGATTGCGTCCAGTCACCTTCTATATATCTTGTCATTCAATTACATTTTCTTTTAAATTTACTTTTTGTTTCTATAAATTGGGCATAAATTAGCAGTCTGTTACATTACGGCTAGCTATATGGAATAACGCATAGCTCCGAATACTATTTGGCTGATTTTGACTCAGTAGTATTCAATTCGGCTAATCGTTCAGTCATTGTATTACAAAACGCCCCTGGTTTACTAAGCGGCTAACCGTAATGTAATACGGCATATTGTACAATTCGCCTGCGACATATACAACTAAAATGATTAAATTTCTTGATTAGGTATTTAAGTGCTATCTCGTATTTGATTAAATCATGTACAATATTATGTTTATGATTAGATTAGACGAATACGGTTGGCATAAAAGCTTTGGTCAGTCGAGCGTATCTAGTTCAGTTGTAAGGATCGCTATGAGGTCGCTACTCACTTGCCTAGTGGCCGTCCTGGTTGCGGTGTGCGTCCGCGGGGACCGGTACCATCCCGCGGACCCCGGCAGCCGAGCCGCTGCTGCCACCGTTGTGAATCGTGCCGAAACCTCTGCCAATTACTGGGCCCAAGAAGCGCAGACAGCGATCAATGCTCGGCTGGCGCACAAGGAGAGCGTCAAGAAAGCGCGCAACGTGGTCATGTTCCTGGGCGACGGCATGTCCGTGCCCACGCTCGCAGCCGCGCGGACGCTGCTCGGCCAGCGCCGCGGAGACACCGGCGAGGAGACTAAATTGCATTTTGAAACATTTCCCACTGTTGGCTTGGTTAAGGTTGGTTTTTACAATTTCTAGTCATATTTAAAATTTAACCCTCGATATATTAAAAAAAATGTAAATGGTAAACTATTTACAATGAAGCATTTTATAAATTAAAGGATTACTATTTACACGATATTCAAGCTGGTAGTAACATTTGCAAAGGTCAAGTTGACATGTTAGTACTTAGTCAAGTTGACATGTCAGAACATAAAGTTAACAATACAATTTGACATTTTCGTATACTTATTTAAAATTGTCTATAAATAACTTTTTTAAATTCTACGTACAGACAAATTTAACATATAGAAAAGGAGAAAAATCAGTAGTAGGGGTAGCACGGCCCAAGCTACCGGTGGTTAGGGCTCTAGAGACAGAAACCTCCTCTCAGTACGTGCCGTTTATAGGATTACCCTTTGAGTACCGTCATTATAGACAGAATTAAAGAACAATAGGTGTGCGGACACCGGTGTCTTCGCGGTGTTTGACAATTTAAATTTCGTTTCAATTTGACAGTAATATTGACCGACTTCAAAAAAAAGGAGGAGATTCTCAATTCGACCGTATATTATAACTATGCTATTTTTTTTATGATTTTGTTCGCCAATATTTCCGTTATTAAACCGAAAAATTTGAACCGATTTTGATAATACTTTTATTGAAAAGGAAATAGTTCCAGAATGGTCTCATGATAAGAAATTCAGGATCTGATGATGGAAGACCAGGGAAATCGAGGGGAACTTTTAAAAATTATTGGGGCGACTAGTGCATTTGTTAATGTGTTAAAATGTGTTAAGTGTTAACAACCACTACAATCTGATAAAGGTCTGGAGTCGATCTGACGATGGAGCCGAGAGCCAGTCGAGGGAACTCCTCAACGGTTAACAGTACCTATCTTGTGTTTGGGTTTGATTAATTTGTATTGATGAGGACTCCTCCTTTTTTTGAAGTCGGTAAAAAAGAAAAAAGAACTATTATTGATCATACGTACTTACAGCTTACACACCCACTGATAGGTTAGAAGTCAGTGCCACAAACCCATAGCAAAATATAAAGTTTTTAATGGTCACAGCTGGTATAATCCATAATTAAGCCTTTGACTGCGACAGAAAACTGTTGAAGGTAAAATACTTTTGAATAACTATTTCCTTGTCCAGGTATGGGCCACGATAGCGTGGATTTACCATACCAGACGGAGGATTACCCATGGGTAATCCTCCGTCTGGCGTTCAAGGTGTTAAATTGTAAACAGCTTAATAATGTTAGGTATTGTTTAAAACTTGTGGTACGTATGACCAATAATAGTAATATTTTTCCTTTTTAGTTTTTACTTTTCGTTTGTCTTAGTTTTTGAAGTCGGTTTTTTTAAACTGTCAAACACCAAGCGGTCACCGGTGACCGCAACCTATTGTTCTATAATTGTGTCTACAAAACAGGTACTCGACGAGTTAAACGCAGGTTTTTTGTACTGCGACATTAGTTCCGGTCATTGCAATTGTCAGATTTTTAAGTTTGAGGTATACACAAGTATACCTACTCAAATGTTACATACGTGGTATTGTTCGTGGGTAGGGTTACCATATCTCAAAATTTTAGGACAATTCTCACAATTGCGCTTTGCAAACGTTAGGAAATCTCAAGATTTTTATAATTTTTAATAAAATACAGTACCTACCTACATTTTAAAGTAATCCTCTTTGGAACTTAGTAACTAATTATTATAGAATCAAATCATTATCATATCAACACTAATTTATTGAAGTTAATAATAAATTTGTTGTATTGTTATTGGTAGAGAGGGGGTAATTTTTTTCGTGGAACCATTCAGCAACATCTGAGCTGAATTTAATGTGATACATGCGACATTAGAACAGGCTGAACAGGTACTGACCTGTTCAGCCTGTTCTAATGGACCTGTTGTAACCGTACAACAGGTCCGCTAGAACTGTTGTAGTTCTTATTTCAAAAGATGACTACTCATTATTATTTATTTGTATATACTTTAAGATAAAAGAGACTGTGACCAAGAGTTTGTTCAGCATTCCATCTCAGAATAGACAAATAGAAAATGTCAGCCTCATCTACATCTACATAGTTAACGCAATGGAAAGATTGGCGGGTGAAAGTGTTACTCTGTAACGTATTTGCGTTATAGAAATTATTTTTAAATTGCATTAAATTATACACAGAAATATGTTACGAAAGTAATGAAATTTCAAAATTCTCACTTCGAAAAGGGACGACACTTATAACTTGTGTTATGGACGTTTCAGACGTATTGCGTGAACGCCCAGATCGCAGACTCAGCGTGTACTGCTACAGCGTATTTATGTGGAGTGAAGGGTACTTACGGGGCTATTGGAGTGAACGCGGAGGTCCCGCGACGAGGCTGCGAGGAGTCTACCGACGCCAGCAGACACGTCGAGTCCATCGCCGAGTGGGCGCTGGCTGACGGCCGCGACGCTGGTGAGTGACACAAACAAACTGTTCTAACCCTGTCACTAGCAGTAGCGCACATTTTCTTACAAGCAAGTAAAACAATAAAAATGTTAATTTATATAGAATCTGTCACCACGGCCTATCGTGTTGCAGAAGCGCGGGCCGGATCGGTCGACACGCAAGTATTAACGACATCCCCATAAAAACCTTGGAAGTTGAGAAAGTCTTGGGTGTGGGACGCAACCCGCGACACCCTTGCGCCTTCTCATTTTCCA
This sequence comes from Spodoptera picta, assembly GCA_038387885.1. NCBI lineage: Eukaryota > Metazoa > Arthropoda > Insecta > Lepidoptera > Noctuidae > Spodoptera > Spodoptera picta. Next base: position 3,002,609 of record JAZHFQ010000008.1, on the reverse strand, counting down.
GTAACGGCGGGTTGTGCTGGTTCGGCTGCTGCAAATATAGAAAACTTCAAGCGGCGCATTTGGTTGTTGGTCCTAGTTGGTAAACACTATTGTTTACCAACTAGGACCAACCTAACGGCTGTTTGTCTTTACCTATCAAACAGCCGTTCTGCAGTACCTACTGGCCATTCCAAATCAAAATAATTTGTGTCTGGCTAATTTCATATTAATTTTATCTTTAAATCATGGAGTTTTCTTCAAAAGTATCAAATTTTTATTGATTAGTATTACATTTACATCGCATTTCAATCTTTTTCGTCATCTTGATTTGACAACCATTGGTCAAGCGTTTGTTCCACCCTGTTCAACGAACTCAATGATCGCCGTCTAGGAATTTTCAACCGCATTGTTATCTGCGATGAAAAATGGATTCTGTTTCATAGCCGCAAGCGCTCAGCAAGTTGGTTGGATTCTGATTCAGCACCAAAACAATATCCTAACTCAACGAAAACTTACCGCAAGAAAAGTGATGATCACTGTTTGGTGTGGTTCATCTTCTGCTTCTTATCGAACGGGACGAGCATTATTGCGGATGTGTGTTCAGATAGTCCAAAATACTTTTGAATAACTTGTTTCCTCCCGTTCATCTAATTTCTTTAAGCAGGGTAGCAATAAACTGCTGTCATGCTGGCAAAGATGTATTGATTGCATGAGTGATTACTTCGATTAATACAAATAAGTACCTATTTTTTAAGTTATATTTTTTATACAATCGGCAATTTCATAACCTATTATATTTTTGAGCCGTTAGGAGTTGAGACTAGGTCCGTGGGGTCCAAGGGCACGTAGTTCAATAAAAACTATCAAAACGCCTGGTCCACGTATCTCTTCTTCGGTCAGGCATTGCCATTCAACGTAGCAATGTTGCCAGCGTTCGGGTATTTTCTTCGTTGACATTGATGCGTATGAATTTATTGACGCATTTTCAACACTTATTTCTGGCTTTCTTTTGTCTCATTTTAATTTTATTTACGTAGGTACCTAGGTAGGTAGGTAGTTGTTATTGTGTTAGTTTATATTTTTTCTAGTATTTTCGGTATAAATTAACCCTATACTTGAAATCTAGAATCGGTAATTTATTTTGGTCTCACTATAATATTTATATTTTGCTTATTCTATATATGTATACTAATGTATATGTAGGTACATATCATATCTATATTTTTTTAAACAAAAAACCGTGCTCCATTGTAGGGTTTTCTCTTGTGTCGTGGGTGCGTTAACAAACATACAATATCACATATAATATATACATGACACCCAGACAGTGTACATTTGTTATTATTATATTATTGTATGGGATAAGCCAGTAATCGTGCAGACGGATCATTTGGTGGTAAGCAACTGCAAGCCCATAGACAGTCCTAACACCAGGGGCGTTACAAGTGCATTACCGGCCTTTTGTGGATTGTTGGGGATTTGGGGGATTTGAGGGATTGGGCAGATAGCAGAGGGGGTGATTGGACCTCCGGTAACCTCATACACACGAAGAAACACAACGCAAGCGTTGTTTCATGTCGGGTTTCTGTGAGAGTGTGGCATCACTCCGGTCGAGCAGGCCGGTGTATTTAATTTACCTATGTATATACTTCAATTTGATACCTTTTGCTAAGTGAGCTGTTACACACACACTTATACGCACGCATATATTAAGCACGCCAGTGAGTTTACTCATAACAGCTCTAGTCGATTGGATGCTGTAAGTCGCGTTTACTAAACCTGTTTTTGTATCATTGTGTTGGTATTAATGGTGCGGTATGTACAGAGGTAACGGTATCTTGAATGCAGAGATTGTAAGTTCCAGGGGCAAGATGGGTAAACAAAATATTAGTACAATGATGCATTGTGTTTAGGTATTGTTACAACGACGCGCATCACCCACGCGTCACCGGCGGGCGTGTACGCTAAGGTGGCGGACCGCAACTGGGAGCACAACAAGGCGGTGGAGGACCATGGCTACGACACGGACCGGTGCCCGGACATCGCGCACCAGCTCGTGCATAAGCACCCGGGGAACAAGCTCAAGGTTTAATTCATTTATTATTACACCAAAAACAATGTTTATTAAAAAGGAAAAGAAACAGTTCCATCATAACATAACATTACGCCTTTTATCCCCGAACGGGTAGGTAGTAGATGGGACTCATAGTCCCATGTAATAGGGGGTGAGCCTATTCTCATATACCGGGCACAATTCCAGACTCCATGCTACTACTGAGAATTTTTTAAAAACCCAGTAATACTTTGGCAGTCGCACTTGCGACCACTCGGCCAACGAGGCAGACAGTTCCATCATGTCCTACAATTATTTCCAATACATGTATTACATAATTTACAACGTATAGATAATTTACAACGTATAAATGGTACATTGTTAATGTTAACACTTTTCTTCTTCTTCTATTTTTCTTCTTTTTTAATTAAACCACATTCTCTTCTCGTCAAAGCGAATAGGAATTAAGGAACCAATACAACTTTCTCTTTTACTTAACGCTAATTTTACTTCCTGACTCCGTACTGTTACTGAGAAATATCATGATCAAAATACCGAACAGTACTTTATCCGACCGAGAAATCGATTAACGGAGTCTCGTTACTGGAAGGTCTTACTTTATCATATTAAAAACTGCTATCCCTATCAGGAAAGGTGCCACATCGTGTATGGCAATGATAGAGTTTATATATTTAATTGTGGTGGCTTTTTTAGGTTTTATTTGGCGGAGGAAGACGAAACTTTATACCGACTGACGTACAAGACGAAGAAGGAGATTTTGGGCACCGAACAGACAACCGAAACCTTATCCAAGAATGGCTGCAAGACAAGGAAGATCGTAAAGTCACTAATAAGTTTATTTGGAATCGTGAGCAACTGATGAGCCTAGACGATGATCTTCCTGAGTACATTTTAGGACTTTTCGAAAGTAGTCATCTTCAGTACAATATGCAGGCTAATGCCACTACTGAGCCCACGTTGACTGAGCTAACTGAGATAGCAATCCGGTCTCTAAGTAGAAACGATAAGGGTTTCTTTCTGTTCGTGGAAGGTGGTCGCATCGACCACGCGCACCACGACAACTTCGTAGAGCTGGCGCTGGACGAGACGCTGGAGATGGACAAGGCCGTGGCACGCGCCGCCGAGCTGCTCTCTGAGGACGACTCGCTGATTGTGGTCACAGCGGACCACGCCCACGTCATGGCTTTCAATGGGTACTCGACACGTGGACATGACATCCTTGGCCCTTCCAGAGACTTGGACGAAAAGGGAGTGCCTTACATGACGCTCTCTTACACTAACGGGCCCGGCTTCCGTTCGCATGTAAACGGTGTGCGCCCTAATGTCACCGCTGAGAGCAATTACCGTAAGTTATCTATTGAGCATTGTAAATGAAAATGTAGTTACAAAAACTTAATGGAATTTTTAAATAATTAATACATTATAGTACATGCAATAGCATGTACTCTCTTTCATCGTATTCACATCGCAAACACATCATTCAAACGATGAATCAATCCCACTTGTGCTTGTGGATATACCAGAATGACCAGGTTTAATTTGCAATTTCACCATGCTTACGATCCCAATTTGGTTAACAGGATCTCTAGAATGGGAGGCCCACGTGGATTTTCCACTGGACTTGGAGACGCACGGTGGAGACGACGTGGCGGTGTTTGCGCGCGGGCCGCACCACTCCATGTTCACGGGGCTGTACGAGCAGAGCCAGCTGCCGCACCTCATGGCGTACGTCGCCTGTATCGGCCCCGGCAGACACGCCTGCAGCGCCGCCTCGCATGCGCTGGCACAGCCTGTCCTGCTACTCACTCTCTTTATGCTACTCACTTCACTATTCCAACAATGATCTAAACATTAGTGTAATATGCTGTGATTATTTAATTTAATTTAATAATAATAATTATAATACAAGTAGCTCCCACGTCATGGGACCAGACAGATAATATCGTATATGCGGCAGGGTGACGTAGATCGAACAAAAAACTGACGATTACGTAGTTTTGTTTTAGAGTTAAAAGGTCTTTCTAGAAATTAGGCTATTGCTAGCATAAAGTTGTGAATGAAATTGTAATAAGATAATTAAACAATTATAATAAATTGATCAAACTGGAGTTTTTCTAAGGTTCCGTGTCCAAAGGGTAAAAACGGTAACCTATATCCTAATTAGAGTAACATGGGCGTTTGTCATGACATTCGTCTTGTTCATGTTCATTCGCAACCCTACTTGTTGAGATACTCTACAGAGGTCATCGAGTATTGTGCTTAGATATTCCAGTGGGTCTGCATAATCATAACAGCACAACGCAAGCGATGTTTCACGTCAGCTTTCTGTGTGGCCGTGTGACTCCGACCAGGCCGCACGGCTTAAAAACCACTGTAAAAACTAAAGACAAACAAAAATTAAAAGTTAAAACCAAAAAATAACTATTGCTTGGTATTCATAGTATTGGACTGGCACTTTGTCCTCCCACTTATGTGTAAGTAATTACCCCTCTTCCCTTCCCCAATCTCCCCAATCCCTGAATCCCCAACAATCTTCAAACAAATTTCGAAAAGCAAATTACAGTAAGTTATGTCATTTAAATGAGTTATTTAGACTGGACAGATTTGTACAGTAACAGCGATCCAGATTTGGCCATCCTTTTATAATGATAAAATATATGAAACCTTTGAATTGCTTTGAAAACTAAAAATATTAGTAAAATAATATATCAGACCTTATTAAACAGATAAAATTAAAATATAAATTAGACAAATAACATATATTATAAATCACTGCCATAGGCTCCTTCGGGAGCGGTTCTGCCGGAAGCCTAGACGCTTTGATGCCGCAGCATCTGAAAGATCTAAAGAGCTCAAGCGCCGGGGAGTCCGGCGTGGCATTGCTGAAGGAGCTTACAGTACTCATGTTCTCCGGCAATGTGCACGACTCCGTCATCGACATACGAGGCCAATCTATGTGCAACATGCAAAACGGATTGCGGTATTCATCTTATTGCCGTGGGAACAACATATCGCCACACGGCAGCCAAGATTTCTTGGAAATTTTATAGTAATCATCTTTCGGATAAATTCCAGCCCCTTCAACTTGGGTATGGTTCGAGAGGGGGCTGCGAGGCTGCCGTGCATGCCTTGTCGGCCTACATAAATTCCAGGACAGGAGAGGTTATCCTGAAGGTTGACATTAATTCCGTCAATAGATATAGTTTTTTGACAGAGGCTAAGAAGGAATTACCCCTTAATCACGTTAATTTTGATGTGAGGTAAATCAAAATTTAGCGGAAGCTATGAATGCTTGGAAAGGCCCTTGCCCAAATATTGAACCTCCCGTCAAACTGTCAATTCTCTCAGAGACATTAGGACGAGCCGCTATGCAGAAATGTGATCAAAAATCTCTTGAACTCCTCAAGCTCAACCGCAAAGCGTGCTCGCCTTTTGGCTATGGGTTAGTGAGAGTCGGGGTTATGGCTTCTTGCTTTGCCTTCGTCCAACCTTGGTACCTTGTTGGATGACACCACTTTCCGCGCTTCAATCTGTTTAAGAATTGGAGCTCCATGTTACTCACTCGCCCCTGTTCCAAATGTCATCTCGATCCCTTCAGCCGTATTGATATGAAGGAGTAACAAACAAACAAAAAAACACACACACACAAACACACATATATACAACCTAACAAAACAAAATTTCGCATTTATAATACGAGTATTATAAATGCGAAATTTTGTTTTGTCGCAGAAGCTCGCTTCTGCCAGCGACTTCGCTTGCGTTCCCGTGGAATAAAAAGTAGCTTATAATAATATTTTATTCCAGACCAGAATCTATTCCGGTCCTAAATTGCATCCCGATTCCTTGAGCCGTTTTGATGTAATTGAGTAGCAAACATACACATTTGGTTGGTCTTTTAATCACATAATTATTAGACAAGTTTATCATAGCGTTATATTTTATAGACTTCCTCGATAAATGAACAAAAAGATTTTTTGAATCGATCCTGAGACTGGCGCGCTCAAACAAACTCTCCAACTTTATACATGCAACACTACCACTAGCAGTTCCCGCGCGGGTTCATCCGCACTGCCCGGCTCCTGTTGATTGTGGCATGAGGTTTAATAGCCTATTAGGCTGTAAAATACCTCTACGATCAATAGGAGTCGAGCAGTGCGAGTGAAAGTAGCTAGTTATTTTAAGAAGAAAAATACAACGACAAACTTTTAGAAATGAAATTAGAAAGACTAAATAAATTTAATAATAGCTATCGTTATCGTGAGACATATTACTATATTAACTAAAAAACGCATTCTATTCTATCTAATATCTATATCATAATTTAGTTTCTGTGCTTTGAAACTAGTAGAGCTTTTCTCAGTATTTTCACGTGAGTAACCTGCGATTTTTAGTTCGACTAGATAATTGTGACAATATTATTGAAACCTTGTGGTGTATTAACAAACTAACAAAGAAATGTTGGTTGCCAGGACAAGCGTATTGACGGTCTGGCGAATCTCTCTCTCTCTGGATTTATTTTATGTAATTCTATACTATCCGTTTTTCTATGTATTTCTGTTGAGTTTTAAATACGCTTGCTTCTTGCATCGACCATTGTTTTTGTCTCTGCATCACCCAAAGGTCTGGCTGGAGGAGAATGCCCTAGGCATTAAGCCCACCTTGTACATTAGTGTGTGCATTAAGTCTTTTAAAATAAAAATAATTAACAGGATCGATATTATGAAAACCGCAACAAATTTCTACAAAAACTATACAATTGTCAAACCTCAAACTCCTCAAATATTTACGATGCCACCAACATCCAGACACAATTACCACAATTACCTGCTAAAAACGGCCCACAAATAAAAACGATAGATGCGATGGAAGTTATGGAAGCAATAAAGAGACTGAAATTAGAAAAATGTTCAGGCCCTGACGGAATGACTAACAAGGCAATAAGAATAGGCTGTAAGCATCTGGTACTTCCTCTGACACATCTCTTCAACTCTGTACTAGATTCGGGCATCACGCCTTTTCAGTGGTCGGATTCGAACATGATTCTACTCTACAAGAAAGGAGATCCCACGAGTATAGGCAACTATCGCCCTATCAGTCTGTTGCCCACACTCTACAAACACTTTTCATCGATAATCAAAATGAGGATCAGTGAGAGTCTTGAGGAACACCAACCGATAGAACAAGCTGGTTTTAGGAGGGGATATTCTACAATAGATCACATCCATGCGATAGAACAAATAATCGAGAAATATACTGAATATCAGAAACCACTGTACGTAGTGTTCATCGATTACCAGAAAGCTTTTGACACAATTAGACACTCTTCTATATGGACCGCCGTAAGATTACAAAACGTTGAACAGAAATATATAAAAGTCATAGAATATTTGTACAACAACTGCACAAGTAGAATTAAACTTGAAACAATAGGTCCACGGATACCCATAAAGAGAGGTGTAAGACAAGGCGACCCGCTATCTCCAAAACTTTTTATAGCAGTACTAGAGATGGTCTTCAGCAAACTTAACTGGGATAGAACAGGGCTAAACATTAACAGCAAGTTTATCAGTCATCTTAGATTTGCCGACGATATTATTCTACTATCCGAGAGTGCTGAGGAGATGGAGTCAATGTTACACTCACTAAAAACTATGAGCTACGAAGTAGGCTTGGAAATGAATCTAAATAAAACAAAAATTATGTCCAACAGCAAAAAACACCCGCTATATCTTGATCAAATACCATTAGAATACGTAGACAGTTACATTTATCTAGGCAAACAAGTATCCTTCGGAAAACAAAGCAACGAACTGGAAGTTGAAAGAAGAATCTTAGGCGCATGGAAAAAATTCTGGAGCTATAAAGAAAAATTAAAAGGATCAACGCCTATGAATTTAAAGAAAAAACTGATGGACACATGCCTGCTCCCCTCTATCACCTACGGTTGTCAAACAAGGAAATACACCCTACGCGTAAGAAATAAGATCAGAACCTGCCAAAGAACTATGGAAAGAAGCATTACAAATATTAGAAAAATACAATATCATACGGGAAAAGACTAAACTGATAGATGTCCTAAATTTCTCACAAAAGTTAAAATGGCGTTGGGCTGGCCACGTAGCTAGGTTGAGCGATGACCGTTGGACCTACAGACTGACATTATGGCGGGGTCCCAGAGGCATTAGAAAGAGAGGTAGACCTATAACTCGTTGGGATAACGATATTATAAAAATAGCTGGTGAAAAGTGGAAGACAATTGCTAAAGATAGGGATATATGGAAAAGTCTGGAGGAGGCCTTCACCCTCACATAAGAGGGGTTCTTGCATGCTTGCATGATGTATTATTATAATTTACTAGCTGTTGCCCGCGACTTCGTCCGCGTAGATTAATGCCTTCTGACAGAATTCATCAGAATCAATTCAGTGCCCAATTAAGATTTACCTAAATGTGAAATGATTTATCGTAATTTCAATAAATTAAAAATCCCGCAGGGTTCTTACCAGTCCCGGCCCGATCACGTAAGTTATGAGTAATAAAAACTTCGACTGTTGTACAGAATCTCTATGAAATAAGTTCAGTGGTTAAAAGATAGAGAGTCCTGGAGCATTGACGCATAGTTCCCGTTCCCGAGGGACTTCTGAGATAAAAACTATCATACGTTACTCAGGTCCCAAATCATCGTTTTATCGAATGTAATTCAAAAAGATTCAATGATTCTATATGCAATTTTCATTCCCAATTTCACACCAACTATCATTCCCTATTTTATCCCCTTAGGGGTGGAATTCATCAAAATCCTTTCTAAGGAGATACCTATGTCTCAGTAACTTTATTTAGTACCGATCGGGCTGAGACTTTGCATGAAAGTCTCAGCCCGATCGGTTTAAAACTGACAAAGTTTCATACAAACTTTCACCCCTATGATGAAAGGATTTTGATCATTTGCCCTCAGGGAAGTGATCGGCGATGGCGACCTCTCGCGTCCGGGCCTAGTGCGGGCCATGATGCGGAGCGAGGGGGACTGGGATGCCGTCTCCTCCTTTTGCGAAGCAGTCATGCTAGCTAAGGAGGGGGCGGGACGCGTGAGGTCGCAACCCAGCCATCGCGAAGGACACACTGGGCGTCGGGGATCGCGAGACGATCTCCGGCCACCGTAAGCGCGGGCCTGCGGACGGCGAGCATGGGTGGCTCCCATGTTTGTTTTGTTTTTAAAAAATTCTCAGTAATAGCACGGAGTCTGGAAATGTGCCCGGTATATGGCAATAGGCTCACCCCCTATTACATGGGACTCTTAACATAAATAGTGAAAATTGGGTGTTACTTCTGTGTGCACCTCTGCCTACCCTTTCGGGGATATTATGTGTAAAATGCGTGATGTTATGTGTAAAACAAAAGTTACAATTTCTGTAATTCCTTTGGTACCTACTTATATAAAAACTTTGCACATCCTAAGAGACCTATGTACCAGGTTACATGGTTTTGTCTCCAAAAATGACGAACACCCACATGCAACCCTATTTCACCCCCACGCTGGTGTAAATTTTAAAATGCTAGAACAAACGATTTTTTGTTTATTATGTAGTGCCTAAATATAAAATGTAAGGTGTCTTCAAGAATGACGAACTTCATACAAACTTTCAACCCCTATTTCATCTCCTCACAGGTCGAAATTTCAAAAACGCTAGAACAAATGTTTTATTATTTTTTATCAAGTGCTTAAATATAAAGTTTCATGGTTTTATCTTTAAAAATTATGAAATCCCATACAACGCCCCCCCTCCTTTAACCCCTAACAACCCCTTTTTCGCGATAAAAAGTAGCCTATGTTTTGTCTCGGGGTCTAGAATATCTGTATACCAAATTTCATTCAAATCCGTTCAGTAGTTTTGGCGTGAAAGAGTAGCAGACAGACAGACAGACAGAGTTACTTTCGCATTTATAATATTAGTTAGGATTGAATTACTAGTTGGGTTGCCCAGCAACGCGTAAACAACTAATTATTTATTCCTATCTAAATTATTTCTAAAAATAGTGAATTATTGATAAATTTGTACATGAAAGTATATTATTTACATCGGGACGTGATTGTGATTATTAAAAATGTATTTAAAGGTGACATACTAGTGCCCTGTCTGTTGCATAGTACTTTGAATTATACTTGGTATGCGTCATCTTAAAGTTTAAAGAAAGTGGATTTCAAGGTCTTGTAATAATTGACCGAAAGTGCTGTTGTCGTAGAAGTCTTCAAATTCTTCTGCTGATTCGGTTTTAGCTTCAACTCAAAGTATGGTTTTGGTTTTTGATAAACAAGTGCAGCTACAACTACCTACAACAAGCTTTTTAGCTTTCTATGGGCATGGGCGGCGTGGAGGCGCGGCGCAGCGCGACGGCGTGGCGCGGCGCCCTACGCCGCCGGAGTGTGACAACCGGCCGACATTTGTGTCTTTTTATTTCATTTATTTAATTGTATATTTAATTATTATATAATTTTATTTAATTAAGTATATTAAGTTATCTTTACTTTTTTTTAGTCTATGTCAGACACAACTACGAATGCGGACTGTGGTGTATTTGGTAGTCACCCTTCGGCGTCGCAGCATTCTTTGGAAAGATGCCCGCTATGTTACCAGACTCGTTTTTTTAAAGGTAAGCGAGGGCTGAATGTACACATTGGACGTGTTCACAAATCTCAAAGTACATTCAGCCCCGTTATCGACACAACTCCTCCTATTTTGACAGATCCCTTTTGGAAAAGACTATCAAAATTTCAAAAATCTATCCCTGTACTTAAACGTGTTCCCCGTGGTGCCAGACCTTTAGCTGCGCAACAATTAGCAAATTATGTCCGTCTGGCAACACAGGAGAACTCGTTACGCGCTTGGGAACAACTTCTCACCTTCCCTTACCAAATCTTACACGTCAAAAAGAATTTGGCTCTTCAAAATTCTTTAACCAAACAAATTAAAGAAAATTGCATTGCGGCTTCCCAATTCGACCCAAAATTACCTGCATGCAGCTATGCCTCAACCAAAACTTTAGCGGATTTAGTTGAGGCCAAAATAGGTGAAGGTGATATTAGCGGTGCAGCTAGGATTATTTTCAGCAACGACGTACTGGCCCCATGTTCTCCAGATACGCTTAAAGCTCTGGAGAGCAAACACCCGGCCCCAGTAGATGGTCTCTCTTTTCCGGATCCTCCAGAAGCAGATATTCATACCCTATCTGTTACAGGTCGACAAGTGGTCACTGCCATAGGCTCCTTTCGGACCGGTTCTGCCGGAGGCCTCGACGGTTTGACGCCGCAGCATCTCAAAGATCTGACGAGCTCAAGCGCCGGGGAGTCCGGCGTGACGCTGCTGAAGGATCTTACGGTTTTGATCAATCTTATGCTCTCCGGCAATGTTCACGAATCTGTCATCGACGTTTTGTATGGGGCCAATTTATGTGCCCTTCGCAAAAAGGATGGCGGTATTCGTCCCATTGCTGTGGGAACAACTTATCGTCGCATGGCAGCCAAGATTTGTTGCAAATTTTATAATAATTACCTTTCGGAAAAATTCCAGCCCCTCCAACTCGGGTATGGATCGAGAGGGGGCTGCGAGGCTGCCGTGCATGCGTTGTCGACCTACCTGAATTCCAGGAAAGGTGATATCTTCCTGATGGTTGACATAAAGAAGGCCTTTAATTTGGTCAATAGGGATAGTATCCCTATTATATAGAATTGAGGTATGTTGACAGAAGTTAAAAAAGAAGTACCCCAAATTTCTCTCTTTCTCTTCCCCAGTTTTCTCTGGCAATGTTATAGACATCCTACCAAATTATTATATCAGGACAACCTTTTGGAATCAGCCGTTGGCTGTCAACAAGGCGATCCTCTTGGACCAGTGATTTTTAGTCTGGCTATTAATCCTATTATTCGACAGCTAAATTCCAAATTTAATGTTTGGTACCTCGATGACGGTACTCTGGGAGGCGATGCGGTTACAGTATTAAGTGATTTCATATTTTTATAAAATGAATTTCATGCTATTGGCCTTGACCTAAATTTTTCCAAGTGTGAGATATTTTTAGATGACTCTACCGACAGACAGATCTTATCAAAATTTAATACTTTTGCACCTAATATCTCGGTGGTTGATAAATGTTCACTTCGCCTCCTAGGTGCGCCCGTCTTCGAGGACTCTTTTCCAAGTTTTATTGAAGAAAAAATTCAAATTTTTTCCGTCGTTTCAGAAAACTATATCACATTAGAATGCATTCGGCTTATACTATTATTCGGTTTTGCTGCTTCGGTCCCAAGTTTATGTATTTTTTGCGCTCGACCTACCTCTGGTCTGCACCCCTTCTTTTAGAAAAAATTGACCAAATCATTAGGCGAACCCTGTCTTTAATTTTGAATGTGGCTCTTGATGACCGAGCTTGGACACAAGCCACTCTGCCTGTCCGCATGGGTGGGCTTGGCGTCCGTAAAATTTCCAGTGTAAGCCTACCGGCTTTCATATCTTCTGCCCTTGGTACTGAAGAATTAACCAGGAAAATTCTTTCTCAATCACTGGTTAATTTTGATGTACCATGTTTAGTGGAAGCTGTGAATGCTTGGAAAATCACATTCCCAGAGACAATGGGACGAGCCGCTCTGCAGAAAAGTGAGCGAAAATCTCTTGAACTCCTCTTGTTCAACTGCAGAGAGAGCTCGCTTTTTGGCTGTGGGTGAGTGGGAGTCGGGGTTATGGCTTCTTGCTTTACCTTCGTCTAACCTAGGTACTTTGTTGGACGACACCACGTTCCGCGCTGCAATTTGTTTAAGGCTTGGAGCTTCATTTTGATCGAAGGGCTGGCTACTACCTTGGGCAAAGGTTAAGCATTGCCATTCAACGTGGCAATGCTGCCAGTCTTTTGGGCACCCTACCTCACGGCGATGAGGAAAATGTTTTCTTTGATGCCTTATGATTTATTTTTATGATTATTATTTTTTTAAGGTGTAAATATTTTAGTTTTAAATTTTTTTTTATATAATTTAAGTTGTATATTTTTATCTTGTGTTGTATATATTTAATTTAGTAATAGTTATTACTAATTCTAGAAAATAAAAGTTAGGTTAATTATAATACTTAAATTATTATTTTTATTATGATATTATAATTAATTGTTTATTTGCTTGTAAGTTTAGTTTATATTTCTATACTAGTGTGTAGAATATAAATTTTAGAATATAATTACTAGTTTAAAAAGACAGCATATGACGAAACAAAAAAAAACTGTTTAGAAAAACAAAAAGAAATAAGATATTATGTTTGAAAGAAACTTGAAGACATTCATTTCTTTAATCTACGTACGCTAGTGTGAAATAAATCTAAATCAATCCTCCGGCACTCTGAATCGTCTGTCCGACACGCTCTTATTATGTATGAATTTTGTCTATAAACAGTGTTGGTAGACGGGACGTTGAGAAGTACAGGTTTGCGCAGAAGGCATACGCAACCCTATTCTGTCCACCAACTCCGGTATATCTAATGAGCCATTTATTATATTGAACAGGAATGATAAATCTGCAATTTTACGGCGCTCACATAATGGAGGGGTGTGAAACTGCTTGCAACGATCTATATAGTTATTGATGTAAGTTTTAGAGCGAAACTGGATATACCTAAGAAATCTCCTCTGAATACTCTCGACACGATCTACATATATGGCGTAGTTAGGATTCCAAATCTGCGAGGCGTATTCCAGGTGACTGCGGACGAACGCACAGTATAAAATTTTTAATGTTTTTATATTACGAAATTCATCGTCGTCGATCGTCATGCTCCAATCAGGAAAATAAAGGTTAAGCGGCTCCCTGCACCGTGGATGACCCAGGGGATTAGGATGGCCATGCGGCGCAGAGATCGGGCGTTCCGTAAACATAGGAGGGATCGCAATGAAGAAAACTGGGCAACCTTCAAGTTTGCAAGAAACAGGTGTAACCAGATGGTACGTAACGCCAAACGCCGCCATGTTCTCGAAAACATTTCATCTTCTTCTCCTGCCGATATCTGGAAATTCCTTGGAACTCTAGGTATCGGTAAGACGCAATATTCAGATCTTCCCTGTACAGTTTGTCTAGATGGTCTTAATGACCATTTCACAACAATACCTACCATGGACCCTCTAGTCAAACGTAACACTCTTGCCTTTATCTCTGGTCTGACGCGTCCATCTATCACTAATCCTTTTCGCTTCGCTCCAGTTGACTCGACTGAGGTCGGAAGGATCATCCTCTCAATCAAATCCAAAGCGGTAGGTTGTGACAACATCTCTCGATACATGATTGTTACCATTCTAGATCACCTCCTACCAGCAATAACCCATGTCATCAACTTTTCCCTTTATTCCGGTACTTTCCCTTCCCTCTGGCGTAAAGCCTTTGTCCGTCCGCTCCCTAAAGCCTCTGCTCCCACCCTTCCCTCTCAATTTCGTCCAATATCCATACTCCCATTCCTGTCCAAGGTGCTCGAGGCCTGTGTTCATAAACAGCTTTCTAATTACATATATCGGAATTCACTGATTAGTCCTCTGCAGTCTGGTTTCAGACCTGGCCACAGTACTACTTCCGCCCTCCTAAAAGTGACTGGCGATATTAGAACCGGCTTTGAGGATGCTAAAGCCACAGTCCTGGTTTTGGTTGACTTCTCGAATGCCTTCAACATGGTCAGTCACGACATCCTGTTGGCTATCCTATCCCACCTTATGGTCTCTGGCGAGTCACTGGAGTGGTTCTCTTCTTATCTTCGGGAGCGTCAGCAGGCGGTCAAGCACGGTGATAATTCATCTAACTGGCGCGAATTAAAGGCTGGCGTTCCTCAAGGCGGTATACTGTCACCTCTCTTATTTTCCATCTTTATTAATCTCATCACTTCCGAGCTTCGGTGTGCGTACCACCGTGCGTTCTACCTCTATATGCGGATGACTTGCAGCTTTACTGTCAGACCAGCTATGACAGATTGCCGGATGCCATCTCAAAAATTAACAACGACTTATCCGCTATTAATAATTGGTCGGTAAGGTTCGGCATTGCGGTAAACCCCAAGAAGTGTCAGGTTATTGTGATAGGAAGTTCTCGTTCTCTGAGTAAGGTTGACGTTGCATCTCTACCCGCTGTCCTTTACGACGGTGCGATCGTTCCGTTTACTAGTGACGTCAAGGACCTCGGTTTATATATTGACAGCAATCTTAACTGGCATGCACAAGTCATTAGTGTAAGCAAAAAGGTGACTGGATCGCTGCGGGCTCTTTATCGCGTTAAAAACTTGCTTCCGTCCGACACCAAGGCAATGCTGGTACAGGCCCTGTTGTTCCCTATTATAGATTACGCTGATGTGTGTTATTATGACCTGAATGCAGATCTCCTCAATAAACTTGACCGACTTCTGAATAACTGCATTCGATTCGTTTTCAACCTGCGTAAATATGATCATGTTTCTGCATACCGATTGCAATTAAAGTGGTTGGCCATACGACAGCGCAGGGAACTAAGGGCGCTAACCACTCTTTTCTCTGTTCTTGACTCGCCTCATTCGCCTCATTATCTGTCCTTACACTTCCAATATACATGCGCAAACCACAGCAAATATCTTCGCTCTTCTAATAATCGCCTCCTCCAATGTCCAACACATCGTACTAAATTTCTTCATTCCTCCTTTTTTGTTCAGTCTATTCTTCTGTGGAATGCGCTCCCTCCCGATATCAGGATGGTGCCCAGTCGTTTGTCATTCAAGCGGAAGGTGCGGGAGCTACTTTTGAGGAGGTTGGCAGAATCGTAACTATCAATATACTATGTATAATTATGTTACGTCTAAGTAGTATATGTAATATAATTGTGTAAGTTTATTGTTATGACATATACATGTAAGTTTATATAGGGATTTATTTTATGTAAGTCTATACTATCCTTTTTTTTATGTATTTCTGTCGATTCCTGAATACGCTTGCTTCTTGCATCGACCATTGTTTTTGTCTCTGCATCACCCAAAGGTCTGGCTGGAGGAGAATGCCCTAGGCATTAAGCCCACCTTGTACATTAGTGTGTACATGAAGTCTTTTAAAATAAAAAATAAAAATTCAGAAGAGACTCTGAAGATGAAACCCAAAGCTTTAGATGCCTCATTCACTATTTTATCTATATGGGTATCAAAAATTAACTTTGAGTCAAAAATCACACCAAGGTCCCTAATGTTGTTAACTCTGGATATTGTGCACCCTGAGAGTTTGTAGTCATAAAGGACAGGACTCGGTTTGCGTGTGAAAGTGCATACGAAATATTTGGAAACATTTAGGTCCAGTTTGTTGACGACACAGTACTCCTGAAAGTTATCAAGATCCTTCTGCAGAGATATTGCATCCAATTCTGTCATTATCGGTCTCAGTATCTTCATATCATCTGCATAAAGTAGAATTTTAGAATTTTGAAAACATATGTATCAATGTCATTCACAAAAATATTGAACAATAGGGGTCCCAGCAGAGACCCTAGAGGCACTCCGGAAGGGACACGGACAGATCTTGATGAGTATCCGTTAAGAACCACTATCTGACATCTACCCTCCACATAGGATGCAAACCATCTGTACAAGTCACCTCTGATACCTATAAAAGCCAGCTTATACAATAGCTGAAGATGATCTATTCGATCGAAGCATTTGCTGTAGTCGGTGTACATATATAACGTCCACCTGGGACCTCATTGACATATGTTCAGACAAATAATCACTACAGACAACAAGATTAGATGTAGTAGAACGGCCCTTAATGAATCCATGTTGTTGCTCCAAGAAGGAATGTTTAAGAGTAGAAGATAGCTGTGTACGTACTAGTTTTTCTAAAATTTTGGCAAATATACACAATTTGGATATTGGTCTGTAGTTTTCTATAACGTTTTTAGGTCCTTTTTTATGAACAGGCGTTATATACGCCGACTTCCATACAGTTGGCATTACTCCAACAGCCATAGACTTCCGATATAGTATTGTCAACGGGACAGTCAAACTTTTAGCACATTTAGATATAAAGATTGGCGCAATGTTATCTGGCCCCGCTGACTTGTTTACATCCACGTGCTTAAGTAATCGAAATACCTGCTCTTCGACTACCTCAACGGAGCAGATATCTGCTGTTGAGGACTTATGGTGTGTGGAGGGTACACGGTCCGAGCCAGATGAAAGAGGTGATTCCTGAAAGTTAGAATAAAAAAAGTTGCTGAACATATTACAAATGTCCTCTCCATTGTTGGATTTAATTTCGCCATACTTAAATGTGGAGGGATAAAGATTAGTTTGCCGTTTGCTCTTAACATAAGTCCAAAATGACTTTGGATTCTTCAAAATTGCTGATTCAATATTTGTGATGTAATCAACATACATTTCCCTTTCCAAGTCTTTGGCCCTTTTACGCAACATAGTAAAGGACTGGAAATCGCTTAGATTACTATATTTTTTATATTTGGAATGGTATTTTGATTTTTCTTTTAAGATCTTTTAAGTTGTTTAATAGTATCATAGAAGAAGTCAACAGCGCTCTCAAGGGATCTGCAGTTCAACTCCATATTCCAATTAACTTTGTTCATTTTCCTGATTTATGGCTATATAATCAGCTTGATGATATAAATTACTTACTCTAGGACGGCTGGGTAGCTGAGGTAGGTGAACAAAATCCGCAGAGACACACAAAGCCCTGTGGTGTGGATCCTCTAACACCAATGGATCCGTACAGCAAGTAATACTAATATCGTGATTTGATAAAATTAAGTCCAGTATCCTATCATTACTGTTACTATATGGATTGTACTGCGACAAGTTGCAAGCATTTAAAATATCACAGAAGTTTGTCTGGATATGACCTTGTACGTTACCCGGAGACAGATAACTACAGCCCATCCCAGGAATCCACTGAATGCCGGGCTGGTTAAAACCACCTAAAACCTATTTCTAATGTACATACATACATTGTTGTTTCTTGATCAGAGCGAGACGTGTATCACAAGTTGTGACGCAGTGTCGAGACGGCCACGCCGCACATTCCGGAGGTAGAACTCGATCAACAGTTCTGGTATGATGAGGCGCAGACAGCGATCAATGCTCGGCTGGCGCACAAGGAGAGCGTCAAGAAAGCGCGCAACGTGGTCATGTTCCTGGGTGACTGCTGTTCCGATTGCTGGCCCTCACGATATGCTCGTGAACGGGCGCCTTCTGCTGGAGCAGGTCGGGTCGCTCATCACGCGGGTGCTGATCCAGTAGGGTTAATGTAAATGTAATAAAACATGTATTGTGTACATATATGTAGATAATAGACACAAACTTCTTTGTGTAAAAAAATGTGGTTAATGTAGCACGTAAGAGTCCGTGGAGAATAAGAAATCATATACAAAAAAAAACCTATCAGTACTAATAATAGTTATTTTTTGCATTTTAATCTTTTTACTTTTTGTTTTGGGTTTTTAAAGTCGGATTTTTTTTTGTCCATTGATCGCAGTACCTAACGTTACTCATTTCTTAATTAATAGTTTTTTATGTTAAAGTTCTCTTACCTGTTCTTATTACAGTGTTTCTCGGTATTGTTTTTAATATCGAGTTAAAGTATCTGTAATAAGTAGTTGGAGCAAAAACAGTGGTGCAGTGTGTGAGTGTGCATTGCTTGCAGACGTACTGCGTGGACGCGCAGGTCGCTGACTCGGCGTGCTCGGCCACTGCGTACCTGGGGGGAGTGAAGGCCAACATCGCCACCATCGGCGTGAGCGCACGCGTGCCGCACGGCGCATGCGCGGCGGCGCGCCACCCTGCCCACCACGTGCACTCCATTGCAGAGTGGGCGCTCAGCGACGGACGAAATGCCGGTACTCGGACACTGCTCTATTAATTAATAGGTTTTTTTTAATGGACGAGCCAGGAAACGAGTACCTACAGACGGATCACCTGATGGTCAGCAGTCGGCACTGCCCATATACATCCGAAACACCAGACTCGTTACAAGCGAGTTTTTTGCCTTTTGGGATTTAGTTTAGGCATTAGACAAGGAGATCCTCTATCCCCAAAACTATTCTAAGCTGTACTGGAATCAATCTTTAGAAAACTCACATGGGAAAATTTTGGGATCAATGTAGATGGCACATCACTGACGCACTTAAGATTCGCTGATGACATAGTGCTATTCGCCAAATCACCCGAAGAGATCACTAAAATGATAGAAGAACTTGCGACAGAAAGTGAGCGAGTAGGGCTAAAACTTAATCCAGAAAAGACTAGAATGATGACAAACGGAGAGAAAACTGAGATAAAGATAGGAAACACCGAAGTCAACTACACTGACGAATACATCTATCTGGGACAACTCATAACTCACAAAGAACTTATGCGCGAGGAAGTGAATAGAAGAATTGCGAAAAGCTGGAGAAGATACTGGAGTTTAAAGGAGGCCATGAAAGACAAACAACTTCATAATAACATTAAACACTGCGTTTATTTATTTATTGTCACAGTAAATGATGAGTCAGCGTTAAATGCGTTTAAATAAGTTGAGTACTATCAAGGTAGGTACTGATACACATGACCATTCACTTGTAACGGAACATCGAGCAATCACCTCATTTTAAATTATGTATTGGAGCTGCAGCTGAACAACTAACCGAGCCAAGCATAGAAGAAACCAAATATTGCTCAAAACATCTAGTCCGTAGACTTGATGGAACTTCACTGTCATTAGGTAGAATGCTCGCTAGAACGAATAAGTAGATACATAACTTCACGCCTGTCTCCGCTCCCACTATTTCTCGGTAATTTAATATTCGCAAAAATGCTCATCATCATCATCATCAACAGCCGGAAGACGTCCACTGCTGGACAAAGGCCTCCCCCTTAGTCCTCCACGTTGAACTACAACTCGCCACCTGCATACACTGGCTCCCCGCAACACTGGCGATGTCGTCCACCTAGCGGGAGGCCTGCCCACGCTTCGTCTTCCGGTCCGTGGTCTCCACTCAAGGACTTTCCTGGCCCATCTGCCGTCAGTCCTTCGAGCGACGTGGCCTGCCCATTGCCAATTTAGTCTGCAGATTTTGCGAGCTATGTCGGTAACTCTCGTTCTTTGGCGAATTTCCATATTTCGGATTTTGTCGCGCAAAGAAACCCCGAGCATAGCTCTCTCCATCGCACGCTGAGCGACTTTGAGCTTCTCTAGAAGGCCAGAAGTCAGGGACCACATCTCGGTACCATACGTCATCACCGGCAACACACACTGGTTGAACATCCTGGTCTTTAGGCACTGAGGGATTTTCGATGAGAAGATTTCGGGTAACTTACCGAACGCTGCCAATCCAAGTTGGATTCTTCGGGCGACCTCTTTGTTGAAACTGGACCTACCTAGCTGTATAATCTGCCCTAAGTATGTATAATGGTCTACAGCTTCGAGGATATCGGTCCCAACGATGACCGGTACAGGTGCAACATGGATGTTTGACATGATTTTGGTCTTGTCCATGTTCATTTTAAGACCCATCTGTTGGGAGACGCTATTGAGGTTGCTGAGCATGGTGTTTAGGTCTTCCAGCGACTCCGCCATGATGACCACATCATCGGCGAAGCGGAGGTGTGTGATGTATTTGCCATTGATATTGATGCCCAGTCCACTCCAGTTTAACAGCTTTAAAACGTCCTCCAATGCGTTGGCGAACAGTTTCGGAGAAATCACGTCTCCCTGTCTCACGCCTTTCTGCAATTGGATTGGTTCCGTGCTATCTTCCTGGAGTCGGATGCGCATGGTGGCGTTTTTATACAAACACTTTAGCACCTCGATATATCTGTAGTCGATATGGCATCGCTGGAGTGACTGCAGCACCGCCCAGGTCTCGATCGAATCAAAGGCTTTTTCATAGTCCACAAACGCCAAGCATAGTGGCAAGTTATACTCCTCAGTCTTCTGTATAACTTGCCGCAGCGTATGAATGTGGTCTATGGTGCTAAAGCCTCTCCGGAAGCCGGCTTGTTCGGGAGGCTGAAGTCATCAAACCTGCGTTCGAGACGGTTCGTGATGACCCTCGAAAACAGCTTATATACATGGCTCAGACGCTTCTGAGCATATTCACGTGAGTAGCCCGCGATTTTTAGATAATTTTGCATGTCTCCCGATAGTTATTATAAAAAGCTATTGATATTGTTTAGGTAATTTTAGGTGGAGGGCGTCGAGAGTTTCTGCCAAATTCTACAGTTGACGAAGAAGGTTCGAGGGGTAAGAGGTTAGATGGCAGAAATTTGATTGAAGAATGGCAAGAGAGTAAGCGAGCATAGAACGTCAGTTACCGGTACGTGTGGAACCGAAAGCAGCTAATGGACGCGGCAGAGGACCTGCCCGAGCACTTTCTGGGCTTGTTCGAGGGTAGTCACATGCAGTACCACATGCAAGCTGACCCCGCCACCGAGCCCATTCTGGCGGAGCTCACCGAGGTGGCAATTCGTTCGCTGAGTAGAAATCAAAACGGGTTTTTCCTATTCGTCGAGGGCGGACGTATTGACCACGCACACCACGAGAACTTGGTGCAGCTATCGCTGGATGAGGCGATAGAGCTGAGCAAGGCGGTGGAGCGCGCCGCACAGCTACTGTCCGAGGAGGACTCGCTGCTGGTGGTGACGTCGGACTACGCACACGTCATGACCCTCAAAGGCTACACGCACCGTCGCAGCGACATCATCGGACCCTCGGACGACAGAGGAGACGACGGCGTGCCATACATGACGCTGTCTTACGCAAACGGGCCCGACTACCGCCCGCCCTCCGCCGCGGGCCTCCGCGAGGATGTCACTCAGTACAATTACCGTAAGTCTTGCCTCATATTATCAAGTATTGCATACCATTTCTCCTGAGACATAAGATAACTTCTAATTAGATAATTTAATAACAAATAACAAATTGAAAATTGCTCCAATGAGAAATATTTACATATGTGCTTCGATCAACAATTGTTGATCGAAGCATATGTGTATCTGAATTATAAAGAACTCGAGTTGCGAGTTACAAAGTTAATTTTGGAATTTGTGTATGGAAATATTGGCACTTGGTTACATGAATGGTTTTTGCTCACTTTGGTTGCCGTTGACGTCCTAGCTTAAAATCACTCTTCGTATAGACGTTACATCGTAACATACCTCTAGTAATGTAAGATACACATATATAGTTCTTATGTTTTACAGATGATGTGGCCCCAGCAGACACGCCTGCCAACACTGACAACCACTCGATACTCAACTAAGTACCCATACAGCAGGTACTAGATTCGGATAATCGATAGTTATTATTTTAGCAAATGTCGTAATTAAAGGGAATTCAAGCGTAGAGACTGCACTGTTGTTATTTCTAAAAATGTAGCTTGCACCAAACTGAACGTCTACGGTCAACTAAGTTGATAAAGATGTAGGAAATGTATATGCTATCATAACAATGAGGCATGTAGTTAACTGTTTGTATGTACATATATGACAGCGTGATAGGAGAGTACAGCGCGAAGTATAAGTACTGCTAACTAAATAAATTATGTATTTCTCAACTGGATATCGCGATGGATATTTGAATAATCTATTGTGTTATCAAAGTAAACATGATTATTATCTAATCTACAACCACACTTTGAGGGAATCATTGATGTGATTGACATAGATTATGTAGAGCTGGCAGGACGAGGTCACGGCCTGTCACGCGCTGTACTGTATGTGACTGCATTACATGTTTTTTTATGGCTTGAGCCGGTAAACGAGCAGAAGGATCACCTGATGGTAAGCAATTGGCGGCACCCATGGACACCTGGAATACCAGAGGTGTGTCTCATTAATTGGTAACAAAATCTAATAATATTTAGGAGGGCAAATAAAGAAATAATACTTATTGTGTAGATAGGATCGAGCAGCGCACAGAAAGCTTTTAATAAAGATAAAGATAATTTCAAAAGTAAAAGACACACATAATGTAAATACCCGACATAAAAACAGACTGTACCTACCGCCATCTAGAATTAAAATGCTTAACCAAAGTCCTTACTACATGATTTATTTATTTATTTATTTAAGCACATATTACAATTGTCATTACAGACTACGTCACAGACTACGACAAAGTAATTTGACATAAGATAAAATTTTAGCAAACAATGTTTTAGCAAAATAAAAAAGAAGTATAACGACTACTATATCTCATCTACATCTTACAAACTACGTAGTACGTAACCTTCGTGAACTCACTCAGTGTACAGGTGAATATGTCTATATTATCTGCCACTGTGTTGAGAGTGCGCAGCGCGCGAGTCAGCGGCGCGCGATAGAGGAGGTTAGTGCGCGCGCTCGGCACCACAAACAGTCGCGGCCGGCGCCTCCGCGCAATGCACTCATCCGGTACACAAAATCCTAATTCTGCTAGTATCCCACAGTGTTGTATACTACCTCTTAAAATTTTAAAGAGGTACACGGTTAGTGCCACTTCTCTCCTAGCTTGTAAACTATAGTATCCTACCATGCCCAGACAGAATAAGGTAGGATTTAACAATGGGTAACCCGGATATACTCCATACAACTTTAGATATAGAAATCGAATGAATATGTTATGAATTTTTTCAATCATATCTTTATATTTTGTTTCACTCGGACTCCAAACGGCCGCGCTGTATTCGAGATGACTCCTCACAAGAGCTTCGTACAATGACTGCACGGTTGGTGCGGTGGCTGGGCAACCGGCTGCCGTGCAACGTGTCGCGGGTTCGATTCCCGCACGGAACAACACTTTGTGTGATCCACAAATTGTTGTTTCGGGTCTGGGTGTCATTGTGTATGTGAACTTGTATGTTTGTAAAACGCACCCACGATACAGGAGAAAATCCTAGTGTGGGGCAACGTTTAAAAAAAAAAAATAATAATAATAAAAAAAAAATGCTCTCAGAGCAATGATGCTCGTAAAATCATTTGCCTGACGCAGCACAAAACCCAGATTCCTGAACGCCTTTTTACAAATGTGCACCACATGTGCACGAAACTGTAAATCACTTGTGAAATGAATCCCAAGGTCCCTTACCTCCGTGATACACTGCAGCGGCTTCCCGTTCATGATGTACTCGTGGTGTTGAGGGTTACGTGTGCGTGTGAATGAAAGCACTGAGCATTTTGATACATTAAAGTATAATTTATTGGAGTGACTCCATTCTGTGACCCTGTCCAAGTCGTTCTGCAACGCGTCACGATCAAAGGCTTTTTCTATGGTGGTGGACAACTTCAAGTCGTCAGCAAATAATAGGCATGTTGAAGTTACTACCTTTGGCAAATCGTTTATCATAATGATAAATAATAAAGGTCCCAAATTACTACCCTGACTGACGCCCGATCTGGTGTAGTAAGGCTCCGAGAGGCGTCCGGCACAGTCAACATACTGACGTCTATCTCGAAGATAACTGGCAAAGAACTTCACAGTATGATATGTGCAGCCCATACCTGCTAACTTCGACAATAATATGTCGTGGTCGACCGTGTCGAACGCCTTCTCGAAGTCCAGGTAGGCCACGTCCACCTGTAACCCGACATCAACAGCTGGTACCAACTGTGACATCAGGTGCAGCAGGTTTCCTGTAGTGCTACGTCCAGGTCGGAAGCCGTGCTGCGCTTCAGACAAATGTACGCCCATCTGTGTATAGAGATCGGTGTGAATAGACATCTCGAACACGTTAGCTGGCGCGCTCAGTACTGCAATTGGCCGAAAGTCACTGACGCATGTACCACCCCGACCCTTTGGTATAGGCACCACACGCGTCAGCTTCCGACGATCAGGAAAATATGCTTCCGATAAGCAAACATTAAATATGTGAAGTAAGGGATCTACTACTAGTAGTAGTACCTCACGGTAGTCTCTTAAAATGAAAGGTGGAATACCGTCCGGACCCACCGAGCACTTAGGCGGCAAGCAGGTGAGCGCGCGCCGGACGGCACGCCGCCTCCGCGCTCAGTGTGCCCGCCGTCGTACTGTACACAGACTGAAAAAATAATGCATACTCCCTAGCAGACTCTTCACTTGATAGAACTCGTCCTTCTTTAATCAACTTGCAATGTTTAGATGAGTCTTTTTTGGACCTTACGTAGTTCCAGAATGATTTTGGGTCTATAGCAAGATGGTTCTGTACTCTATCTTTGTACTGTAAAAAACAATTAACCACACAATTGACCACATAATTTCTCTAATATATTAAACATTACCATGTACTCAGTCTCATTTGCCTTAGGTGGTATATACAACACACAGCATACAAATAAAAACCTATTATGTTTATAAACACTTGCACATATTAGTTCAAATTGTTGAGAGTCAATAATACCTCTAATATCACCTGGCACTTGTAGTCGTCGCAGTTCAAAACGCGGTGTGGCCACCAAAAGCACGCCGCCCTGCTTGCGGCCGTCCGCCCGGTCACAACGTAAAATCTGATATCCCGGCAACGTTTTCTGAATCGTAAACTGATTCGTTACAACCCGTTTCCGTAATAGCGAATATGTCAGCAGCAGAAGATTCTAGTAATGATAAAAATTGTGTTGTTTTAGTTCTTAGTCCTCTTACGTTTTGATACAAAATATTATAATATTTCGGTATCACTGTGCCTCCCGTGTGCTTGGATGCTTTGAAGTATTTGTAGTTGGACGGTAAAAAAAAATCCATTCGCTAAACTCCACATTCAAGGGCCAAACATCCGAGTTACACAGTTTTTCAAAGTCCCTTTCCAATAAACCAATCTTAAATGAAGAGTAATTTCTTTCAGTTTTTGTTTTTATTTTATCTACTTTATATTCTGAGCTATCTCCTATTATATTTTTAATATGTTTCTTAATGTTATCTTCTGTAGTATTTTTGTCCAATCTCCACACGTGTAAATATTTTTTCCGTTCTACTGCCTTCAGCAATATAACTGAAGTATTACCACCTATTTTTACTGGGTTATTTCTTCTCCTATTTGTTACTTCAATCCATGTATCATTTGCGTCATGCGCACACGTTCCCGCTACCGCTGTATTTCTGGCCACCGCTTCCGCGTAGGTATCGCCCAGCTGAGCCGAGGCGCGCGTCGACGCGATTGTCGCTCGGGCTGCCGGGGCCGCTGCCGCGGTCGCAGGTATGATCGAAGCGGCCGGCGACGGCAGCGGCGGTCCCGCTCTCGGGTTCGCCGGCAATGTCTCGGAAACACCGCGTGATGACTGCGTCTGCCTAGTGGAAGCTTCTTTGCTAGTTCGACTATCTAAAGAATTTTGTACGAATGTGGTACAAACATTCTGCTGCGTAGTAATATTTTTTCCATTTTTGAGAACTTTAACTTCTTCTTCTAAATAAGAGCACTTTATATAAGCGTCACTCAAATCTTCTCTCAGTTTTTTATTTTCTAAGACCAAACTAGCTACTGAACTTTTAATCTCTTGAATCAATTTTATTTCAATATCATTCAACCTGGAGGATATTATTCCTTTTAATATATCCGTAATACTTTGTATATTATCCATCATATTAATTTCCAATGGCGTACTTTTTTCCGTAATAATCTCTTCACTATTCTTAGTTAACTCTTCTTCAATCAACCCTCCTCTTGAGCGGCAATTACGTACAGGTCTCTCGTCGGTTACGTGTACACGACGTGTTATGTTTGAGCAGGAATCACATCTGTAGGTCATCTTCAACTGGGTTTTTTGTTCAGTGAATGTAGCCGTTGTAATATTAAGACAGGTATAATGATATACTGTTTTGCATCCAGTACATCTCAGTTGATCTCCCAAACCAATTTTTTTATTGCAAGCAAAGCAAATCATTATGAATGTGTGAACGCAAAGCGCGCGAGCGAAACAAAGCTAAGTGTCACACACAGGAGTGAAAGAGTAAGATGCACGGCTCGCGATTTATTTATTTATTTATTTATTACAGTCACAACGGTTGATAACAAAAACCAATTAAAGTAACTGGACAACATAACACAACATCACGCCTTTTATCCCCGAAGGGGTAGGCAGAGGTGCACACTGAAGTGACACCCACTTTTTACTATTTATGTTATGAGTCCCATGTAATAGGGGGTGAGCCTATTGCCATATACCGGGTACATTTCCAGACTCCGTGCTACTACTGAGAATTTTTTTAAAAACCCAGTAATACTTTGCCCGACCCGGGAATCGAACCCGAGACCCCTTGCCCGGCAGCCGCACTTGCGACCACTCGGCCAACGAGGCAGTAACTGGACACATTAATAAAATAAACGATGAAATAATAAAACTAGAACAAAACATACATAACGAACCAGAAGAGTAAAACTTATTTAAAAAATGGTAGCATTCATAAGTTCCTCTCGCAGTACTTCAGGCATTCCGATAAAATTTCCTTCCATCCATCCGCAAACATCTTTGATTGGTTTGAGTCATATCTCGATAGTCGTACCTTCTTTGTCGCTCTCAATGGTTACCGATCTGGCTCCTACCTCGTCACATCGGGTGTTCCTCAGGGATCACATGTCGGCCCAGTGTTATTTAACTTATTTGTCAATGATCTCGCAGCGGAATTTAAGTTTTCTGAGACTTTCATGTATGCGGATGACTTAAAATTCTGCAGACAGATTGAGTCGAATCTTGATGCTGAGTTGCTGCAGAGGGATGTTGATAGATTGGTAAGATGGTGTGATGACAATGGTATGAATTTGAACACTAATAAGTGCTACCATATGAAGTTCACCAGAAAAACTAAATATATGCGATCTGCATACTACATCGGTGGAAGCTTGGTGCAGGAAGTCACTCAGATGAGAGATTTGGGAGTTATGTTTGATGGTCAGTTAACGTTTGTTCCTCACATTGAAAATACAGTTAAAAAAGCATCTAGAATGCTGGGGTTTGTCATCAGAAATGTTACTTGCTTTCGCCAGAATCAGACTAAAATACTTCTCTATAATTGTCTGGTTCGTAGCTCTCTGGAGTATTGTAGCGTTGTATGGAGACCACATTATGCCACCCACACATTGAGACTGGAGCGGGTTCAAAAAAGATTTTTGTGGCACTTAGCGTACTCTTCTGGTATAGCTAATAAGAAGCCGTCATATGATGAGAGGCTGAGTCACTTCAAAATGATATCCCTACAAAAACGAAGAGACTCACAAGATTTATTATTTTTATACAAAATCTTGCGATATCATATTGACTGTCCCCAGCTTTTGAGCAAGCTCAGAATCCGTGTACCCTCCAAAAATCCACGAGCGCCTATAACTCCATTGTGTCCTCCACTACGCAGGACTGTACTTGGTGCTAATTCTCCGATCCCTCGTCTATGCAGGTTGCTGAATAGCTATAGTGACCTTGTTGATGTGCATTTGGACTCGCTTGGCAAGTTTCGCGTAAAGGTTAAGTTGATTCTTTATGGTGATGTTGCCCGAATGTAACTATTTTTATTTGTTTTGTCTTTATGTTCACTTTTTGTTTTGCCCACTATTTATGTTCTCATTGTAAGTATCAATTGTCTTTATTGTACGTGCCGTAAATTTTAAATTTTAAGTTTAATATTCAATTTGTCTCCGATACTAGTTCTTCTTAGTTATTTTGAATGTTAAATCCATGTCAATGGTTGGATTTGCCTGATCATAGTGATTTGTAAACCATTAAGTATATAACGCATGTTGTGCTTACCTATAATAGATTGATGCACTAGTATTTAAGTTTTCGTAAATGTAACCCTATATTGTATAAGTGTGTAATCAATTGTTGGTGAGCCAAATCAATAAAATAAAATAAAAAATAAAATAAACAGATCACTAGTTGGATTGGAATCCAAGAGACCATTGAGCGCGGCCAGAGTGCGAGGAATCGGTGCTTTAGCACGTGCTACGGTACGACATGAGGGCACGGCAAACAATCTGTGCTTTTTACCCCGGCAGTAATTGTCTGGAACGTAAAAACGTGATAGTGATTCCAGTATGTCCGGAGCGTCAATAGCGCCACGGAGGGTTTTACAGGCTACTACAAGTTGGTTTCTTGCTCTCCTTACCTCTAGTGAGTTATATCCAAGACTACCCAATAAAAATTTTGTCGGATAGAGGTAGGGATAGTAACCGTCCATTCGCTTGTACAAATTCCTAAGAAAAGCTTTTTGAACTTTCTCTAAGAGTAGGGCATAAGTACTTTCGTGACGATTCCACACACACGAGCTGGCTTCCAACTTACTACGAACCAGAGCATTAAATATGATCTTAATGGCATGAGCGGTGCGAAAATCACGACAATCACGCAAAACAAAACCTAACCTTTGGAAGGATTGCTTTGCTATAGTGGTTATATGGTCATGGAAAGTTAGTTTTTGGTCAAATGTGACTCCCAGGTCTTTCATGATTGTCGACTTTGTAATACTGCAATTATTTAATCTGTAATCGAAGTTAATTGGGTTCCGCTTTCGACAAAACGTCATAGCATAGCACTTGGATGAGTTAAATTCCATCTTATTATCCACACTCCACTTGTATACTGCATCAATATCTTGCTGAAGTGCCAAGCTGTCACGCTCAGAGTTTATTTCCAAGTATAGTTTCAGATCATCTGCGTATAAGAGGCATTTTGCATGAAGTAGAATTTGAGGAAGATCATTGACCATGATAAGAAACAGCAAAGGCCCCAAAATTGAGCCCTGACTTACACCAGAACGCGTATGATAGGCTCCCGAAACGTACATACCAAGTTTGACAAACTGTTGTCGATCGCGTAGATAGTCTGCAAAGAAATGTAGGAGAGATGGGAAAACCCTATTTTGTTAAGCTTCTCTAGCAGTGTGTCGTTATTTATCCTATCAAAGGCCTTCCAGAAGTCAAAGTAAAGTACATCTACCTGACGTCCCGATCCAAACTAAATGAGATGTAGTCCACTAAAGTTAGGAGATTTGTATCGACTGACCTCTTGCTCCTAAAACCGTGCTGCTCGTTACAGAGATACTTGTTTACTTAGTTGTACAGTAAGCAAGCATGCAGCGATGAAAGCGCTCAGTAGATACACAGCGCCCGCTCAAAGATGTTTGCGGAAAGAACGTCCTAAGCGCCATGCACATGCGTAGGTATCACTATTTACATGCACCAAATTGTCTTACAATCACAATAATCACTGAATTTAACACTGTCCTACACTTAGTACATGTGATATAACACAAATAGTTCACTATACACACATATTTAGACCGATATAACGCGGAATTCCTCAAATAAAATTTAAAAACCGGGAATGCGGTGCACAACGCTGTCACCGCCCACCGTCGTGACCGTCAAAATATTCAATAGATTACATTTATAGACCTACAAAACGAACCCAAAGAAATTATATTTGAAAGAAAATTGAAAAGTTCCTAATACAAAAATGCTTTTACTCGACAAAAGAATTCTTCGAATAAAAATATAACAACACAATTAAATGTTAAAACCTACCCCATACATATATAATCCCTCATACCCACAAGCACATACCAACTATACTATACAATTTAAGAATACCCACTTACATTTTACACCAATCCACTAATATATTATATACTTAAATACTTACCTATATTCCGAGCAAATCAATAAATATGTTAAAAAATAAATCTTAAGCAAATGTAATTTGTAAGTAGTGACATCCCTAACATTTGCAACGCCTGAAAAAGGCCGTTAAGCTGTGCCTGTTATTTCATAAGACCTGTACCTATGTATTGCCTTAACATGCTAATAAAGACTTTGTAAAGACTTGACGAAACGAAAATATGTATTTCCAAAGACGATTTTGCGTGTGTCGTATGTCCGGGCTAGGCGTAACTCAAAAAAAGTAATAATTTTATTATTTCTTTTAATAAACTACGATTTGCGATTATACGTATAGTTTGTTAGCACTGGTTGTGTACCAATTTCATTATTTGTTTTTAAAATCCAGTCATCTTGATCTCGCTTTGGAGGCTGAGTCACCCCCGTCCGTAGAAAAGTACCCTTATATTAAAATCATCCCTACACGTGGCCTCTGGGTGGTGCGAATCGGGTGACACCATGGTGGTAGGCTTCGGCCGACGGCCTTATGACCACCCACCGAGCAAAAACGTGTCGCCAAGCGGCCTAGCCGTGTTCCGCCACGATGCTCGGT
Source organism: Spodoptera picta (assembly GCA_038387885.1). NCBI lineage: Eukaryota > Metazoa > Arthropoda > Insecta > Lepidoptera > Noctuidae > Spodoptera > Spodoptera picta. The sequence continues at coordinate 2,971,399 of JAZHFQ010000008.1, read as the reverse complement.
GACGCCGATTGAGGGGATGGGTCGAAGTGGGTGTTCCAATGCAGACTAACAGTTCTGACGCGCGCTGGTGTAGCGGCATCGGGTGGCCAGTCACGGAGGGTAGCGGGATCCGAGCCACGGTTCACCGCTGGCCGACCGCGGATAGTTGGGGGCCCAAGTAACGTGCTAGCCACACGTGAAAGGCTGCCCCGCCATCTGTCGAAAAATCCCACGGGTACGCCATCGTGCCGGTTGGCGATCGGAAGAGAGGGCCCAATGGATACCCGTGGGGGGGCTCGGGCGTCCCCGCGGTCTCCGGGCTGGCCTCCTAATGATGGGGCTAACTGCGGTGCGCGTCTGTGGGTTGTCTGTGTAGAAGCCCATTTCACTACCATCCCCCCAGCAACCTTTCTTCACTCTTAAATGACAAAAAATAAACGGAAAAGGTTCTCACAGCGGCTGCACTCCCTCTCCCTCAAAGTGCACTTCTCGAACATCAGAGGTCTGCACTCCAATCTCAACGCAGTCCACCACCACCTTGAGACTGAGAACCCAACACTCCTGTTTCTTTCGGAGACCCAGATCAGATGTCCGTCCGACGTATCATATTTAGACTACCCGGGATACTCCCTGGAACATAAATTCGTTCCACGCGCTGGTGTATGCCTATACGCTCGCGACGGCGTCTGTCACCGGCGTCTTCGAAATCTTGAGGACCCTTCTCTATTGTCTGGATACTCGTGGACATAGGCCTGGAAAAGATTATTAATAGCAATACGGATTTCGCCGAAACCGATCTACTGGCCATCGAGAAACACGGGGAAGCGTTAGCCGTATCCCTCGATGTCTCGAAGGCCTTCGACAGGGTCTGGCACGATAGTCTTGTTGGCAAGCTTCCCGCATATGGACTCCCCACTGGTTTGTGCAGATGGATAACAGACTTCCTGAGGGATCGATCCATCCGTGTGGTCATTGACGGCTGCTCATCCAATCCACTTGGTATTAATGCCGGGGTTCCTCAGGGGTCAGTACTCTCAGCAACACTTTTTCTGTTGCACATCAATGACCTGCTCCAGCCCGGTATCTTTGGGTACGCAGATGACAGCACCGTTGTTGAGAGGTATGTGTCCGATGCGCGAACCAGTGCAACTCAAATCCAGTCTCTAAGAGAATCTATGGTAAATCGTCTGAACCTGTCCTTGCAGGCGGTCTCCGATTGGGGTGACGCCAATCTGGTCAGGTTCAATGCCAGCAAAACCCAGGCGTGTCTATTTTCCGCTAAACGGAGTCGGTTCCCACTGACTCCTACTTTCCGGGGTGTGTCCGTTCCGATGGGTGACCGTCTCGAGCTTCTCGGCGTAACTCTGTCGCCCACTCTCAATTTTGGCTCGTATATCGAGACAAGGGCGCAACTGGCTGGTAGAAAGTTGGGTGTCCTGTCGAGGGTGAGACGGTACTTCACGCCGGAGCAGTTGCTCACTCTTTACCAAACACAAGTTCGGTCTTGTATGGAGTACTGCTCTCATCTTTGGGATGGCTCAGCGAAATACCAGTTAGAAGCCCTCGAATCCATCGAGAGGCGTGCCAAGAAGCACATCAATGACGATTCGCTTGTGGAGGCTCGGCTACAAAGCCTCGAACATAGGCGCAAAATCGCAAGCCTTTCGGTCTTCTATCGGATACAATTCGGTGAGTGTGCGTGGGAATTGCACAAACTTATTCCCCCTAGTCCATTTCACCACCGTACCACCAGACGAATGGCGGGACGCCACCCTTATATGGTGGACCCTTATATTCCACCCATTCGAACGAAGCGTTTCGCGTCAAGCTTCCTCATGCGTACCGCTAAGGAATGGAATTCCTTGCCAGAGGCTGTGTTTCCCGTCAAATATGACTTGGGTGTCTTCAAGTCCCGAGTGAACAGGTTGCTCATAGGTAGGCGTGCTCCATCGTCGGCCACATCATCGCTTACCATCAGGCGAGATGGTGGTTAAACGTCGACCTATAAAATATATATAAAAAAAAAAGGATTTTTCTATGCATTTAACGGTCAGTTTATACTGGTATCGCATAGCTTGATGTGTAATCATTTGTACTTCGCCGCTCCAAAGTAGGTACCTAGATAATAGATTTGTAAAATAGATACCTAGGTATGTATGTTGATCAACTTTATACACGGATAGTTTGAAAATAATTATGTACCTAATTTGTTTATACAAAATAATAAAATATTTACTAAACCTAATTACCTACTCAAAATTATGATGTTTCGGAAGTTTTATTTTCCGAGATGTAGACCACATTTTTTTAATCATATGATACCTTCTGCCTACCCTACTTCAAATCTCTGTGCACGCCCCTTTTTTTTTTTGTTTGAGGGGTGAAAATCATCCAATGACTTCTCCCGCCCGGGTGAGGCGAGAGGGAGTGTCAGACTCTTACTGACTAAAACCCACCCCGTTCCTACTCCTGCACTTCGAGCCGGAGCCCCGGCAACCCGTTAAGTCTTCCGCGGCTCCGTATCGGCATTAGCCCTGTTGGGCCCCATCCGTGGTGGTCTGATGGCTCTTTGAGGCGCGCGCGGAACGCGACGCGCCGTACGCTCGGGCCTGGTTCTGGTCGGGCGGCGAGTCACCGGTGCTCGCCGTCCGCAGGCCCATGCTTACGGTGGCCGGAGATCGTCTCGCGTTCCCGACGCCCGGAGTGTCTCTCGCGACGGCCGGGGCGTTAGGAGGTTCGTTCCCTCACGCGCTCCGCCTTCTCCTTAGCTAGCATAACTGCTTCGCAAAAGACGGCATCCCAGTCCCCCTCGCTCCGTACCATGGTCTGAACCAGAGCCGGACGCGAGAGGTCGCCGTCGCCAATCACATCCCTGAGGACACGACGGTGCTCAGCCCACGCAGGACACACCGCCACCGTATGCTCCACCGTGTCCTCCGGGCGATCCTCGCAGTGATGACACTCGGGCGTTTCCTCCCGCCCAATCCGAAACAGGAACCTACCGAAACTTCCGTGTCCGGTAAGTACCTGCGTCAGGCGGTAGGTGAGGACGCCGTAGCGTCTCTCAAGCCACTCCTCAAAGAGGGGACTTACCGCTGCAATGACAGCGAGCCCAGCCCTCGGCTGCGACAGCCGTTGCTGCCATTCCGCCATGAGATCACGCCGGAGCTCATCCCGCCACGCACTAATCTGGCGCGGCAGCGGATTTTCGCCCCGGCGACGTGCCTCCGCGCGCAAACAAAACACACGCGCCAGCACCTTCGCCTCAAGATCCCACGGCGGTGATCCGGCAAGGAGGTTCGCCGCCTCCCCGGAGATCGTGCGATATCCGCGAATCAATCGGATCGCCATGACCCTCTGAGATGTGAGCAGCGCCCTAGCGGGTCGCCGCATCAAATTCGGCGCCCACACAGGGGCACCGTAGAGGGCCATGGACCGCACGACCCCCGCATACAAGCTACGGCAGGAGGCGTTTGGCCCCCCGAGGTTCAGTAGAAGGCGCTTAAGCGCCGCCCCCATTCGTTCCAACTTAGGAGCCAAACGTCGAAAGTGCTCCACGAAGTTCCACCGACTGTCAAGGACGAGTCCTAGGTACTTCATCGTCGTCTCGACGCCGATGGTAACCCCTCCTGCCGTTATTTGGGACTCACCCGGAGGTGGCGCGTTCCCGCGGCCATGAAAACACATGGCCTCGGACTTGTGGAGCGCCACCTCGAGTCCCAGTTGCCGGATCCTTTCAACGACTGTCGTAACCGCTCTCGCCGTTAAATTAGCCGCCGCCTGATGCGACCTCCCTTGTGCTAGCACCAGTGTGTCGTCAGCGTAACAGACCACGCTGACGTTGTTCGGGAAATCGGTGCGCAGCACCCAGTCATAACCGATGTTCCACAGGAGTGGCCCCAAAACCGAACCCTGTGGAACACCGCGCGACGTCTCTCGCCGGTTCCACTCACCTCGGTGACCGGGGTAGATGACGGACCGGTCCGTCAGATAGGCCTCGATTACACGACGGAGATAGGTGGGCACCCGATGGTATCTGAGTGCCTCCAAAATGCAGCTCCAGGGCAGGGAGTTGAGATGGCGTCCACCGTGGAGCGTCCTCTGCGGAAGCCGAACTGGCCGTCCGACAGGTCCGGCCCGATATCCGACAGGTGCGCGACGAGGTGGTTCGAAATTATCCTTTCGAAAACTTTTCCCACCTCGTCGAGCAACACTATGGGCCGGTACGCGGACTGTGCACGCTCCTGGCTGTACATTGACTTTGTCGTCATACGCGCGAATAATTAAATCATCGTAATCACCATTTCTGAACATTGTAAACTACATTATTAATTTAATTCAGTAGCAATAAAACTATCTAAGAGATTGGTCGTCTACTCATTTAACATTAACAACATTCAACATTGCAACATAAACCTATAATCAACACTGTGGGGAATTACAAACCCTACATGAGAAGATCTTCTGTTGGAATTCTAACTACCGTTGACACGTTATTGTTTTGTCAGCGTGCAGCAGTCAAAGACATTGGAAGGTGTAGTGGCGCCCACCGTGGGACTACTGAAACACAAATAATAATTATGATGAGAAGAAAAGCGTGCGCCACTGGTGCACAGTGGTGGTGCGCCGTTATAAAATACTCAAAAAAATTAAATAAAAGCTGCGATCGACAACCGCTACAAGAAGACAAACTTTGCCAATTACATAAATTGCTCGTCGCTCATTACGCGGACAGCACGCGGGAAGCGCGGCCCAGGCCCCGCCGCGCGCCCCTGGCTGGCCCACGACGCATCAGTATTCATTAAAAGCGCAATTAGTAGAGTGCATAGCCCTCGCGAAGGCGCGCCGCTCCTCTCAAAGTGAAACATTACGAAAATGTCATTCGTCAAAATTTCCCCGAAGAGAGTCGAGTCCGGGCGAGCTGTCGGCCGGGCGGCTCTCCCTTCTCCCCTGCCCCCCGCCCCCAGGTCCCGGCCGCGCGGGGCGAGGGCTGCACTCCGGCAGTGGCGAGCGTCCGCCCTCGCAGCTCGCGCGCCTCGCGCCGCCTCTCGTCGCCTCGCGCTTTATTGCTGACAAACTTTCGTCGCGCGAACTGACTCTAACTTTTGTCTTGTGTTCTAGTACCGCGGGGCTCGGTACGTGAAATGTGAATACTTCAATGGAAAAGTGCAATTGTATTTGTGACAGTGAATGTGCATGCCACTTAACGGGAATTTAGAGGTGTTTCACCAAACCGATTGGATCTAAACGTCAGGTAAACTGTTTTCATATTATCTTCGTATAATAACTGTCAGAGTCGCATCTAGTATTGTGTAGTGGCGCCCGCCGTGGGACTAGTGAAACTTTTTGTTGGATTATTATTAAAATACAATATTTACGCCGTGTAGTGTATGCTTCTAAACTCACTGGCCACGGCCATTGTAGACTCGTATGAATATAATTAAAAGACCTAATAACAAAACATGGTTAAAGTTAAGATATTCCATCTTAACTTTAACCATGTTTTGTTTGTTTTCAATGTACTAATCGTGTGTAAATCAAGTAACAATAACTTGTATAAAGTTGTCTATTTGTATGGATAATGTGTGTTCAGTACCCAATGTATGGTATTGTGTATGTACCTACATGGACTGTACAAGTAAACGACTGTACACCGCACGCACTTTTAAATAGATGCATGTCATTATAATTACTTATAACGAACATTCTGTAGTTAATACCTGAACATATAGCAGTTACTCTTTAAATCATTCGTTTAGTAGATAATATAGTCTACGTTATCGTTACCACGTTCTACTACCGGTTGTATCGTCCGGGCCGGGCATCAATAAGACTATCAATTGACTTATCTCAACGTAAACCATTAGTCATGTGAGACTCACTCAGCGTGTTACACGTGGACATTAATACGGTAGGGATTACCTCCTGCTCCGGGTACAGATTACGAGAGAAGTAAAGCAATGTTTTATGAACTTGTCATAATAACGAACTAGGTCACACAAATAAATGCAACACGAATAAGACACGGCTTTAAGGTTGTGTGCGTGTGCGGTGTAGTGGACGCTACGAGTGAAGTACCGCGGGCTTACTGGCGGTGACATCTACATCATTAATGCACTTAGAGCATTATTACACTCGCCAGCAACCGAGTTACTACTAGTAAGACAGGGGAATTCATTATACGTTGTTATCTTTACGGGTGTGGAAGGGAACACCACGTGCGGATTAACCATACATAAGTACTTGCTGGTTGCTTCTAAACTTTCAACGAACTAAATAATATAACAACACTAGAGACAACAAGATCGTATATTTATTTAACTACTTGAATAACTTTATTAGGAAAATAAAATAAAATATAGAATAAAAATGAACAAAAAAGATAAAATAGAAAACAGAAAAAATATAAGGATTTTTATTCAAAGAAAACCTAGATAAAGCGAAATTTTCTGAAAATGAAACCTAGATTGAAGTATTGTTCCCAAAACCCCAAAAATACAAAATTTCAAGAAAATAATTGGAGCCATTTCCGAGATCGTTGATATACCTACATATATACAGCAATTGCTCGTTTCAAGGTATTATATTAGATATAGCTTCGTTCCACTTGCCTTGATTAAATACCTGACGCTTGGTTCAGGAATAAGTACATTCCAAAATAGTATCAGTTTAGAATAATTTGGCATAATTAATATCGACTACTCAGACAGTCAAAGTTCAGACATTAATAAGTAAGTAATTGCAAACCTGAGTATTCATATTTTCTTTATGGGGTGAGCCAATAAACGAGCAGAGGGATCACCTGATGGAAACAATCGGTGTCGGCGCAATGGACACCAAAGGCGTTACAAGTGCGATACCAACCTTTTGGCGATCAGGAATTTGAGGATTATTGGGAATTAGTAATAGGGTCTCCGGTAACCACATTTACACGACGAAACACAACGCACGACTTGTTTTGTTTCAGTTCAGTTTTCTGAGAGGCCGTGGCGAGCAAGCCGTCTTCTTTAAAAGACTTCTATTTTAATGATCTAGTGCAAGCGCCACATAGCTGCTCAGGGCGGATTGTACATAAGATGACTTACAATTAGTTGGAGCAATGTTCCAATAAACAAATAATGCTGAACGACGAACTATACAAGTATACATATATATACTCACCAAAAACATACTTCGGATGAATGACGGCAATAGCAAGGATTTCTTACAAATTACAAATATTTTATTTCCTGTGGAGCTGGACCAGAATGCCTTCAAACATATTTTTTCTCAATATTATTATAAACATTCTACTTTTTTTAAAGTGAGAATATCGAACTGTTTCAATAAATAATACAATGTATTCAATGTAACGAATATATATACTTACACTCCGCATGAAAGGTCCGAGTTGCTGCTACAAGCACTTTCCAAAATTATTTACCTCTATATCTTTGGGTATGGTAATGAAATCGTGGAATAAATTAGGAGGTCGTGGTGACCCGGAGGTTTAAGACGCCCGTTCTTCGTGCATGAGAGCGCGGGTTCGAAACCCGCCAACCTTAAATATTTAAAACTTTAATACCTAGTAGTCATTAACGTATGACTGGCTTTTCGGTTTTTGGTTGTTTTGTATTTGTAGTAGATTTTCGAAAAAAGCGCTTTTTCTCCTCAGTCATACGCTCCTGACACCGCGGTCGTGGCCATCCATCACTATATCCAAGTGATACTCCTGCAGCATGTCTCCACGAAGCACGATGTCTAGCAGAGAGTCGACCAGTATTAATGGTCGGGTCAAGTCAAGCACAGTCTTTCCAAATTATTGAAGGGACGCATGGTTCAATAGTTCATAGTTATCTATATTTTTGTGGTTACTCCCAGACTTGTATTATTTTTTGAAAGATCCACTCGATTTCCCAAAGATTAATCTTAAAATCCCTGCCCTTTTTACTTCTTTTCAACAAAAACATAATTATCATACCAATATGATGAGGAAAACGTAAAAACAAATAAAGAAATATAAATATTTGTATGATTGAAATAAAGAAATATAAATATTTGTATGATTGAAATGAAATTTTCTTTTTTAAAATCAGTTTTCAAAAAGCAGAAATTTCATAAAATACGTTAAATTACTTCGAGGAACAAAAGGTGTGACGTCATGTTGTGCTATATATAATTATAGCTCGTTGGATATGAGAGCTGTGACGGCCTGAGTTGAAGATGGTACGCATCTCTATCTCTAAGATAGGTAAAGTACACTCAATGTCAGCGATCTGCCCTAGGTCGGCGATGTGGGTTAACAAGGGATAAACGATTATGTTACAGTGAACCTAAATTCAATCCAGTTCACTTGAAACTTAAGTCATTGAGGTTTTTTTTATGGCATAAGCCGGTAAACGAGCAGACGGATCACCTGATGGTATTCAATCGGCGTCGCCCATGGATCACCAGAGGCGTTACAAGTGCGTTACCGGCCTTTTGGGGATTAAGAATTTGAGGATCGTTGGGGATTCCGGAATTGCGGAGATTGGGGAAGGGGAGGGTAATTGGGACTCCGGTAATCTCACTCACACGACGAAACACAACGCAAGCGTTGCTTCACGTCGGTTTTCTGTGAGGCCGTGGTATCACTCCGGTCGAGCCGGCCCATTTGTTCCGAAGCAGGGCTCTCCCACACTTTATTTTTTTTTAAATAAAATGGATCATGGATAATATTGTTTGGTCTCGTACGGGTAAAACGACATACAGACTATAATAATTACTTTATTAAATTAAATGGAGTAATAGAGGTATATTATAGTTATGTCAGTTTGTACATATCGTATTACACTAAACTTATAGATACAAGTTTATTTAGACATTTTATGTTACACAACTCTGCATCACCCTTGGATGACTGGTAGAGCATAGCATGCTCTTTGGCATTCAGTCCAGCAATGTATGGCTTATACATGAAGTGTAAAATAAACAAGTTAATATTTACAGATTAGCTTTAACTGAAATCATATTTTATTTTGCAAAGTAACACTTTAACATTTCAATGAAGTCAGATGAGGCCGGTGTTATTCATGTGACTACTCTGAGAACAAATACCAAAACAAATTGAGAAGTCATAGCCTCATTCAGTGTCTGTTAAACTCTTACGTTGAAGTAATGTGCTGTACAATGTCGTACATTTTATACTTTTGTCAATGTGTGAGTGTAAGTACCTATTGTAAATACTGTATTATTTAGTGCTCTTTACTTATAAACAGACAAACCGTCAAATAAACGTCTTGTATGTGTGCATGACACTACATAGTATAGTAAACTTCAATGTTTCCTTCATGATACACGCAATTTTTTGACAAACCTATTGCTGGTCACTGGTTAACTCTTAACTTCAGGATATTCATAATGATTTCTATGGTGATTTACTACAATGTTAAAAATTAAAATTCCTGCAGGATGCAATGGCATTCCGGAGAAATAAATAAGGGCATTAAGATTTTCCTAGCATTCAAACTATTGTAACAACAAATTTATTTTTGTCTAGGATCCGCCCCTACTTCGCCTGGGTGCTATTTGTCGATGAATGTATCGAATCCTTTTTATAAAAACTTTGTCGTAACTATAACAAAAACGACAAAATTATAAGTCGATGCGGTCACTCGACAGTTATTGGCGTACTAGATATTGGTGACGCATTTAATTTTTTTTTTGTGGCATAAGCCGGTAAACGAGCAGACAGATCACCTGATGGTAAGCAATCGGCGTCGCCCATGGACACCTGGAACACCAGAGGCGTTACAAGTGCGTTACCGGCTTTCAGGGATTAGGGAGATTGGGGAAGGTGAGGGTAATAAAGATTAAAACATTTTTTTTCCCTTTTCGACCTACCGTGTGTGAGTCACTCCAAGGTGCCATCCGAAAACCAGCGTTGAGTGAAAACCACGCTCAACATAATGCTGAGGTGAAGGCCCGATCGGCATGGGCATGCATCTATTTTTGTTAATTTTGTGATGTTTCGTTTTAATTTTCACTTTTTAATTTTTTTTTCTTTTTGTCTATGCATCTCATTGTTTGAATGTTGTTTTTCTTTTAATTACAAGTAATTGCTTTTAGAGATTGTGATAGTCAATTCAACAATATGAACAGTTTCCAACGCGTCCTGTCTACCTATATTACACTAAGACCTACGAGACGTATGTATGTCTACAGATAGTTGTCGGTAGCTGCATTACACATATTTTGACTGGCGCGACGTCCTGCAATCATCGCGAGTAGTCATTTTCATTTTACATTTGTACATAGTTTGTTAGTGCTCTGACTTTAATTATACACATAGATGCATATAGATCATACTTGTGTCTCAGTCGTGTCTAAATAATCTGAGAAAGTACATACAATATGCATAACTCGGAAAAGTCTCATTAGTACTTGCTAGGTTCCCCTACCCTCGTGCATGAGCAGTGGGCACCTTAACCTCCAGTCGACCACGATATACACGCTGCGTAGATTTATTGAATTTTATAACAATTCTTTATATACCTCTAAAGTTATTATTCAGTAAGAGAACTCGACGTTCCACGGAGATTTTCATATTTTCACTCATAGAAGAAAGAATTGCATAATGTAGTGGTTTACAGTTAACGTTTCCTTACACGAGAGGACTCTGTCAACATTACTTGTGTCTGGTTGATGATGATATTGATAATTGCAGGCGAAACAAAATGTGAGCTAGAAACACGATAAGTAATTCGGTAGTAGTGGTTGCAGTGGGCGATGTTGGCGGTGATGTGAGCCAGTGAGCAGTGCGCGGAGCGAGCGGCGCGACATGGCGGACGACAACACTATCATCGAGGGAACCGTCAAGTTCCGGGACGGGAAGAAGGTTAGCACACCGACACTTATTTATTAGAGGTCTTCTAGTTCTACCCCTAGATGGAGTAGCAGTTTCCATGACTACCCGTGGCAATGCATATTCATATCTAAAAATTAAGTTAAAATAACATTCTCTGGTGTGCGAGTAGTTCTTAGTACTTATTCTCAATTTTGCCAGTTTGTGAATCCCATGTAATACATTTGTGGAATCTGGCAATTAAAATCACTAATCGCCTCGAACTGGCGCTGGCGTTATGTAACGAGGAGTAACTACGTCTGTAGTAGAGACAGAGAGTGATGTCTGCGTGTTGTCCGCAGTGGAAGTCCCGGTGGTGTGTGATGCGCAAGCTGTCGCCGGTCGCAGGTGAGTGCAGCACTACTACACTACTACTGTACTGCATCAGCTACGGGGTACATTCTACCTCGTACGATATTTCAACTTACTTTACACTTTAATAGGTACATATATGTCCATGACAAAACAATTGCACAGATATACCTTTTTACAAAGAGCGTCAAAAAATTTGTCCACATCAATGTCAGCTGATAAAGTACTCAGAAGGCTGGCAGCCTTGAGACGTTGTATGGCAATTACTCTTAACTTAACTTAACCTCTGACCGAGGAACAGACCAGCTCTCTGGATTTATTCTAGTTAATTATGAAAAAAGGAAAAATTATACATGAGACACAACACATCATTAGGTACATAGAGGTATTATTATTATTATGTATGTCTTTACCATTCACGGGACCACAGGGACCCGGTCATTTGGGAGGCGTACGAGGGGCCGAAGCCAACTGCGCACCCTTTAGACAACTTTAATCTAAATGTAATGGAGACACAAACCGGCGACTATCCCTGTATGCACTATGGAAATGCACCCAAGGACAGTCCCCGGTTAGTGTAGGACTATTGTGAATAATAAAAAAAAAGGTAGGGCTATGGATGGGTTGCTGTGGACTGGGAAATTGGGAACTATGGATGGCTATGGCACCTGCCGAAACAATGTAATTATTACACGTAAAAATGGCAGGCGGAGACTCGCCAACTCACCGACCGGGCCCCGGGAATGGTTGCTAGATATAGCAACATAGGGGCAACGAGAATGTGAGTGGCTGAAGGGTTAAGAAACTACCACCGCTTTCTACTCAGATCATCTGCTCCAGCCGAAGCCTCCTGCATCCCTGGCCCACTCGCGACTTACGAATAGTTTCTTACCCTCCGAGCAGGATCACTGCTCTCGCGACTCCACTCTGGACGGCCAATGAAGGCAAGCCAGAGGTGGGAGACCTGTTCCTTGTCATCGTTCACTCCAGCCAGCCAATTAAGGCAAGCCGGAGAAGAAGGAACGGTGACTTCTCCCTGGAGTACTCGGGATGATGGTAGCCCGCGGGATCGCTAATGCCCGTCACCTCGCCTCAAGGTGCCCTGCGGGCTTATATTATATATATTACTATTATTATTATTATTCCAGTTACAGTACATTATTTGGTGAAAAATCATGGATTAATAAGATTATCGTTACTTTGAGAATTCAGAGATATTGTATGTTTACTATTTCTTATAAGTCGTTAAAACAATAACTAGCTATTCATCGAGTAAGGGGCGTTCATTCATCGGAGTGTTGTAGTGAGCGGCGCGTCGTGGGTGGCGACAGTGGCGCCGCGGCTCAGTGCGGCCACTGTTCTCGTCACGCGACTAATGTACACTTCCGACATCTTACTGCCCATACATTTTTATGAAAACAGTATTACAGTAGGGCAGCGATCCGTGACGTCAGGTCTCACACGTCGCTGTACTCAGTACTCAACAATTAATAATAAACCGAGTTGGAGCAGCTTCAGTTTACTAGTATTACACTACAATATGAGAGATGATATGATATTTAACTAAGAAAAGTCCATTTTAAGTTGCATAATGATGAGTATGTATTTGTGTTTATAGAAATAAGATGTCCTCCTATAAGCATTATGTATAGAGCTCCTCTCGCCGGCGATACAGGTTGTCCTAGTGCAGGCAACTTTATGAGAACAATTTTATTTACTTAACAAATATTTTGTATTTTGCATTTTCGAATTATGATAACAATTTCTTTAATTATTTTATTATTATTATATTTACTAAACGTCCGTTACACATAGATATTTTACGAGACGATCTTTGTAGTGTGACCGTGAATGCGTGCTTGAGACGTATGTGTGTGTGTGCAGATTGCGTGCACCTGCAGTTGTACCGCGACTCGAAGGCGCGCTGCGCGGGCGCGGCCAGCAAGGCGTCGCTATCGCTGCAGCACTACCTCGGCAGCGAGGCCGGCTTCACGCTGGACAAACACTCTAACACGCTTGCGCTCGTATGCCGGGACCTGGTCGCCATCCTCGCCTTCGAGACACGCGAGCGTCTCATCCAGTGGCAGGTGAAGGTGAGCGCGCACCTGGGCGAGCCGCGCCACTATCTCGTGCTGGTGGGGGGTGCAGGAGGCGCGGGGGGCGCAGGTAACAAGCGCCTGCCGGCCGGCCCGGCGCGCCTGCATCTGCACGAGCGCCGCTTCGCGCTCACCGCTGGAGTGCCTCCTCGACTACTCGGCATATGGGAGCTGCCGCACCTCAGGTCAGGACAGGCTTTATCTCGTGTGCAAATCATATTATAATATGTTAACATTGGTATAATTGACATTCAAGATTATATACGAGTAGATTGATTACTTTCTAGTATCTATAGGAACTACTTTTTATTTACTTTAAATGTGTAATTATTTGTTTTCCGAACAAAAAATTTATTTATTATAATTTATTTATATTTATAATGAAAATGGTTTAACAATACATTGGTATTGGCATGCAGACGGTACGGTGTGGTCGAGGGCAGGTTTTGCTTCGAAGGCGGCTCACACTGCGGTAAGGGCGAAGGTCTTCACGTGCTGATTACAGACCAGGCCAAGGAGTTGGCGCGTGACTTTGATTTGGCCTCACAAGGTCGCCTCTCGCCCAGAAGAAGGCCAAATAATTTTAAAAATAGTGAAGGTTGGTTGGTAGACATATTTGATAATCTGGTTTTAATTGTATTTACTTTGTACTTCATTGTGGTTTTTATTTTAAATTTTAGGTGCAGATAGTCCAAAATCCCATATGGCTTATCGGCCTGATACTAGACTCTCTGAGCTGAACACAATAGACCACTCTCTCCCGCCTATAGACATCCACAACTATGAAGAGGGCTGTGAGGAGACAGGAGCTATCTCTCCGTATTGGCCATCTGCAGAGAGAACAAACTTTCAGGACATGGGTCATGGTGACACCGCGTCCGTAAACGAAACAGTGGAGGAGGCAGCCACGTGGAATGGAGTAAGCAACGTGACGTTGGAGAGGTGCATGAGCTGCATCTCCAAGCTGGGGGCATTGTCGCGGTCTTCTACGGCGGCCCTAACACCTGGCGCTAAGCACTTTAACCCTGCGTGGACTATGGAACCTGTTCACGAAACCCTTCCTACAGAACCCACAGAGCTCACTCAACATTGTGATATTCTTCTTAGTGCAACCGATAAGACTGACGATGCTTGCCATTGCCCTACATGGCCTGAACGGCCACCGGAGAGACCCCCCAAGCCCACACGACTAGAGCTTAATCTAAATAGGAAACCGGTACCTCTTTGCCGCTGTTCACATAGTGTGCCAGACGATAAGCTATGCAGAGTTGGACCCTATGAAAACTACGATGTACCAAAAGTTCCACATCAAGATGAGTATTACGATACGCCGAAGCGGCTCAAAGAGTGTCTAACTAATGAACTATTTAAAGTTACTAAAAGTTCGACGTCTAATGCAGTCATTTTGAAAAAACCCTGTGGTTGTTTACTCAAATTTGGCAAAAGACGAAGAGAACCAACGATAGTGGATTCTGAGGAAAACTTCCAACCAGTTAGTTGTCCTTGTCAACGTGTCACTGATTGGGCAAACAATTGGATAAAGTTACCATATTGCAGAAAAACCACTGTTTCTAGTGATAATTTGGTGCCAAACAAAGAAAATATGACCCCTAATAGTAGTGACGGAACCGCACTTTATGCTACAATAGACTTATCAAGGAAGATAAGAAGAAAACACCGGCCTTGTGACCGGCATCTAGACGCTCCCGAGAGTGAGTCTCTTCGAGGCCTGACTAGTTCTGCAGAAATTGATGACGGCCCACTGGCCAACTATGAAAATCTTAGTTTTGCCTTATCTTTAGAGCACTACGAAAATGCCAAAGATTTATTAAGAAAAGTTGGTGTCACACAATCAGAACTGGATGCAATTAGCGCTAATTTAAATCCTAGTTCATTTGTTCCGACGGATGCCAGTCTTTGTACAAAATGTGGTCACGCGCAGCAACAGCGTTTTAACAAAAACTTAGTCCGAGATAATTTACCTGCTGGGGCAAATGACGATTATTTAATGATGGAACCCGACGCCAGTAACAAATTAGAACAAAGCAAACCGTTGCCAGCGGGTTATACTCCAATGTCTCCAATAGGAGGTTTTGCATTTAATACTCTAAAACACCCTGCCAGGAGACCTATTAGTAGGCTACTCGAAGAGAAATCAGCGAGTAACCCAACATTGTGCGAGGAAAGCAGACGATCGGGTACAGCCGACGCTGACGCAGTATGCACAGCCAGCACTGCCACCGAACGACCTGACAGAATTGAGTATAGAAAACGTTCCAGCTCTGCAGACTCTTCACGATTCCTTGAAGACGTGAAAGAATTCGATGGCAGCATCGGCAGTCAGGGTTCCACATCCTCTATTGAAACGCTACGTAACATCGCGGTCGATGGGCGGCCTTCAACACCATGTAACTGTATAGTCGATAACAAACATTCGGATGCAGACAGTTCAGAAGCATCTAAAGGAGCACGTAATAGGCTGCCACCAACGAGGCGCTCGTCTTCTGTGCCAGGAAAGGCGGGAGGGAACAGGGATTCGTCAAGTTCTAATGACTCGGGCGTGTCAAGCTGCTCATTGCGGCGAGGCGAGCTGTTCGAGCTGCCGCTGACGACGGCCGCGGCGCGGCGCCACTACCGTAGCGCGCGGCGCGCGGCGGCCGGCACCAGTACGTCGTTGCCGCGCCGCAGCCGCTCCACGGACCCGCTAAGTGACGTCACCACTGGGCAGAGGGAGCGCGTGCCTGCAAAATCTTCTTCTGCTGAAGCTGAGGTGCCTGTCCTCACTGTCAAGCCGCTCCGAGGTACGATTTCGATTTGTATGATGACTTTAATAATGGAGATGTTTATTTTGAATAATTGTGGAAATTGCAAAATCGTGTTTTGTTTTTATCTGTAACGATTATTTTGAATCTTGCGTGTACATAATATCTACTGTTTTTTACAGGGGTAATGGACACCCACAGTACGTCCAGCGGTACCTCCGATATGTCGGACTACATCGAAACTCTGTCTATATGCTCTTCCCATTCGTCGACAGATACTCCTATAACCATGAGGTAAGTCATCAGAGATAAAGTAGTCGTAAAACAAGTGAATCTGTAACGAATTAGAGTGCAAAGTATCTGTGTGTTGCAGGGTGATGCGTCAGACGACGAGCACGCTGCGGCCGCGCTCAGGCAAGGAGTACGGCAGCCTGGACCCGCGCCTGGCGTCCGCCTACCGCCACCCGCACCACTACACCAACCTGCCCTAGACACGTCGCCTTCTCAAGCACCGCCCACACAGTACTCGCTCTCACTCCACTCGTGTTGCGGGTATGTGACGTGCTCGTGTTCGGAGCTGTGTGTATGTGTGTGGTTACTCGCGACGACTTCATTGTCTGTGTTGTGAAAGTGTCGCCAGCCGCGGCCGCGAGCGGCGCTGCCGAGCTTACTTCTCGACTGTACGTTGTGATCCGTCCATGGTCTGCGCTCGCTGCGTCGGATCGTATCGCTCGCGCGTGTCGCGGCCACTGACACAGCGTTATATAAATGTAGTTACCTTCACAATGGAAACTGAACGAATTACAAGACAGGTGAAATAAATACCTAAGTATTAATACAATTTGCTCGCTACAAGGCAGCAGTGGGCGAGCGCGCTGTGGCCGGGCTGGCTGGGCCCGCTCTGTACATACTCTACACATTCGTAGTTTGCGTCGATTCGTTTAGGATGAACTAAATGTATATTAAATATTATTACTATAAAGTAATTGATATACTTATAAATTTAATCTCTACAACGACTCTCTTGTCTCTACTTTGTTACGACGATGTAATATTTTGATATTCGGAGTTTAACTGGGGGTGTCTCAGTAAGCAATAAGCAATAAGAAGCAGCGCATGCAGCGGCGACCGCGCGTGCGCTGTGTGGGGCATTGTCTGCGAGGCAACGCGCGCACTACGCCTCGCTCCCGCTCGCTTGCTGTCACCGTGCGGAGCGGAGCGGGGCGGAGCGAGCGCGCGGGCGAAGACTGCAATTGTAAGCAGGTTGTTTAGATATTACGCTAGCAATGAATTTATATAATAAAAATTAATGTTAATATACTTGAAATTTCCGAATAAAACGAAGAATAACAAATTGTTTGTTTGATTGTTCCTTTAGTACATTTTTGAATTCAACGTGAGTTTGTGGAAACGTGGCCGAGTGATGTTGTACACATACACAGTGAGAGCATCAGAGCATGCGTGGTGCGACTGCGCCGGGACTACTGGGCTGTAGGTACTGTAGCTGTTCAGTACTGCACGTGAGGAGGCACGTCCTGGTATCGATAGCCGTGTGAATTATAAATCGCAATCTTGTAATACATGCGTAATAAAGTCATTACAAACTTGATATTCACCTAATGGTCTACATGTAAAAGTATTTGTTAATCATATCAAATGATAAAGATTAATGAATCGGTCGTCGGGTGCCAGCAAACACCTGTTCCGCGGCTGTCGCTACAGGCCAGATACGGCGCCAGTACAATCAAAATAACTACCTATGAAGTTGTCCCTCATTCAAGATAACTGAACCATCGACCAATGTTCCTCTAAGTTAGTTACATCATTAAAATAATTTACTGTTCTGAACATAGTTGGTGTGCATGTGAAATATGTTTGTAAACGCACCCACGTCATAGAAGAAAATCCTGGTGTAGGATAACGCCAAAATTGTTAAAAATTGAAAATATTGAAAATAATCATAACACTTTATTATTCATACATGTAATAATGCGTTCAGATTCGTAAGTTGTAGCGCAGTACGATGACGTTCTGAAGGAGATCAAGGCCCGCCATGTTGCGCAGCAGTACTGCGTGTGTGCCGCGTGTCGTGGCGCCCGCGCCGGCGCGCGACACACACGCTGTCACGTAGTCACTGCGTATCTGCGAGCCATGGCCCAGGGCTGTCACATTATTTACAGATGAATTAGTCAAATAGGTTGGTGAAGTGCAACCATTTTTAACTAGTGATTTATTTCTACTTCCTATAACAAAGTGTTTTAAAGCGAGTATATTTTGTTCGATATCTTAAAGGTCAGTCAGCGGTAATGTATCAACAGTTTTGTACGGACAACCCTGTTTTTGTTTTATCTAAGCATCGCTCAATGTAGCATGATAGCGTCGTGATGGCGGAAACACACCGCGAAACATTGGCGTGTCGCGGATAAGCGACCGGTCTTAAACAGAAAGAAAAAATCCGTTCTTGAATACATAATCCTGTGCAGATGGTACAGCAAGTACTGTAGAAAACGTTTATCGGGGACTATCTTAATTACCGTCCTTACCAATAATCGGCTCAATCCAATATAATATCATATCGAGTATGACGTCAATGTGTTTTATACAGGGTGCTTGGCACATGGACTGACACAATTTCTACAGTGATTTGGGAGTCATTAGCTTCTATCTTTTACTCATAAACTCATCATTACAATTATCACAGTTTAATACATATGATTTTATTATTGAAATGATTTTTTTTTTGGAAGAAATTGTAATCTTGTAAAAATATGGGTTACTACTTAACCGTACTCGTAATATTATTCACGGTAGTTTATTACTTACATTTTTTTATTGTTAAGCATATAGTATTATTTGTCAAACACACTGTATGTCGTGCAGCTAGAGCGGTGTGGGAGAGCGCAGTGCACGCGCACTTGCCCCTGTATTGGCGGCGTTCACGGGGTCCACGGGGTCCACGGGGTCCACGGGGCGCATGCCTTACACAAGAGAAGATAATTTTTAATGAATTACTACATAAAATCAATCACAAGTTTCTGAACAGATACGGATGTGCTTGGTACATAGAGGTATGTACTGTACCAGGTAACATACGAACAGTATAAATCACGGTCTCTCCAAGGCGCTACCGTCTCTGTACTTCAAATAATTATGATAAAATTTCGTGAACGTTGCTTTTCCGTAAATTATCGCGCTGTAACACCATCTCTTCAATACGCACAGTTTGGTATGACGGAGGTAGCTGTGAGCTGTTGTCTCATGCTAATATTTTGTAACTTTGTTCACGTATAATAATTACTTCTGGCATAGATTTGGGTTTTTGGATTAGTCTATTCCAAGGTTAAGTCAAACACATACATCAACAGCCTATAGATGCCCACTGCTGAGCAAAGCCTCTTCTCCTCGCTTGCTCAATGCGGGTTGTCGATTTCAATTACAAATTATGAGCTCAGGTTTCCTCACGATGCTTTTTTTACTGTTTGTCAGCGGTACAATTAATTATCTTAGAAAGTACATATAACTCTGACAAAGTCACATTGATACTTGCCGTTGGTAGGTGTCGAACCCGCACCTCTCATACATAAGAAGCGGGCGTTTTAAACTCCGGACACCACGACATTTAAGTCTAATGCTGTGCAACAAATCTCATCAGAATCAATTCAGGACCAAGTTTATATTTATTGTGAAATTAACTCATTTTCGTGATTTCAAAAATAAACAATCCCAAGGTAGTTTACTCGTTTAGTATCAATTCCCGACTGAGATCTCTGTGATAACACTGTTCTATGTCTTTTTCTGGTTTGCAAACTATTGTTGTACCGAATTATAATCAAATAAGTACAGTGGTTTAAAATATAGAGAGTGCCAAGATTTTAACACAGTTCCCGTTCTCGTGGAATATCCGTGTTGAAAATTCTCAGTCGTTCCTTCCCAGCTCTCAAAATTCAAAATTCAAAATTCAAAGTCTTTATTGCTTCATGTGTGGTTACCAAGGTGTTATACATAATACATATTATTTTGGTTAAGCAGTATCAACATGACCCTGTAAGGGCGCTGCAATTTATATTAATTAATAATAAACACTATATCATTCAAAGATTTTACATAACATATTATTAAAGTATTACCACAATTGCTTCAATTGATTTTCGTTTATATTCTACATATTATACCAACTCCTTATTTGCACAATTTTATTTATTCATTATCATTACCATCATTTTCCTTTTTATAGTTATTATTTTATTTTTATTTTTTTTTGTTTTATTGTTTATTCTCAAAAAACTCTTGCAAACTATAATAGCATTTATCGATGAGATATTCATAAAGTTTTCTTTTGAAAGTAGTATATTTTGTTTCTTTTTTTTATATTACTTGGTATTTTATTGTAAATTTTTATTGACATGCAATAGGGGCCTCTATGAAATATTGATAAGTTGGAGGTAGGAAGCGATAAGTTATTTCTATTTCACGTGGTCACGGTTACGACTAAAAAGATTAATATTTTTGTAAACAAATAGGCTCAAATCCAATATGTACAGAGAAGTCAAAGTGAGGACACGGAGTGTTTTAAAGTGTGGTCTACAGCTATGTGTTCCCCCAACATTGGCCAGAATGCGAATGCATTTCTTTTGGAGTTTAAATATGTCGTCTGCGTCAGTACTATTACCCCATAGTGCAATGCATAATATGCAGTGAGGGCAGTTTTTTTGTCCGTTGATGTTTTCAGATGGTAAAGAGCGTAAGTGAATTTTGACAGTTTGCTGCTTATGATCTGGGTGTGTGATTTCCAGTCAAGGTGACTGTCAATATTTAATCCCAAAAGTTTAAAGTTGTTTGTACTTTCAATTCTCTCATTATTAAATGCAAAATTAATAGATAGGTTTTGTTTTTGGTAGGGTTTAAACTGTCAAACACCAAGCGGTCACCGGTGACCGCAACCTATTGTTCTATAATTGTGTCTATAAAACCGGTACTCGACGAGTTAAACTGCATGAGTTTTGTTTTTGTGAAATTTACTTGCAAATTATGATCATTCAGCCAACTAGTTATATTTACAAATAAAGAATTTTTAATGTATTGTTTAGATTTTGTTCATTTTCACAAGGAAGTACAATTGATATATCATCTGCAAAAAGGGTACTTGTAGCATTAATTACTTTTGGTAGATCGTTTATGTAGATCAAGAACAGCAAACACCCCAACACACTTCCCTGCGGGATGGAATTCTGTACATCTATTACTTGAGATCTTACCTGGGTGATTCTGCCACTTTTGGAGTTATTTATGGTGCTCAATTTCTACGTACTGGCTTCGATTGTGTAAATATGACTCAAACTGTGATTGTACTGAATTTCACTAAAATAAATTCAATGGTTTAAAAGATAGAGAGTGCCAGCTATTTAACGTGGGTTCCCTTTTCCGTGGGAATTTCGGGATGAAAATTATCATATTTCTTTTCCCAGATCTCAAATTATTTATCATTGTTCCGAATTTCACTCGAAATACGAAATAGGTTCAGTGGTTAAAGTGATTGAGTCCCGGGATTTAATACTTAGTTCCCGTTTTTCTGTTCTGAAATTTCCGGGATTCCCGTTATTCTGGAATTTCCGGGTAGTATTACTCTGGTACTTATAATGTAGCCTGGTTTGTACCGGTGCGATGTCACTTAATGTTCCAGCGCAAAATGAATTTTCAATCGGTACAGTTGTTTCGGAGCCTATTCAATTTAAAAAAACAGAACATCAAATTTTTCCTCTTTAGAATTATATAGTATTAGTGTAAATATATCGCTAGCTGTTGCATGATAGCGTCGTAATAGACGAGCATGCATGAAAAGACTAATGATTGTTAATGAAGTGAGTGCCTACCCCCATGGGAGACAGGCGTGTGTTTATGTATGTATGTAGATTGTTTGCATTAAAGCTACTAGATCGGTTTAAAGAACTCTGTCACCAGTTCTACTTTTTGTTTAGATGGTGTACAGGATTGATAAATATTTAAAGAATAATATTTATAAACCTTTTCTCCTGTTAAGAGCTTCACGTAATATCCGGAAGAGTGGCTAATGCGTCATTCCTGATAAGCCAAAGTCAAGGTAGCTCGAACCAACTGGAATCTTTAATTTTTGTGTATTTCGACGAAACCATATCAGCCACTATCAGAGGTTATCTGTAATCGTGTTGCAAGACAGATACACGGACAAGAAATAAAAAAATAGTATATCTGTGATCCAAGTAATAATACTGATAGTAGCGATACAAGTGCGACAGTCATTGCATATCTGATGTAATCTAGTCATTGCTTCCGCTGTGTAATGACTTATTTGTCTGCTATGAGTGCTGGTGCTGACACTGTCTATGATTTTTTTGATTGAAATTAATTTTTACCCAAAATTTTCACTAAATAAATAAATTAATTAACTCGAAATCACATTTTTGTTTATGGGTCGAGTGGTCCGAAATAAAATTTTGTCGTATACAAATGATTTTGAAAAATAGTCTTACAAGCTGCCAAAGTTTAATTTTTCATTCACACGTCACAATATTTTCAACTTCTCAAATAATTATTAAAAAAATAAGAGCCGCTTTGAACTTAGTTTTCTTTCAGAAAGTTAGTTAGTTTCTAACAGTACGCAACAAGTCTCATAACTTATTAATTATGTTGTAAAATACGGGTTACTACTACACGGACGTACCCGACTTTATACGGAAACAACACACTGCAATGGGACCATTTTTTATTACATATAAGAAGTCGACTTCAGAAACCAAGAACTAAAAACAAACAAATGGTAAAAAAGTGACTATTACCTACCAGTCACATGTATTGAGAAGTTACCGACCCACTGATAGGTAAGAGTTCTGTGCCACAAGCCCATAACAAAATATTATTGAAGTACCAAATATTGGAAGAAGTAACAAAAGTATGTTGTTAGAAGGTGCCGGTCCTTAGAGTCTGTTTCCTCTCTTGGGGCGAGTGTCTTATCACCAATTCGGTTCCTTCTTTAGACGGTATACTTAGAAAGTAGAATGAAATTTATTCGACTATTAGATTCGGACCGACTGACAAACAATTGTTAATCGTGCAGTTTGGTTTGGTTCATTTGGTTATTTGTAAAAAAGAGTATAGAAGCGAGATGTGATGTTCTGATGGTAACAATCTAACAAGTGGTATCGCGAGGTTGTGTCACGTGTCGCGCGGGTAATTAATTGGTGGAACGATAACGTCGCAACGTTCTGCTGTAGCTGCAAATTAATTTAAAACAGTGTGCGCGGTGCAAATCTCACACAGTAAATTAGCGAAGCGAGCGTTACCAGCGGTATGAGTACTACAAGCAGTATGGCCGGTACAAACTGTATGAGCGGTACGGGCTCGGGGTGGGCGCAGTGGTCGTTGTTCGCGGACACTGCCGTCTAATTCGTTTATCTCACAAAGCAAAACTCATTAAAACTCGGGTTTCTCTATGATTTTAAAATATGAATGTAAACTCATTGCCGGCAGTGTACCTCTAGTTATCTAACCCGGTTTCACATATATTATATCGATTATTTATTTGTTTGTTTTATTTTCATACATAACATAGTAGCATTGATATTACACTACCTCTAGTTTAGAAGTTTGCTGTCTAACATAATCTTTGGTCATCAGTCATTTTCATTTTATATTTTGTGTTGCTGTTTTATTTATTTGTTCGTTTTATATTTACTCATTTTTTCTATGTATTTGATACATCATGCCTAATGTGTAATGGCGAATAAATTATTTTTCTTTCTTCTTTCTCAGTCAGAAAGTTATAAGAGAAACTAATGTAATTATGTGGTTATAGTGGACTCGTGGTATTTCAAATTCAAATAATTTGATTTCATAAAAACATTTCGAGGAAATTATAACGTGAACGTTACAGAACAAAATGGTCTATTATGAAAACATTACATTTTTGTTACAATGACTAGAAAACAGGTTACCAAGAACTGATCGTTCATGAGTTTGATAAGAAGACACGAAAAAAAACGATGAAACATAATTGGCTAGGCATGTTCTCGAGCGAACATAATTGGATACACGCACGCGCGACCTGCATGCAGGGAGACGTATAAACATCTAATTTGTTCAAAGAACACATTCATCTGTTACTTATATCTTCGTGCTAGTGTGTCAGGGTGTCAGTAGTATAGAGATGCGCCCTGTGCGAATACTCTGGCGTGACACTCTGACTAGTTACCTGGTAACGATTTCTCGTTAACTTATTGTAGTTACCTAAATACTTATGACTAGAGTATAGTCTAATTAAACTAGTTTATTATCTTTTGTTACAAAAATAAGTATAAAACGAAGAACAGAATCAGTGTAAGGTGTGACGGGACACCAGTGAGTTTATATAAATAAAGGGCGGCACACATTGGTATTCCGCGGCGCGCGGCAGGAGGCGCGCAGCACGCGGCAGATAAGCGGCGGCACATTTACATACATTGTTATGTCGCGCGCGTCACGTACGCGATAGATTTTTATGTTAAGAAGCTACACTGCGAGACACTTTGACGTCTTAAACGTCACGACATTAGAGACCTGCGGTACTCGCAGCTTGCAGAGATTGTCCCAGCACTATATCGGTATTTTGTTAAATCTGGCCTTTGGGAAGATATAAGAACTTAAACAGTTGCTGGTCAAGTCCATCTTGTTCGTTATAGTAAACACGTCTGCTGGGTTTGTCTCCTCACTCCTGTTGAGTAGTGTGAGGCCCGTGGTGGAGTCTCGTGGGAGTAAACTGCTCCGCATCTAATTAATATTATTTAGTTTGGCTTTGATCCGCTGCGGCCGACTCTATGGAGGAATTCAAAGAGTTAGTTTGTCAGTGTCGGGGTCTGACGGTGTATCGATATTACGTTGTAAAATAAGAAAAATATTGAATTATGATTGGCATTGCATGTGGTTGTCCGTGCTTGACTAAGGAAACTTCCTTATTAGATATGTAGCGTAGCAGATTTATTTAAAAGTCCATTCTTTATAGTTTAAAATTATAGCCTTAATTCAGACGAGCTAGTGCCTTTATAAGACAAATCTATACTAATATTATAATGAGGAAAGATTTGTACCTATTTTTGTATGTTTGTAATGAATAGGATCAAAAAGTACTGGGCCGATTTAAAAAATTCTTTCACCAATAGAATGCTACATTCTTCTAATTTGACATATGCTACATTTCATTTTGAAAAAAATTGGGATCCTTGGTAAAATTTGAACAATGTAACCGAAGGTGTAGAAAAATGAGTTTTAAAATGTCTTTCGTCGAATGCGCTGCCGAAACTATTAGCGATAGAACAAAATAATGTACAATAATGTTGAAGAACATCAAAATGTCTACAAAAAACTCCGCGGTAGCATATATCCAACTATTGTAGTTATGTCACTACAACAATCCAAATTTTCAAAAATAAATATTTGTCTACCCCGTGTGAAGCCGGGGCGGGCTGCTAGACCTTATTAATATTATAAATGGGAAAGTGAGTTTGTTTGTTTGTTCCGCTTTCACGCCGTAACTACTAAACTGATTGCTTTGTGAATTTTTGCAGACGTAAAGTTAGAAGTCCGGATTAAATAATAGGGTACTTTATATTATCTTTATCCCAGAAAAATTTGATATTCCCGATGTAAAAGAAAAGTATTGGTATAAATGGCGCTGTGTGTATTGATATATGTCACATAGGTTACTTTTTATTACGCGTATTTTTATTATTTTGTGAGGCGAGCGAAGCCGCGGGTAAAAGCTAGTATTAAATAAATACACTCAAGTACATGGCGACTATACATGTAGGGATAGTATGAGAGTTGAACATTTTGCGCACAGATAATATTTAACATTTGGATTGCAGAGGGCACGCGGCGGGCGGTGGCTAACGACTTCCGTTTCCGGCGGCGGCGGACACCGCTACGCGGCACGCGCTACGGCGTAGTTCTCGCTACGAGCGTAGCCACTTTGTTGAATAGCCATGTCGGAATGAAAGTTGGAATTATAAGTCTATTTTGTAAAATACGCGAGGTTTTATTACTTTTCCAATGTTATAACGAACAATGACACGCGCATCGCTCAGAGTGACGGAAGTTCCTGATGACGTTACCGACTCTCCGAGTGCACCTCTTCACATACAATACTGCTCAGGGACATATGATCGTCAATGTTTTTCTCAATTAACGAAATGAAAAAATATTTATTAACATCAACATTTATTTTATTCGTATAGGTGCATTTTCTACTTAGCTATTGTTTTTTATAAGGGAAAGAAATTAATATGTCAGTTACTACATTCATCAGTACGCTTCAATCACTATATTCATTTGTCATATTATAACATTTTTGTTCAAAATTGATATTTCAATGCCTTTCTATTGTCATCCAAATCTCTAAACAAAACGTGCCTCCGTCGTGAATCTCAGTCGTGGTGTTGGTGAGCGGAATACAGCGAGCGCCGCGCATTGAGCGCCAGGGAGGGGACACTGAATATTTATGCAGCTCACGAGTGACGAGACAACTTTCCTCCATGAATACGACAATTGAAATTACACCGAGCCACGAAATAATTTTGTTATTCAAACACCACGCGCTCAGCGGACCACGTGCGGCACTGGAGGGGAAGCGGAGGGGGGCAGGGACACAATTCAATCTAAACAATATAAAGGTGATTGAATATAAACATTGCATTGAATATAAAAATGAGATGAGATACATGTACTGAGTGTGTGACGTGAGAACTTCACAACACAAAAATACAAAGGAAACAATAATCTGCTCACCGAGTGATTCCTATTGACGTCGAAAACACAAGAACTATTTTAATGTTATCAAAGTGGGCAATTCATTCGAAGCATTCTTTGACTCGCTTGGTTGCCGAAATCCCTTCTAGTTTAGGGGTATCCCTATCGGGTGTAATCATCCCTCCGCCCCCCGCCCCCCTTGCCCACGTCCCCCGCAGCTTATCGCGCTACACAAGCGAGAGACTGCGAGGCCGCGGGCCGCGGCACATGATGCACGATAACAATCGACTTCAAATAAAAAGTGTACTTTTGTTCTACACGTGAACTCCACACTGACACACTGCCATACCGAGCAGCGCGGGGGTAAAACTGTTCATATAAACAACACATAAACATAAGTAAAGTTATATTAGAGTCTATTACCAATATCAAGTATCAGACTGTCATTCACATGCCACATTTTTTTATAAAAATGATAATAAGTATTATAAAGGTGCTCCTCCATTTACTTCAGTCAACTCTAAGCATTAAAGTTAGTCGAAGTCGAAGTTATGTATGTCCAAAGCAAAAAGACTAATCTCGAAAGTCCATCAAATGTAAATCGGTTTGAGGGACAACAGCTCGGAGTGAGTTTAGACAACAAATAAAACGTTAAGAGCAATGAATAGATTAACCACGGGTTAATATTTGGCTTGTATCATTGACAAAGTTTACGGCGCGCTGTGGCTGTGTGCTTGAATGGCAACGGACAAATAATTTTATTGTACTTTTGAGAATTTTACATTGATGTTGCGAAATAAACTGAGATACGGCATTTAGGTTCTTAATCGATATCCCAAAAAGGAGGATGTTCTTGATTCGGATAGAATCTTTTTTTATGTGTGTGAACGATTACGTCGCTGTTTGTGGACCGATTGGAGTGATTGTTTTTTGTTCGACGAAAAATAGCTGCCATAATTTGATCCCATATAAAATTTTATTCAGGTTATGATGATTACGTCAATCAATGATCCGATTTGCGCGATTGTTTTTCTGTTCGATTTGGTATACTTTACAGTTGATACCGCTTAATAATAGTGTGATCCTGTTCAGCATTCAATGATGAGATCTCAGGGAAATCCAAGACAATCCACAAATTATAACCACACATTAATATTTTATTCTGATAATTTCATGAAGTCATGTGCGTCTCGTACAGGTAAGTAATAATTTGTTATGGGGTTGTGGCACCGATTTCCTTACTTTTAGTGGGTCTTGTGTAGGTACTGAGAACAATCAAATGAAGAATCATTATTATTTGGTTTTTCGTTCATGGTTTTTCAACAAGGGTGTGAAGAGTGTGATAAAAATGATTAGTACTCCGACTTGTTAATCTACAGACAAAAGCCTTAGATCTGGAGCACAAACTCGGGGAGCTCGCCGCCCTCGGAGTTGGCCGAGCCCCGCGTGGCCCGTACCGCGGTCCACTCCACGTTAAATGTTCGCAGGATTTCGCTTTTATCTTGAAAAACAAACACTTAACGAAGTTTTTAATTGTTGTGCGTAGTTGTCCGCACATCGTACATTTATTAGAATTATTTTTTCGATCTTTATAATCTTTCAGAAATATAGTAACTACAGTCAAGATACAGCTAATTCTATTGTTGTTTATAAATAAAACTTACATAAAGTAAAGTTAATAAGTTTAGTGGTTTAGTAGTAAGTAATGCGTAGCACCTGCTACGACGTAGCGGCTACGATGGCTACGAGAACTACGGGTAGATAATGTAGCCATGAAATACGAATTAAGTTTTTTCGCATACGTACTTAAGTAAGTACCTATAATAATTATAAGTATAATTGTTAGGTATTTTTTTGTTTTAACAAGCCGTACATGTTATAAATGATCAGTTAGATTCTGATTCAGTGTTAACTTTTGCTCTTCTTGAGTGTTAGACAACATCTATATTGAAAACATCTATAGGTTTAAGTATAAATGTACAGTTACAAATTATCAGTCGAGATTAAGTGGTTTATGCAACTAAACCATCGATCAAATCAGTGTACGATCAGGTAGTTATTGATATTGT
The DNA here is from genome assembly GCA_038387885.1 of Spodoptera picta. Taxonomy (NCBI): domain Eukaryota; kingdom Metazoa; phylum Arthropoda; class Insecta; order Lepidoptera; family Noctuidae; genus Spodoptera; species Spodoptera picta. Next base: position 2,942,568 of record JAZHFQ010000008.1, on the reverse strand, counting down.
AGAATCTCGATTACTTCGATACCCACACAAGAATAAAATTTTGTACGAATTGCGTATTTCATGTCGCGATTTCAGACGACCGAAATATAGACAGCCCTTTTAATATGCACGGACATGTTGCAGAAGATCAACTAACTATTTATTGACAAAATTAATACATTAGTTAAGAACAAGTTTTTCATGCTACAAATGGTGACAATTTGTTTGAAGTAAATAGAAATCAAAATCAAACATTTAGTATTTTAAAGTAACTTAGTTCGCTTATTTTTTATTTAAACTTAGGTTTTGACCTACGTCATCACAGCAATGAGGCTGTTCCGAATTAGTTAAATTCAAGAATGCCTAGTGCAGTTCTAATAGTAAAGACCAAATGTGATATGATCTTTGAGTTCAAGTAGATCTTCTGTCATGTTTCTTATCAGTGGCAGAACGCACTACGTATCAATTGGAATCAATTGTCGGGCATCTGCATTGCGATGCGATAAATCTGTTGGATGTGGTCCGGGACGGGTGCGGGGTGCGGGGGTTCAGGGAGGGGGGAGGGGGGTGCTAGCATACAGCGTGACGTAAGTGAGTGATGTGCAGCGAGCGGAGTGACTGCGCGGAAACATTGTCGCCGTCGCCAGGTGCAGCTGTCGCGGTCACTGCGTGCGCCGCCCTGCCACTGCGCCTGGCACATCGTATTCACTGAATACGATGTGTCTATGTGTGGCATAAAGCACGATTGGTTACTTTTCACGGGCATACAATGTGATGAACGTTCATGGTTAGCATAGATGTCGGTGTCACTCTGGGCTTGTGACTAGGCGCAAACTGTTATTAACTGAATTTAAATGATATTCAGTACCGCAAATTTGATTAAATTATCAAATACCAGATTCCATATTGCATTTATGCAGTAACAACATGATGTGACCTGTATTGAAATCACTTCTTATTTGTCATTTATATTATCAGAGGGGGGTAATATTGTTTACCTTGTTTATATTATTTGTAATCTAATGCTCTTACTAGAGATTTCACATCTTCAGATTGATAGGAGTATTACGTATTACAGTATTGTTGATAGCAAACAATTAAATATGTATAGTGAGCGATAGGATCCTCTGTGCGCGGCGTAAATACTTAATCACTCATATCTTATGCATAACGATACACAGGAGCATCGGTCGAGGCGGAGTGAAGCATCACAGGGCGGGCACATCGCCGGGAACATTACGACGTAGTATAAACGTGTAGTAAGCAGCAGTTACCGATAGTGTCCGCCCTGACGCCCTGTATGACGCGCTCTGCGCACAGCTCACTACACAAACAATGTAGCGACCTCGTAAAGTTGCGCGCATTGTTCGCGCTGTTTATGTAACTAACCTGTCGTTAATATTTAAGTGAGCTGTGGGGACCCCGCTGTTTGACTTCACCGATATTAAGTTTGTAACGTCGAAGGTAAACGTTTCGCAATTGTTGCGTTGACAGGCAGTTCCCCTCCGGTGCGGCGCGCGGTCACGTGGGCGCGTGGTCACGTGGTCACTGCTCACACATTATATTAGCTTATATTTTGAAACATGGCCCCATACTAACATTAGTATCTTACAATCAATATTTAGACTTCGGTAAATACGTCGATTCTATGCTAATACGTCAACGTCTGTGGTATCTCAAGAGAAGTAGCCTGAACATCAGCAGCAGTAGAGCAGAAGATACAGAACCAACAGAAGTGGGTCATAAATCAACAATTGAAACTGACGCCTGTTCGCAAAGTACAGGAAATGAGCCCGATTTACATTAAAATTCAACGGAACGGTTTGACTCGGAGCTTGTGGGGTACGCGGGCGAGGGAGTGGGTGCGGGCGCGGGGTGGCAGCGGTCTGCTTCATAATCACACTTAGCATAAACTAAATAGAAAATAAACTTTATTTGTTTCTGAAAAACAAATTCACAGACTAACGTATGTAGCAAGGGTCAGGTGGGGCCAAGTCGCTGTCAGTAGTATGATAATGTTAGAGTCCTTATATTTCCTTGTTAAATATACATACAATGTGTATTTAAAATAGTGATGTTGCAGATAACTTTCTAATATCTATATTATCCGTTCCACCAGTGCCGCGACTTGGAAGCATTCGTACTCATTGAACACAAGTACCTATGACGGACACGTGTCAGGTGACCACGAATGACACCGGGACACAGGTCGACCACACTGCAGCACTATACACACATATATACGTGTAACATCCTATTGTATACACCAAACCTTGAAGTTTTATTATCTATTGTACCACTACTCACTTCGGCCTTCGATATTTAAATCATCTGTTACCAACTAAGATTACATTTCCATTTCTTCTCTCCATTACATTAGTTATATACTACATTATAAATATCTTTGTCACGCGCTTATAGATACATTTTTATCATCTGGTAAGCTAAAATAGAGATTTTTTCTTTGAATTCTAGTGTATTTCGTCATCGATATTCATAAAATATCTTGAAATGAAATGAAATCGTTTATTTGTAAACATAGGTTATATAAAGTTGTTGAATGATTGACATACAATGCAATACAGCGAGTTCGTCTATGTTTTGCCTTAAAGCATACAAATTTATATAAGTTTTAATAAATAGATTAATTTAAATTAGAAAACAAAATTACATTAATAGTCATCTTACTAGTTAATTGTACCCTGTCTCATTTCATTTGATAGGAAAATATCGATATCCTATAATCGCAGAGATGTGAACCTTCTTCGATTAAACAATAAACAGCACTTAGATGCTAGAAGTCGGGTAAAATATTTTGTTTGAATAAGGAAGAGGTCCCGGGATTACTCATCGCATGACACTCGTAAGATGTTGCTAAATAATTCTCTGTTTGCAGTGTGGATCCGTCGTCCGGTCCTCTCTGGGTGTCGTGTGATAGTGCTCCGAGCAAGTATCGGTGCACTGTCTTACATTGTCTGCAGCGACGTCGCGGTATCTTCACTCTGTGTGTTCGCCTAATTGTCTCAGAATTTATAATGTGTTCACAACACACATACATACATCGTGGCTTCACATAGATGATGTACTGTTTGAGTACATTGTCCTATAAGTTGACACTAGTCTAGCACACAAACTGCAATGTGAATTAATATATACTGCTTAATAGTAGTTCATTATCAGTTCAATTCACTATCAATAAAATACTTGTCCCGATATTGGTTAATAAGTGACTAACACCTTTTTGCAAGATGGGCAATCAGTCGCAAGACTATAATATAAGCAGATGAGTTGAGTGGAATCTTGATTGGAAAACGACGAGGCCATCGCCTCATCTGACTTTTCAGAAGACATCCTTTCTCTTGAGTATTTTCTCTATAGCTGAAGGATATAAGAGTTGAGTTGCCAGGTCATCAGGATGAAAAGGCGTTCCGCATACTTTTTCTTGTATCTGTCTATCTCTGATTGAATTGTTGGAACGTTCAGATGTTCATCATTTCTGGAGAACCATGGAGCATTTGCGATGGTTCGTTGGATGTTATTTTGTACTCGTTGTAGGCACATTATATTGCTCTTGCTAGAGGAGCCCCAGAGTGGGATACCGTAGGTCCAAATGGGTTTTAGGACTGAGTTATAAATCAAGAGCTTATTGTCAACAGGCAAGACTGAGTTTCTGCCCATAAGCCAGAGATTTGTAAATTTAATGTTGATTTCATCTCTTTTCTTTTTTATGTGATAGTTCCAGGTGAGTCTTCTATCCAGATGAAAACCCAAGTACTTTATATATTCTGTGTCTGGTAGAGGATGGGCGTCGAGTTTGAGCGTATGTTGCAATGACTACGTCATCAGATGTCGGCAAGTCAGAGGTGAAAATATTGTGCAACACAGGGCCAAGTACAGAACCTTGTGGTACACCAGCAGTAGTTGTGCGTAAAGTAGATCTAACGACCCTCTGTTTCACTTGAAAAAGTCTGCCCTCGAGATAAGATTTAATGATCGAATATAACTGCCTCGTTGGCCGAGTGGTCGCAAGTGCGGCTGCCGGGTAAGGGGTCTCGGGTTCGATTCCCGGGTCGGGCAAAGTATTACTGGGTTTTTAAAAAAAATCTCAGTAGTAGCACGGAGTCTGGAAATGTACCCGGTATATGGCAATAGGCTCACCCCCTATTACATGGGACTCATAACATAAATAGTGAAAAGTGGGTGTCACTTCTGTGTGCACCTCTGCCTACTCCTTCGGGGATAAAAGGCGTGATGTTATGATGATGTTATGATCGAATATAAATGATGTGACACTTTCTCTTTCACTTTGTACAGCAAACTCTTGTGCCAAACCCGGTCAAAGGCTTGCTGCACATCCAAGAATGCCAAGCACTATAGTTTTACCTTCAAAGAAACGTCTAATTTCTTGGTAAACTCTGTGCATTTGCTGAACTGTAGAGTGCATCTTACGGAATCCAAACCGGTGAATAATGTTACAAAGTTCCACGTGATATTTTAGACGAGCCACAAAAATTTTTCCCATACCTTCGAAAGAATCGGAGTTAGGCTTGTAGGGCGGTACGATGAAGCTTCTTGTGACGATTTACCAGGTTTATGAATCATAATAATTTGGGATATTTTCCAAAGTTTGGGAAAGTACGCGACTGACACCTGATAGATAATGTACAACTGAACTGAATAGTCTGAATCTCACATTATAAAAAACGTTGGCAACAATATGGATGATGGATTATTATACATATATTTATTTATTTCGGTTAATCATGTTGTTCTTATTACGAAAACATACGTGTGTAATTTTTTTTTATTATCTAAATGATGAACTTTATATAAAGATATTTAATGTTCATACCGTGTCATAATTCCTACATTAAGGGCCTGTTCACAATGAACGTCCCTCAGCAAGTCTGTCGCCTCTACTTCAATAAATGTACATGAACATGGAATGGCCCGAAATTAGTGTCAAACCTGGCGACGTCGCGCCGCTCCGTTTCTTTGACGCTCCTCGTAATCAAATATAACATGAAATCGCGTTACCTCCAGCTCCAGTGCAAACTCGGCCGACCTCGACTGCCACGCGCACATCGCGGCGACACCGTGACTTCCCCGCATGTCAATCAGTTAAATACCTACCTATACCTAAAAATTAAAAATATATTTTCTTGTACAATATAGATATCAATGTAACCGGCACTCGTCGGTTGCGGTGCACAGTACGCAATACTTCAGTAGTTGCCGTTGCACAGCAGTGCGGTGTTCATATCAAAGTTTGTCCAAAGAGTTCATTAAAAAAGTTTCGTGTGTTGCTAAATCGTCGCGCGTCATGTGCGCTGTGGAGTGACACGTCACCGTCCTGTCACTACACGCTGCAGGAGTACAGAAGTACCATTAATAATGATCAATTTTCATTTGCGTTAATCACATCACCTTATCCTGTGTAATGATTGCTAAAACTATTTAGAATATCAATTAGTTAAAAATAATTTGGGTTTAAGGAAACCTACAATAACATTGGGCGCGAACCTTCTGTTGTTTACTTCATTTACCCAGTAACCGAATGCTCGGTAACCGAAAATTTTTAACAACCGTGTGCGGACCGGAGAGGTTCATTAGTGAGCCACACAACGGGCCCGTGTGCCGGAAACACATCGTACGTCGCCGCCGACGCACAGCGCGGTGGCGTCAGCCGGTCGCTCGCTACGTACAGCATCGGATGCATACATTGTGAAATGATCTTTATGCCAGCTTCATTGGTTGAGCTGTCTTAAGTGTGATTGCTAACAAGGAGTTTCGTTTATTTATCGTGATCTGACTAAGATTTAGGTAATTGAATTAAATAGGCCTTTTTTGTTCTACAGTCCGAATGGAGAACAAAACTGCGCTAAACATTAATATTATTGAAGGCATCCTCCATCACTTATTTTCAGTTGATTACACTTGTAGATAAGAGAAACAGTTTCTAATGTAACGTCCGGAGATTGAAGTCGTGTCGCTCACAAAATTGCATTCTTTAGATAACGCACAGTAAGTCAAGTGCGAGTGCGTACAAGTGTTGTGACGTCACGAGACAAAGCCTTTTCACAGGTCACCGCGTGACAATATCGAGTGTCGCTCGCGACAAATTGTCGGCACACTGTCGCCGCACTACATTCCTACGCCGGAATATTATGAGTGTTGAAGGAAAAGTACTAGCACGTCGTGTGTAATACAAGTACAGTGCAGTGTAGTACTCGTGACTCGCTGTATGTATGTGTACTACTAGGTCATGTGACGGTGTGCTCACAGAAGTTACATACGTACAGTAGGAGTACGCAGACATTGGAGCCACTACTAGGCAGCTGTCTAGTTGACCTTACATACTCAAAACAATATCAAATGAGGTGGAAACTGATATTATTTTAATAATTTGTATGTTTTTTTTATGATTTTTGTTTGCTGCCAAAAAGCACTTAGGTAATGACAACAACAAGGTTACGAGAGCACACTGAGCACAATACTGGTTGTGTGGTACATGTTCACACTAAGTGCGATTCTCCGCGGAGGACATTAAGTTAAAGCGTGTCTTCGCTTTGATATGCAAATATTTAAAGGTCCGCGCGGGGTGGTGCGGTGCGGAGAAAGGGGACAGGTCTCGTACGATGTGTTTTTTCCTTGGCGCCTGTTTATTTCATACTTTTATTGCCACTCAAAGAGTACAACAGTCATGTTATCGGGACCTAATACGTGACACACAGCTCGAAGAGAACAAATCCGATATTTTATTTTAACTTTAGTAGCTAGTGACTAGGTATTCCCTCGAGGTATAACCTCAGAACTACTATACATCGTAGCTTGATGATTATAGCCTATTACCTTCCTTGGTAAATTAACTACTATCATCATTACTCTTTGTACTAGTCTAAGTATACGTAGCTTGTAGTATAGTAACTTGTAGCAGCCAGGCCATAGCTTTGGATCACATATCGCTACGCCGTAGCACCTCGTAGCACGTTGGCTACGTAATCTCCTAACCTCTGAATCACGTAGCCTTGCATTAGTCAGAAGAGTGCGTGAGTTCGTGCACACGAGCGGTGAGTTGGTTATACGTAATTGTCTCGTAAAGTAAAGCGCTGTTGTCACTGCCTGCGCTAAGATGTAATGTTTTCGTTTTAATTCTTTCCTAAATTATTTCGAAAGGAATAACATAAAGAGTACTTCGCTAACGAAGTGATTGTAGTGAGACTGAGTTATTCATTCAATATGTCTTGTTTACTACATGTTCACTATAGCGCGCTGAAGACACTAATCGCAAACAACGGAACATACCCACTTGTGCCACTTCCAGGTATTGTTGCGACGCTGCGCCGGTACAGCGGGCACTCACACGAGCGCTCCACTTATACCATTGAATAAATCCAGGCCAATGAGAGTGTAATCAATGTTGAATAGATAATACTAAATTGAACTAGTTAATAACTTACAAAGGAAACAAGCTGAGATTTCTTTCCTTCGTTACATTATATATATTCTCGCGGCTGTCTGTTAAAAACTTAAAAACTACTTGAACATAATTTAAGGCGCTTTTGGATTAGGGTGCTGTGTACCATAAAATAGGTATAATTCTCATTGTATAGGTGCAGAGAAGTGGTTACTAATTAATATGTTATGACATACGACAGGACCGGACTTAAAGGTACACCCTACCACTTGAGTATGTATGTGTGTGTATGCACATGTGTATGTGTGAGAAGTTAACCCAATCCTTTAATTGAATCTCAGCGCAGCGCGGGAACGAGCCGCTTAAACATTTTCTTTTCATTTTCCGATCAGCGTCGATGAAAATATTATGAACCGCAGTGGAGGATCCACTGCATAGCGTGTTCTGGATGAGGATTTAACTCAAACGATGTCAGACTTAAATTTCCTGTGAGAGCAGCATTTATTGTGAAGTTAAGCAACACTAGTGTCGTGTTCAACGGGATTTATAAGCTTTTACTGTACAGAATTGCTTTGTTTCTGAATACATACATAAACAAAAACACTTAAAATGCTCAGGAAATAGTTTGCTGAGAATCTTGCAAAGCTGTGTGAGTCGGGCGCGGGCTGCAAATAACTGCGGGATCCGAATCACTTAGCCCGCGGTGAGAACAGACCAGCGGCACTACTCGCAGTTCATAAATCTCGCGGTAAGAAGCGCGGCGCTGGCGGGGGGCAGGGTGCCGCGGGAGGGGAAGGGTACGTTATTAAGACGTACTCGCAATAAAAACCCGCGACTTGCGGCTCATTAATAACGAGCGCACGCCACGCGCCGCACTACGGGTGGGGGTAACTCCTATACTATATTTGTTATTCGTTAGATCCTATATGGATTCATTACGTACAGAATATCGCATTCGGTATTAAAAACAGCCTTTAAGTCGAATAATAATAATAGAGGTATATTGTACTTAAAAATAGTAATAATATGTAACGCTACTGTAATGGTGTATGAATTCCTTTGCCTCATAACAGTACTTGGTGCATTATGCTGTGATACCAAACTCAGAGCTACTTTATTCGGACAGAACAACCGGAGTCACGTGACATCATTCACATCAGACAGCGACACCGCCACACACGCGGTGAATGTATGGAACAAAAGACGCACGAGTCACGCGCCACATCTGTAACTTCTGTACCTTGCCGATATGATGATATTAAATTAAGTAACTAAATCTTATATTTTTACTAAATTCACACTTGGTAATTTAATTAGAATAGTTAAGCAATACTTGTATTTATGGAAGTTTATTATGTACGTCTTGTAGTGAAAGAGCGGAGTCTCCTAACACAAGCATATCTTGCTTAAAAGGAGGTTCCAATCTCGTTTTATAAGTTCCGTAATCTGTTTTTGCAATAAAACGATTTCTTTTATAACTTGTGTATGTAGAATACTAAAGTAAATAAAACACTAACTGATACATATAGTTGGTACGTCCTAAAATAAAGTCTGTTAGCTTTTTGATTACCTGCAAAACATAAACCACCTGTTACAATTCATAGTCTGCTTTTAATTTCTGATGATGCTTTTTTCTGATGAAACCTGTCCAGTTGTAGGTATGATAAAGAGGATAAACAACTTTATCCGGAGTCGATACCCTGTTCAAACAAGTAATTAATTAAAAGGTTGTCTTGCAGATTTTTTTACAAAATTGACTATCTCCAGTAGGTAACATTTTTCACTTACATTGCACTGTCGGGGAGAGCCTGTATATGGACTGACATTCGTCAGTGAGCACCGATTGTGTAAGTCTATGAGTGGTTATGATTGGAGCGAGCGCGCGTAATCCTGCCGAATTAATGTTTGCCGAACAAACGTCAGCGGGTCAGCGTCACCCGGCCGCAGTATGGTGTGATGTGTGGGCAGGTCATGTAGGGGGTTCGTAGTCACACCGATGATCCCTGTCAGTTTGTGAACTTTTAACTGTGGTTTGAGATAATTGAAGTTAAGATATAGAAAGACTCTTAAACATAATCAGAATTCTATGTATAATAACGGATGTTATTATTAATTCAAATAAAAATCAAATTGTCGCGGGCATGAACTCACTCAACTCAATTCGATTGTTCTTAAAGTACAGAAAATGATAGTAAAGTTGTGTGAAGTAATGTTGAGGACGTTGTAGCCCACAACAAAGGCAAGGGTGAGTGCGCGCCATGTGCGCTGAATGGAGCGGAACGTATCGAACTGTTATTAACAGCGCACCGTCGCCGCCGCCGCCGCTAGTGGTCACGATACGACCTCATACTCAGTGCCTTGTGACTCTACAACCGGACTCGACTAGCAGCTTGTTTCAGTACATTTTTTGGTTTACTTACCAACTTATGGCATCTTGAAAATTGTGTTTGTAAATGCATTCATAGCAAAAGACCAAGTCCTTTAAAATGTCGTATGCGAAGTATATTATTCCAATGTACCACTCTCGGTCCACAGTTCGGAGCCACAAATTTCCTGCTTACCACTACTACTTGTAGTCCTAACTGCCTCCGCCGCCATTACCAGGGAATTGAATGAATTCATTCAGCCCCCGACCGCCGGCCGCACGTAATCACATATCTCCACACGACCACCTCCACTTCACAACTAGCAATTTTCTATCTGTTTATGGGACTCTCAAATTTCGGAAGTCATTTTATATGGGTTCGCAGCGAACCGCAGATTTGTCAGACTTATTGAAATAGCAAACGAGTGCATCACCCGCTCGGGAGATCTAGTGGTCAGTTATTGGAACATTATTTTTTTAATAATGTGACCAGAGATATTCGTGTATGTCGCCATTTATTTTATTTTTTCGGTTCGTAACATTTCCTTCAGTCCATCTTCAGTCTGGTAACATTGGTTGCTAAATTAACTTCATAAACATTGTATTACAGTACATAGTATAAAACAAAGTCGCTATGCGCCGTCTGTCCGTCCCTATGTATGCTTATATCTTTAAAACCACGCAACAGAATTTGATTGCGGGTTTTTTAATAGATAGAGTAATTCTTAAGGAAGGTTCATATGTATAATATATGCATATTGCACCCGTGCAAGGCCGAAGCAGGTCGCTAACTAGTAAAGTATATTCTAACTATAGTATAGCTATATAGTCACTGCAGTTATTTAGTTCGGTGTCAGTCACTACGCGGGATGTTTAGTTATCTGTATGAATTTACGATGTACAGCTGTCAGCGTAATGTAACAACACAACACTATTTACATTTAAATTAAAATGTTCGTTGTAAAGTAAAGCATATATGGTGTGGCACTAGTCTAGTTATATTACCTGGGGCAGAAGGGATACACATAATAATGAAGGTGTAGTTCCCTAGCAACAAATAACGAGTAATCAATAGTCACTGGTATAAAGTATGATGTAATTGGTCGTTAGGAACTGTTGTCATTACACATCCAGATCCGACAACTGTGAGACTGCAAACGTAACATTAAACGTAAGATATTATTAAAAGTCAACGCGAGCAAAAACATGTGATGTGTATAAGATGGCACATTTCGAGGCCTGAGTGAATCTTTGGGCTGAAGGTTGTTGTGCAGTTTCTTGATATATATATTGATATATTGATATAAATGTCCGAGTGGCGCTCACTCCAGTGGCAGAGACAATAAATCAATAGTTGTCCCACCGTGACGAGCCACTCTTTCCAAATTCCCAGGCCTATGCCCGCGGGACGGCGGTCTGTGCCCCGTGAAATGAATATCATCCCGGGATTGATGCATTACACCACTGGCCGACAGCTTGCATACGTGCGCAAATTATTTCTGTTACTTTTGACGTGAGCTCTCGACTGGAAAATGGGAAAGAATTGCCAGTTTCGTTATGAGCACGTTACAGACAAAAAGAATAAGTTGTCATTTAATTTGAAGTTTACGCAATGTGGAACATTCTTGCTCAACTTCAGTTGCAGCCACGCGATTAGTCGGTGCGTGTAAACATTCTATTCTCCGCTCGTCTCCACTCTACAAGTGTAGATACTGCTGACTGGCGGCTGCCGACTGCCGCCTCATTGTCACTTTTTCAATTTTGCGAGGCGCGGCCATAAAATCCACTTCAATCATATCGGAAGCATTGTGAGCGCTTCGAATGCGAACATTTCAAAGGAAATCATTAAATTGTGCCCTTATCTGAACGCTTCCCATTCTGTACCGCTAACCCGGCTAACTCTGCCGGCAGTGTCGCGCGCGCGTCGGGAGCTACTGCTTTGACCGAGTAAGTCTAAATCAACATTACATTAAATAGTACATGTGCTTGAGCAAGAGATAATGGTTAACTTTATTAGTAGATCTTTTATACTTACAGACTTTAAAATACAATTGAACCAATATGTTGGTGGCTAGTGTCACGTAATACAATAATGCACTTCGTTCTTGACTTGTTGTTTCGTTGTCGATACTACCTCTAGAGGTATAGAGTTCGTAGTTGATAGTGTTGTGAGTGTGCAGTGGAGGGCGGCGGGCAGTGCGTGCCAATACGTTAGCAGTCGGTTGCGGCGCAGTTTTATTGTGCGAGCTGACTGCCGCTGTCTGTTCCCCGCGCTGACTTACTGCATACGATGAGCGACATAAAACAGTTTGATAAATTCGTAAGATACATCGAATTTCTTCCGTTACCGATGGGCTAATGACATGTTTGCCATAAATTATTGGTTTAGGAAAGAATTATTATAGTATGGCTTGGATTGCACACAAATCTAGAACATGGTTACTTATTAATTAGCCTAAGTTTGGTAACTTTAAGTATCATCTACCTATCCAATCCAAGTATTGTCTTGCGTGTAAGTGAGTGTATGGGCACCAGCTCACACAGAGACCCAGTCTTGGTTAGAGGACATAAAAACTCGAGGTGGAGCATCACTCGGCAGTCGGCACTCGGCTAGTGTAATGCGATGTATTGAAATGTCCCGGCCGCCGCCGCCGCCGCCGCCGGCTCCCGGTGCTCAATAAACACGGCAGGGCTAGCACGCGCGCGGTTAAGTTGCCGTGGTTTTGTTTGCTCTTCCGTCACTCGCCACTCGACCGGGTGTGGGGAAATTTAACGCGGTGACAACAATACGCTCTCATTTTTATTTGCCGACTTGCTTTCGTATTGACACGAGCACTGATTATGAACGCGACGCTGTTGTCTGTGGTACTACAAATATGTGCGCATTCACAACTTGCGTTAGCATTGTAACGTCTGTTTGAGATGACTGTGTCTGCTTGCGTATTAATTGTGACTAAAATACAAGAGCTTTAGAAAACGTATGGTAACGCGTCAGTCGGTCGCGCGATGTTCGACAACCTTGGCCAGGCAAGTTTCCAAGTGATGTTTTTGCCAGCAACACTAGTGAGTTATGTTCGCCGCGCGACTCCGCCCGACTTCCGACACACTCACACATAATGACTCGCCGACAACTGTTTTCGCAATATCCTCCTCTTGGATACAATCAGTAAGTAAATCAAGAAGGATTACGTCTCCCGACAAGTTCTACATTTGATAAAATGATTTATAACACTATTAACACTATTTATTTTGACCAAACCGAGAATATACCTCTCCGTCTAACTATCGGTTAACTACAGTCATCTAACTATTGTGACTGTTTAAAAAAAAGCGGTCAACCAGCCAATATTGATAACGGAATCACGTTGACGTGAGTTTAATAATAAAGATGAAATGCAATTTGTTCTTAGTTTAAATACAAACAGATAATTGAAACTGCAATATACAACGTAGGTATACCAAACCATACGTTGGGTTAGCCGAAGGAAGCGTGGGAGTTGTCCTACTGCGCTCGTCTCCCTCGCGTCGTGGTTCATATGCACAAGTAAGTAAAGTTGTGCTGTATTTTGTTGTGTCGAGACATTCAGCTCCGCAGTCAACGTTTATTTCCGTCGATCCGATGAGGGAATAATATCCAGAGTAACGCAATATGTGCCTCGTCGCAAACATACGAGTATCATACACGCTACACGTATAATAATCTAATGGTGAAAAATATGAAACGAAATTCCACCACGTGTCCTGTGTATTACGGATTCACCGCTCGTCACCAATATTTACGTAATCCATAAAGCGAGAAGCGCGGATATGTTTATTTTTAATTTGCGACTGCGACAAGTACTCGCGACTGACACAAACCGGCAAAGCTTGCCGTTTACCTAAATAACTTAGTTTGATGATCAAAAGCTTCACAACGTTGAATTAGTCGAGGAGGCGGCGGCTCGCTGTACTTTGATAAAAACTGTTATTTGGATACCGAGCAGAGATGTACATTAACATTATTTACAGCTGTTGGGACTTAACTCCCAACAGTGAAAATGTTATGAAGATGTTGAATGAGTAGACAACCGAACGGTATAAAGGTTTAATAGCTACTAAATATAATCTATTTAGTGTAAAATGCAATAATTATTACTTTAACTAAACTGTAACGACGTTTTATTGAAAGTGGGTAGATTGAGTAGCACACACACTGTACAGCCTAGCTCGGACAACAACTTTAACATAATCTTTTTCAATGTAAGAAATTGACCCATTATTTAGTACGCAAGTCTACGTTCTAGCATTTTTCCAGGATTTCGTTCGTTTGTACCAGGTTGTTAACACAAGCACTACATAACATGTAGGTCAACAGTCAGTGAAGGAAGTGAATTCATTATCTTTGTAATGTAGTGGAGCCGCTCAGCATATACATAACAATTAAATGAGCACGGAGCAGGCGCCACGACCGCACTGTACAAACTCCATTTCCATAAGAAAATATATTCTCTTTGTCATTCATTTAAACTTCATAAAGCTGAATACAATTTTTCAACAACTTGAGCAGAAGTGGGAACGAAAAACAAGCCGGACTCGGACTCGGCACATAAATTACTCGACACAATTCCCGACTACTTACTAATGTGGCGTGCCAACACATTAATAAAACGTTCATTGCTGCTCATAAACGGAGAGCGGTTTTGGCACAGGTTTAAGGCCCGCCATGAATTATGAATGATTCAGATTACCTACACGTCAATGTGACGTCCCGCTACACATAGCATCGCTAAGTGCTTAGTCCACTAATTCTCAGGAATATCTGGGAAGTATTTACATATACATGTGAGTGTGTGCTGGTAGCTTGCGAGTCTTGCGACCCACTTACAAATGTAGATACTACTGCAGTATGTTGCTGATACTACATAAGACATGTCAATAACATTTTTCTTCTAATTGTGTTAATTTTATTTGATTATTTAACGGGAAATGAATCTCATCTGTATGGTGCCAACACTTCTAGTTAAGTGAATAACAAGGAGCGAAGTAATTGCAATGAACTCTTCAGCGATGTGTTCGAGTTATCAAAAGAGTGTTGTTATTCTAGTGTCGTCAGTCAAACCTAACAATAACATCACATGAAATAAAGATACAATACAAGTAACAGCACACGCTGCAGAAGTCCCAGTCTTGTGTCATTGTAATACGAGTATAATTATGTACTTCAAATAATTAAGGTCTACACGTCGTACTGGAGCAAAAGAACAAGAAGGCAATTGACGCCATTTTCCATATAATGTCCAATCTTAATAACGGAAAACAAAATTATGTGAGACTTGTTATTTTGGTTTCACTACTCTGTCACTGCCAATGTTTTTGCACTGAAACTCGTTTTGTACAGACGTCGTAATGCACGAGCCGTAGGAGACGACATTTGTCACATGTGTAATATTCATTGCTGGCTTTTAAGGCCGCCCTCGTTCAGCGACGCTATAACAAACGTAATTGGATAATGAAGTCGACGCCATGAATATTGTATTAGTGACCCTTGCTCGGGGCGAAGTTTCGTCTATTAAATTATTTATTTATTTTGGCGTACACCGCTCAACTCGGAACTTGAGGTCAACCGTGTAGAGACCGGTTGCAGGTCTGTACTTATTTATTTATATGTTTAACATGTTTACAATGATGAAGCATTCAACGGAATCGTTCATTTAATGGTTGTGTCACTGCGGATTATGTACCTCTATAGACTTAAAAAGTTGAAAACTGTGCTGAAAATTACCTTTGTAGAAAATAAGTTTGTAGCAGAACATCCACGGCACGGAGTGCTGTCAGTGTCAGGTAAGGGGGCGCGCAGGTGTGTGATTGATACAACATGTCGCGAGACGCGGCAGCTAGCAGCGTGTGCGGTAGATAATAGTGACGTCACGACAGCACACGATGCGCCCAGACTCTCATAATGAATACGAAACCTACAAAGGTTAAGTCAGTAGTCTATTCACTTGGTTCTACCTTCCTTGTATATCTTACATCAATGTTAACTGGTGACGTCAGTTATGTTTCTGCCAGCGACAGAGGGTGCAAATGGAAACTATAATCATTTTATTTATTTATTTATTTATTATTTATTAACACTTCTGTATTACAAACATACGATGGCGGACTTAATGCCGGGTGGCATTCTCTAACAGTCAACCATGGGGTGATGCAGAGATGTGCAACAGTAGGTGTAATAGGTATAATGGTTTATGTGATGCATAACTGTACTGTTAATACATACATATATCCGTATATATAGGTATAATGTAAATTACATGAGATACATTATCAATATTACTAAATAACAATACTATAAAAGTGAATAAATAAATAGGGAATAAAAATACATATAATATATATATATTTATACATATATATTAAATACAATCGCCAAAATGATAAATTAAGTACGTGAAGCGTCTGTCTGTTCCCTCTGCAATAGTTCACGAACCTTAACTTTAAAACTAAGCCGGCTGGTTGCCGTCCTGACATCCGTGGGCAGCGCATTCCACAGCAGAATGGATTGGACAAAGAATGAAGAGTGAAGGAAGTCGGTCCGGTGCGTGGGACATTGTAGAAGAAGATTATTAGTGGAACGAAGATACTTGCTGTGGTTTGCACTTATGAACTGAAAATAGGAGGATAGATAGCTAGGAGAAGTGGGGAATTAAGAAGAGAGAATAAAGTGGTTAACGCCCGTTGTTTCCTGCGTTGACGTATGGGCAACCACTTTAGTTGCAACCGATATGCAGAGACATGGTCGTATTTACGCAGATTAAAGACGAATCGAATGCAGTTATTTAGAAGGCGGTCAAGTTTATTGAGGAGATTTTCATTTTACTAAATTTATTATAATTAAAATTACATGATAATTCCTAAAGTCTAACTAACCTAAGAGCGAATGCGTTCGATGTTAGAACAACACTGCTTTCTTATCTTAAAATTCTTTATTATAAAATTAGTATGAAGGTTTTATTGAGGTTATATCTAGTGGGGTGAACGATGATGCAGCGATTCGTAGCTGGGATATATGCTGATAATATGCTGAAAGAAAGATGATTGTATAATTTTGTCACGAATATTATTACAAAAAACAGTTCATTTTTTTTAACAACCCACCACGAACATCTCTTCACTTTAACGTAATTTATTTACTCTGTGTTATAGGCAAGTTAAACAGGGACAAAGAATAAATACGTAAAGATAAAGATTTTTAGATCAGCGCTAAGTAGGTTTCGCGTGAAGTTAGAGGCGGCGGCGGGCGGCGGGCGGCGGGCGCGAGCAGTTTTTGTTCCTTTGAGCGTTATCTGGTCGCAGACAGAGCCACGGACGCGGGGAGCGCGGCCTTATCTACGCTTTGTTGTCTTATTATTTACGAAAACTCGTGACGTCACACCGCCACACCGACCAGATACCACATCTCACTTGATACTGCTCTGCATGTTGAATTATTTCAGTTGTGTGGTGCTTGCCTCCACAGTACGATATGTACACAGCACACAGGTTACTACCTGTGTGCTGTGTATAGATCAGGTTACTAACCTGTGTGCTGAAATTAATATTAATACACAAGTTAGAAGTCGTCATATTCCAAGTAATAAGAATTCAAACGTCCAAGCAGCTGAACAATTCTTGCCCTGTCTTTCTGACTGGACATTTCAACGCATTCAGCGTAGGCCTGACTGTCGTGGAGCCTCGCGCTCGCCCACTTAGTGTAATACCTATTTTCCTTAGAGGAGACTTTGTAACGTTCTTAGTCTGTTTTTCTTCCTCTCGTCTGTGTGTGCACCTACGTATATACAACGTATACACGACCATTGCTACACGAGTAGCCTATTGTGGGGCAGGGCCAGTTTAAGTCTCATATCTATCTCCTATTAAAAAAACTTCTAATATGATAAATATCTACTGGTCACAGTTGTATTTCATTTATAATTGGCAACTATTTAATTATTACTAGTAATACTATTTGTACACTAGCCCACTCAGTCAGTGTCACCGAATATAACAATAGCAACATATTACAGCACTATAAGCTGGTATTGACCCAGTGAGGACCTCAAGTCCGGCAGCGTGTCAGTGCAGTGTCAGCTGTCGTGAGCCGCGACGTGGAGACTCCCAGCAAAGGATTACGTCGACCGTCGCGGCGCTCATTAGTTGCTCCCTACTTATATTCTGTTACTACTACAGATTTGTGAGGACAATCTGACAGAGTGGACGACGGTACATTATTGTGTCTGTACTAGTCTTAAACATTATTTTAATATTTTCTAGTGTTCAAGGACTGCCGGGTAAGGGGTCTCGGGTTCGATTCCCGGGTCGGGCAAAATATTACTGGGGTATAAAAAAAAATATCTCAGTATTAGCACGGAGTCTGGAATTGTGCCCGGTATATGACAATAGGCTCACCCCCCTATTACATGGGACTCGTAACATAAATAGTGAAAAGTGGGTGTTACATTGTACAGGGGCATAATGTACACCTCTGCTGCAAATGTTCAAGGATTTTCGACTGAAAGGAATCTTGAACCATTTCAATTGATGTGTATGCTTGGTATTGTATATATATAATTGTATAGATTATTAATAATGAACATGAAGCAGTCAAAAAATTGTGTGAGAGAAAAACATCAGTGGCAGCGGCTGTACGGCGGCGGGCGGCGCGGTGCCCGCATGGTCGCGGCAAACACTGGGACACTACAAACACGCGCCGACCTGCGCAAACACACCGTGCAGGCACCGCACACATCGCACTCACGCTGTTATTTACTGGCGTTAGAGGGCTTTTATTAGAGCTCGTTTAAGATTACAATACTTATATTACCTGTATATAAAACAATTCGATTTTCTTACTTCTTAAGTGTAAATCACGCGATAGATTGTACTTTGCATAAGTTGTACTTACTACATACTACACAGTGTATCACCGACAGTACATGTGTGTCTGTGTTCCCGAGCCCCAGCGTTCACACAGGGAGTACCTAAGCATAGTTGTGTAAGGCAGAGCGCGAGTGTCCCGTGACACAGAACTGTTCAAGAGGTGATCGTCTAACTACCGGCGCTAAGTAAGATTACGTTAATTTAACCCGGACTTAGTGATCGGAACCCGGTAACAAGCTCGGGATCACATAGATGACACAAACAACTTGTACCTCAATCTATGTGAGCTGCTCCTTATAACGTCTCGGGTGGAGTGTGACACAGACACCGGCCTGTGTTGTCGCACAAACGATATGAGGCTGTAGATTTGCGACATTGTGGTCTAGCAACCAAGTCGTCATCACGACGTTATTACTAAGCTGGCCGCGAGCTGTAACGTCAGAATTCATCATCCGACTTGCGGTCTGCGGCGGCACTAGTCCGGTCACATCGAAGTCTGCTATAAAGCGTCTTGAAGCGTCCGCTCGGCGGAACATTCTCAACTTCATCGTACAACGTTGCAATTGCATTCACATCAAATTCAGTTATAGTGCAGCAAGGTTCAGTGTCGCCTGCGTCGGCCGCGTCTGTAGGGCTGAGTAACTTAACTCATTACGTAGCAGGCAGAACTATGTCCCCGAGCACGTTCCCCTCGGATTCATTGAGACAGAAAATCAATGATGGTGTCGATAGCCCTGTCTTAATGTTCCATTGTATGGGCTACGAATCACTGAACATACAATTAAATGTTTAGAAGTGCGAAATTGAAAAAAGATAAGCTGAGAAATACTGCGCGGGTACGACTGCAGTGATGCATTATTTGTACCTATGTGCATTCAATGACGAATTACTGCTGAAACACTGTATTCTGTAACCTGCTTGCTACAGCTGCTGACAAATTGTACAATTGTTGAAATGCGAAATATTTCCTCCTGCTGAGGCGATGGCACATAAACAATATAATATATCTAAGTACTAAGTAGTTACCAAAGTAATTCCTACATTAAAAGCGCCATTACAATAACTTGTGGTTAGCAACTACCTTAACAATAATTCATGAACCGCGGAATACATTTTTGCCTATAATGACGTAACGAACAGTGCTCGCCGCCATTATTCTCTTATAACTCAAGTAATTAACCTCGGTAATGACCATTATTATTATTACCTCTACGATGTGGAAGCCCCCAATTTCTGTCCGAGGGGACATTTTCATATAAATCGAAATTATCGCGTCGCCTCACCGAGCCGATCTGACGCCGAGTTTTATTTGATTCCGATACAATATTGCTAAAATATTTTATTGATGTTATTAAA
The DNA here is from genome assembly GCA_038387885.1 of Spodoptera picta. Lineage (NCBI taxonomy): Eukaryota > Metazoa > Arthropoda > Insecta > Lepidoptera > Noctuidae > Spodoptera > Spodoptera picta. Next base: position 2,922,553 of record JAZHFQ010000008.1, on the reverse strand, counting down.
CGTTATCGGAGGCTGTATATGTTATGGCAAATTCTCGGTATCTTTGAAGCCACAACATCACTTCACCGAAGTTTTTCAAATATTTTTACTGAACGTAAGTCCGCGACACTCGTTATCGCGTCACACTCGCTCAGTAGCGCGGCGTCGTTAGCTCTAATGTGATGGCGATGGAAACATTCCCACACCCTTCACACTACAGCTTGTCCCATGGCGTGTAATATGTTTCGTAATATGTCCAGTAAACCTACATATCTAAGTAATTCCACTACCATAGACAATTACACATGTGTAGTAAGGGGACTAAAACAATGACAATTTAAATGTTTATCTCGACTGTGAATTAAATATTACTACAATAATTATGTATTACATCGATATGACAAAGCGTCTTCTATTCTGCCGTGTCATAATCGTGATTATAAATAGTAGGTAGGCTAGAAAGTGTTCAATCACATTATGTAATCTACAAATAATGACAAGTATTTTGTTTACGATTTAATACTTTTACAACGTAGTAGAGACACATTTTCTCATTCGCCGTGGGTTCTTCTAAAACATAAACACAAATTTCTTCGCCCCTTTCCCTAGACTACCACCTTGTTTCTTTGTGGGAATTAAACCTTTATCATCATGTTGTGTTGTAACCAAAACCATAGTATAGTCTTTCTTTAACATTTACTTACAGAAACTTGAATAAGTAGAAGAACACAGATACAGAGCAGTGTCCCCAGTGACACGGCGCGTCATTAGTCGCATTTGTGCCAGTCGGACGCGCGACTGTCGCATGTCGGCCGCTACACGCACTGTCACACTATCATTGTCTCACGACACTCACACACACTGCCACACAAATTGAAAATCAAATTATTTTTATCTCCGTTTAAGGAAAACTTGTTCCCTAACATTGAGATAGAAGAGGATCCTTCGACCAGGCTGGGTGATTTTGTTTGGCGGTCTACTATGGTATGTTAAGTTGGTATGCTAATTTCATTAGTGTTATGTATAGATTCGTGACATCATCTATTGATTTAATTGTCGAATTCTTAATGTGCGTCGCCAAATCTGCATCGCTTAAAAATCGACTACAAACATCAGTCAAGCGATCGTCCCACACTACAGCTAATATTAAACTAGGGGGAGTTTAACGTCACTGCACTCTGCTGTGTATTGAGATAAGCTAAGACCGACGATCGTACATTCCAAAGGGATTGTGTCAAAGGGTAGCTTTTTATTAAAAATGGCAGCTATCGAGTATCCGATTTGATGTGAGAGTCAGACTACTGACACTGGGTAGTCCCAGACACACCATAGATTCTGAATAAAGCTTTAATTTAGTATTTATTACAGTCACAGTTAGTATGGCTCCTTGGTCTGATAGTTCGTGTGTCTCGACCCGCGCCGTCCGGAACAGCTGACTCGTGACTCATCGACACTGTGCCGTCGCTTTTTTGTGCGATAATTATCTGAGCGATGACGCCATTGTTCCGACACACTAAGTGGGGTACTTAGTGTGTGGTTAGGTGTACTCCACCACACGCTGCAAGTCACACCCGCACCACTTATTACTGCAGAAGGTCTAATTCCACAACTACATGAATTGTAAAAACTGTTGTTCTCTTTCAGAAGTATTCTGGTGTAAAGAAAACGGTAGCATGACAGTCACTGTCATTAAAATATTTCAAAGAAAACACCTTTTCATTTTTGTAAAATTGTGGTGGTGTGCCCTGCGTGGGTTGAGCACCGCCGTGTCCTCAGAGATCACGATGAGATCGACGAAGGCGACCCCTCATCCAGCTCTGGTTCAGATCATGGTACGGCGCGAAGCAAAAATTCTGCAAAGCAATCATGTTAGCTGAGGATGAATGTAGGAAGGAAGCTAGCTAAAGATGGGGCAAAATAGGGCTGATGCCGATACGGAGCCGCGGAGAACGTTAAAGATTACCAGGGATCTGGTTTCAAGTGCAGGAGTAGGAAAAGGGTAGTTTCTAGTCAGTTAGAATTTGACAATACCTCTCGCCTAACCCAGGGCCGGAGTGGTAATCGAATGATTTCCCCCCCTCAAAAAAAAAAACACAGCTTGAAACTAGTCGAGTTCCTTGTCAAACAGTTACTTATAAAACTACTTCAAGCATCACTGAGCAAACCATCATATAATAATAATAATGAAAAAGTGACATGTCTTTCAAAAAACGAAACACGTGTTTGTCATTGGTGGTAATGTTCAACTCCTTTATCTTAATTTTACTTTAAACATTGGTTTCTACCAACAGGTTGTAGTGCGGAGTGAGCCTTTTGCCTGTTGTGGTGTTGGTGTGGTCACGTGACCGCACGTCCACACCAGCCACGTGCGGTGTACGTGTGAGACAGGTGATTCTTAGTAACCATGAACTCTGGCTGCTGCATGCCCTGTATCGCGCACTCCAGCACCCATCGCATCCCTTCAAAGTCGATCGACAATCACATAAGGTTCCATACGACTGCTGAGAAGATAGGTCTAACCGTTAATTAAAAAATAATTGTATTATCATTTTACAACGACAATAAAATACTAATAATCATGACATGATTGTGTAGGTCCTATTGTATTTAGTACAACAAATACATTTCAATATTAATCATTTAAGGAAACAAGAGGTTCATGCGAAGTTTAATCTGAACAAAAGATACCCTCCAATTTTTCCGAGCGTTGCACGGCAGTACGACAGATATACATAAAGCGCGTATTCCTTAAGATGTACTCGTTACATAAACGAAGATCTATCAAAGGCTTTGACTTTCCACGATTTCTTTGTTCTGTTTAACGTAATTGCATCGAAATGATTCCGGTGAGATGAGTCAAACACCCATCTGCTCTGTTTATACGCGCCGTTTGTTTGAACTAAATAAAACGTAAAATTTGGATCTTTAGGGTGCCGCCGCTCCGGGCCGCGGCGTGAGGGAGGCGAGCGATTGTTTCATTTTCTGTGATTGAATCCACCAATATTGTATTTCTGACAACAATTTGCTGAATTCCCGGTAATGACATTCGGTTCAGTATCAGAAAGAAAGAAAGAAGTATATAAATTATTATGGCGTATACTCAAAGGTTGGGACATAAGGGTGTATCCACAATGCACTGTGCGGCGGTGTGCAGTGATGTGTGACGTCACTGCACGGTTGGTGCGGTGGTTGGGCAACCGGCTCCCGAGCAACGTGTCGCGGGTTCGATTCCCGCACGGAACAACACTTTGTGTGATCCACAAATTGTTGTTTCGGGTCTGGGTGTGATGTGTATGTGAACTTGTATGTTTGTAAACGCACCCACGACACAGGAGAAAATCCTAGTGTGGGGCAACGTTATTTTAAAAAATAAAAAATATAAACTGATTTTTTATCTATGATTCTTATATTAAGATCGATGGTCAGTTAAAAATATTTTATATTTCTAAATCTCACTACATACTCTCACATCAGATTGGTGAAATAATTTTATTACAATTACAAAATTTAAGACAAATTCAAAAAATACGTATAATTTTCGTGATTACCGTGAGTGCGACTCGCGGCTCGCGATGGTGCTATTAATCTGCGTCAAATTATTCTATATTAATAAATCACGCACTACAAAGCTACGATTTCCGTAATGTTGCTACGGTGCTACGATGCTACGACGACATGATGCTACGGCGTAGACCTTCGGGTCATTTTTCATTTTTTTTTCAAATTTTGATACATTAAATATGTGTTGCTATTCCTGTGGACAGCTCTAATCAATGGAGTCCGAGTGCACGAGTAATCAATGCATGCGGTGTGTACCGCAATGTTTACAAAACTGATCCGTGCCTCCACCACGTCTTGCAAACGGCCCGAAACGAACGACGAGCTATTCCGATGACGATGCGATTATTAGTGATATGACAAGGATGGCATGGCTATCATCACGTACATTCCAGTACGGGTGAAAGAGATAGAATGTGGATACAACAGTAGGAAGTTGTAAAAGTCAATGTTACGCGACCGAGTCCGAGTGGGCAAATGATATAAGGGTGGTCGCGCAATGTGGGTAAAGTTGGCTGCCGTAATGGAAGGTGATTACTTGATTGCTGCTCCGTAAGATCAACTCATTGTGGGATTCAGTGTTTTATTACAAAACTTTTTATGTATTATAAAGATTCCCCAAACTAACATCAAGAACAGCGTCAATCACTCACAAGTGTATTTGTTTTCTTGTTGGTTACAAACTCATCAAATTAATTGAGCTTATCTATTTGTAATTATCATTTTTCAGACATAAATGTATATAATGTAAATACATTTTTATAAAAAAAATATAAACAGAAATTACATATTTATATTTTAATTCTACATAAAATAACAGTGGTCGTCCCTTAAAGTGTCGTGTTACGTCACAGTGTGCGTGTGCCCTAACCGGTTTAGCAAACATATCTGTTCGCTGTGCGGGCTCTTACGAAACCGTATTACGTTATTTGTTCTTGATATTTGAGTTGGGAACAACCTTAACATTGTAGAACAAACCTGCTGTGTGTGCGCTTCTTTTATTCCATACAATGTTGCTGTATTTGTGTGGAACCACTTGCACGGATTACTGTGTATTGCTATTGCTGGGACACGAGTGTATTGTGGCTACAAATTGTTACTTGCCAACTTATGTGTTAAGTTCATTGATCGTGCAATCACAGTTCCAGGATAGCACCTAATCGATAGTTGAATATTTGATTGGGCCTGTATTAACGAAGGCGTCTCAATTTTTATGAAGGAAGGAGTTCCTAAGAAAATTAAAGTACTGTGGCGACACATGTCACATGTCAATGGATGACGTCACAAAAATCCTACATCGCACATGCAAAGTTTACAAGCGAATAAACACGAATAGAAAATCCCAACAAACAACTATCGGACAGAAAACCCGCCAGGCACGATCACCTCGCCTGGTCGGAGGATGCATCTTTACCGATATTAGGGAACTTTCCACTCTGTTCCTTAAAGTACAAAGATGTGTCTAGAATACGTCTCCTGGTACAACACACTAATCACTACAGTACTCTTGGTATTTACTTACAACGTAGATACAAAGAGACAGATCCGTCGTATGAACCCTTGCAATAATTGTGTTGTGTACTTGATGATAATTGTTTGTATAACGGCTTCTAAGTTACGCGAGTAAACGCGCGTGTTAATCGCTTTATGTAGAACAACCGACCGCCCGCGCCCGCGCGGCTACGATTCTTCCACAATTACACCGAGACAGACAATTTGTAGCTCACATTCATATTCATACCGCTATTCAGGCGCCGACGTAAGAGTGGGCGCACACGACGCGACCGCGGCACCGAACAAACGAGCGTTTGATGGCACGCGCGTGTAATTACCGCGCCGACTCTTTGTTCACGTAATTCGCTAATAATAATGGGCGATTTTTTACGCATCCCAAAGTAATTTCCTTTTCTATGGAGCTTGTTCATTTATTTTCCTTTGTCCTTCTACACCGAAGGGTTGATATTTTTACATTTTCCTGTTGCTGTACAGTTTTTGGGCCTCCATTATAATCTATAAGTTTAGTGACTTTGCTTGAAATGGAATGTAGCAGTAGTAGTAAACTAAATCCAAACCTTGCAACACGGATGTTAATGTCAACTGACAGGTCGTTCACTCTTCACTCTATAATAATGGTCTATGGTCTAACCTCAAATCAAACTGTCATTGATGATGTTTTGATGTGATGATTTGTTGCTTTACAAGTTCTTGTTTCCGATATAGTAATTTGTGTACGTTTCACTATGTTCCGATACTTAATCCGTCCTTTCCACGAGTATACTCGATGGTTTTCTAGTGTGAATGGTGCTGAAAACTATTTTTAATGTGAATTTTTTCGGACAATACATGAACCGTGTTGTTTACTCTTCGACCACAGATCTTGAGCTTGTTCACTTATTTTCCTTTGTCCTTCTACACGGAAGGGTTGATATTTTTACATTTTCCTGTTGCTGTACAGTTTTTTACCTGAAGTGACTTTCAAGTGAGTGTCGATTAACGAATGAAATAGAATATTATTATACTCAAGGTATTTTAAAGGAAGTAGGAATACAAAAAGCAACGTACACATTTTTCATTTTCTGAAAATTAAAACTCACTTCTTCTAATTATATAAACACTTGTATATTTATTTCAAATGAAGGAAAAATGAACGTTTATGGAAAATGGTCAAATTGAGTTTCAGCAACTGTCATCATTACTCAACTTGAATTTTTCTTCTCCTCTCTTTTCGCGCACAGGTACTCCGCGCACTGGATGCAAAACTCGAGTCAAAATATAAACATTATCTACTGCGTAACTACATAGTACAGCAACTCCCAACATTATTTACATTTTAAATCTAGAAGTTTTAGTCTCAAACATTTTCAATTCGTGCAGCACAAACACCCAAGAATGGAGGCGTTCGACGGAGCTTATGATAATAACTCATTATAACGCAAAGTGTGCGCGAAAACTTAAATCTCCATCACTAGTAGTTTCGCTACTAAGTAGGCTTTTGTGAGAGTCCTGGGAACGCGGCAAAGGAAATGTGTCGCGAGGAGCGGGTACGAGTCCGGGATGATGAAAGCCTTATTGTAAGCGTTCCTCAGCTTTGGAACTTATTTCGTGGGATTTTGGTACTTTATTTACCTCTAATTTGACTCTAAGTACATTATGTGATCTCGGACGAATTCGGTGTCCCTGGTGATTAGGTGTACTGGTGTTTTTAACAAAGTTAATATTTCAAGTAATGCAAAGTTATTGAAGAGTGAATTAGCTCAACGTGTGTCTGTATACCTTTGTATATGAGTAATATGTGGAGGAAGGGAATACAAACAAAAACTCGTAATAAACAATATGGCGCGCAACATTAGCATACTATATCACTTATTAATAACCCGGGAGCTTCTTGAATCGCTTAACGTTCCGGCATATTTCTGGGGCACGCATACACATACAGCCTCGTATCATGCAGTGTACTTACACACACACACATATATGTTATGTATATACACAAAAACTACTACAAATATGTACACTGTAATGTAAGGAGTTTGAAATTTTGCTAAGTATGCAATAATGAGAACGGACGATCATCAGCAGTTTATGAATAATGTTCATATAAATACAAATAATAATGTAATTAGTGTCGAGCTATGAATATGTCGTGTACTCGTAGAAGGGCGCGAGTGCTTTACTTATTACAAAGATGTTTATAACTCGAACCAGGCTCGGGTGTAGTTGTCAGGTTGTATTCAGTAAGTCCATTACATTAGCGCGTGTAATGCGCGGCCACAATGACTGCGCGCCAACAAAGCTCCGAGCGCGTGCAATGCCACAGGGACGTCACCGCGCGCCGCCCGCCATGCACCAACTTAATACTTTTAAAATTATTACGTTCATCCCTACAGTCATTATGGTTTTACATTTTGTGGCAATCCTGATGAAAATGAAGTGTTTCGTCTGATTGTCGAGCGGCCGGTATGAATATTTGATTCGTGTATCGGATTTATAATGCAATGGACGTTAAATATTCTGTTTTAAATTTATGGAAAACTGAGGAAATTACATCAATCTGTGAGAACAGGTATGTGGTATAATGACTGTGTAATGCTTGCTAACTGTTTGAGAACGTAATAATAACAGATAGTGACTGAAGTTGCTATAGTTTCAACAAGTATAACGCTCTCGTATCAAAATGTTTCTTTGTGAAGTCTTATGAGTTCAAGTTGAGAGCGGGGACGAACTTCTCTCGTTACATTTAATAGTGGGAAAGTCAAGTTTTTATAATTTCACTTAAAAATTCTCGAGGAAGCGAGAAATATGAAATCAGGACGAAAACTAAGAGCTAGTGGCCGGTACCGCGTCACTTTGTGGGTGTAGGCCGAACTCCACAGGGTGAGTATGTTATTGCTATGTTATAACTACCACTTATTATATTATTTATTTACAACGTGATGTTGTACAGTCTACGTAACGTTCCACAAAACAGGGTAGGTTGTATGTGGTTGGTCGCCTCTATAGGTGCATACCACTCAGCAGTCTCTATAAGTAGCAGATTGTATAACTGACAAAAATGTACTAAACTCACGCTGTACATACCTCTAAATATCGCTTCTCTTTTAAAGGAACAAATCCTCTTCCACCCACATACCTTAAGATTTTAAATATTCTTCTAAGTTAGCTTAGTTTCAATGAAAAATATGGTTCCATGAAGTTATACCTTCTAGTTCATAAAGAAATGGCGCAAGGAGTTAGTTATACAAGTATATTCTTTGATTTTTATCGGTTACAGCGAAGTTTAATATCACAGTGAAAAAGTTTGACTTCGATTCTATGAATATTTTATATCAAGCTAGGAAAATGTGAAACTGTTGTATCATATCACACATAGGTATGGACATGATTAATGTACGATTTGAATGACTACCCCTATACACTTTGGACGCCGCTAATAGTATGCTAATGGTAGACATAAGCAACATTATAAATAGAGCAGCTACAACGCAGGATCGTTCTCCCGTCATCGCCCTAGTTCACAATTCCACGCACATCAACTACAAGTACCTCTATGTTTTTCTCAGCCTACAGGTCAAGTTGTACTCCCCACCCCCACCCCCCTACTATCGCCCGATATCAGAACAAAGCGGCTCCCGGAGATTGCACTCAAATACATTTTTCCGTTTCCGTCGGTTGCCAGCGCCGGAATAGAACCAACTAACGAGCGGCTTTGTTGCACCGCGCCAGTGTGATCACTGGGCCATTGTGTCGTCACAATAAAAACGAGTTCGTACACTATTACGTGTAATGACACGCTTTTAGGAGTTGATGTCGTTCACTCAGTAGCGGGAGTGTGGAGTGGGGCAGCCGGGGCTGGTTAGTGGTCACATCGCTTTTAGGTAACACAGTTTGTAACATTTTTTAATAACTTATGTCAGTCCATAATCTGTGGATGGATTGTTGATATGAGTTGTGTGGAGTTTCTGTTCAAATCGATCTTAATCCACAGATTTTGGATTGAAATTGTAAGTAAGTCATTATCTATTGACGTATTTCTCTTCTATAACAATGACGTACTTATTTAATTTTGGAATGTATCTAACAAAAGAACATCTTATTCCGCAGCAAGAACTTGACTATGTTTGTGTTGTACACGTTATAGTGTACGTACAAGAAATAAAACGAAGACTTATAAAGATTACTCAATAATGAGATATGATGTACTTCAAATATAATATGAAGGAGAATTGGCGTCTCGCGCTCAGAGCAGTGTCCAGACAATAGTTGTAATAAATGTGGATAATATCCCGATACAACTTGTTGCTTCATACATCTTGTATGGCGTGAGCACATTATCACAAAAACGTGCGGCGAGTGGCCGCGGCCCGGCGAGCAACATGTAGTCCACAGCCGATACTACTTTGTCACTGGGCTAAATCTGGTTTACTAATGGATTTAATTCGTGTTATCTTTTTCAAGCTTTTTCACATCAGTTTTATAGATGGTAATAGACCCTTCTAGAACTTCGACTATTTCTCTTCAAAAGCTCTATATTTATATTATACGATCCGCCGCCAACTTTACCAGGATTTGCTAAAGTGGGGTCACTTCGCTAACTCCCCGGTCAGTGCGGTTCATATACGATCGCACGATGTGGTCCATACGACTACACGAGTAACTTACTCCCCACAATGCGCAGACAACTTGCTCTCTATCCTTCGGACATTGAAATTGATTGAGATTTCATTCAGTACATCATACAACTCGATGGATTAAGCCACAGGCTTATCGTATTCGGCTGTCAGATCAATTCATTGGATTCTGTTTTGACAAAATGTGTAATCTATTAGGACGCGGCGGGAGCGGCTTAGAACAAATCTATTTACTGCGGCCAACAGACGGCCCCTGGCCGCTTGTTTGCACCACAAAAGACTCAAAGGCGAGCCATCGGGCCTAGTTAACAGAGCCAGTAAGCCGATTTGTAGACGAATTTTATAAGATTTGTTACGAGTGCCTGCGCATAGTGAATGGCGCGCGTGTGATCACGTCCAATGAATATTGACGACTTAAAAGGTTGCAATCAAGGGGCCGCCGCCCGCCGCCGGTACCATGTTAGACGGTAGCTTTGGATATTATATTATTTTTTCGAATTTATATAGAATCCCCTCGTATTATTCAGTCACCCCATCACCTTGGGAAATGATGGTGCATTCCGTCAGTTATCAGGAAATTGATGTAATACCTACTACGTAATGCAGGCTGATGCCTGTTTTTAAAACCTTTAATGTTTTCCATTATATTATTGACTGATGTAGTAAATAAAATACGTTTAGGTGGCGGTACATTGTGGCACGCTCCACGTGGGAGATGTTTACAATATAATTTGTTCTACACCCGCGTCCAACTTTATGGAGTAGAGTATGATTAAAATCATGTTAGACAAACTCCCAGTGTGACCAAACATTGCGACTGTGTCACGTGTCGAGGGTAAATAATGAATATATAATAGAGGGGCGGGGTGAAGAAGGGGGGGGGAGTCGATCACTAACATCGAAGTGAACCTCTGGCACAATTACTTTGTATAACTAGGGAACGACAAATTGAGGCTTGCTACCTGTCGCAGGAGTCAGGGCGCCGCGCGTGAGGACGTGGACTTTAGACGAGTCATTAAATACTACAACGGCTTTTGTTCTAGACTTCAATCGTTACACTATAAGCACATAACACTAAAAGTAAGAAGTATACTATACTAATCTAGCAATACACTTACACTCGACTAATTAAAACTCTGAAACTATTTCAGTTTAGGTAACAAGACCGTGGCTTAGCAGCTAAGCTGTTAGCAAAGAAACATAAAGTAGATTGCCAATTAAAAGTTTTCACTTTCTACATCTGTTTGTATATAACGTCGGCTCTTGTTGAATCCTTTCTAAACAAATTCAATAGTGAGGTTTTCCAATGAGATCCACTTTCAGGTTAATTCGTTTTAAATAAGAACCGAGATGATGATTCGATAAAAGTTCTTTAGAATAGTAACAGTAGTCTTCAGTTGATAGACGTATAATGAATTTCAACAATTATTGTTATAATTTGAGGTCAATAATTGAGTAAGGAGTTCTGTTATTTGAATGTTGACATTTTTGCATTAGTTGCTTAATGATTAGCAATGAAACGAAATTACCTAAAATTTCTTTTTTAAACTTCGTTTAGAAAAACCAACTTCAATCCCCCATTTCTAAATGTTAATTAATTAATTATAAGCGCCCACATACACACATGCATACACACAGGTCAAGAAGAGGACCTCCATTTTTTCTTTTCGAAGTAGGTTTACATAAATGGCTTACTTACCTTCATATTATATTAATTATGTGTTTCTTGTGAGGTGGGGGGGGGGGACCATGGCTTCATGACAGTGACTTGACTATAGTGCATTCGCGTTAAGAATGCCATAAGTCATCATTGTCTGCCGGCCTAGCCCCGCCCCTAGACTGATTTCAAACTTTTAAGTATATTTTTGAGGTATATTCATTAAAGTTAGTCTTTTCAAATATATTTTTTAATTTCACACCTCTGTGATTACACCTTTATCTTACAGTTGCACTGATAGCTCACTGCATTCATAACGCGAACAAACTATAGTTTTTAGTCACGACCGTGGTGCGGGACTCATACGATACAATAAACGAGCATAAACTTCACTCGGAATTTCGTTCGATGGTTAAGTCTAAAAACGTTGTATTGTCGAGTTCTAAATGAACGTTATTTTTTAAGAATCAAATAAAAGACTGTTGAGTATGACCCATATTCTACGCAAACTGTATTTTTAAATTTGAGTAATATAAAAGAATATGTCAAACAATTCAACCGTTACCTATAGCTCTAACTATATTGAGAATATTGGCGATTTCACCATTTTCGTAGCGATGACGTCGGCAGTAGATACTCGTGCGCTACAGCACAGATTCGATTTCCGTGCAATACGCGACGACAGGCGGTACAATGAGATTTCGTGTCACCTGACTACCAGCTGCAGCCTCCGATGGAATGTCTTTTGTGGACCGTAAGAGAAGAATGTGAGTGAAGAAGATACGTTTGTACATGTGTTGTTGTTGGGAGAGACATTTTTTTTGTATTTTCGATTCATTTATGAACAAACTGTGTACTGTCTTTATTAAGATTTTCGGAACAATACTTTACCCACTGCTTCGTTGGCTGAGTGGTCGCAAGTGCGACTTCCGAACAAGAGGTCGGGTAAAGCATTACTGGGTTTCAAAAAAAAAAATCTCAGTAGTAGCACGTAGTACTACATGGGTCCCATGTAGTACTAAGATTAAATATTGGGTGTTACATTGTACAGGGGCATTTAGTGCCACTGTACTGCCTACCCCTTCGGGTATAGAAGGCGTAATGTTGTGTGTATCTTCTCCAATTACCAACGATTAATAATTACATTACATTATTAGAACTATATATTGTAGTAGAGTAGACGTGGAAGCCTTCTAGCCGCACCACAATCGAACCCTGATACCAACAAGGAAAAGTGTAAAGAAAAGATATAACAGTGCACGCCCCACTCTACCTCTAGTGTATACCTATATAGGTACAGTATAGTTAATACATTCCGGCCACGTCCCGAGAGTTGCAATGTTGTGCCGATGCACGCTGAGGCCGCGGCCCACGCGAACAGCCCGCGCTTATGATATCCGGACAATCAATACAATGGAGCTGTACTACACATTACTCGAGCTGGGCATTGATCAAAGAAGTCGAGAAAAACAATTTTCATCATTCAAAATAATTATAACGTGAATTTATTTAATTGTGTTTAATCTGTAAATAAATAATATTGACTTTACTTTATTTTAACTATGAACTATCTCTGCATATGGGTCATTTCTCCGATAGACTTGCGGCAGCCGAGTGGGATAGACCTTTACATCATAAGACTATATATATAATGTATGTTTGTGTATGTGGTATACGTAGGGGGTCGTTAACTTTGTGTGTCGCATTGGAATGCGTTCCTCGTAAAACAAAGAGCATTAACTGAGTAAGTGGGTTTATACTGCCTTCAGACAGCATCTCCACCCTGTCGACGTCAGCTTGATGGCATCGCAACGTATTCATACAATAAATATAATTTGTGGTGTCTCTGTGAATAAAAAAATCCAATTGTAATTGTAAATATTGTATTTCTTCAGTTGTTTTAGCTACACTTGCCTTTGTGGCACGTTGGCGACAGACGTCTGTATTTCAAAAAGTGGAGTACTCTGCAGGTCCCCCAGCGTGCATGTATCATGCAGGAGGCTGTTACAAAGGACCAATAAACACGCTAACATTTTAATATGGCTCACTTTGACGTTCAAAGCTTTTAAAGCTCGAAAGTCTCAAAAACGAAACAAAAGTCGCTGCAAGCTCACAATCTACGGCGGAGTGTTTAATTTGGGCTCTGTTTAGCATTTTTCCGTGACAATCAGCGGCGCAGCGCCTCGACTGAGACTCAATTTATTCGTGAGCAGAACGCCAAACAGTCGCGGGGCGCACACCGCCGCCGCCGCCGCCGCCGGCCTGCAATATCCGGCGGCACAGGGATGTGACGCGTTGACGACTACTTAACGCTTAGGCTCTGTAACTTGCCATTACCGTATGGTATCAAGAATAATTAAATCTACCTATCGTTTGTACTATTAGTAGGGAGTAATATCAATTAGAAATGTGTACTGGAGTAAAAGTATGCAACAGATGCACCCCTAGCGCGAGCTCCGCAAGACGGCGCGTCCGTTCCCGCGGCAGATGATTGCCACCTCCACAATTACATCCGTCTCCAGTGCTGCCGCCAAGCGACTTACTGGCTAATCAACTTGTTAACAGTTCCGTAAATTACTGGATCCATTAGCATTGCATAATAAATTTTGTAACTTAATATTACCCACACAAGAACCTTCAATAGACCACACTTAAACCTGATATGGAAAGAGTCTGTTATCTACATGTACACGTGAACACTCGTATATATCGAATGTTCTGTAAACATTCGCTCGGAGGCATTTTAAATCCCCGCCATTACTTTGATCACCAGGCATTACGGCCGCGACTCGTAACGGATGTTTCTAAGCGTCGGTCGCGTCATATCGATCTGGTTTTAAGATAACTTATGTATTAATTAAAACTTGTATTAGGTACTAATACTAAGGCTACAAAAAATGTCGCGGGAATATCACTGCAATATATTTATATGTAGCAGAGTATCTTAATATTTAGTTGTGTTATTGACAGCGCGAGTGTCGCGTCATCTGTAGCGGTGCCGGGCCGCTAGCCGCGCCGCTGCCCGCGCCGCTGGCCGCGCGTGCAGTGCGTGTCCTCGTGCGGTCAGCTAGGTCCGCGCCCACTACCCGCGATGATAACTAACTACAAATAATATATTACTTGCGTAAATACAAAACGAAATATTAATAATTTAATAATAAATACTACCACAGATGGTGTGTTGTTCTCGAGATCATGTTTGTCATACAATAACTTTCTCTCGCTTACTGTATTTTTATTTCTCTAGTCTTAAAACAAATAAAACAAAACGAGTTAATCTATTGTGGTCATCGATTAACTTTTCAATCTGTATGTAATAACAGCCGAGCAATAACGTGGACACAAACTGAATGTTTCAATATCGTGCAATAGAGAGCATTGTATCAACCAGCCACTTTATTTTATTTTGTGATCCCGCAACAAAATAAAACGGCCGCGACCGCGACTAATATGTTTGTATCGACACACAGACGCGTGTAGCTGTCGCATGTCGCATGTCGCATGTCCACCAAATGACTAAATACATTGTTCGATTGTTTATTTACAGCGCGCCGTGTCGCGTGTTGTCGCATGTCGTATGTTCGCGCGACAACAGCCGCGTGTCGGCCGCGCAGTCGCGCGTTAAATTCACTTTGTGTTCTGAAATATTAAATAGTTTTCCTAAACTAGCTTTTGTTGTCCCGCGTGGTTGGTTAGTTAGTAATATTGTACATATATTGCAGATATTTGCATTAATAGCGGGCTGACTTTTATTGCAAAATTATTTATATTTATTGCTTCGTTTCAATAATACTGAAATACAAACCGATATAAATAATCCTACCATCACTAATATAAACAATATAAATAACCACTCTACCTAACGATAGTGATGAGGTACATTAATTTTTTGATGCCTTACGCCTAAGCTAACATTTTTATTTTTTTTATTTTAAGGTGTAAATATTTTAGTGTTTCGTTATTTGTATTTTAAGTTGTATATACATACTATATTTATGAATACTTAAGTTATTTAACCTTTTGAGTTCCGTCATTATGGACACAATGAAAGAACTATAGGTTGCGGTCACCGGTGTCCTCGCGGTGTTTGACAGTTTAAGTTTATCTATTAATATTTATTAAAATCATAAATAAATGTAAATATCTTAAGTTTATCGAGCACATCGGATAGAATGGACAATGTAAAGCATCTTTATTTCATAGCTACAAAGATAATCCGCCGCAATCTGTGAAACATAAATGAAACAAAGATTCGCTGGAGATCGTGTTTGACTTCTGTGAACATCTTATGCTGACTTATTCGATGAAGTAGGAGAACAAATAGTGTAGTAATAAGACAAAACAAAGCCGGCCTCACAAACATCCTAAACAAACGCTAGCCCGAGCGAGCCCCGCGCACCTCGCCCGCGCCCGTTCCCGCGCCCGCGCCCGCTCCCGCCCCCGCCCGCATCGTGCCGCGGCAGCGCCAGTCAGCTGTCGTCACAATGTCACTTTTGAAAATTTTATGGTTCAGCAGGTTTATTCCACTTTGTTCACATGGGTGAATAAAGTAGATTTTTTGGAGTCCTCAATTGACCTGGGAATTACTTCACCCAGGTGATATCACCTAGGTGAATTGAGTTGACTCAAGTAGTCTCCCTGTTCACTTGGCAATTAATTCACTTAGGTGCACAAAGGCGACTATTTACGTTTATGTTGTGGACTTATATTACCTAACTAAAGTCAAGTTAAATAAAACATTCAATTTATCATACATTTTAATATAATATTTAAAAATCAGAGCTTATAGTACACAACTTATATAATAATTGTAATGTAATAACAAAATGTAAGAAATTACAGCACACTGCTGACTCTCTTCTCTGAATACAGCGCGATGGCAAACTAAAAGCTTAATAACGCAAGTTGTGCACATTGAGTTGCGGGCCGAGTTTAAAGTAGGCCTTATTAATTTTTCAACCGTTGGCTTTGGGAGCCGAGATCTTTGCAAAGTTTACAGAGCGCCGAGCGGGCTGACTGTATCTTTTTAATACTTTGCAGCGGCGCGCGGCGTGCGTCCGCAGGTCTCAACACTTCGCGCCACTTGAGAGATTAAAGTCTGTTGAACACTTTGAACGACTGTTAAATCAATTACAATGAACTTCACAAATACTAGGTTTTTTACAACTTTGTTGAAAGGTATACTATTGTTCATTGAACTCGTGTTCAAATGCTTTCAGAAACAATAAATTATCATTACGCAGAAGCACTCAATAATCATTTCATTACCTTTGAAGTCGTAATCAACTGAATAATTAGTTATTGCTCGGGTTCTGATTTTAAAGTATTCAGTGTTTTTGTTCCTATTGTATAATTCTTACAGATCCGTCAGTCACCAAGACTAGACATGTGTTTTCCCATACAGTTTTCATTAAGTTTAGTATACCGTGCTCACTTTTCTCGTCAAATTCGTTTAATATAACCATAGATGGAAATATTTCAAGAATATGAAAATGTTTGTTGATATTGATATCGAAGGATAAGCTCTATAACCCGAAATAGGTAAACGTGGATCAGCAAAATCAATCAATCGGGCAGATGTCGATCGTTCGGAAATCGCAAAAATCCATTAAATGTTGTTGTTTGAGGGGCGCCGCTCGGCGGATGATACGGCCGATCTGCTACCCACGTCAAACTCGTGACACAATCCAAACAAATACCACAAACAGTTTACACGTGCAAACATCTCCACGATCTATGACGCTTTGACGACCCTTCAGCGATGAGATTTTTTGTCAACATCAGGACCTTCAGCATACATCAATGTCTTCGAGACGCAACGACTTTATCACAAGCCCACAGGGTCGCTAATTGAATAACTCGTGCTTTCAGGTTTGGAAGTATTAAGCTGTTGTTGCGGAGATGTTTGCATTGGATTTTACGGCGATACTGAGACAATTTTTGCAGTCAAATATTGCGCCGACGGTAGCGCTGCGTGTTTATGTTCAGAGAGAACTCTACTTTGTGGTGCTCAGCTAAGGTGCAGTCAATTTGTGATGCAAACATCTCCGATATATCATCTCATCTCAAATAGAGCCGAATGTTGGTAGGAAAATATTGCATTAGCTGCATCAAACGATGTCAAATAAAACTAGCCAACGAAATGTTTTACGTTGTACTTGGTATTCATTTTGTTTCACTTTATATTTACGATGAATTTATTTATTGTAACTGAATAACTTTATTAAATGGCATCCATTTTTTTAAAATTAAATATAACTCAGTATATAATGAAACTTCCAGAACAAATATGTACGGTTCACGTACAAGCAAATTGCTTACGCCGCGACCTACTTTTCATCACTTACTTTATTCACCTTATATTAGATGTCCTCCTGTATTAGATGAATACCCCTTACGGATTTCATAGGCGTTAACTGGCCTGACAGCTGCAGGCGTAGTTCATTTATGAGAGACTTGGCTGCTGTATAAAGTTTGCTAGCATTTTCATGCTCAGAATTTACAAAGTATGGGTGATCTCTCACCCCATATTGACATAAAGCTAGATGATTGTTTTGAAAATCTGACCAATACCTCTCTAACAACTCTAATCGCCTTTTAAAATAGTCGTCCGATTTCCTATCGGCACTATCCTTTTTTACATTAATCGGTATTTTCCTGATTGCCTCGCTAATTTCAAGTTGCTGGGTGTAAAGATCCTCCATGCTGCTGTTAGTTTAAGATATAAGGAAAGATCTTACTTGCACGAAACTGGCTATCGTTTGCTACTGAGTTGCCGCCGTACTCCGGCGAAGTTGCTCTGCTGTAGTTGGGTCCCAAACCCTGCTGCTCTAGATACCAGGTTCTACTGCTGCTTAAATACCGATGTGCTGCTGCTGCTCGCTGTTGAGATGCTGATTGCCCAGACCTGGAGGCGCTAATGACCCGCTGCAGGATGCTTTTTGACGGTGCTTATGTTGGTTGACGTAACGCACAACGTCACTTTATGCTGCTACAGTTTTGTAGCAACGCTTAGCTAAAGTTCTGTGGATATAACAGTATATTCACAGTTCACACGTGTCACTGTAAGTCCACACGCTGATTGCTGTACGAGTTCACTCACAAGTTAGTTAATACACGTCAGTTCAGAAGTAACGAATACCAAAAAAAACTCGCGAGGTCCCGCTTGTTGGCTCGAAGGACCATGTAGAATTGGGTAGTAGATGAAATGATACGGCAGTTATAAAGTCAATAATAAAACGTATATGTATAATAATCAGACCAAAGGTTTATGAGTGTTATAAATTAGCGAGGGAGCACACGCGATGACCGCTATTAATGTACTGAATACTCGACTAATATTAATTAATGAAGTAAGGAAAAATGCACGGATAAGCAGAAGTGCATTACCAGTGTATGGTTTCACCGTACAATTATAATAATTCAGTTGACCATTAACTGTCATCGAACTACAACCGCGGATTAGCATCCAATTAAACTTTCGTGTAACTTTACGAATAAACTGATTATTGGGACATCTGTGGTTTTCGTCAACTCATATATCTACAACAAATCAACTACTACTACTACTACGACTTGGCTACCAGGTGTAACCATACAAAATATGTAGTTGATTACCTTTATAAAACTAAATACTTACAATATAACAATTATCGAAGAGCATTCCAAACCAGTCGACTATTTGAGTAGTTCATGAAGAGATGTGAGAGTGAGTGGCACTCAATGAGATCGTTAATGGGTTGCAGATGGTAAAATGTATGTACGGTTTCGTAAGCAACAATGTAGTTGGGGCAGTCGGCCGATCATGTGTCATTGTAGGTAAACGTGTCATGTATTGTGAGGTTGTACCTGATGTAATGAGTATGCAGGTATGTATGTCTGTGTGTATGTATGCGGTACATACATAGCGAGTAATGATACGTCGGCACGCGGCCGAGAATGCGAGGCATGCTGCAGCACTAGGCTATGCAATATCTAGAGCCGCAGCACTAACTAAATGTTAATCTTGCATTTCATTACATCTACTTACTTATAATGCCTAATATATATAACATTACATTTTGGAGTTATTCTTTAAACATCCATCTTAAGTCGGAAGACGAATCCGGGAAATCTAACGGCAACACGCTTTTAATTATCATGAAATCTGTCGACCGTCGGTATGTCCGCCACAGTATAACGTAAGACGCCATTTTGAGAACAAATCTCAAAGGAATATTGCTAATTAAGTTTAAAGAAGCAACTTTTAAACTTGAAAATTAATTATCTGCGAATGAATGTTCTCTGTATTATGTACTTAATTGTTTTTGGATGTTGTTCGGAGTTTGTTGCGCTCTATTTTGTTAGAACGTCGGAACTTGCGAATTGTTTGATGTTGTGACTTTATGCCGGGGGGCGGGGGGCGCGTCCTCCAGACGTATCGTCTTCTGCTTATGAATTTGGAACAAGTTTTAAAATAGCTACATGTGTTTGCTTGTGTGAGATCTGATGTACGCATGTAAACATGAGTGAGTGTCGCAGTGTGTCGCCGGGATCTTATTTATTGCTTGTTACAGTCAACCATTCGTTTCACATTACTTGACAGTGACATGTTTATATCAGAATCTTGTGTCGCAATATTGTGCGTAGCCATATCAATGTTTCACTTCAGTTACTTGCAGCCACTTGAAGTAATTAGCAACTGAGCAACCAACTCGGCAGTTGTGTAAGTCTGAGCGTTAAATATGAATGTAAACACACAGACAATAGACAACAGAGCGCCGAACCCTCACGAAGCACTTACACACATTACTTGAACAGTCGAAATCCCCCAAAATGCACATTCAACAGTTCTCGCGTCATTTTCTGTGAGACTCGGGCCTTCGTAACGAAGAGTCCTTGCCTTAAACTTTACAACTTTACTATAATGATCAGTTACGCTAAACTCGTTCTTATTACTGCTAGCATAAGGTGTATGATCGTGGTAGAGAAGGTTTTGTTTTCGTAAGTTCACACTCGTCGCAGCGGAGAGAGGCTGAGCGGTAAGGAAATGTTGCTGTCAAGTATCGCTCCGACGGGAAATGGTAGAAAATATTTATAAGTACTTACTAAAGTATTTAATTTTACGGGAAAAGAGCCTTTGAGTGGTAAATAAATACATTATTTGGTATAATTCGGCATGTGGTTGAATAAAGATGAATCTACAATTACCTATGAGCAAGTTATTAACTACATATTCGATTGTTTGTCTAGTTGAAAGTCATTGGTCAGGGCGCGCGGACGCCGGCGAAGTACTTTAAGTTAATAATTAGCTCATTAGTGAAGGAGGTAGGTACCTGTGATCATTAACCAATTCAACTAGTTAACCCAGTTAGCGCCACGTAAACGACTTTTAAGTTTAGCGCAGTTTTAGCGTATTAGTTGCGCGCTAGTTACACGCGCTAGTTGGGTACTTTCAAATTCCTCTTTGCACAGGCGGGGCTAGTTGGGCTCGGCCAACGGAAAATGATACAATTAGGAACATAGCTAGAGTAGGAATCGAAATTATATTTTTTTCAAGGCTTAAGCCTTATTTAAATATGATAATCAATTTCGAACACTAAAAAAAGAATCCGTGCCAGCTATATAACATCTAATTGGATGATTAGCATCCACTTAGAGCAGTAATATTAACTGTAGCATTTGTAAAATAAAACGTATTGAACCATTCCCAAGTTAACGAAATCCTGGTAAAGTTAAGACCAACACGAGATCTATGATTCCAGTAATTATTTCGAACCTGACTCCACTTATCTACATAAAAAATTCACGGCAAGTTCGCAACCCACATTAAGTTTTAATTCAATAACGCGCCGATAGAGGCCTGGTTGTGTAATTTGTAAGATTAAGTCGGTCGGGGCTTGTCCCGGGAGCGTCCCGGGCCGTAAGCCGGGACTTATGGACCGCGGCCCGGACGTCGCAGAGGACCACTTACAAATTAATTCAACAAGGTACCTACTGTAACGTCCTGTGATTTGCATACATTCTGCAACAACTGTTTAAGATTGAACTTCACGTAATCGGCTCGTAAACTTCCCGAGTAAATATTGACTGAGCTCTTGTCAATGACCGCACCTGTTGTTACTTAATGGATGGAGTCTCGACCACGAGCCACGAGGTGGATTCTCAGATTATTATTGTCAGCTGTGTACTTTCTCATAAATGTTGTGATGTAATTAGCCAAAAAGAAATGAGTAAGGGTTGTACCAGGGGAGGCTACCACCGCGCCGTTACTTGCAATATTCCCCGCCCGCGTGCGAACTGTCACGTCGTGGTACTATATATTACAACTCCGACCGTGCTCCTGACTCCTGACTCGCTCCCACTTATTTTGTATCTATAAAGTTCCCTCGTAAAATAACTCTTGAAACGAGTTCATTAAACCGTGTCGAGTCTGCTTCGCAGTATATTTATTGCTGGCAGACTTTACAACATCGAAGTCACAGTGACGCTACAAAATTTTCTAAAAGGAGACTCCGAAACAATTAGGATGGCACCCAATTAGCAGCCATTTACGTGCTGCTCGTAAACCAAGAGTGTCGGGTCGGGACAGCGCAACACGACGTCACGTCACGTCAGTGGTTGCGTCACGCGTCACGCGTCACGCTGTCACCTCGCGTCACCGCGAGTAATGATCCTACTTGATCTGGCCGGTACTTTGTATAATTAATAACGAAATTAATTACTGTAGTAGTGCGGCCATCGCGACATTTTGTTATTCTGCTAATAACAGCTGCACACGGACATGTGCGGGCTGCAGTAACTTCATTACCGATAGTGAACACGTTAGAGCGGGCGGCAACGGGCGGAGGCGGGCGGAGGCGGGCGGCGCGTCAATATTTAGCCAGTCTCATTAAAATATTCAATCACTTTATCATAATTACGGAACTAACGAGTTTTTAAACGGTTATATTTTGATTGGCAAACCAACAGATTCATTTTCATATTAATTACATTGAAAAGAATTGTAACACATTCCATGATCATGCATTAACTAAGAAGTGTAACTCTAGCGGCGCGCAAAGTATCCATTGACACTGGCCTGTACATTCCTCCGCCCAGTTTAGCAACAACAAGTAAGCCGGCACGCTGTCCCCTGCTGCCTCACTATGCGTGTACTTCACAATGAAACAAAACACACTCACTCTCTACTCCTTTATGTTATTCCTCACTCTGTACGGTTGCTCTGTGCTGGTTTAAATGCCTTTGTGCCATTTGTACGACCTCCGGAAATCCTTCGCTGAAAAGACTTTTTTCTGTCTCATTTAGAGGTGAGGGATGGTGACAACTAGTTGTACAAATGGTTAAAGGAAAAGTTATATTAAATGTAGCTACTTGTAGAATAATAATAATAGAGTGTTGTGCTTGCGTGCAATGAGGTAATGTGATGGATATTGGACTGTACGAGTTTGTAATAATGTTTGATATGAGAGTGAAGTACGCGATCGTTTCAAATATAACTTTTCTCCGAGTTTGCTCCGTATATTGTATAATTCAGCAAATCTACTTAGCGAGCACCTTGTTATTGTTACGTTGTATCTACTTAGCGAGTTCCCTCACGAGGCCCCGTCTCTCGCCTCCCGCCACCTACATAGGAACTCATACTTCTTTCAAATATTCTCGAACGTATTTTAAGAACAACATAACTTCTCTGGTTTGATGTATTTTGATTGAATTACTTTTGAAAAGTATTGATGGATCACCTCGCAGCACTTTATTATACAAATATGGAAGATTACTTTATTTATTTATTTATTTATTAAGAGTTACCAACATTTGATTACACAACTACAGTAAGCATAATACAAGCAAGCAAAGAGGAATGAGCCTATGTGTAACAAACAATTACAGGTAACCACAACATTTACTGGTGCAAATATGTGTATATAAAAAAAAAAAGTTCTTAATTACTATCCTTAAATCTAGTTCTAACACAAAATACTAAACCATATAGGTACATAATCCACTATCTGTGTAGATTGGATAATATGCATTTATGCACGCTGGAACGGAACCGACCAAGCGAGTCCAAGTGAACATCTGTGGAATCTGAGTATTTATTCAGGGCGTGACTCAGACGTGGTAT
The DNA here is from genome assembly GCA_038387885.1 of Spodoptera picta. NCBI lineage: Eukaryota > Metazoa > Arthropoda > Insecta > Lepidoptera > Noctuidae > Spodoptera > Spodoptera picta. The sequence continues at coordinate 2,899,128 of JAZHFQ010000008.1, read as the reverse complement.
GGGTGAGTTTGCACCAAGCACTGTTCTACGACGCGGTGGGTATAAAGGGGTTATCTGTTTACGAGGGTAACAAAAAGGAACTCTATAATTTACCTTGCTCAAGAGCTGTGGACAGTCTACACCATTGTTTAAAATCTTATACATAAAGATACAATCGGAGAGTTCTCTGCGATCAGATAAAGAGACCATCCCGAAATGTGACAGTTTGTTCAAGTAAGAAGATTTTTTGTCTATCTTGCTCTCCCTGCGTAACAAATGCCATAAGAACCTCTTCTGAATGCATTATTGAATGATTGAATTGAATTACTTTAGTAGAAGATGCAAAGAACAAATTATTGGTCTACGTATTGAACTGAAACTGCTGTGAAATGTTATTTCGATCTTGTAAAGTTGGTATTTAATACATTACATATGTATTTTACTGATATGGTAAGACAATGTCATTGACCAGTCTGTCTACTGAACCTTACCAACTTGAATTGGTTTTCTGTGTGTCACTTTCACAGATACACAATTGCATTTCTTCAGGATTTGTACTGATTGAACAATGTCCTTTTGTGGTGCAAACCCGAACCAGTGGTGGACTGTCGGTTGTCCGGTCACGTTGCAGTGTGACGCATACTTGCGATAATATCACATAATTAGGAGGGAGTCGAGCGCTACTTTGTGTTCATACAATTATATGCGGCTGATGAAAAAACCCGCGGTTTTTAATTAAATTCCATGATGGCCGACGTGACCGAATTATAAACTGTGTAATTGTTTTTTTACCTTTGTTGTGTTTTAATATATTAAACGTAGTATTTTACACTGGGTTAGGTGGTTTCAGTTCTGAATACGTGGCGCGCCACATGAAGCTCTGAAGATTATTTTGGTAATAAAAAAAGTACGTAATGTAATAAGTAATTGTTTAAAGTATGAATGTTTATTTACGTCATCAATAGTAACCTGATTCCATAATGAGTATATTGTATTGTAAACTTCACTCACGTTTAATTAAGAAGTAAAATGTAGCATTTTTGATAAAAAAAAGCCGTAATAAATGTTTCATGAATCAATTTCCTTATATTGACAGATTTTACAGTGCAACATTTATTGGATGTTACGTAACGAACTATACAATAACAAACAGAGCGATGGGAAACAATATTATTATTAATTTTATTGCTTGTCGATACCTGCTGCAATAAATACACACTGACAGTACACTATTGAGGTTGAATAGTACGACAATAGGCTCTCTAATGAGATGAAATGTTTTTAGTACCTAGTCGTCAAGTGTCAGAGACTGGGCAGCAGCGCTTTCTGCTAAGCCTGAAACCACCTGCTTACCGTTGAGTTGATGTGAAGAACGAACTTTCTTATATGAAGGAGGCCAAATAGTCCAGCAGTGGATTGTCGCAAGCTATAGACGATGTGTATTTTCATTTATATGTTTATCAAGCTATTATAGAAGCTAGTTGGGATAGTGTGGGTCTGTCACAGATCGCGTCATGTCCATAATGTTCTTATGCCCAGAATGCAGTAGTGGTGTGTTGCTGGCTTTGTGCAGCGCTCGTTAGCGGTAGCCACAGTGCAGTAACTGATCTAAGGTCAGTTTTACACAGTAATGTGAATCGAAAATTATATTTATGTAATAAGATTAATTTTTATTTGTTTCACACTAGGTATCTTTAGTGTTGTAAGTGCGTTTATAAATTAATCACTAATTTCACGTAATACGAAGGTACGACAATTATGAGTAAATCCAGTTAATAGAGTAATCGCCCAGATACTAAACTAAGTAGTAAGTAGTGCTGTGAAATATAGAAAAAAAACTTTATTTCTATCTGTAGCTACGTAGTGTACCTATATCAGGATTATTCGACATGGTCTGTACAGAAGTTAATGTTGTATAAATTATTGTTTTTTTCTAACTACGTGAGTAAAATGCACTAGTCTGACTTCTGCGCCTCGCCTTCACGACTAACCCACTTCCTGTAGGTCCGAGTAATGGAACGTCCGCGCTGACTTTACTTCCACGTATTTATTTCATTATTTCACAAAAAGAAGTTAAATGGATTTACTGCGCTCCAGCTCGCGTCAACGTTACAATGAAATGGACTTTTAAAGAAATAGTTTTGTAAATAAAGCTTTAATAAAACCATAAAATACACTTCTACAGTATGAAGTTGCGATACCTGTACCTACTACTCATCTTTTGAACTGATACATGCGCTTGTTTTTAAGAATAATAGAGGTAAATTCTAAACAAAAAAGTATAAGCAATAAACATGAGGAGTTTGTACAAGTTCACACACACCCCTACATGTAGTACATACCACCTACATCAGGTACCAGCGACGTGAAATATGAAATGTTTCAGCAATAAGTCATCGCGCCCCCCACATAGAGGTACATACCGCGACTGATACCTCTCAGCCACTGAAGTTCATTAGGTTACAAGAACTTTTCAGGGATCTAGTTTCTTCTAAACACAATATCTCTGTTTTTTATCAACAAATATTTATTACAATAAGTCATCTTTTTTGAAATCGGTAACAGCCATTTTAAATAAGTATAGAGTAGAGTTAGAGAGTAGAGTTCCCGATAGTAGAGTTAGAGAGTAGAGTTCCCGATAATTAATTTAAAGCTTGTGCTTGATATGTCGATGTGATGTAAATTCGGTACAACCGCAGTTTTAATTCGAATTAAATGTAATTTGTATCTAGTTTGTGAGAGACGAGTACGTTCAGTAAATTGTAGCGGCGCGTGATTAGTGGACGCAGCCGCCGATCATTATAATTAGCTGCAGATATAAAGCACCGCGTGCCACTGGCCGACCATGAAATTAGAAATCACTATGATGTGCCAGAGTCTAGCATTTAATTAGAAATGTAATTAACGTCCTCTGAATGTAAGGCCAGCAGTCCCAGCAGTGGGCGGCCGCAGCCTGACGTGATGCCATTGAATATTGGATCCGTTTGCAGTTCACATTTATTGCCAACCAAATTGTCGTTCGGACGCTCGACAAATATAGGAAAAATGGAAAAGACATATTGCTGTGTCTTAACCACGCTGGCAGATTTAAACTCTATTCAGTGTTAGTTAGAGTCTGTTTTCCATTGTTAGATGACTTAATAATGGTGGAAAGATTGGCAAAGTTTGTTGACACGGTTGAGTTGATGCGTAATCTCGTCTGGAGCATTCGTTTGGTGAACACGCGAGTCGAGCGGGTGACGGCGTGGAAGGTGGCTTTTTATTATCGCTCCTCGTTTTGTTCCCGATCCCGACAACAGGCTGCGGGCCTCAAAGGGCCGCAGAATGCCGAGTCAAAGCGTATTACGGCAATTAAAACCATTACGAGTGTTGAGAGGTTTTCTTAAGGATTCCAGTAATTAAAGCTTTGAATTACAGATATTTCGGACGTATAAAGCCAACTACCTACTTCTTTTGCTTTGTGTGGGTTTTGGGGTAAAGCTAAACTTTGACGTACAAAGTTGTAGTAAGTACGCGGGCTTATTGCAAAATGAAGTATTAGGTAATTTTATGTATTTAGCTCAGTATTTACGGTTTGTTGATGATTTACAGTTATATGGTGCAGCATACCGAAGTGTGGCATAGCTCACTAGATTGTATTGAACTTCTCACTAGCTCTGAATAGGGAAAGCACAAAAGGCGGTAAAGTCATTACAATGTACAACATACTAAAATTGTTTTTAATTAAAGACGACTCCAGTTTCCCAAGAGTACACGCAGTCACTGCACACGGCTGTGTTCCGCCGTCCACGTCGACTGCTTACTGTTGTGTTCAGTCGGTTGTCTGGTGTGCGTGCACTCAATCACAAACAAATAAGAAAACTTCACGTTACCGTATGCGTGTGTGTGTGCTAACACGACGTGTGTGATTTGCATGAGCTGTGCTGTGCGGCCTTTGTTATTTAAATCGCTGATGTTTTATTAAATCACGCCTCTTTACTGTTCCACTCAATGGTTTTCCTCACAAAGAGAATGTTATGACATAATACTTTAGTTTGCTACTGCATAAGTGAGAGTTTTTTGATACGCGTCAATCGCAAAGTATGAAATAACTTGTTGTCTCAAGTCTGAATATACAAAATTTATCTTCATAAACAATTTTCTGTAGAAAAGATATTGTATATAAGCATTGCTAGTTGTTGTACATGTAAAATTGAGGTACCGAATCAGCTACTGCAGTCATTAGACTGCATCAATAATATTAATTATATGTCGCGTCTGCTCCTGGTTACCGTGCAGTGCGACGTCACAGTGTCGAGTCGTGTCGCAGACAATCGCGCTGCGACCGCGCAATAAGAAATATCCATTAATGCGGCCGGGCCACCTGAGCCGCCGGAGCCACGCTCCCACTGTCTACACTTCCACAGTGTGCTCAGTAATAGTAGATCAATAGATACTGTTGTATTGATAACTGCATTTTACTACGAAATTGTATTCAATGCAAATAGTAGCCGAAGTCAACGTAAATATGGTGTATACCGGTGGCTAAGTTGGATGCGAAGAGCTGGAGATTGAGATTTTTGGCGTGCTGATGAAGAAACTGATATCCAGTAGTTGATGGACCACCATCAAAAAGTTTACTCATATTCGATATATTTTTCTAAAATATACGTTTTTCAATAACCAACCGTCCTTCTATCAGTACGTACGAAAATGGTAATAATATTATAACGTAAAGACTGTACGAAGTGAGCTCACTGCACGCTGGCAGCCGGCACTGGTGCTCAGCTCGACAAATTAAAATATTCCGCGTGAACCGTCGCCCGACAATGGCGGCCGCTGATTGAACACCTCCTCACCAGCGAACAGCTTTCTAATTACTCAACATTTTTGATTTTCACAGCCTCATTGTATTCCCAGCTCTTTGGGACCTCACAATGCCATTGACGCATTGCTGTTTTTTATGAAGAAAAGTGGATTGGAAATGGAATGAACCATCTGTTTGAAGAGATGAATTTTATACTGAGTGTTGTATCTGAGAAGATTAAGTAAATGTGTAAAGTATGGTACCTACCCCTATACATAGTAATAACGTTTGAAGTTGTGACGTGGCTCAGCTACTCGCCACGGAGTTTAACTTTCTCAAACAAAACTAATTCAAAATTACACGAGTAAGTAATCCATCGAAGTTCCCTTAAAGAAATTCTAAATATTTAACTAGTTTGCAAAGAACAGGACCCACATTTTGTAAATTATCAACTTGGTGAGCTTGAAGTAATTCCACTTTATTTGCACAATCTAATTTATTTATTAAAACCAATATCTGCACGGGTTTTAATTAAATACTTTGCAAGTATTTGTATCGGGGAGGGAGGGAGGGGAACTTTCCACAACTTTTCACAAAAATTCCCGCAGTGTTGCTACCACTAAATAATGAGCACCCACGGAGCTGCGACTTCATAGGTAAGGAGCACCATTGTGCATGATAATAAAATGAAAACAAGTTATGTAGTTCTAAATTAGTGAATTTACAAAATTAACATTTTATAGTTGTAATGTACTTTATGTTTACTGCCGCACATAACAATATCGTTTACTTATGTGATTTAAATGTAAGACAGTAAATCACTTTCCCCCATATATTAGAGGTATGTTGAGAACAAAAATACTCCATTCCATTAGTCGCTCCATTAACCAAAGCTTCAGCGTCCGTGGGTACACATTAGCTAACTAACGGTCGATATACACACGTACGTATATATATGGAACCGAACTGTAGCAATTACCTGTACGCATTGTTTCTTAGAACTGGAAAAAGGTTTGATCCATATTTTATCCTACACCTAATATGTCCCATGGAAAAGGTAACACAGCATCCACCGCCTATAACACAGCCTCATAAGTAATATTCAACGTGGTCTGAAATCAGGCTGATTACAATACAAATATAAATCTGTCTACATACGGACACGAGCACGGTGCGTGTACAACAAGAGTAATGCGGCCGACCGATATGTCGAAGGTGGTCGCTAAGACACTTTGATTAGTTGAAAAGTTTCCCAGTCGTGTACGGGAACCGGAGGGGGGATGAAGGGTGAGGGGTGAGGGGGTGGCTAGTAGGGCTGCCAAAGCGGTTGTTTCGCCCATTTTCCGAATCATTGGCGAACAACGAAGCGACTCGATGAGAATACAATAGATATTCATGACTTTCGTCCGAAATATAACATACAGTCGACGGCAATAGGTACGGTTCTGTGAAAGGTCGCATAAAACTCAATGGGTTGAAAGTTTTATTGAATTAGGAATGTCTTTGCCGTGACACTGAGAATGCTTTGTTACACGTACGTACCGTACACTGGGACATTAGTTTTGTAAAGGAATGTCTTTTACCGGTAATTGAGCTAGAAATAGATGAGTGATTGCTTGAAAAACTTATATTTGCTAAATAATGGCCAACATTTTTTCGAGGACCCTGGGTTATAGGTAAGTTTGTTAATCATAAATTCATAATATACTAATATGTATGAGTACTTGCGTATCACGATCAGCCCTGCTGAGGTCGGGATAATGTGAGGTATTAGCACACGTCGCGGTCGGGGCTCGCAAATTTCAAACAATTCATCATTCATCAACAGCCTATATGTCCACTGCTGAGCAAAGCCTCATCTCAGTCCTGGTTTCCTCACGATGTTTTCCTTTACCGTTTGTCGTGGTGTCTAGATAATCTTAGAAAGTGCATATAACTCGGAAAAAGTCACATTGGTACTTGCCGTTGGTAGATTTTGAACCCGCACTCTCATGCATGAGAAGTCTTAAACGTCCGGGCCACCACGACAATAAATTAATTTTAAAATTTGCTTCAGGTTATATTAATTTATTAGTTTAATTTTCTTGAGAGGTTAAGCTCCTATATCTATCTGAAAGTATGATCAATATTACACTCCTGAACAGTAACACTAGACCACAAAACAATGCGCTATTAACACATTTTCCCAAAAATTAATTTCCCAACAGAGAACAGATGCAGCCTAGATATACTCACAGTACTTGTGTTCGATTTAGACACCATTAACTGACGATTAGCGTGATATTGAACACCCAATCAACCACAATTCGTATCTCATGCTCCGTGCTCGCTAAGATTGCGCGCCGTGTTGGAATATTCCCGTAATGAGGCGAGTGAGGCGAGTGAGGCGACCCGATACCGGCGCCCGCGCGCCCAGCCCCAGCACCCCAAGCAACGCTAGCGCCGCCGCTGTCACAACACAGACACACGCAGAGATAATGTTTAGTTTTCCCTAAAGTTATAAACATTTTAAACATTCTATAAGGAGTATAACTGCATATAAACGTTGAAGAATATATAGATTAAAGTGGAAACCTGTTAATTTCATCTCGCTTGGCTCTGCCTAAAGCGGTACACATGGTAGAACATGAATTCCGCTGCAAGCAGTCCTTCTGTCAGATATTGCAGTGTGAAGTGTGCACTTTACCTTTAACGTGAGCTATGCATACAAGAGGCGCGCGCGGAAGGCAGCGCATGAACCTAATCCGTTCGTGTAATGTGGGGAACATTCTGCGGTGGACGGAGGAAGCGTTTTGTGAGGAATAATGAGGAACGAGGACACACCGTTTGTGTTGTCACTCATATACGAGTGGGAGGACTCTGTAGTATAATGTAATATTGTGGGCTGTGACAATAATTAAAATTGCATACTATGCGATAGCGTTGATTATAGAAGCCATAGAAAGTATCACTACTCTTCCGAAATACATGAGAGCTAGTAGGTTTAAAGTCCATGGCACTGATAGGGTTGTAAATAAAATCAGACAGTTGTTGAAGTGGAAATGCGCACCTAAACTATCAGCGACCCCAAAATGATTCCACGCGACGTGTGCCTCTTGGAGCCGGAAGTAATGGCGGAGAGCGCATAGCTAAGCAGGTTTCCAGTCGGCCGAGCAAACTCGTTGAAGATCAATCTTTCAATTTCGCGGTCGGGCTGCCGGCGGCGGCGGCGGGGTGCCGATAGTTTCAATAACACTCGCTAATTTGCATGGAACAACCCTCATCATGCCACGTCACTAATAATAATTCAAAGAGTCCACCCGACCGCGCCGCTCAACCCTACAAATGCGATCTAATCGGTCTGCTAAGCCGTACAAATTCAATTAGCGGGATTAAAAGCGAGCCGACAATGTGAGACTAGTCTAGAAATATCACACGGCGCATTGGACAGTTAAAAAGTTCCCCTGTTGAACGTTCCCTTTGTGTCGGTGCCCTCGATTTGATCCTTTGTGCTATTGTCACGGACAAATATTGTCTAAACAAATAAGTCCTCAATGCTTGTTCAAATCGGTGTAATATTTTGACAGATTATTATGGAATTGGTGAATTAATCATGTTTGCGCTGATTGTTTATTTATTTGGAACAGTTTCAATATTCAATGTCGAATAATTACTAGTTTATTGTATTCCGTAGTATTATAAAACGGTGCACAATATTGTTTATTAGATATGTAATTTGGAATACATGTTAAAGGTTTGTTGTCTTCACAATATGTCTGAGGACAAATTTTTTTTTGGTGACTTGTTTGGAGTAATTCGCTTAAGAAAATGTGGACAAGACAAGCATGGGATCAGTTTCTAGTTCCATAAACACGGCAAATTAGCTATTAGAGGCGGCGCGTCTGGCGTCTGATCCTCGATCCTCACCTAAAGTGTAACCAGATAGTTGCGGGCGCTCGGCTCGGCGTTATTAACAATATACGCACACAAGACTGCCCGATACAATCGCTTTACCATCTCTATTCTGAATTAGTTGTACAACACTCGCCTCGCCGCGCCGGGGTTAATAGTACCCTCTGACTGAAGGAAATTACCGAGGACACAATAATTGTTTAATGGAGGTTGTACACAATAGTTACTATGTGTTGTTGTGATAGGTGTCGCTTTAATTATTTAATTATTAGCTTGAACTCTTTCCTATTTTAGTTGAACACCAAAATATTAATATAGTGCTCAGTACACCTGTATAACATAGAAAAAAGTTTTCATTTTTATATGTGCACTGTACAGTGTACACCTCTGCCACAGCCTATGCAAAAAATTTTATGATTAATTTGTTTTGTTCCTGTTACAAAATAAGCATCGACACGTTTATTGAAGGCGATTCTTAAATGTACTTTTACCAAATGTCATCAACTGAATTAATGTACATATAACAGTGCAGTATGTAACTCAATTATGCCATCGTCTTGTTAATTACACCTAACACAGGGTTAACTGACTTGGCTACAACTTCATTGCACTCGACGTGGACGGGTCTCAGGTCCGGCCGGCCCCGTGCCTAATGCCGGACAGCTGGCGATCCCGCATCGCAGGGTTGAGTGATTGATGTGTTTAGGAACACTTGACTTCTGAATTTATTAACCAGGATGAGTATCATACCGTGGTGTGCTGACAAGTTAAATATCGGGACATTTTGGTTTTGTATAGTTATATTATTTACTTGAAGTATAGAAGCGGTCGTAGAAGTGGGCTGTTTTTTTAAATCAATAACAGTCTTACACTCTCTTTCGCCTCATCCAAGGCGGCCAAGAAGACGTTGGAGTATGTAGAGGTAAGTAACGTATTTTTTTTTTGAGGATCCCCTCCAAAAAACTACTACCTCTACACTTAAATGAGTTGTATTATTTTATAAAATAACTTCTGAAAGTTTCACCGTATCTACGTATCAACTGAAACAACGGCACATCGCTGTCCTGTCTCCGAAATATTTACCGTTGCCATGACAGTGAGTAAAAGGGCATGTCGCCATAAAGGTGGGTGCACACTAGGCTGCTACATGACATGGACAAAAAATCGCTTGTTTTTCCAAACACCGGCGCTGATTGCGCGCTTGTTACCGCAGTAATATCACGGCGCGGTGTACCAGTGTGTACTGTACTCTATCTACCGACTCAGATTGACAAACGCTGCGGTTGATACTACTGATGATTGAGTTTTTTATTAAACATGTATATTTCTATTACATGCTATGTGTGAATAAAGTCAAATTAATTTTCGTGTAAGAGTAACTTAAAACATGTGTCTGAATTTCATTTATTTAGGTAAGTAGGTACCTTATGGTAAAACGGCACTATTAAATAAAAATTCTTTATGCATGCCATCATTAATATATAACAAATTGCCTGATGACATTAAACATTTACCAATCCATCAGTTTAAAAAGAAATTACATTCATTCCTAATAGTGAGATGTTATTATGATGTTAAAGATTACTTGTGTGACAAAAATATTGTCTTCCAATGACAAGAAAAGTGCATATGTATGTGTATAATAATATATTGAACTTTAGTTGATACATTTAATTTGCTTGTCTTTCCACTTTTTAATATTCATGTAAGAATGTGATTTAAAATTTTGTAATAATGAATTATAATATATTTTACCTTTTATGACTTTATATTGCATTTGTATGTATTTGAAGTATTTTAAAATTGTGAAACGTGTACACAACTGAGTGCGTGTGTACGCACGGAGGCGTAAACGCGCAAAACAAGCGCAGCCGTCGGCGTCGCCTGCACAAATACGCGATTGGAATGTTACAAAGCGAACAATTTGCTTTGTGCTGCCATGCGTCGTGTTATTGCAACGCGTTCTACAACACTTTTGTTCGCGTTGTTGCGTTCACCGCACATTGATGGCCAAAAGTGATGAAAAATGTTGTACATATTGGTAACCCCTGCGCTGCGTCGTAAAACACGAAATGGAACCATTTACTGGAATTAAAAGTTCACAGACACTTATTAATTACTGCAGATTTTATTTCATCGGTGATCGGTTCAGCGATCGAACTGAAACACATTTATCAACAAAAACGTTAAAACGTGCATCAGGCGGGAGTCTGCGGGAGTCTGCGGGAGGTACCTGCGTGGAGCGATTACATAGCCCATCAAAGTAGGCTGGCTACAAACTTGGCGAGGGCCGCAATCATTTTAATTGGCTCGCCTCAGCGGCCCACTTCCCTCATTATCTCCGAGATTACTCTTCGCCATGAATATTTCGAAATCTCCCTCAAGGGGGGTGTCGGTTAATGCATTCCTCGAGTACAGTTTTAATTAGTTTGAACTTGACCCGACGGAACTTCATTATATCAAAAATGAGACATCGCAGTGTTCACAAGAAACATTAGTGCAAGGAAATGAATTTAATATCAGCTCCTTCTGCCGGGGATTAATGGATCAACTTCTGTGCACTTCTTAAAACGCGCAGATAACTCGGCGCTACTCTAATAAATCTTAAGCGTCCCTTTCACGCGACCAGGGACCATTTTGAGCGCTGCTGTAACTTTATATTCTAGATATGAAGAGTTCAAAATATTTGAATAACAAAAAAATCAAAGTAGCAAGTGTGAAGTAAATCATGTTACAGCATTTAATTTAATTTGACCATCTAACCACGAGGTCTCCTGTGTGGAACGTGGTTTACTTACTGTAATTGATAACTTTGTATGAAAATGTCTCGTTTTATTAATGCCACGTCACCGTCTGACATTTTATATTACAAATACTTGTAAAGGGCACAATTTGAAAGTAAGGCGGCGCTCGGCGGCGCGCTGGAGCGGGGTAAGGCCAGACACGTACACTCCGTACAATGATATTCATGGGCGGATCACACAGAGCTCCGGTTTTTCATCGCTCGCTCATAAATGAATAGTTAATGTAAGAGCTCACGAATTGTAGCTGTACCACACTGTAGTTTGTCTTTATACGGAGTGCGGAGTGTATCAACTTTTCTTAAGAACGCATTCGAATGCTTTTTATTTTATTGTTAACATTAATTTATCAACTTTTCTAACTTAGACTTAGGTACTATACCATACTGTTGCTATTGAAAACTGTGTTTCAAATCATATATTATGTACCCTATCCCATACCTATGTAATTCATCAAATTGGAGTGTACCTGTAGGTTGTAACAGAGATAAGATTACCCCGCACGGCGCTGTGCCTCCGACAAATCAATCGGATCGCGTCTCGCCGCGCGCTATTATATCACTCCTGTCATAAATTCAATTGTGGAGTTCTTGAATTCTAAATGAATTCAGATATTCAAATATTTGAATTTGATTTAAAGGTCAAAGTTTTGTACAAAAGCCTGGTAACGAAATTGTTATATTTATGAAATATTCCCAAGTTATCAATTAATATCGCTATTTGTACTTTAAAGAAAGGCCGCAACGGTTACGGTTAAATTGTTTAACGAACAAATAATGGGTATCAAGAAACATTGTGAAGCCATCGGAACCGATACTAAATATATTTTCTGCAGCACATTATTCTATTAAAAAGTTATAATTAGAATATAACGCAGAGTAAAGCCGGAGAGAGCTCGAGAATAAATCCGTTTCTTAACGTCATTAACCGCTCTCTGGTGGAGAGCGCCATTAAACCTTACAGAGGACAGTGCAGTGTATCAATTGCTCGGCGCGCAGTGTGCCGCCTGTACTGTACTGTCCTGTACTGTACTATACTGTACTGCAGCGTGGCAGCGCGCGGCGCTTGCTTCGACTCAAATTAAACACTCAAAGGCAAAGGAACACGGGCTCCGAGTGTAAGCGGAATCAGAGCCCGAGTACTTTGCGGTGCCGGCACGAATTAATATCCTCGCTTATTTCGTTAAGCAGCATCCCTCTCACTCGTACAAGACAAATAATGTCATCAAACGTTCCGACTGTTTATATTTTATTTTATACACGTTTGTGTCAGAGGGTCCTCGACTTACACCGGCATAATTCGGGTCGCTTACGTTTTAAACTGGGTCGGATGATATCTCGGTACCTAGCTCCTTACAAGGTTAAAACACGATTTTATACCCTATTGTTACTTATGTAAGGTTTAATTGAGACAAAGGTAATATGAGCAAGGTTTAGCAAACGAATTGGAATTCAAAAAGCGTTGTAATTTAGACTTTGTGTATTGGTAACACAGACTGTCTTCGATTGTGCCGTGTATTTGTCAAGTACTAGAGGTAAATTTGCAAAGGTGTAGGCGAGTATGTCATTGGAGCCGCTGTGTCGTTTCCCAGGAGCGAAACAAGCCGCCACACAATGGGCACAGCTCGCAACACACGACATGACGTCGCGCTCACTTTGACATGTTTTATCTAACGTGTGGGCAATAGACGGCTTGTCAGGGGACTCTGCGCTGCTCGCACAGTATTGCGAAAAAATATAAAGTGTACACGATTTTATGCTTATTATGTTTTTCTTAGCCGCCCGCCGTCTAGAGTACCCCTAGAGGTCGTCTCAACTTGAATGTCTGCGAGCTAGTTTACAGGCGGAAACTTTGTCTAAAATGAGATTTACATTTTGCTTGAATTAACAGTAACTGATTGGGCAGGCGGTTTTGCCTAATATTACCTAATTGTTCAATTTTAATTTCAAAGTTAGGACATCGTATTGTTGTGTGTTCTGATTTTTCAAAATATTTGCTTGCGTGTACTATACATACACTGCGGACAGCTACACAATGTTTGCGTAGAGGGGCAGTTAACTATGCGCGCGTAAGACGTTGCTCGTGTGTTCATAACATATCGACATAGCGAGAGAATTCAATAGGCTTAGCTTGTGGCCAGATTGGATTCCTCGGCTGAATGGCCCGGAGGCCGCATCTTCAGCGACCGATACGTATAATGTGGGTAGCTACCGGTACAACATACCTAGGTATAAATTATTATATTGAGATGTAATATTATGTTCCCACAGTCACTGTTTGTGTCGCGGTAAAGCAACAAGTTCTACCTCTATTGTATCAACAATCTATAGGATTATCGGATACCAAATTGTACCGTTGTCAAAGTAATAATATAATCTCATGAATACATGGCACTCCGGGATTGATACAACTTGATAAACGAACCTTAGTGACAATACTGTAGGGTTGCGGGTTGCCTACAACAAGTTAATTATTTTCGTTTACTTCACATGTATTCTTTATTTTCAATAAATCAAAAAGTGAATTTATGGTTGGCCGTATCAATTGATCGCCCTCGATACTTTATTGTCCCGCCGCTCGCCGTATGATTTGCACTGACAGCGATGGAAATTAAATCTTTTGATGGGATGTTGCGTTTTCATTTTAACAGAGCCATGTTTTAAAGTGATGAGGAAATTGTTTATTTTTAGCTAACGTTAGGGGAACGATTTATTTGTTCAGGCGGCGTTGGTACACCGAGCGTAAGTTTTCAGTTTGATTCACAGTTTTAATATTTTGGTTCTCAGGCAAACTATAAAAAAAAACTTCTTGATTTGTAGCCAATATATAGTGAAACTCCAGTCCTTTCAACAAAATGTAATTGAGTAAATATTGAATCGTTTCTTAAAGGAACCACAATTTTAGGAATAAACAGAATATTGAATGCATTCAATTGAATGCTTACAGCTTACACAGTGACAAGCAAAAATGATGTAACATTTTACCTCTAGTTTCCATTGGTGATTTACGTCGTATTCAAACTAACTCGCTCCCACAAAGCAGGCTATGAACATCAAAAAAGTTGTGAAGCGGTGGAAAACTCATTCAACTCGGTGTACCCACAGTTTTAAACTTTCTTTATTCGAATCAAAAGCGCGCCAAAGCATAGGCTGAATGTTGTACCATTCAGTGCGTCGTCTCATTGAGTTTAACGTTCTCAACAACTTACTGCAGACAGAAGGTCGACAGTGTATTTATAAAATAAATATTTATGTTATTGAGAACTACAAGTATTGGTCGTTACGGACCAAAGATTCAATCAACAATGTGTCTAAAAAAACCTAAATGTGTTTTAACTCACAAAATTAAAGAAAACAGACATATATAATGTCTGTGGATCTTTAGGTGTGTCAATAATTTCTTGTGTATCTTAAAAAACTCCTGACTCTTCACACTAAAATAGCTATCCTAACATTTGATTCTTATAATAGTGCTGCACAATAAAATCATCTCCATCAAGCTAGTACCAGCACCAATATCCCGATAGTCCCAATTTAATTTCGATCACAAATGGGATTTCTGCGCTGGGTATTTAGTGGCGCGCGCTTAACGCTTGCTCATTACGTGCGCACTGGCTGAATGGCCGACAGTCGACACCGCCGCACCGCCGCACCACCGCACCACCCGGCCTTGCCTCACATTACCACTCTAACTTCATTACGTATCGTTATTTTTTGTTTGCTCGCTAGTCGGTACATTGATACTGTTCTGTGTTGCAAGTTTTGTTGGAACAATTTAACAGGATTCTGTTTTCAAAAGCTTTTGTTGAAAAATAATTAGTGTGTTATTAGGTTATTGACCCTCACAGGTAATTTATCTAGAACACAGACAGATTCACATCTGTCTGATCTGCCTCCAGCTTTTCTATTCCGTGACATATTTCGGTTAATTTAAAGTCTAACCCGTAATCGTAACTATCAGAATACATCCATTGCCTTAGTATCTAACTCATGGTGTTACTGAATAATAGGGCTTGCAGACAGGATTACCCTGTACGCTGTACATGGCAGGTAGGTAATGTATATTGACACGGCAGTTACATTATACACCCTGGAGTTACTGCGAGCCGAGCGATTAAGTGATGATCATCTGCTGGCACAACATGTGCTCGACTGTCTCGCCTGCCTTGCGCTGACATCCGGCATTTGGCTCCTGCGAGATATGACTAATCATGATTAACTTGGATTATTACATGTAATGCAATGGCTTTATTTAGTCTCTACGGCCTTGTTCTTACCTCCTTACAAGCGTCTATTAAGCAAAAATTGCGTTGTATCTAATTACAATCTTTCTACAACATCGACTCGTGACGTAATTGTGCGTGAACCTCTTCGGTCCTTTACCACATCTTTTCTTTTGCATATAATTTACGCGGCGCCATCAAAACTTGCCATGCTTCCTTATCTACCGTCGCGCCTGTTTTAATTAACGTTTGTTCGTAGAGAATGAATGTAATGGCAAACTTTTATCTGCTATTCTACCTGAATGCTTACGATTAATTGTTGGTTAATCTCGATCTGTGGGCGATTGCTTTCAAATTCACGGACTGACGTAGCCTAGTACAAGTTACAAGCGATGCTGGAGTCAGTGCCGCTCGCAGTAAGCCTAGAGGATGAGGTCTCACGATGTTGGCAGCCGCCGTAATCTCCAGCTCCATCAAGTCCTTGTATCGATTAGCCGGTATCTGTGCAGGCCTCACTAGTGTAATTCTCATAACGGTACACATTTCTCTTGTCTCTTTGCCAACAGCCATTACGGGTTAACGATATGAGCGCGCCGCTCGTTTGTCAACGCTTTGTTACTGACTGTACTTCGGTCGACGTGTTTTACAAGAAATGAACCTTATAAATAAGATTGTAGGGTTGGGATTAGTACAGTAGAGGTGAATAAAATGCCATTCAAAATGAACTGAAACGGAATTTCAGATGGCGTAAAAATTATTTTGGTGAATTTTTAGGAATTCGGCGATCTTTGTTATGTATGAACCGTGAGTGAACTTTGCGTTACTTTATATCAAATCTTATCTACAAATAAAATCCTTTTCTTTCATCTAGTAATCTACTTACAACTTCGGCTAGATTCAATAATAAAATCGTAAATCTTCAATAGTAATTCTCCGTTCTTCTAAATACTTCGCGTGGTCCTTATATACGAGTTTGGTCCTAATCCCCGCATCGCTGAAATCGCTCGGTTTTTACAAGCTCCCCGTAAAGATAAGCTGAAATCTTATCTGTAGGGTTGTAAGGACCAGGTAGGGACCGTTCCTCGACCCGCTGGGAGCCTTTATGTTATCCAGATTCTCTTTGGAGTATAAATAAGTCAAGGCTTAGGTAAAGTATGAATAGATTGTATGACTCTATAAAAACTCAAGTGCTTGTAAAACTTTAACTGAAATTAATATTATAATAGTGCAATATAACAATACACTACACTGTACATTTAGAATAGTATTTGATGCTGTCGATTTATTAGTTAAAGTTCCAGAACACATTATCAATTCATTAAAATCATTCAATTCCACCTTGAGTATAATGGTAATTTAGGTTTATGTTTCTGTGCATAATACAGAAACATAAACATCAACAACATCCATAGTTTTTGTCATCTCCATTCCAATCTTTGTTTAAGTTAATACTCAAAGGCGGGCAACTCTTTGAGAGGCAATCAAACACCCTTGTTGGTTCAATAAAGCCGGCGCTACACTGCTGGCCGCCGGCCGTGTGTTCACAGCTCCATCTGCAGATCCCAGGAGACACACGATGCACTCGTCACGCCACGCTCATATAGGCACTGCTCTATTGATTTCTAGCTTTCACCTTTATCCGTGTATTATTTAACTATAGCCTCATCGTATTAATGAAGTTTTCCTCTTGAATTTTTTACACAGTTACGACTTTTTGTTACATTTTTTACTCATATTGATAATATTGAAGTATTTTTGTAAAGTATCGTAAACTGGCCAAGAATGTCATATCCAACAGAAAAAGGCGTTGAAAATCGCACTTATCTCGACTATAAAAGTTCATGAAGAAAACCCTCTTTGCAAAACTACCATCATAGTTATCTTCCCCCAAATCTGAAATAAAAACTAGCCGGAGGAGGCTTTACTGTGCGAGAGTGACGTCATTGTGACACCGTGCGCCTTGATAGCTGAGCTCCATAGATTTATAACTGGAGATAACAGCACGACTCGTGTTACTGTTCGGAGGCGGGACTTAGTACCGGATGATGCAAATCCCTTTGGTTTCTTCTGTTTTACTGTCATTTATTAATGCCTATACCAATTTACGTAAAATTATGTTTATCGAAATCGTACCACCTTATCATTGAGTTACAGAAAAATACCCGAAAACATTGCATTTAAATGCTTTTATGAAATAACATATTATGAAAACCAAACTTAATAATCTTAGTAATAAAATAAAATTTCCCGCAATTTATTCCCCCTACAGTACGACTCCGTATAGTAAAATGGATCACCTCTACGGTCTCCATTTGTCACTTAGATCCTTCGACTTCGACACCACATCAAGGCTGACTTTCTAAGACTTCAGTCTGCGGTAACTTGCTCCAAGTATCTTCAGTTCGCTAAGTAAACGTCGCGCGCCTCGGTACAGCTTCCGATGAAATAAATGCAAGCAGTCAGGGACCAAGTAATGAGGACTTCAAGACAAACTACTGCCGATTCAACAGAAGTCCTCGTCTCTAAGTATACAACATTAGAGGTATATTATTATAAAGGTGTTTAAACATTTTGCTAACTGGTTATAAGGACTCTTTAGTCTCTGAAAAGTAACGGTTTTGTACCTTTTTTTAAGGGGGGAAAATCATCGAATGGCTGCTCCCGCCTGGGTGAGGCGGGAGCAGCCATTCGATGAGGAGGTGAGGGAGTGTCAGACTCTTACTGACTAAAAACCACCCCGTTCCTTCTCCTGCACGTTGAGCCGGAGCCCCGGTTACCCGTTAGGTTCTCCGCGACTCCGAATCGGCACCGGTCCTGTTGGGCCCCATCTGTGGTGGTCTGATGGCTCTTTGAGGCGCGCGCGGAACGCGACGCGCCGACGGTTTTGTACCTTAGGCTTAGAAATATAGTTATGCTTAAAAAGTTTTTTAATTTACAGTCATTATTTGGCTCTAACAGAAAGATAAGTAACACTAAGTACGGTATATTATGATACTCATAGATTAAAACTGAGGAAGTAAAAAAGGACCATGTACCAGTTGACAGCATCAGATATCTCCAGGCTCATCTAAAACTCATTACGGTTAGACAGGCTATCATTTACTTATGTAAGAGCAACGAGTTTAAGCCCAAGTATTTGGAATCCTGCCTATTCCACGAGGAAGTGATACATAGATACATATACGTATAGACAAGACTGGGTGCCAATATCTGCTTGTAAATCACCTTAACTTAGTGCGTGGAGCCGGGCTCGAGTAACTCACGGCGGTTGCTGAAGCAGGCCACGCTTGTGGATTAAACATTTTAATTACAGCATATCTTGACATGAGACGTCTATAACTTACTAGCGACGTGAGATGTAGAAGAATGAGATACTAGTTTTATAGAAAATGTTTAGAGCAACGCGGACAAGGGGAAGAACGTCGTAAAAAACAATGGATTTTCATATAATCCATCGTGATTGATTTTATGAAATCCAATTAATCCAATGATTAACCTAAAAATATTAAATAAAGTAATTATTGTATTAAATTTATTTTAGTATAATCGGTTTTAATCTGGCATACACACCTTGCAATATGATTACACGCTATGCCCTATGTCTTGTGTGTGTGTGTAAAGTTGGGTTAGTGCAATAACGCTGGCTGTTCTCATTACTCTGTTATTAGTAAGGCCGGAGTTCACCGAGTCCTCGCTGATGCTCGCCTGCCGGGGATTGTGGGGAGGACGAACTACGCCATTAACTTACAAATACTAATAAATACCAAGGTGTATATATATAAGAGATTTTTTTCATTTATTGTTCTTAAGTAAAAAAAAGAAAAGTATGCAGTTTGCCTAATTCCATGTGTGAAGGTACTTGTCCGGGATACAAATTAATTACAACATATATTGTATTACATATGACCTCCTTCGTATATGTTCAATAGATGTTCGTAATTTGAGTTGCAGATGTTCAAATACTGGTGTTATTAGTAAGTTAAGCGCGTTGGTTTGGACGTAGCATGTTGCTCGCTTCGCCGGTACACTGGCCAAGTATTGCGGTACGTATGCAGCAATATATAGCGAACTCTAGTTCAAGTTTGTGATTACTTGGCAGTGTTAGTAATATATGCTGGTGAGACAGTTATGTTGCTCAGTGCTTAGTGTATTATAGCATAGTAATAGATATTATTAATGTTGGGAAATAAGATAAAAATATAAAATGTCGTAGTATCGTGAGTTTTGTGGGTGTCATCTGTTGTTCAACAGTTTTGTCCAGAAGGAAAGCTCCTGTACTTAGTTTTATGCACCCAGTATACAAGAATACCTTCTGTGTACCAGTTTGAAGGAAACAAGCAGTAATTAATCATGATCATTGTTCACGATAACGTCCACATTGCCACTGATTGACGTTTATAAAGTTTTGCATTTAGATAACGGTAGATATAAATCTAATTAAATATCGTTCTGAAATATTTCCATTTCCGTTTCGGAAACTACGCAACATTTCTCAGACGATGGACGACGTTTGTTCTGTTACAGCAGTACGCATGTCTCGGGTCATATATCGTGTCGATACAAGCACTGTTCGTGCCAACTCCCCGCACGGCGCTGCACGTCGTAATGTTTAAAAGAAAGCCATAACAGTTTGGCTGGCGGCCGCCGCCCGCGCCCGCCGCGTCCGTCGCACCGCTCACTTTATGGCCCGACGCTGCCAACGAACGCATAATTGTTTTTAATGGCACGCACTTGTCTTTGTGAAGCGGATGAGATTTAGATGTGGTCTCTTTTATGGTTGTTTTAAAGTGGTGTCAGTAATTTCACAGTCATGCGCTATTGTATGCGAGTGCGAGGGGACCGCGACACTTGAACGTTTATGTTAGAGTGACACTTGCTCTCATATTATGTGTATACGACGTACTAAGTAAATGATGCTCTTACTGCTAATAGCATTCAATATTAACACTGTTATAAATAATATAACAGTAACTAGTTGTAGGGACGAATCTGTGCTGTCTAGGCAACCTAACAGTACAATGATAAATTTTAACTTTAATAACAATATTAGCTTAACCAATAATAGCAATTTAAACTAGATCATAAGACAACAGAGTGTACCCCCATAAATAATTTTGACAGGAAGGTATATTCTGGCAGGAAAAAACCCACTCTTAATAAACATACACATAGTCAGGGGCAGCACAATCTATAATTATTTCATGTTAACATTCAGGACTGCTACTCTAAATTGTTTGAAATGGAAATGTTTTTAGAAAAAACTAAGTTTGACATAATTTGTTTATCAGAACATTGGATGAAGGAGGATCAATTAATATCCTTAAACTTTGAAAATTACAATGTTATTAGTAATTTTAGTAGGAAGTGTATGTTACACGGTGGGTCTTTAATATTAGTTAGAAACAGTATTAAGTCAAAGGATAGGAAAGACATTGTAGCATTGTCGGTCGAACACACCATTGAGTTGTCCTGTGTTGAGCTGGATAGACATGTTGTAGTTTGTGTATATAGACCACCTAACTACCAGAATCTTGCATTATTCGATTCTGTCATGGAGAATGTTCTGGGGAAGGTCTGTTCTGGTAATAAATCTGTACTTGTATGTGGCGATTTTAATATAAATTTATTAGAGAATAACACAAGTAGCATGGAGCTATTAAATTTATTTTATTCATTTAATCTGAAAAATGTGTTTCTGGAGCCAACCAGAATAACATCTTCCACAGCCACTTGTATCGATAATGTTTTCTGTAATTGTGATTATCTAGAAAAAATAGTCATGAACAGCTTGCCTTCCGACCACTGTGGACTTATGGTTGCTTTTAGCTCTTACTTGCCTCTGCAGAAAATTCAAATAAGATTTAGACAAATTACTTTTAATAAATTAGAGAAACTCAAGAATTCTGTGGCTAATAAATTAGGTACAAAAACACTAGATATAAGTAATCCTAGTCAGTTATACGAAGATTTTTTTAAAGTTATAAACACAGAATTTAACAATATTTTGCCAATAAAAACAAAAGACATTCATACCAAATTCGTATTTAGCGATTGGGCAACTGTCGGTATTCGTAAGATTAGGGACAAACTTTTTGAGCTTTATGGAATGAAACCATACAACACCAACCTCCAATTTCATCAGTATGTAACATCATATTCAAAAATCTTTAGAATAGTATGCAGAACCGCGAAACGTCTTTATATTAGTAATAAAATAAAAGCAGCTGATGATAAGATAAAAGCTACTTGGAAAGTTATACACAACGAGACTGGTAGGAAACAATTAAGAAATTCAGAATTAAGCTTAAATACTGAAAGGGGACAGATTTCATCCAACCTAGATGTAGCCCAGGAGTTTGAACATTTTTTTGCCAACATTCCTATCAAAACAACCAAAGATTTAGAGTCATCAGCAACACTCTCTGTAACTTTGCTTAAGAATCATATACAATCGTGTCAGCACGACTTTAGTTTTCGATATACGAATCCTCTTGAAATAATAAAAGTTTTTAAAGAGATCAAGATCAAATCAACTGAAGATCTATGGGGACTATCGGTAAAAGTTTGCAAATCACTTATTCAAACTATAGCGCCATACTTGGCTGTGATTTTCAATAAAAGTATAGATGACGGTGTTTTCCCTGACCTAATGAAATATAGTAAAGTTGTCCCACTATTTAAAACTGGTGACACGAAAGAACCAAACAATTATAGGCCAGTATCTGTTTTGCCGGTTCTCAGCAAAGTATTTGAAAAGTTAATGCTGTCTCGGATGCTTCATCATTTTAATAAACATTCTATCTTTCACCAACAACAATACGGTTTTACTAAAGGTCGTTGTACAACTGACGCCGGTGTCACTTTAATGAAAGAAATATTTGGTGCTTGGGAGGAAGCACAAGATGCTATTGGTGTCTTTTGTGACCTCTCAAAAGCGTTCGATTGCGTTGACCACGAGACACTTTTGCTGAAATTAGATCACTACGGGATCAGAAACACCGCACTCTGTCTAATAAAGTCTTATTTAGAAGATAGGCAATTAAAGGTTCATGTTAATGGTATTAACTCGCGGGGCTCTACGATGAATATGGGCGTTCCACAGGGTTCAATATTGGGTCCCTTTCTCTTTTTAGTCTATATAAATGATTTGCCATTTATATTCAAGAATGAACCAAGAATGGTGCTTTTTGCAGATGATACCTCATTAATTTTTAAAATAGATCGACGTGCTAATAATCTTGACGACGTAAACAGCTCCATTCTTCGAGTGCAAAACTGGTTCACCATTAATAATCTAGCGCTTAATGAGAAAAAAACAAAATGTATTAAATTTAGTTTACCAAACGTCCGAAGTAATGATTGTGATGTTGTTTTAAACGGCCAAAAGTTAGAATTTGTCGACGAGACGGTATTTTTAGGCATTACATTAGACAATAGACTACAATGGGGCCCGCATATAAAGGCGCTTTCGGGGAGATTAAGCTCAGCTGCTTTTGCAGTTAGACAGATTAGACAGCTCACGGACGTAGATACGGCAAGGCTTGTCTATTTTAGTTACTTTCACAGCATTATGTCATACGGCATTTTGTTGTGGGGTCGAGCTGCAGAAATAGAATCAATTTTTATTCTTCAAAAGCGGGCTATCCGAGCAATATATAACTTACGCCGTTGCGAATCGCTAAGAGAATTGTTTAAAACGATAAACATCTTAACAGTGCCCTGTCAATACATATATGAAAATATCATGTATGTAAGAAAGAATAGGCAATTGTTCGAAAAAAGAAGCGATAGACACAATCTTAATACTAGAGGCAAGAATAAGTTAGCTGTACTGCAATTCAGACTGTCCAAGGTGCAGAAATCCTTTATGGGGTTAGGTATTAAATGCTATAATAAAATACCAAATAGCATACTAGATCTAAATGAAAGTAAATTTAAAACATATATTAAGCGCGAATTATGTAAACAAGCGTACTACAGGGTGATTGATTATCTTGAGGATAGGAATGCTTGGCAGCGTGTTGGTTCGGCTCCACTGGACAATACTCAAATGTAGTCAGTACCTAGTTCAGATTACGATAATAGGTAATTTAACACTTTGATTCCGATGAAGGCAATCTATTTTTCTTGTGGCATCGAGCATTTCTTTCTTTATTTAAACAATGCACTATTTTATATGGATTGTCAGTATACATATGTGAGGACCATGTCAGACTTAAGATATTTGTTTTCTCTTGGTTTTGTTTTTTTTTTATATGTTCTGTTATTTGTATGTTGCGTCAGGTATGTCTTTACATTATTCTCACATGTGTGTACAATATTAGAATATGTATCAGAGCAATGTAAAACAGACTTTTTTTAAAAGAGTAACGAATGGAGTTTCTTGCTCGTTCTTCTCCACTCGAATCGACATTTTGGAACGAGCGCCTAGCTTCACTGACGGACAGACTAGTGTTGCACAAATTCAGTCTTGGTCTTGCAGTCTTGGTCTTGTTCTTGCGTTTTTGCAAGACCAAGACCAAGAACAAGACCGCGTATTTTTAGCAAGACCAAGACTGACCGTGCAAGACTTGAGCAAGAACAAGACATAGCCTGCAAGACTCTTGCGTCTTGCAGCTAGGACTTAGCGCTATTTCACTGAGTAGTTAGGTGTAACAGTTCGGTGTATAGGTAGGTATGCTTAGGAATTCTATGAGACGCAAAAAACTGTATCAAAGAATATGAAAAACTGGACCTATGCGCATTACGACTAATACCATAAACATAGCGAATAAAAAAATATCTATTAAAATCAAACTGAGTGCATGCATAGTTATGTTTTAACCATCGGCACTTTGATAATGCGGCATCAAAGGTTTTGTACTTACTTCTCAAAGAAATTTGCCGCTTTTCGGAAGTACATGGTTATGATACACGCGCCGGCGGCTTCTTTTGAAATCTTCTTTTGAAATCGGATACATTTCGGTGAGTGTGCGTGGGAATTGCACAAACTTATTCCCCCTAGTCCATTTCACCACCGTACCACCAGACGAACGGCGGGACGCCACCCTTATATGGTGGACATTCCACCCATTCGAACGAAGCGTTTCGCGTCAAGCTTCCTCATGCGTACCGCTAAGGAATGGAATTCCTTGCCAGAGGCTGTGTTTCCCGTCAAATATGACTTGGGTGTCTTCAAGTCCCGAGTGAACAGGTTGCTCATAGGTAGGCGTGCTCCATCGTCGGCCACATCATCGCTTACCATCAGGCGAGATGGTGGTTAAACGTCGACCTATAAAATATAAAAACAAAAAAAAAAAAATCTAAAACAATCGTTGCCGCCACGCCGAAATCATAACATTTGACACTATTTGATTGCCGCCATAGGGCGTAGGTATCATGCAAAATAATTTCGAATTTTAAGAGTACAGGTGTTCCAAAGAATAAATAAGTTTCAGAGTGCTTAGAATGAAAATGAATACATTATACTGATCACGCAAGTAGTATTGTGATTAGGATAAAATGGTAAGGATAGGTAGTAGATGTCATATTAATTCATTCTAGTAAGTATATATTATAATATTGATTACTTATATGGTTTTAAACTAATTACTTAGGTACTATTATTGTACATTTAGTCATTATATTTCTTAAGATTTTACAAGAAAAAATAGCAAAAAAGTGTTCAAATAAATATTGATATTCCGTTTAATAAATATTGTAGCCACTTTTAAATATACTTGAAACGTGTAAAAAAATTCTACAAAACTAATAAAATAACATAAAAAGCATAGGTACTTACCTACTAATAAAATAAAAAGCCTGCGATAAAAGTTTTGTATTACTTACCAGCCCGAATATCTCTGAGAGAGATGATGAGAGTAAGTATTTACTAGCTGTGCCCGCGACTTCGTCCACGAGGAATAGTAACTTTGGAGGTATAGTGACGTTCAGGACTTATTTATTTATTTTAAAACTTCTGTCATCAAACATACAAACGAACTCTTCAGCTTTATAATATTAGTATAGATGTATGCCAAAACATTCACTTATATGTAAAGAATAGTGATTGGCACTAATTCTTTATATATATTTTATTCACGCGTCGCATCTGTACAAGTAGGTAATATTTAGTGTGTGTTTGTACGCCGCACGCGGCATTGTTTGATTTGCGGCGGCATCCTTTTCATAGAGCCGGCATGTGGCGTGGCGGCGCGGTAGAAAGCAAGGAAATGTACCTACTATAAATAAAGGAATTATTTTAATTCCAGTCATTTCCAATTGAGCTGTGCTTCGAGTCTAACTTAATAATTGTTTTTACTAATTCTCGTTGTTTTCTAAAAACGTATCACGTGTACAATTTAATATGAGTGACGAAGATTCAAATTATTCTAGTCAGAGTAACGAGAGTTTGAGTCACAGATCTAAAAGACCCAAAAGCAAATTTGAGGAGTTTTAGTTTTTGTTAATGGAGATGAAGACGTAATAGACTTTGATAAACTCTATGAATGTCCCTCGACGTCATCTGGATCTTGTCTTCAAGGCTTAGTGATAGACGAGTTGGACGAGTACCTGAGAAAACCAAGAACTGCCAGCTCGGAAGACATTTTAGATTGGTGGAAGACGCATGAGACAGAGTATCCGATTTTATCGAAAATGGCCCGTGATTTTCTCTCAATACCTGCAACTTCAGTACCTGCTGAGAGGTTATTTTCTACAGCATCATTAGTAATTAGAAAACATAGAAATAGGTTAAGTGATGAGTCAGCCAGATGATTACTTTGTATTAAATTCTTGGTCAAAAAAAATTGATATAAAGTATCATAACCTAATGATAAAGCTGTTGATTTGTGTTGTATTTTATTTTTTATTCAAATAAATGATAAATCGTAAAACTGTTTTATTAAATTTCTTATAAGTTGAGGGTTCAATCTCTTTCTAGATAGATAAGTATAGTTCTTTAAAATACAGTCAAGTTATTGTAATTAATTTGTTTTTTTACATGTTTTAGCAAATGTAAGCTTATAAATCATAAATGTTTATTAAGAAACAGTTACTTCCATGAAAACGACATATAGGTCAGTTGATTTTTCGAATTTCTTATCAAATCTTCAGTTATTTATTAATCTGCTTGATCTTTACTATGGCTATGTTAATTCAAGCTCACAATGTTTCAATTCTAATACGTTTTTCTAAGATTTAAAGTAAACTTTAATAAATAAATAGTAATAGACTAATAGGTAATTGCAAGACTTGCAAGACTCTTGCTGCAAGACCAAGACCAAGACCAAGACGGAGAGCGCAAGACCAAGACCAAGACCAAGACCAGGTGTATTGGCGCAAGACCAAGACCAAGACTGGCTAAGTCTCGTCTTGTTCTTGCATTTGGGCAACACTAGGACAGACTGACAGACTATTATATATCTCATATTTGTTGACGTTTCAAAAGTACCAAATTATGGTTTAATTGAAATAAATGCTTTTGAGTTTGAGTTTGAGTTTGAATAGTTTATTCTCTAAATACGCGAATACTTCAAACAAATTTGTTACAAACCCAACCTCGGAGATAAGTATAAAATGTTTCGCATTGGTTAATTGTAAGAGCACCTGTCTCGGATCTGATTGTATGTAAATACGTGTGTCTAGTATTTGCCTCATCGACAAGCTCTTAACTACACATCAAACATACTGATTTCAAGTCTATAACACTACACAACAACTTGTACGGAACAATACTTCATGTTGTCAGCCATTCTGAATCAAACTCTATTTCCAATATGCGATAACGATTAATGTTCAGTGCAAGATTAGAGATAGTCATTGTAAAGTTAAGTACATACGGGCGGGTCAGCCTATCAAATAGTTTGTCCTCCAATTACTTATATCGTTTAGCACTACAGAAGTCGCACCGTAGAGGTACACAAGTCAAACTTTCCTGCTTATTAAATTGAATTTTACCCGGCCGGTGTACTTAAGGATGGAAGTAATGATATTGCATGACGCTGCTTTTCCCGGGTTATGTCGATTTTTTTCCAGCCAAGGGTAACCCTTGACGGTACTTAGTGAACGTCGGTACACGACACGAGCTTCGAAATGTTACCGCACCGTTTATATAAAACGGTTTTTAATTTCTGCTCTCATAAATGGAGTCATTATATTTGCATGTAACTGATAATTTGCCATAATTATGAATTGAAATTGTGCTTATATTGGTAAACAAGATATTTTTGCGTCAATCCTCCGATTACTGTATATTAATAAAATAATAACCCTAGTTTAAAATAACATGGAACATCGAAACTGCCCATTGACGCATCAACGCGGAAAATAAAGCTTTTCGTGTAAAGCGTATTAAATTTTAAATGTGCTGCATTCGATTATAAAGCTCAGTACACACTATCAAGCTATCTTTATTCGAGCTGCAGCCACGCGTCGGCAACCAGTTTATCGGTGACGGATGGCTGGACGCAGGTGTAGCCCGCACCTTACATTACAACACTCAGGCTATACCATTCACCTGCTCTATGTCTGTATGCATAAAGTTTAAATTTGTCTGTCTGCTATACATTTCCGTTTGTAAGCATTGTTACAACTTGATATAGGAGCATTGACACAGCTATGTGGGATGTTGGGGATGAACGGATGAGTGTATCTATGCTAAAGCTATTTTATTCACACCGAGGTAGTAGGCAGGGGTTGTATCTGTATTGACGTGGTCACAGGTATAGTAAATTGCGTATTTTCCTTATTGCGTTTGCTTAAAGATTAATAGTGGGTAATCAGATAAGGACAATTCTTAAAAATAATTCTAGAGGTACATGCCTATAATATAATAAGCAGTTCAAGGTTCTGAAAAATCATGGTTTGTGCATGTGACACGAATAAACATTATTACTTTATATTATATACGAGTATATAGGTATTATATCTTGCTTCAATCTTTATGGATCCACTATTTCTGATCCATAAACATCAAAACTTGTTCTCAATTCCATCAAAATAATTTACTTAGCAATGCATGAGAGGTTCCGAAGCCAAGGATCGTCTTTTATCATTTCCCTCACCGAGCTCGGCTTGTAAGTTAACTAGTGCCACAATCGAGTATCAATCATCCATTCTCGTATTTAACGAACCAAAAAACTCAGCCTCACAATGGGGGATGACTTTGAATAAAGCCTCCGACCCCAGGCGAAGGGGGGGAGGCGGGGAAAAACCATCAAAAGCACATGTCCAGTACCACTGCGCCCATCGACTTGCTGGGAATCTTTCAATCGTTATCTTTTACTCGCACTCTTTGTCGAGCTGCTCGCGTATACTGACAGAAGCAGATCGCGACATTGCAATACTAATGTCACAACAAATTCGTAAACAATGGTTTCTTAGTTCTTTGTTAGACAAGAATGGCACTTAAGAGCGTCGGTAAGTCACGTTTTCAAGACGGTCTTAGAAATTACCCTTGCAATCGCTTGTATTGCGCATTACCGACGTTTGTCAGGTGATTGGTGATTGATTCATGCACATTGCGATCTGTATACATGCCGACAGGATAGTAGGCAGCGTGATTCTAGATTTAATCGCACAATTATAATAATCCGGATCAAAGAACAAAGGAATGAAACCTTCGATCAAGTAATTCCCTCGGCTTACAGAATAAATTATTATTATGTACTATTAAGGAATTAGTAGGTAATTACATTCCTCACTGAGTTATTATTGACATCTGTTTCAATGACATGCAGTTGGAGCGATTATTATAATCATCAGTTCCCACTGTCCCCTACATCTTGGAGCGTCTTCGACAATCCTCTGGTTGACGTTTAGTGAATTTATAACGGTTACCTACGGCATCTGCGTGAGATTTATGAAAGTGTGGCACTCGAACACTTACAGTTTTTGCCGGCGCCGTGTCGCGCCGTGCCGCGCCGTGCCGGACCGTGACAGTGATGGAGTGACGCCCACCACAACTACTGCCACACACTAACATGACGCAACTACTGGTGCGTCACGGTCGCTCGCCAATTCCACTATACGCAAACTAAATGATAGGAATACAATTCGAAACAAACAAATAGGTACTGTTTTAATAAAATTGTGCCATTTCTATGGAGTAGGTACGCAGTTGATCATTTCAGATGTCGACTTGAGTAGCTGTTACATTATAATGTAACGTAATCATATATAGGATGTTTGACGTCAGGTATAATATGGATATTCCAGCAATCATCCAAATTGTGACAGTGCCGAGACAGTCACGCAGTGTGGCGGGTTATTTTCTAAATCACTTGATATTTATTGGTAAAAATTTCGGATACATTAATCTACTGGAACACAAACCTCGTGTCGGGCACAGGCATAATAATATCGTATTTACAGGTCGATTTTAAAGAAATTATTGCTATATCACAGTTGATGCAATCGCTGCCATGACACAGGAAAATTTGTTAATTGAACAATGGCTGTAATCTGTACACAAACTACACGACGATAACATAGTAACAGTCATACAATGTAATTATAGAATGGGCTAAAAATAATAATACAATGATAATGTGTGCTTGATGAATTTGTTGAACTCTTTCTACTACTACCTACTTTTTGTATTGAAAACAAAAGGCATATATATTTTATTATATAATATATTAGATATATATTTTCAAAAGGTTTGGGACTGTACCGGGCAGTATTATCTAATTAAGTAAGTACCTGTAGATGTATGTATGTAGGCACAACACGTGAAACTGATAAATTCTTTGTTTGCTTCGAATCTCTCTGATGGCATCTGATTGTTGCATGAAAATCAACGATCTGCGTCGTGAATGGTACAATATAATAATACATAACACAATTTGAGATTTCATTGCTAGATAAAGCACACACAGGCATAAAGTCCGACTTATATGCAAATGACTAACTACGTGAAGCATTTTGAATAAATTATTTTATCTAGGTACCTAATTAAATTTCATACATCTTTTTTTATGGTATAAGCCGGTAAACGATCATTCTGATCGCCTGATGGTAAGCAATCGGTGTCGCCCATGTGCACCTGGAATAGGATTTTGAGGATTACTAATTTAAGAATTTTTGAAGATTCAGGGATTGGGGAAGGTAAGGGAGGGGGGGGATAAATTGGCCTCCGGTAACTTCACTGACACGACGAAAGAAAACGTAAACGTTGTGTACGTCAGTTTTCTGCTCGGCCGTGGTATCACTCCGGTCAAGCCGGCTCATTCGTGCCAAAGCATGGCTTTCCCACACCTAAGTACCGTAATGTGCACCTCGGCCTATGCCTTCAGAGATTACGGCAAGTACCAATGTGACTTTTCCCGAGTTATATGTACTTTCTAAGATCATTTAGATACATCTGACCAACGGTGAAGGAAAACATCGTGAGGAAAGATAGGCTTATAATTTCTAATGATAAGTTTGAAATCGCCAACCCGCATTGAGCAAGCGTGGTGATTAATGCTCTAACCTTCTCCGTGTGAGAAGAGGCTTTGCTCAACAGTGGGCATTTATAGGCTGTTGATGATGATGATGATGATGATGATGATGAAAACGTCCGAATATATAAAAATATTTTTACTCCAAACTTTTCAAGGTGCAATTCTATCGCAAATAAACTGCGAAAATCTTGAGAAAGGTCATCTCAAATCAGTGTGTATTTTCGCAGTCACATTGAGACTACAATGTTAGATCATGACATGTGTTCCTGAAAAGATAATATCGACAGTACCTATCTAGTCTTATCTATTATCACACATTGCGGTGATAATAGACAAGTCAATGACATTCTTGTTAAATTTAGTTTAGAGGAAAATAGTTTTTAATATTTACAGATCCTGTTCTATGACTTCAGAGGTCAAATTTGGTTCTGCATCTAACTATTAATGTATTTTATCTGCTGCAACTTCTGTCTTAGGCTACATTAAGACTTGGATGACGAGGTTGCCCTGTGAGAAGGACAATGTTGTGCTCTAATCATTTCGGTATCCACCTCAAGATGATGAGATGACATTCTTCCAAAAATGTTGATGTAACGGGAAACACTTACATCCCCCATCACATAAAATAGACGAGAATGGAAGAAAAATACTCCCAAGGAATTCTGGTTAAAATATAAAAGTAGTTCACTTTTAGACAATTCACGCCATCTGTTGTGGCCACAAGTGAATCACAGCGTCATAATCAATAACATTGCTATCAATAATCCGGTAACATTGATCTCTGATACCACGCAGAGCGTTCTTATCACAGGTGTAACTATTATATGTTCAATATCTTTAAGTACATTCAATAATAAAGCACTAAACACATAAATCAACACAACTTGTCAAAAACATGAATAATTATCTATCGGGATTATTCAAATTATGTTTTATCAAAATGATTAAATTGGATGCGCGAGAGATAACAAGACCTTCACATTATCGTATTTAAATATTCGTAGATAACAATTTAATCTTTAATCTTTCCACCTGAGTGATATCGGGGACTTATCTTTTCATTACTGCCAATAACAATAATACTCGGAGATTACTGTAAGTACCAGTTCCTTATAGTTTGACGTTGGACTATAATTGTGACGCACATACCAGTACAGGTTGTTCAGAATGAACAAGCGCATATAATTACGAACAGTGAGCTCTTAGAGGTTGAAATAAAAATCAATAAGTCGTAAAAAACGTAAAACATATTTATTCGGAATATAATTCCTAATTCTACCTAATTCTTATAGTATATGTTCCTGATGAATCTGGGTTTGCTTATGAAGATCATCCTGTAGATCATAACGAAAATGACGCTACTGTCGAGCACCCGGCACATGCTCCCGCCGCGTGATCCGGTCGTTCGTTGCAACTTATGATCCTGAAGATAAATGATATCTGTTGCTGTCCCTTTTTGTGAATGCTACAAACGAATACGTATAGTCGGGAACATCCCTGTTTGGGTGAAAAGATACGAAGAGCGCTATAGTGGTTTGAGTGTTCACCCAGAAGTACCACCGCAGTCACAACTATACTGTGATCAAAATGTAAAACACATAATAAATCATTTCATTTACATTATATGCCGTGAATTGTATTTCGGTTTTGTCCCGCGGCAAAACTTCGTTGCGATGTATAAAGTAAAAACAAATAAAGAAACATGTCATTTTATTTTAATGAAACGCTATACGTAGATTTGTAGGCACTATTTGCATTACACGTGCTACCCGACGAAAAATACCTCTTCGACAATAATTACATGGCGTACTGTTTTAAAAATGTATTATAAGTTCGTATGCGCTTTCGAAGTTTGCTTTTTGGAATGGTCAACTAGTTATTTTCTGTTTCAAACATTTAATTGTTGCTAAGCCTACCTTATTATAATTACTATAGTATTACCAATACGAAACATTTTACTTCGGGACGAAAACGAAATATATGTCACGGTATATACTGTCACCGTCATTTTTCCAGAATCTTCGAAATGTGTCATAATACCTCTATAAAAGAATAGTTCATGTACTGTCGTGTCGTAGGTACATACAATTTGTTCATACAGGTGATGCAATAGGAAGCGAGTCACGTGCACGTACGTGGCTTCGAATACCGCTGACAGCGAAAGATGACAAGTTTATCGTGAGACCTGTCAATTTTGGGACGGTAGGAACAATGTCGTACAAATCAATCAAGTTTCATGATGTTACTGGAACACAAACGAGGTCAGTCAAGATTACCTCCAACCTACAAAGGCTGCGTCTCAAGCCTTACAATGAATGTTTCATAGCACAGCTTGAATTTCAGTGAGCCACAGAGATTATTGCTACTTCTGCTTATGTTTACTTAGACTTGAAGATGTTATTAAACTCGCTGGAAGGGAAAATGCAAAACGTATCTACTTAAAGTACCTACGTTTTTGTTGGTATTGCAAAAAGTTCCCAAACGAGTTTTATCTAAGGTACTTAATCGGTATTACAGAAATAAAACTTAAATTTAATCCTCGACAAGAATTTGCGCACCACGATTGCACACGTTGCTTGTTGGCATTGTCGATATTGTGCGACACGATCGTATCAAGTAATCGTTTACTGTGACGTGGCACACATTAAGAGGTACACCTGCACCTACAGGCACAAACATTTTTAACGTCCTGTAATGTATTGCACAATAAATAATTGTATATTTTGTGCGCGTCCGCCTGTCAGTTGGTTCGCAGGCAAAGTTTCAACTTGTACAGCTCTCCTTTGAATAAAATATAAATCTTAGTTCCACTAGTACAAAGAGAGCACTACTAAAAATACATTTTACTTGAAAAGAACGGAGCGGAACATTGGAGCGCCGATCACGAATAAATTGCTTACACATACAGACATTACAATATTTTACTCGAGCCGTGTGGATGCAATGACAGCCGCGTCAAACTAAAACCATAAGATTTTACTTAAGGTGGTTTCATTTTGTACTATTATTTCAATAACTGTTCAATCTCTGTGAGTCTATATTGTTTACGTCTTTCTTTACAGCTAGATAGAATTACTTCCACAATGAAATATATAAATGCTCTCTTGTTTTGTCCTTCACGTGCATGCGAGTGCGTCACATAAAGATTTTCCTATAGATACCATCTTTTAAGGAAAGAACTTATCACATTCTAAAATCGTTTTCCTGAGCCAATGTCTTGGTTGATAGATAAAGATGTTGAAATGTACAATACAGGAATCGTTCGATATCTATCGTAGTTACAAGAAATATTTGAGCATCTTATAGTCAATGTAAAGCAAACAACTCTTATGTTATGTTAATAGATAAGGAAGATCAAGGCTTCAATTTCGTTTGTAAATAAAACACGACGTTTCAGGTATCGTAAATCACGGTCGGTAAAACCTGCATATATACATACACACGCGGGAGCCGGCAAACAGATGTGAACGTATGATAATAAGCAGACAAGGGTCCGATTACAATCAACGTTACTTGAACGGCTCTCGGATCCGCCCGCGAGATAACTCGGTCTTACGAGATTTTGTATAAACAATGCGGTTGTAAACTGAAACAAAAATATTCAATACGTAACTGCCCAGGTGAAATATCTTTTAGGTATTTCACCTGGGCAGTTATGATTTCTGTACTTTCCAGAATAAGTCATGAAATCGTTAAAGTGCGAAGTACATTCCATGCGGCAATATAATCTCTATTTGATAAATATGTCTAGATAAGGCATCGTAGTTCGTTACTTGTGTAGTAATCTTAGAATAAAAGCGTGGTGAGAGTTTATCGCTTGCATCTGCTAGACAGTCGCGTCCGTCCGTCGTCCGTATCGACACGATCGGGAGAGGTCGTTAGGCGCGACCCCTGTTAGATACGACCTGATTTACTAGCGATACACAGATACACACCTACACACAATTTGCTGATATTAGGGACTGAGCACAAGTTGCTGTAGCGATACTATAAAAAGAATTGAAAGGATTTAGGTACAATTTTCGTGACCCTACATGATATTTATTCCGAATTTCATGAGATCATAAAGTTAGGTTTTATTGTGTTGGCAGGATACTAGCACTTGTAATAAAACGAAACAAATAGCTGACGACACGTCAACCACATCCAAACAACCAGGTCACCTAATAACCACAGTGTATGGGAACATAAAAATGATTAGGATGGTAGCACACCAATCACTCGGCGCTTGTCTCGGAGCACACGCCGCGAGTTACGACGGATGCATATTCATCGCGGTCGCCGGACCGTAGCCGCCACCAATTGATGTGAACCCACCCTAATATCCATTAGCGATAGCGGATTGTCCCACTACTAATTAATATCGTGGCACGTAGATATAGACATAGCTGAATAGATTGTCTGTAGGTCAATACTTTGATCACGTGTAAACATGTTTATATATTTTGTACTGTTAACTATTACTCACGAATTCATAAGTTATTAATTTTTTGATTTTATTAATTGGTTTATTAATTACTTGATTGTATTAATTGGTGCGATAATATTTCGAGATTAAAAATTAATTAAAGATTTTTATCAAACAAAGGCCTGCTGCTTGCAGTACAACGCTTATCTGAACTGTTTGGGTATGAGGCATTGGAATGAATACTGCAAGTAAAGTCGGGGCGTCATAGTATACTAGATATAAATTCATCTGCATCTATCGGCACCTATATAATATATCTGCTCCGGCAGATCTGTGCAGCTGATATTTGGGTAATTTATGTAATTAAGATGTATCGGCACATCTCTGCCGGAGCCTGCACACACACAAACATACATAGTGTACATACAGCGCAGTGCTCTCACTAACGAGCTATTGATTAGTTGGAGATGTTCATATTGATTGTGGAAGTTACTCGTCGAGTCTTATTTGATGGAACGATGCGAACCATGCTTCAATATTACCATGTAATTAGTCTAAATAGATACTAGAATTAATATACTGACACAAACAAATACGACTTAACTCGTCGAGTACCGTCATTATAGACACAATTATAGAACAATAGGTTGCGGTCACCGGTGACCGCTTGGTGTTTGACAGTTTAAATATGAGAGCCAATTTTAAATTGTTTGAGTGTTATCACAAATATTGTTTATATCAAGGCGGAAATATACGCTCAATACAATACGTACATAATGAAACATTTATTTCTCTCGCTTTCTTTATTTTCCCAGGGGTTATAGAAACACGCTGCCCCAGAAATCAAAGGGAATACCTTCGCAGTACACATTGAAAGCGCTGATTAAACTTTCATACATTTTGCTAAAGAAAACGCGGCAACTGCAGGAAATTGCTCACACGTTGACTTGAAGTAAATTCCCAGCATTGAATGTTGAGAAACAGCTGTAATCATAGCAAATGACGACGCCTTCAGAGACGCGCCGGATTCTCGGTGTAAATAAAAAATACCTCACCGTGCGAGATATAATATGTTACCACGTTTCTCCGAAATTTGTCATTTTATTTTACATTTATCTTCTATTTGATAGCAAACCTAAATTTATCTTCTCTTCGTTTAAAATGATAATTACTGTATTAACAAGTAATGTATTAAATGTTTGGAATACATAACGTACTGTATCTTAATCAAATTACATAAATCATTTTCCATCAGCGTCACCGCTACGAGCGCTACGGTGCTACACCGCTACGGCGCTACGTAGCTACGCCGCGCCGCGACGAGTCGGTCGCTGTGTGAAAAGTTACCAATTGGAGCGCGCATTTTTAATTAATAGATAATGTTTTTATCTCTGTTATTTTTTCCTTTTTTCCCGATGTGACATCGACGTGATCATCATGATGTTTTAACGTGGAACATTATAATGATCATCTGAAAGTTACATCACTGAAATATTGCTGTGACGTAACTTCTGTATTATGTACTAGTGTACTTAGAGTTATTACTAGTACTTATGACTAAGACCTTAATTATAGATTCATTTTGTTTAATTTTACATAATACCAGGTTCTCAAATTGATCAAGATTTAGTCATTCAGGATTGAAACATAGTTTTAATACTCGAATTTTATAACAATAATTACAAAACGTTTACATTTATTTAACATTTCGCAATATAGACGTACCAGCAGTGGCTCACAGATAATTACTAGAGGGTAAGCAGAAAGGATTTAATTTAGGAAATCCATTTGTATGATAAACGCTCGCTGTTTAGTGGCGGTACTTTATAGGTAGGGATTAACTGCTGTTAGTTAACGTCCGTTAGAGGGCGGCAGTGTTGATAGATTACGGTTCACGTTTGAATTTTTGGCTAACAATAATTAATTAATCAGATTACTTAATAGTTTCAGCCGTGATCATTTCACTTAATAATTAATTAAAGTTACAATAATTAGCCAAAACAGTACCATATGTGATAACATATTTTGCAAAATACAAAATATTTTCTCGATTGTTCTATTTAGATTGAAACAAAAATACACTCGATTTGCAAAAGATAATCGTGGTTTTCCCAGTTTGTAAAGTATAAATTATGACAACCACAAGAAGTGCCGCGAGTAAGACATTGAGTACAAAAATAATAAAACGGAGCATCTTTAAAACATTTCTTCTTTAACTGCAGTTACCCGTCGGTGGCACTCGGCGCCTGCAATAGAGACGTAGAGATGAATTTTAATGCTGTAGTTACGCATTCAGTGCTAATGGCTCCTAGAGTGGGACACACAGACACACCAACACACACACAGACAGACAGACAAGACGAGAGTCACAGTAAACACTGTCTCTGCGAGCACTTGAGACGCAAATGTACGCCGTTTTAATATGTACGTCTTTTGAGAGTCCAGTTCCACGACATTCGGATAAGTGGTTGTAAACGAATGCTGACTGTGTGTTCACTTGAGGACCATCTTAGCTCAAACTGTTACTATGGAATTATATATTGTATTATAATGTTGCGTAGATTAATATTCACGCGAAACGATATAAATGATGTATCTACTAATCGACTTGGCAACAAAACTATTAAATAGACGATTAATATTGATAAGAACTTCAACACCACACGACTTAACTTAGACTTCATGTCTTAACATAGTAATATAAATATATAATTAAAAGTCTTGAGATAATAAATATTCATATATTATTTAGAATACTAAAGAGAAAGATTCAAATTAGTGTGAGGTGCAGTCATGCACCAGTCATTAAATCATAGATAGGTATCTACGACTTAAATATGACCTTGAGTTCTCAATGAGTAATACGGATATGATTCCTAAATAACATACGTCAATAAAATCATAACACGAGACTTCGCAATGATAAGTAAACTAGTGAAACAAATGAATCGTTTCTTTGATTGCTATCAGCTGATCAGTTGCGTAACTGTAACTCAAAGTCGTCTAATCAAAATATGAAAAGTACAGTATCGGTGGGAAATTTCGAGAAAACCTTATCGGTAATGTTATATTTTGTGTAGGATGCGTAGTTTTTGAGAAAATCGAAGAAAACCTCTGAAACAAAGGGACTAAGGAATTTACATTGGAAAGTGATTTGAGGTATTAAGTCGGCAATTTATTAATTTTATCTTGCAGTGTTTGTGTACACGCTGATTACGATTTATTCTAGGTTATTGTGTGTTATTAGTCCACGCTTTAATAGTTTGTCAATATAATTTCTAAAACATAGAGGTTGAATTACACCATCTTGTAGAAAGTTTTTCTGAAAGCTTATCCGTGAAACTGCATGAAAGTGTGTCTAACAGTTTAGGAGATAGAAGAAAAAGTGTGGGAACAAAAATGGGATTATTTGATTGCATTTAGATAACATAGTGTTATAAAGAAGTAATTGTTATTATCGCAAGCGATAATATCATTCAATTGATTTATTATTGTGATATATTGGGATCTTTTCCTACTTTGTTATGTATGTACCTTGTACCTAATTATTTTAGCCTATTGTTTACTTGTCATTAAGTTTAGTGTTAGTAAGCTTAAGAATTAATAGAAATGATTAGTGCAAGGAATAAAGGATCAATAGTAATTAATTTATATTATCGGTAGCCTTTGAGAATAGATTGATATTATCTAATATTAGTTTATTTATTTATTTACACACAAATTATGTAGATCGCTGCCGGAGGCTCCAAAGAAAACCAAGAACTTCTTAGACAAACTTTAATTAATATTAAAAAGGTTACAAATTAATTCCTATCTGCTAATACAATTGATCCTGTTCGATGCAAGAATCAGAATGAAATCTTATAATGCTAATGATTAATCCTAAGTTACAATTAGAATGACGAAATCACTTTCCGGTAAGTAAGCGAGTCAGATATCGAACAATACCGCGAGGTGTCGCAATACATATTCACATATAAGGGTCTTACTAAGCATTGGCATTGATGCCGATGCACACTTTGCACTTTACGTGTCGTAATGCACTACAACACTGGTACTAAGAATCAGCATTAAGGCCGATGCACACATGCACTTGACGAGTTGTGAATAGTCATGTACTATAACACCTCCACCCGCAGATCAGCAACTATTTTCGAGACATGAATTGAGAAAGAGTTGCTGGATTTGGTTGTCTTGTCTCTGATTTTCCAGGCTCTGCATATACTGTCTCCTCCTGAAGAGATTTTGTTTGGAGTTTTCTGCCTTGAAATGTCTTATTGCACCGTATAATAAGTAGTATAATGAGTGCAAATGCACTTAACAGCAGCAAGGTGTAAAAAGGGATCGTTGTGTGGTACAGTGCGTTATCTGGGATTTGGTTGAGTCTTATTGCAGGTTGCGCCATTAGTTGATACTGGACATCATGTACTCTTGAAAGATCTATCGATTTCAGTTTCAGTTGCGTCATCTTTTCAGGTTTTATGTCCATGTTGTAGGATATATTCATAATCTTCAGGGGGCGTCCCTCCACGTGATCGTTGACATTGGTGATAGCAAATTCTGAGGTATATAGGAAGCAATTTTCGGGAACTGTGGCTAAGTAGCTTCCATCTACTGTTATATAGTCTTCCTTTCCACATACAGTGTGAATCCTCGTTGAATTCGGGAAAGATATGACGTAGTGTCTTTCGTCCAGTTCTTCCATTGAAGCCTTTGCTAGGGTTAGTTCCATGACGTCACATTTCTCATCTATAGTTTGGTCCAAGATGAGATGCTGTATACAATCAGGTTGTTGCCGAAGCTGGTGGTCCATCTTGTCGGCACAGAGATACCAGTTATCGTACTTCGGGCATTCTGCCTCTATGTACACAAAACCTTTCCTGTTGGTTGCTATCAATGGAAAAGGAGGGATGAGGGCCTGTTTGAATTTATTAGGAGCTATTGACAACTTGTAAAGATCGAAACTATCCGTCGCAAATATAGGCAACTTAAAGACTATAACTATCTGGCTACCTGAGTAGTAATATCCAGGTTTTATTAGATCATAATATTCCCTAATATCTAAATCTACTATTTGATCTCTACTATAAATCTTAACTAACTTTTGAATCATATGTCCTAATACTTCTGTACTTAACATGGAATGATGTGTGCTAGATGCGTGTATGAAGGCTAGGATGTTTTCTATTCTAACTAATTCCCCTAAGATTTCATCAATGTTCTCGGTTAAAATGGTTAGATATTGAGCAAACTTAGCATATTTTATAAGATAATTATCTCTATAAGCATCATTGTCTAAGATTAATCTTAAGGTTTCATTTATCTTAATTTGATTCTCTACTAATTTTGAAACTATGTTAGAATGCTGAGCCATCCACTCCTTACTGAGGCTAATATGATTGTTAAACTCTTCAGCTAATTCATTACTATTGTTTTGTAGAGTTTTAATAGCACTGTCATATCGAATGGCATCTGATTGGTCTAAGTTACCGGTTACACTTTTAATAATCGATCCTAAACCATCAATGAGACCTCTCTTTATACGACCTGGTTTTAGAGTTTCTAAGTGATCCGCGATTCTAAGCAGTTTATTAGAGAGGTAATCTATCTGTAGCTCATATAACATGTAAGTATCATTACTTAAACTATACTTATAGTGAGACAATTGATCGAGTAACAAATTAATCTTATCGTCAATATCTTTAAGTTCTATGTATTGTAGGAATGAATGGTAATGTGTTACGAGTTTTGTGGCTCCCAGTCGGAAGGGTAATAATCCTGGGCCATCTTCAAGGCTTTCAAGTGTTATCTCCTGATTTATCCCACGAGCTGTTATCGAAGGAGCAATCAGGACCAGTAGCACCCTGCAACAATTGGGCACTTTTAGGCACTCTCTTAAGATGGCTTTTAGCGACAGGGCCACGTTTTTTAGACGTATAAATATGTATTGGTAAATCCGATAAAACAGTATCGTGACTATATCTCGGAGCTAGTTTTTGACGGTCGGCTAATGGATTCTTTACAAATATACGTTGCTGTGGTTGATATTCGACTTCCGGTTCGCGATTTTTGTTCCTGTTCTCTATTATGTTAGTGCGTGTTGCAAGAGCAGTATCGTTAATTAATTCATACACCATCTTCATCTGGTCCCTATGAGTCTGCGTATATTGTTGCATCAAGTGCTTAGTCAAATCCATGTCGAATGGATCACGAGGATCAAAGTGTCCTGTAATAATGTCATAGGGTCTGCATTTTGTAAAACTGTGAACGGAGTTATTGTATGCTAAGAGTGCATATGGTATAAGGTTTCCGACACTGGACTCTTTATAAGTTAGTTTGAGTAAACGCAAGTGCTCTAATAAGGTAGAATGAAATCTTTCTACGATACCGTTTTCGTTTGGTGTATGAGGCAAAATTCTGTGGTGGTTAATTTTATGCGTGTTAATAAATTCATTAAACAGTTGATTAGTAAATTCTGTACCATTATCTGAAACTATAGTTAAGGGTAAACCGTGATGTGTACAGAATTTTAATAATGCTTGTAGTATGCTAATTGCTGTGCCATCTGGGATGTAGTATGCTTGAGCATACTTAGAAAAAACATCTACTATTGTAAAATATTTTTCATTTTGAATTGATAATAAATCTATATGTACAATTTCAAATGGCTTTGTAGCAGGGGGAACAATATGGAATTGCTGTTTAATTGGGTTGCGATCGTATTTCCCTTGACCACAGATGATACAATCATTAACAAATTTCGTTATGTGATCTTTCATCTTAGGCCAGTAGTACTGTCGCGATAAAGATAAATAACACTCATTTATACCACGATGGTTGGTCTTTCCTCCGTGGTAGTGATTAATTATCTCTTGTTGTCTCAGATATTCACTGACGTTTACGACTTCACTCTTAGCTAAAACCAAGTTCATGGCAGAGCTCTTGAATTTCTCTTGTATAATAGGGATTATGTCATACATAGCTAAAGGAGGATTTATAAGTAGTGCCGTCTTGATCTTAGGGTTTACATATTCTTTAATTATATTTACTATATCATTCTCTAAATTTGACCTAGAAACCTGTACAGCTGTTCTAGTGTGAGTGTCGAAAGGTTTGGACACCGAGGGGCGTTTTTTTATATCACCTACTACAGATATGCATATTTGTCTGTGGAATTTATTTAACGGATCATCGACTATTGGTACCTCGAGAATGGGGTTTTCATTACTAGTGTGAGCGGATACTGTGGATGAATTTCCTACTGATGGTGGGCGCTCCGAAACATTAGCTATCATGGAAATTGTCTCTTCGTTATTAATTGTTATACGAGACAAAGCATCTGCATTAGTATTAGATAAACCCTTTTTATAAATTACAGTAAAATCGTATTCAGATAATTTCAATTTCCACCTAGTTAACCGTGAATTGGGTTCTTTCAGATTCATAACCCACTGAAGTGGTTTATGATCTGTTACTATTTTAAATTTTCTACCAAATAGATACGGCCTGAAATATTTGGTCGCCCAGACAATAGCCAGAAGCTCCTTTTCGATGGTACTGTAATTTATTTCACTTTCGTTTAAAGTTCTAGATGCATAGCAAACCGGTTTATCTGACCCTATCGTGCCCTGGGATAGTACCGCGCCTAATGCAACGTTTGAGGCATCGGTAGTTAAAATAAATTCTTTCGTGAAATCCGGATACTGTAGTACTGGATCATTGACCAGCAGTTTTTTACAATATTCAAAGCAATTTTGATACTCAGAGTTGATTATAATTTTTCTACCTTTTTTCAGGCATTGCGTGAGCGGTTTTGTGATTTTCGCAAAATCAGGGATGAATTTTCTATAATATCCGATAAGGCCAAGAAACTGTTTAATTTCTTTTGGGGTGGTTGGTATTGGATAGTTCTGTATCGCTACAATTTTGTCTGGGTTAGGTTTAATTCCATTTTTAGTAATAATGTGCCCTAAGTACGCTGTTTCTAATTTGAGAAATTCGGATTTATCCATTTGGATTTTGAAATTAGACTCCCGTAATTTTCGGAAAACCTTTTCTAAGTTAATTATATGTTCCTGTAGTGAAGTACTAAATACTACGATATCATCCAAATAGACTAAACAGACAACGTTCTGAAGATCTTTGAGGACATTGTCCATTACCCTCTGAAAAGTTGACGGGGCATTCTTCAAACCCATAGGCATGCGCAAAAACTCATAATGCCCATTTTCCACATTAAATGCAGTTTTCGGGATGTCGTCAGGGTCCATTTCGACCTGATAAAAACCACTAGCCAGATCCAATGTAGAAAAATATTGGCAGTTGCCTAATTTATCCAATACGTCGTTTATATTAGGGATAGGGTATTTATCGTCGTGCGTTTTTTCATTTAGTTTGCGAAAGTCGACTACCAATCGCCACTTTGTTTTACCAGAAGCATCGGATTTCTTGGGAACGACCCATATGGGTGAGCTCCAAGCGGACTCGGATGGTCTGATAGTGCCTTGACTAAGCATTTTAGTTATCTGATCTTTAACCTCTTCTCTATGAATATATGGATAACGGTAACTTTTGGTGTATACTGGTAATTCATCGGTAGTACGGATGCGATGCTTAATTTTATTATTAAAGGTTAAAGTCTCACCGTCTATGTAAAATACATCCGCATATTTTGAGCATAATTTCTCTAAATTAATTCGTTCTTCTTCATTTAGGTGGTCCGTCCGCAACCGGGATAAGACCTCTTTAGCACGGTCGTTGGATTGTACTGTACGTGCACATTGAATATTATAGACTTCGGCCTGTATAGCGCGGTCCATTGAAAATACTAGGTCATGAGAAGTAGGATTACTGATTTCTAAAAATCCTCGATTATTTTTAACAGTCGTAAGACATTCTTTAATTATGCAATTCGAAATTATTTGTTCATCGATAAAAGCTTCTCCGTCGTGTAAATGAATAGGTACCTTAACTATTTTTGATGAATTGGCAGGTATAACATCTTCGTATAAATTTAAATTCCGTGAATTGTACATGTTAATAGGGTTAACTGAATAACGAGTTTTTAATATCTTGTCTTTTAGATCAATTTTTGCTTCCCACTTCTCTAAAAGGTCGAGTCCTATAAGTCCATCAAAATAATCATGAAATCTGTAAATGTATAATTGAATATCACTCGGTTCTTGGAATTCTGCAAAACAAGGGATGGTTACTGAATAATCATTACGAGAGGTGGCATGAACGTTGGTGACTTCGAAAGGAGTGTAATTTAGGGGTAAGTTACTGAAAAATTTGCTCACAGCATCGGGACTTATGAACGATTGATTGGCTCCTGTATCAATCAAAAGTTTTAGGGGCGGATTTGAGATTTGTAAGTATGGAAGCTGACGTTGACTTTGTAGATTTAGTTCAATCTT
Organism: Spodoptera picta; assembly: GCA_038387885.1. Classification (NCBI taxonomy): domain Eukaryota; kingdom Metazoa; phylum Arthropoda; class Insecta; order Lepidoptera; family Noctuidae; genus Spodoptera; species Spodoptera picta. The sequence goes on along the minus strand of JAZHFQ010000008.1, from coordinate 2,854,200 downwards.
GATTTTTTTGACTTCGAGCTTTTCTGAAAATCCTGGTCTTCAGAAACGCTGGTAGACGGTTGAGGTTCTTGGGGAAGAGTTGACTGGTAATCTATTTCGGGATAATTATAGGGCTCATTATAAGTTCCGTAAAACGGTTGATAAGGTTCGATATTATAATATTCAACATTACTAGCGCAGTAGTAAGCATCTGGTTCGTTGCAGTTATAATCTGGATAGTAGTAACAATCTTCATAGTTCGCGCAATCATTCACGTTAACATCTTTAGTCTTAAAATAATTTGAAACCGGTGGATTACCCTGCTTACGCCAATCGTGACCAGCTAGTTGAGTTTGTTGCGGTCTCTCTCTAGTGACGTAGTGGCTGACTCCACTCATAGGCTTAGGGCCCAAATTATTGTTAAAGAAATTTTAATATGCCATTAAAATTTCTTTGGGGTATCTGAAAGTTATTAAAAGAATTATTATAGTTTGGCGGCGGCGCACGAAACATTTGCTGCGTGCGCGACGGCAGCATTGCGGCTGTTGGTCTAAATTGTACCCCTTGATTGACGTTAGGTTGGAAATTAGGTTTCCATGCAGGTTGGGGGATCTGAAAATTATTCGCAAGTGCAGGTCGAGCGGGAAGATTGAGTGGCTTTAACATAGAGCTAGCTACTGGAATCGTGAGCAAAGGTTTGGGTAACTGAGCTTGATTGCTTTTCTTTTCGCTAATTGGATCATTGCGGTTTTGGAGGTACATAACATTCAGTTCTTCTTGCACAAATTCCAACGCTTTCTCAACACTGTCAGGACGCATGCATCGAATGCGAGAACCTAGGGGTTCTTTTAATCCTCGAACGAATGCCTGCATAGTCAATTTTTTATAAAGTGCCCTTTTAGCTTGAACTGTAGTTTCTATCGTTTCGTGTAATGTAACATACGTCATGATAGTACTGAACAAATTGACACACCGATCGTAGAATTCCTGTGGGGTATCATTATTCTGCGTTGCTAACATTAGATCATTATAAAGAGTGGTTTCATCTCTCTGGTCCGCGAAGTTATTTATTAAGGTAGCTTTGATATCACTCCAGTTTTCAGATATACCGTTTGAATTAATAATCAGTGCGGCCGGTCCCTTAATTTTATTCAAGATGCCATTTATCAAACAGAGTTTAACTAGCGAGTTTCCTGGATTTGCGTCTATATACTCTGCCACTAATCTGTCGCAAAGGTGAATAAATCGTGTTAACACGTTCGCGTTACCATCAAAATCCGGTAATAGGCGTAATGATTTATAGATACTATCTGCCTCAGCCATTGTTGAAACTGCAGTATCTACCGAACTAAAATAACCTTCGAATGTGGCACTTGAATCTACACTAATATATCTAGTATTATCTACGTCTAACCTACGTGCCTCCCTAGCGCGCGAAGGCCCACTAGGGGTGTCTTTCCTGGGATGGAAAATGGTTGCAACTAAAAATAACTAAAAGGAAATTGATAGCAACACACAGAAACAATTCTAGTGTACTTACATAAACAGCATTCTGGTTTCTCTGGAATCGATGTCTTGATTTCCCCTCCGATCAGGATCACAGGTTCTTTCAGGATACTCGGGTGCCCGAATCGCTCGCGACGGCGTTAGCGATATTAACAGTACGGCTCTTCTATATGAGGATAGCCTAGCTAATATACTACCTCGAGACGCCTCGAGTATCCTACCGACTGCGCCAATTATGTAGATCGCTGCCGGAGGCTCCAAAGAAAACCAAGAACTTCTTAGACAAACTTTAATTAATATTAAAAAGGTTACAAATTAATTCCTATCTGCTAATACAATTGATCCTGTTCGATGCAAGAATCAGAATGAAATCTTATAATGCTAATGATTAATCCTAAGTTACAATTAGAATGACGAAATCACTTTCCGGTAAGTAAGCGAGTCAGATATCGAACAATACCGCGAGGTGTCGCAATACATATTCACATATAAGGGTCTTACTAAGCATTGGCATTGATGCCGATGCACACTTTGCACTTTACGTGTCGTAATGCACTACAACACTGGTACTAAGAATCAGCATTAAGGCCGATGCACACATGCACTTGACGAGTTGTGAATAGTCATGTACTATAACACACATAACATACAAATATCCTTACAGGCTCGACCCAATGCGATATTGCAGCAAATATTAAAATAACAATAATAAACAAAATATACGAACAAGAAATATCCATATACTCTATAGAATATATAATAAGATAAAGAATATATAATAAACTTTTACTACATACCTCTATCTATAGCAAATCCTATGCATGGCTGCTCATGTAAATTCTCCTAAAGAGCAACAGAATATGTCTACTTCATTAGCAACGAGGTTCAGAGTGCGAAGCGCACACGTGAGCGGTGCCTCCCGCAGCAAGTTAGTTCGCGAATCTGGTTCTGCCAGTAACCGCGGCTGGCGACGACGACTCACGTATCCATCGGGCACGACCAGTACAACCCTTCGCAATATATTCGGATTGTGTATCTTCCCCCTAATTATTTTAAAGATATAAGTCACCAATGCGAGTTGTCTCCTGACCTGTAGTTCATTATATCCAAGCATACCCAAGACAAACAGGGTTGGATACATTAATGGGTAGAATGGATATACCCCGAACTCTCTGATATACTTATATCTCATGAATTTATTCTGTACTCGTTCAAGCATGAGACTGTACTTAGTTTCATGTGGAGCCCAGATCACTGCATTGCATTCAAGCTGGCTTCTTACTAAAGCATTATATAGTGTCGTTATAGCACTCATATTTATGAAGCCTCTAACCATTCTAAGTACAAATCCTAGATTTCGATATGCTTTCTTGCATACCTCGACTATATAATTACAAAACGTGAGCCCAGAGGTAAAACGAACTCCTAAGTCTTTAATCTTCATATGACCCTATTCAGCGGTACCCCATCCACCGTATAAGTATGTGTGACGGGTGAGTGTGCGCGTGAGAAACTTATGGTCACACACTTAGACGTGTTAAAATGCAGGAGATTACATTGACTCCAAGCAACTACTCGGTCTATATCGCTTTGCAGCTTTTCACAGTCATTTACGTTAGTGATGGGGAGGTAAAGCTTGAGGTCGTCAGCAAACAGTAAGCTTTAGGGAACAGAGAGTATAGTTCCCTAAGATCGGAAAAGGAGGATCCTCCGACCAGGCGAGGTGATCGTGCCTGGCGGGCTTTCTGCCCAACAGTTGCTCGTTGGGATTTTCTATCCGTGTTAAATCGAATGTAAACTTCGCATGTGCGATGTAGGATTTTATGACGTCATCCGTTGACTTGTGACACGTGTCGCCACAAAGCACTTAGCATCCTGAACAATGTTCGGCAAGTTATTAACCATTAGTAGAAACTCTAGGGGCCCTAGATTTGTTCCTTGACTTACTCCCGACCTAGTGTAGTAAGTGTTCGATTGATGCCCTGCGTAGTCAACATACTGCTGCCTGCCACTCATACAACTCGCAATAAACTTAAGCAAGTGTGGAATGAAACCGACCGCAGCTAATTTTTTAAGTAAGACGTCGGTATCAACCAAATCGAGCGCTTTTTTAAAATCAAAATATGCAGTATCGATTTGCCCCCCACTATCCACTGTTGGTACCACATCTGTCATGTAACAAAGTAGGTTGCTGGTTGTATTTCTAGTTGGCCGAAAACCATGCTACGCATATGTGAGTTGCACGCTAACTTGCCGATAAACATTCGCATAAATACTTGACTCCAACACTTTAGCCATAGTTGACAATATTGCAACCGGTCTGTATTCTTCAACTTTAGTTCCCGAACCTCCCTTCGGCACCGGTATGACTCGGGTAATCTTCCACATTTCCGGAAACTCTGATGTTTTAAGGCAAAGATTGTAGGTATACAGCAGCGGTCTCGCTAATGCCATACGACAGTCTCTGAAAATGAACGGAATACCATCAGGCCCTGACGATCTTTTCGGCTTAAGTTGCTGAAGAGCGCGAACCACTTCATCTAACCTCAACCTGTCAAGGTGAATTCGCCCTGCGCCGTTCTGACTGCCCGCTTCTCGTATCGCTGCGTATGCATAGATTCTGACATATAATATGACTAAGCCAAGTATCCATAGATACGAGTAGGTACCATTCATACAATGTTGTAATTATCTTCGTAATAAGATGTTCATATTACATGAAATGACAAAAATATGAAAATAATCGTAGTTGGAAATATTGCAAAATCTGGCCACCTAACTTCCTAGTCGATATATACTTGTCGCGGAGAACGGATAACGGATAACCGGGGCTCCGGCTCGACGTGCAGGAGAAGGAACGGGGTGGTTTTTAGTCAGTAAGAGTCTGACACTCCCTTTCCGCCTCACCCAGTCGGGAGCAGTCATTCGATGATTTTCCCCCCTTAAAAAAAGTCGATATATACTTACCTATACGTATGGGTCTAAGTACCTCTATAATAGTGTTGGGAATTTTTGCAGGTGGAAGAAAATTTAGAGCGGTATAAAAAGTATGTCGAGTGCATAACCACCCTTTTCACTGGCGGGACCAGACCAATCAATATTTGTTTATTAGTTGATTCATTCGTCGTTAATCGTTCTAATTACATTTTTCTTAAAGTTTACCTTTGTAGTTTTCTTCTTAAAATATAAGTTTTTAATTGGTTTCTAATAATAGACATAGAGGTAGAATCTAATATAATAAATTTTGTGCATATATAGATAGCATTTCTTCCGAATTGTAGAGTCAATGAAATAGGGTAAAAATACTTTATTCCTATACTTTCTGCATTTCCTTTATATTTTTGATCGATGATATTATGACAGGTTACCTAAACTTCTAAAGTTCAGATTTATGCAAGAACTTTGTTGGTTTCCTTGAATTATTTCCGAGCCTTTTCACGGACGTTCTCGTTATGATATTGAAGACGGTTCTGTTCCTTACTTTGAAGGGGACTATCACATAGTTTCATGTAGAATTGCTGAAGCGGTTTTATTACTCCTGGATTCACATTTTTTGTAAACATTATCTAAAGCCATGCTTCGGCACGAATGGGCCGGCTCGACCGGAGTGATACCACGCCCTCACAGAAAACCGACGTGAGTTTCACGTCGTGTGAGTGAGGTCATCGGAGAACTTATTACCGCACCCCCCTCCCAAGTACTCCAATCCCTGAATCTCCAACAATTCTCAAATTCGTAATCCCCAAAAGCCACTGACTATACGCCTCTGGTGTTCCGGGTGTCCATAGGCGGCGCCAAATGCTTACCATCAGGTGATCCGTCTGCTAGTTATAAAAAATAATTTGTTAATAATTTTAATGTAAAAGATTGTATTTCATTTCTCGCGCTGTAAAACTGTAAAAAATAATAATGGAAATATACTGTATGTGTTACAGGAAAACAGTTAAAAATAGTCGGATTATAGGATTAGGATTTACAGATTAATTTGAAAGTAATGAAGTATTACGATACGAATTACGTTACGCAATTTGTTTTCGTGCACAACGTTAAGTACCTAATTCCCGATTATCTTAATATAAAGTCTAATTAAGGTTTATACGATGCAATCAAATATGATCATTAGTTAGGTAGGTGTAGGTTTATTATTATTATTTTTCTTGGCCACCCTTGTTGATTGTATTGATCTAAAATTCCAATTAATTACTTACCGTTGGCCACTAATACACATAAGTGTGGGAGATGGTTCTCCGTGTCGAAGCATAGTTGCTTCGGCACGTATGGGCCGGGTCGACCGGAAGTGATACCACGGCCGAGCAGAAAAACGTGAACCGACGCTTGCGTTGTGTTTCGTCGTGTGATTGAGGTTACCGGAGGTCCAATCAGCCTCTCCCAATAATCCTCAAATGGCCAGTAACGCGTTACACCTCTGGTGTTCCAGGTGTCCATGGGCGGCGCCGATTGCTTGCCATCAGGTGGTCCGTCAGCTCGTTTACCGGTTTATATCATAATAAAGTACAGTATATTGACAGTTTTTAACAAAAGGCTATAAATATATAAACTACCCATTTTCACTCCTAACGATCATCATTTCACTTCAAAAATTATTCCGAAAAAAGACCATCGATGACTCGAATTCAGTAGCAACAATTTAACCAAAGGATGATTGAATCTTGAAACACTTCATCAATGATGGAATCCCAAGAGTATTTTATACGTAGCATTAACGATACTCATCAGTTAGAATACTAGAGGTACATCCAGCCAGGAATAAAACGCGTGGAGAGCTAGTAATGAGATTACATCGCAGCTTACCGCTCGTAATGCTGGCCCAGTATTTGCACTCCGTCCCGGTAACAGAGGTAAACCAGTAATGAATGTTGGGTCATTAGATTAAATATCATGCAACTAATTAAATGAATTTTACTAAAGAAAATTATTAGTAAATTGTACATAGTTTAATTGTACTTCTTATGTGGGGGAAAATCATTCAATGACTTTTCCCACCTTGGGTGAGATGAGGGGGAGCCAAACTCTTAATGACTAAAATCTACCCCATCCCTCATCCTGCTCTTATACTTACCATGTATGTTACAAAAATGCACCAATGGGCAATATCAATTTAACCCTTGAGTTGAGCTATCGATATCGCGACTAGTGACTTACTAGCCAGCAGTGTTTGATCCGGTTCACGTAATATTGGTACTTTTTCATATTATTATAGGTACAGTCTTTTGGGCACCCTACTTCACGATAATGATGAGGAAATTTTTTTTTTGATGCCTTATTATAGCGTATTTATTTATTTTTACTTTTTTTAAGGTGTAAATATTTTAGTTTATAGGTACCCAGTATATATTATTATAATAGGTATTGTATGAAAACCGTGAAACTAAATGAATATACCCCCGAGCGTACGGCGTCTGCACGCGCCCCAAAGAGCCATCAGACCACCACAGATGGGGCCAAATAGGGCTGATGCTGATGTTGATGGTGATACGCAGGAACATGGTGATTTTTATCTGAAACTTTTTATCTCGCTTCATCCGGGCGGAAAAAGCAATTCGATGATTATTCCCTCCTTAAAAAATAAAATAAATACGTATATTGAGTTTGAGGACATCAGATTATTATTTTACGTATTCTTTAATTTACTAAATGAATTTAATATGTATTAGTTACAGTTTAAACGAATAATCTAGGCAGCTAAGCCATAGGGTCCTTGATTTGCCTACCAAACACAACTTCATAACCTCGGAACATCAGATAATATGCAAATTTATGCATTATCAAATCCAAAATGTAATTAATAGGAATTAATTGGATAATAATGGAATGTGTTGATGAACGTGGGAATCAATTATCTCGTGATTATGATGTTATCAATAAATTGGCGTCATTTGGTGATCGGATCATTTGTTTGGTGTGTGACGCCGCGCCGGCTGACACCGGTTGAAACCGTCTGCAACATATGTTAGAGTACCTGCTGTAATGAATTCATCATTCTCACTTAACAGGAATATACCCTTGTTACATATTTGACGAAACGCGATTATACATATGTATATAGTACAAACATCGACATCTGTTATAAATCGGAGCAGATAAAATAAACGAATATAAAAAAGTATTCGAGTAACACTCGAAGGTTTTCGAGAAACTCTCGATTTTAATAATATAATATAAGTGCGATAATTTCTCTGTCGATCCTTTCGGAAATAACAATGCGTATCGTTACACTATGCCAAGGATAAATCAAAGATACCATAACGTTTTCCATTGAAAATTTTGTCAATACAAATTGGTAATCTCATACAAAATGACAAATCGTCGGCTCAATGACGTGGAAATGAAAAATTGCGTAAAATAACAGAGTTTGGCGCCAGACATGTATTGAACGTAAATGGAGTGCTAATAATTGTGGCGCTGCCGGTGTTACCGCCGCACACTAACGCGCGGCGGCGGCTCAGACCAGACAATAATCTTTTGATCCTGAAGCCGACAAACTTAGTTCATAACATTAGCTAACACATTCCACGGGGCGCGCGCTGCAGCGCCTGATCAATACATGAGTGTTACCATCAAGTGGTTGCAAAATATTTCACCAACGTAATTAATTAGCGCAGCACAAAGATAAGCAGCCGTTATTAATATCTCCACGAGGTGCGGCGGCCGCGCCGTGTGCGTGCCGCGCCCGCCGCGTCGCCGCGTCGCCGCGTCGCCGCCGTATCGCGCTATCTTTAAGAAATACGGATTTAATAGCTCCTCGGCTCGTTAATTAAAATTTTAATTAAGTAGAGTTAAGTGAGAAGTGGATTGAAGACGCGAGTTTGTCATTTTTGAAAGTCGTTTGCTGAAAAAATGTTGGTTTATTTGAACGATTCTCAAAAACTACGATTGGAATGTTTAATCAATTTGTAGGAAATGAAGTCGGTCGGTTGACCGGCAAGTTATTGCTTCTACTGTGTTTTTAATTAGTACCAACTCTAAATGGATGGCTCGCAACATTTATTTTTGTCCTTCTTTGATAAAGAGAGTTTCTATTAATTAATGAAATTTATATTTGTGCCCTTTACACTTGAATGTGTTTTCATAAAGTTTTATACAAAGACATAATTTTGACAAAATCAAAAGACTGTCACACAAAGCAATGGGCTGCGATACAAACATGTAGGTACTTAGAAGAGATGCCCCCCAAGTGCAGTGGGTCAGGCCCCGATATCGCGTGACGGATGTGTGTCGCGTGGCGCGTGACGTCACTGAGTGCTTAAACCCGCGCGGCCGCGACAAGACGCGCGTCACGCGACATAAATCACGCGCGACGCTTGTCGCACACATTACCGTCTTTTTGTCGCTCGCATTATGGCCAGTATATATTACGCTTAAGATATTGTTACAGATTGCTCGGATATTTTTCTCTTGCATTCTGCTTTTATTTTCCTATTGTTACAGTTGAAATATGGAATCTGGGTGCGGTTGTTGTGACGCAGATGTGAGACTCTCTTACCCATTTTTTATTGCCATCCATTTTGTCTACTACTCCTACGAAAAAACATATATATCCAAAAATACCTCTACACAATACTGCAACTATGCATTTACAATAACTTAAATCGATTATTACTAAGAGCAACATCATGAATTAATTGCATGATAACTTAAAACTTATTGTGAAAAAGCACTAAAAGAAAACACACAAAGAAAATTTCCATTTTAAATGCAACGATGGTAAAATGTGAATACATTAGCGTATGAAGATGTCTGAAATAAAAACAAATAATATGCAAACAGGGCATTGTTTTGTAGGTGGCGCCCGAGTACCCGCGGCACGAGGGGAGGCACAGATTACTGGCAATATTGACACACATGCTGTGTCTGTTCATGTGTTGTGAATAATCCATGGCGGGCACAGATAATGAAACGATGCAATCTGGGACGAAAAATGGGGTTCTATGGGAAGATACACATGAGGTTACAGACATAAGCTGTATTGGAAATTGTTTTACTTTACAGGGAGCACCTACTGTTTGAGGAAACTATCTAAGCAATCTAATTTATTTAGGATTTGGTTTTCCAAACTATTTTAAATGGTAGTATCCTACTAATATTATAAATGCGATGGTTTGTGAGGATCTATGTGTATGTGTGTGTTTGATACTGTTTCAGGTCAAAACTGCTGAAGGGATCAGGATGAAATTGGGATCAGGGGTAGATTATGGTCTGGAAGTTATTCCAGACCATAATCTACCCTTGGTTGTGTGTTAACACAGGCTACTTTTTATTCCCACGAGACCGCGGGCGAAGCCATAGGCAGCTAATAAGAACTTTTCTGTAATAATATCAGTCAGTAGCCGTCAATTCATGTTGCAGACCTCTGAAACATGTTCTCACCCCCTGTTACATGGGACTCATAACATAAATAGTGAAAAGTGTGTGTTACTTCTGTGTTCACCTCTGCCTACCCTCGGGGATAAAAAGGCGATGTTATGTTAGACCTCTGAAAATAAATAAGATAGTGCTAAAGTTAACGAGTATACTAGTTAATTGTTTGACAAAGTAAACTGGTGACAAAAAAGAGCACAAATTGCTTCTGAAATTCATTGATTTTAAGTAATCACAACGGTACAAAACCAATTGCAGTAACTGATATACTTACAACAATAAAAGATAAAATAATAACTAATACAAAACATAAACATTACACACAACGAAAAAGAAAAGTAAAAGTTGCCATTAGTTCCAATGCGGTGGGGAGTGATTGTGTCAGCCGTAAGATGATACTCCCTGTCCTGGACGAAATCCTTCCTGTCATATGCCACATCCTTAACTATTCCTTATCTAGCTGCATTTTTCCTTCTGCATGGAATCATGGAATTCAGTACGATCGTCGGGAGATCTGCGACTTGAGATGCCCCAGCATGAGAGCAAATCCTACGATAAATCGTTTACAGTTCGAGCTATTCGACTGTGGAATGTACTTCCTCCGTCCATAAAACAAGCAAAGTCACTGGTCACGTTCAAGGCACGCGTGAGGGAGCATTATCTCTCCACACTGTAGTTCATTGCTGTTTCTTCACCTAGTGTCACCTATCTGTCATTGTATCTTGTTTCTAAATGTACTTATGTATGTATTAGTATATGTATATATGTATGAATGTATGTATGTATATATGTGTGTATGTGTGTATGTGTGTATGTATGTATATAATTCTATATTAAAAGTAAATAAATTTGCTTTTTAATGTTTTTTTAAAATTCTCTATAAATTACATTTTTAAACACTACTTATAAAATAAAAATAATATTTAAAAATATAAAAAATAGGAGCCGACCAGTAGCGGGAGCATGGTCCAAGCTACCGGTGGTTAGGGCTCCAGAGACAGAAACCTTCTCACGATACGTGCCGATTCTAGGAGAACTGCCTTCTGTATCAGGCCCTTGATCCATCCACCTAACGCCAGCCTCCTAAGATGGATGTCGAGGCTTTTAGGGATTAACCCATTGGCCGACACGACTATCGGCACAATGATAGCCGAATCCACACTCCACATGTCGACGACCTCGTGAGCTAAGTCTAGATATTTTATTTGTTTATCTTTCTCAGCTTTCACGAGGTTCTCGTCATGGGGAATGGTGACATCGATTATCATAGTGCGGCGTACTTATCGGTCTATCACCACTATGTCAGGTTTATTGGCTACAATAGTCCTGTCAGTAATGATAGATCGGTCCCAGTACAATGTGATATGGTCATTTTCCAGAACTGGGTCGGGCACATACTAAACTTGTAGTACGGTACGGTGTAAAGCAAGTTGCTGATGGATAATCTTGGCTACTTGATTATGCCTATGCAAATATTCACTGTTAGGCAAACGACCACAACCAGAAATTATATGTCTAATGGATTCACCAGGACTATGACATGCCCGACATTATTATTATTTACATATATTTATTTAAAATTCTCTATAAATTACATTTTTAAACACTACTTATAAAATAAAAATAATATTTAAAAATATAAAAAATAGGAGCCGACCAGTAGCAGGAGCATGGTCCAAGCTACCGGTGGTTAGGGCTCCAGAGACAGAAACCTCCTCACGATACGTGCCGTTTCTAGGAGAACTGCCTTCTGTATCAGGCCCTTGATCCATCCACCTAACGCCAGCCTCCTAAGATGGATGTCGAGGCTTTTAGGGATTAACCCATTGGCCGACACGACTATCGGCACAATGATAGCCGAATCCACACTCCACATGTCGACAACCTCGTGAGCTAAGTCTAGATATTTTATTTGTTTATCTTTCTCAGCTTTCACGAGGTTCTCGTCATGGGGAATGGTGACATCGATTATCATCGTGCGGCGTACTTGTCGGTCTATCACCACTATGTCAGGTTTATTGGCTACAATAGTCCTGTCAGTAATGATAGACCGGTCCCAGTACAATGTGATATGGTCATTTTCCAGAACTGGGTCGGGCACATACTTGTAGTACGGTACCTCAGATTCAACAAGTCGATAGTGTAAAGCAAGTTGCTGATGGATAATCTTGGCTACTTGATTATGCCTATGCAAATATTCACTGTTAGCCAAACGACCACAACCAGAAATTATATGTCTAATGGATTCACCAGGTCTATGACATGCCCGACATATGTCAATCGTCCCATCCTTAATTATATATTTCCGATAGTTGTTCGTAAGGATAACTTCGTCCATTATTGCACAGACAAATCCTTCAGTTTCTCCAAAGAGATTACTGAATCGTAGCCAAGACACGGACGCTAGAAAATCTACACTGGGCCCATGAAGGGCCCGGAAGAAGCGTCCATGGAGCTCCTTGCTATGCCATACCTTCTTGCGATCATTGACGCTTAGTACCACAGGTCTGCGCCAGTTCTCTTTTGCCAAGGATAGCGGAGTGAATCCATTGTCCACCGCTGCTACTTCTCGATGCATACCCTCGTTGACTTTCAGGAAATATTCCCTGAGGCTGCACACCTCACGGTTGTGAAGGGTCTTAGCATTTAATAAGCCTCGACCACCACACTTCCGCGGGATGTACAACCTCATGACCGACGAACGAGGGTGATGCATGCGATTTGCAGTCAGCAGGGTCCGGACTCGCCTATCCAGGGTGTCAAGTTCAGTCTGAGTCCACTTGAGTATACCAAAAGAATACATTAGGACTGGCATGACCCAACCGTTAAAGGCTCGCACCTTGTTTCCGCCTGATAAGGAACTTTTCAGTACCTTATTCAGGCGACAAAAAAAGCGCTCCTGTAACGATTGCTTCATGTCCGGTCCATTAATGCCTAATCCTTCTGACATACCCAGGTACTTGTATGTATCGTTTGCGGAGAGTGATCTCAGCTTTGTGAAATCTGAGAGTTCTAGACCCTCAGATTCCACAATCCCTCCTCGCTTTACATGCATGACCGCACACTTGTCTACTCCAAACTCCATTCTGATGGAACTACTAAATTTTTCAGTTATATTCAGTAGTTCCATCAGTTGTTTCTTGTTTGGCGCAAACAACTTGAGGTCATCCATGTAAAGTAAGTGGGATATAACTAGACCCCTTCTCCGCAAAGGATAGCCTAACCTTGAATCCTCCAGTAGAGTACTTAGAGGATTCAAGGCCAAGCAGAACCATAGTGGGCTCAGGCTGTCACCCTGGAATATTCCTCGTACTATCCTTACAGGTTCTTCATTCCCTTGGATTTGTCTACATCCCGGATAGCAAAGCACAGTGCTCCACTGCCTCATACACGACTCCAAGAAGGCGCGTAAAGTTGCATCTATTTTATACAACTCCAGCACCTTCAGGAGCCATGTATGTGGCACAGAATCATATGCTTTTTTGTAGTCTATCCAGCATGTAGACAAATCTTTTCGGGACCGACGAACCTGTTGGCTAACAACCATATCAATGAGGAGTAGCTCCTTAGTTCCACGAGACCCCTCCCTACATCCATTTTGAGATACAGACATGATGGAATTTTTTTCAATATGTTTTGTTATTTTTGTCCTCAAAATGGATGTAAGAAGTTTATAGACCGTTGGTAAACATGTGATTGGTCTATAATTTTTGGGCTCAGTGGAACTACCTGATTTATGGAGCAGGTGGGTAACTCCTGTTGTTAGAAATTGTGGTAACGACCCAGTTTCCAAAGCTGCCTGGAAGTGTAATGCTAAGCGAACGTGTGAACTTTTGATCCATTTAATCCAGAAATTGTGCAGTCCGTCCGGCCCCGGTGATTTCCAATTCGGGACCGAACAGGCTGCACTGGCTACATCAGAGGAGGTAATTACTACCTCCTCCATCTCTGGTATAGTCTCACACCTTCGCTTAACATCAAACATCCAGTCACCTTCCGTATGGCTAACAGGCACCGACCAGATGTTGCGCCAAAATGTGTTAGTGGCATCATCATCCGGTCGCCGCCCGTCAGCCACATCTTGGTTGGATCGTTCCCAATCTCTGTATACCCACCTCTGATCTCTTTGGAACATGCGATTCTGAGTATAGCGCTCCACTCTTTTTTTGTACCTTCTAATTCGGTTTGCCCAATTATTTTTATTTACAACAATCATAATTTATATAACTACATAAATATTTACAACTTAAAATTAACTACAACTAAACTATTAAACTACACTACGTTTGCCCATGCATAAACTTTCTGCTTCAGGAAGTCGATGCGCTCTGTAACACGCGACAGGTATTCATGAGGACTGATTTCAGTCCCCATAAATGCACGTCTTACAAAGCGCATCACTCTAGGGCGAGTATTGCCCTCCCTGAAGCAGGATAGTTTGCCAATGAGTACCCTGGCCTCACTGATACGACGTTCTATCCTATACTGCCAGGCAGGTACTGCTGGTTTTGGTCGGACTGCTGCGTCAAGATTTGGGAATCTGACGTTAGCCACTCGACAAGCAGCTACCGCCCCACAGTACAAGATTGAGTGTGTATCATAGAGGTTTTCGCTACTCTCAAAATATTTTTTAAGTAGCGAATCCAAGGCACTCACCAGCGCCCTATTTTTTCTACACATGGGCAAACGTGGTAATTTCGGTCTTAAATTACTAGGAGCAAGTCTGTACTCACGAACCGCATCCTCCAAAGCACTCCTCAGTCGTTCATTGCACTGAGTACTCACTTGTTCAACCCTGTCATCCTCCACTCCAACGATAGGGGTGGTTGGCGTCACAAATTGTGACACTACAGATGTTTGTGCCACCGATTGTGGTGGTGCGGGGACGACACGATTGCGCAGTGCTTCTAGACGTAGCCGATCAAGCGCAGCCTCATCCAATCTGCGATTGCGTTGGATGACCCGCCCCTGATCCGACAGTCGTTGGGCCGAGACGCTGATAGATGGCTCAAGAACCTGAAACATAGACAGCATCCTTTCACGGTACGCAGTGAGGTTAGTCCCTCCCTCTGTAGCACCGTAGTACGAGCGCATGACGTTCTCATTTATGGTTTGAGACCATTTCATGCGCCGCACACATTACACATTATATTATTATTATTTTTGGTAGTTTACTTTTTCTCAGCTCTGAAAGCTGGTATTCACCTACATTCACGGGCCAGGGCCAAGTGAATATAGGGTGTGGTGTGTAATTATGTGTTTGTAGTGTCTTCTTCCAACTGCATAAACTTTCGGACTATCCTGCATGTGTTTAATATGGCTGCTTTCTGTAGTGTAATATAGGTAGTATCTTTTAGGTCTATGAGTTTCAGGCTATTGTGCAGGTGCTTGGGTATCACACCCGTGGTGGAGACAACAATAGGGACTATATACACTTTTTCTTGTCTCCATATCCTAGCGACTTCTTCTTTTAATTCTGCATATTTACTTATTTTTTCTCCAATAGTTTTTAATAAATTGTAAGTATTTGGAACTGCAATATCTATTAAGTATGTAATGTTATTTATTTTATCTCGTAGGGTTATGTCAGGTCTATTGTAATGGATGGTTCTGTCTGTTAGAATGGCTCGATCGTAGTATAGTTTGTGTGTGGTATTTTCTAATACGTTTTCTGGTATGTACTTATAATAAGGTGTGTTTGTGTCCTGTATGAGTTTATGTTTGATTGCTAGGTTCTGATGGATGATGTTTGCTAGTTGATTATGTCTGTGAGTGTAGTCTGTTTGAGTAAGTGTTGTGCATGCTCCTGTAATGTGTTGAATGGTCTCTGGCTGGGTGTGACATTTGCGGCATTTATTATTATTTTTGGTAGTTTACTTTTTCTCAGCTCTGAAAGCTGGTATTCACCTACATTCACGGGCCAGGGCCAAGTGAATATAGGGTGTGGTGTGTAATTATGTGTTTGTAGTGTCTTCTTCCAACTGCATAAACTTTCGGACTATCCTGCATGTGTTTAATATGGCTGCTTTCTGTAGTGTAATATAGGTAGTATCTTTTAGGTCTATGAGTTTCAGGCTATTGTGCAGGTGCTTGGGTATCACACCCGTGGTGGAGACAACAATAGGGACTATATACACTTTTTCTTGTCTCCATATCCTAGCGACTTCTTCTTTTAATTCTGCATATTTACTTATTTTTTCTCCAATAGTTTTTAATAAATTGTGAGTATTTGGAACTGCAATATCTATTAAGTATGTAATGTTATTTATTTTATCTCGTAGGGTTATGTCAGGTCTATTGTAGTGGATGGTTCTGTCTGTTAGAATGGCTCGATCGTAGTATAGTTTGTGTGTGGTATTTTCTAATACGTTTTCTGGTATGTACTTATAATAAGGTGTGTTTGTGTCCTGTATGAGTTTATGTTTGATTGCTAGGTTCTGATGGATGATGTTTGCTAGTTGATTATGTCTGTGAGTGTAGTCTGTTTGAGTAAGTGTTGTGCATGCTCCTGTAATGTGTTGAATGGTCTCTGGCTGGGTGTGACATTTGCGGCATTTGTCGTTTGTAATTGTAGGGTCCTTGATGATAAATTTTCTATAATTTTTCGTATTAATTATCTGGTCTTGTATAGCAATTACAAATCCTTCGGTTTCCGGAAATAAATTACCTACTTTAAGCCATTTATTGGAAGCTATTGTGTCTATATGTGCCTGTTCAAGGTCATGAGGGTGACGGCCGTGTAATACTTTCTTCTTCCAGTCTTCTAATTTTTGTGTCTGTGGGTCGTTGTTAACGTCGTATGCTAGGTTTGGTTCATGTAAGTTGAGGGGTGTGTAGTTGGCGTCGCTTGTAACGATGGCTTTGTGTATGTTGCTTGTATTGGATTTTGCGTGGAAAAATAATTTTAATTTTATGATCTGTTTCTGCCAAAGGTGGTGGATATCTATAAGGCCTCTCCCCCCATGTTGTCGCTTAATTGTTAACCTCTCTATTGCGGATTTGGGATGTAGGTTGTTATATTTGGTAAGTGTAGTGCGTGTACTTCTTTCTAATTGGTAGATGTCAGTTTTCGACCAATTAATTACACCAAAGGAGTAGGTTAATATAGGGATCGCGTAGGTATTCAGTGCTTTTATCAAATGTTTACTAGATAGTTGAGTTTTACATAATGCGCTTACTCTATTTTTATATTCATTACATAAAGTGTTCTTAATTGTTTTATGATCTAACCCTTTGAGTTGTCTGTAACCTAAATATTTATAGAAGTCATCTGGTTCCATAGCAGTAATAACGTCCATATTGTCTATAGTATAGTCTCCTGGTTTAATTTTGCCGCGAATGATGTGTATTGTTTTGCATTTGTCCAACCCAAATCTCATATTAATGTCCCTGCTGAATTTTGTTGTAATATCTATTAGTGTTTTCATTTCTTTTTCCGTTTTTGAATATAACTTTATGTCATCCATATAGATAAGGTGGGAGATAGTGGTTATTTCTGTGGTGTTAGAAAGACAATAGCCGGCTTGGCTACAGTGAAGTAAGTGGGATAGAGGGTTAAGGGCGAGACAGAACCACATTGGGCTAAGGGAGTCGCCCTGGTAAATACCTTTTTTTATACTAATCTGTCGAGTTGTTACAGTATTATTGCGATAGTTTAATTGAAGAGTGGTTTTCCATTGTGACATTACATTTTTCAGAAATGTTATAATTGTGGGGCTTATTTTATAAATCTGTAATATTTGTATTAACCAGGAATGTGGGATGCTATCAAACGCTTTTTTATAATCGATGTAGGTGCAATGCAAATTTTTATTTTTCGTGGCAGCGTGTTTATGTATCACAGAGTCTATAACTAGTTGTTCCTTACAGCCCATGTGGCCCCGCCTGCATCCTTTTTGCTCTTCCGCTATTATGTTGTGTTGTTCTATATGTTTGTTGATTTTTGTAGTGATTGTGGATGTTATAATTTTGTACAATGTGGGTAGGCATGTGATGGGCCTGTATTGGGAAGGTTGTGATGTATACTGTGTTTTCGGCAGCATGTAAGTTATTCCAGTGGCAATGAATTCTGGTATGTTCTGTTTTCCTAAAATGATGTCCGTTATATTTTTAGCTAAAATTTTATGTAGGGATTCTAATTTTTTGTACCAATAATTATGTATCTTATCAATACCGGGCGACTTCCAGTTATGGAGTTTTGCGGTGATATTAGTTATATCAGACTCAGTAACCTCTACAAAGTCCATTTCTTCCAATGAACTCCATCTGGCTGCTTCGTCTGATATCCAATCTGATTTATCATTATGTTGTGCTTCATCTTCCCATATACCTGACCAAAATGCCTCGAGTTGTTCTGTTGTTGGTAATTCTATGTTAGTATCAGGTGTTGTTTGTGCTTTTGTTCGTAGATTTCTGTAAAAACTCTTTTCATTCATAGCAAATGTCGAATTATGAGTCCTGCGTTCTTGTGCTTTTTTGTACCGTTTTAGTCTATGGGATTTTAATGCCAATTTTTGTTTCAAAGTATCTAAAAATTCTTCCGGTTTCCTATTGTCTTTTTCGTGTCTCGTGTGTGTAGTGTATCTTTTGTTTCTGAATATAGCTTCTACTCTTTTAATTACTTTGTTTGAACGATTGTTATTTATGTATTGTGTTAATCTACTACAGTCTGCTCTAAGTTTCTCTATATCTCTTTCTAGCCTAATTTGCCATGCTGGCTTATTGTTAGTTTTACTTTTCGTGTTGCCTGTGTAATCCGTGATTTTATAATTCAATTCTTCAGAGATTACCAATGCTGTGCAGTAAATCAATGTGTGTACGTCTGTTAGTTTAGTGTCTTCAGTAGTATATTGGATGAGGATATTTTTGTTAAATATATTGACAAGTTGTTGTAGTTTTGGTGAGTACCTAAGCTTGGGCAGTTTAGGCCGTACTGCCGGGTTCATCCCGGAATATAAATTAAGTGTTGTTTTAAATGTATCGTGTAGTTGTTGTATATGTGCGTCAGATAGCAAATTTTGATGAATGTCAGCTTGAGTGTCAATATCATTTTCTATTGTTATAGTCAAGTTCTCAGTTTGTGTAGATGTATGTATGCTATGAGAGTGTGCTTGTGATTGATAGATTGAGAGAGTTTGAGTGTTAGATTCTGATTGAGTAGTAGGTGTTAGAGAGTACGAGGATGATTGTTCTTCTTGTATGTTTGGTGTTAATACGTTGTGATTGTTAATGTTTTCGACATTTTCTAATTCTAATTGTATGCGGACTTCTTCTTTTAACTGGTCTATCTCGCCTTGGGACAAAAGTTTGTTTCTAACTATAACTCTTCTTTGATCTGCAATTCTTTGTTCTGAGACTATAACATCTGGATATTGTTGAGAGAAAAGTTGATGCAGTTGTTGTCTGTATGTAGTCATGTCGGTCTCTAACTTTGTAATATGTAGGTAGGTTCGCATGATGAATAGGTTAACTTCTTTACTCCATCTCATGCGAACTCTTGTTTTTCCGGCCTTGGTGGACGCGGGTAAGAAGGTAGACACCTCCCGCGCAACAGTCAAGGTCGGATTCGTGTCAACTGTGTTCAAATTAGCAATGGGAAGTGATGATGATAATATAGGGGACGATGGTAAAGATGGTGATGGTGACCTGGATGGTACGTATGATGCTGTGCTTGGACTGAACGGTTCTACAGGGGTGTTAGTCCTGTCCGTTAGTCTGCCACCATCGTCAGTGATATCGGCTGTAGTTTGTTTGTTGATGGGAGCCCGCCTGTTCAACTCCACACCACCGACGGATCGCATGCTGAAACACCCAGCATCAGCTCCAGGTGTGCCCCGGCGATCGCCCCCGGGCAGCGGCCCTATACGTTTCCTCTTTGAACGAGTCTCCATTTTGAATGGGTATCCAGAGCCACGTTAGCCACGCCAGTAATTTCGTAATCGTGTGTCCGCCCCCCACGTGATCAGATGGTCGATCAGGACGTGTGGTTGTTTAGGGGATTATTATTATTATTAATCAAGATCAATTAGTTTACAAAATACAATATCATTATACTATAATCCTTGCTGTCTGACGACTGGAGCAGCCCCTACGTGAGCAGTACACGGGTACAAATTGGTCACAACACAGTTCGGTGTCAAAACGTCCTCGTAATCCTCGCCGTGATGTCTGGCGCGGCGACAGCGCACCACTGTACTGAGACAATTATTTTATGTGTCGATGATGACTGTGGAAGATATAATGTTTTGGTATATATGTACGTTAATAATATAAATGTAATAAAAATAAATGACTTTTTGTGTAATCCATAGATTGTGGTTCCGGGTCTGGGTGTCATATGTATTTGAACTTGTATGTTTGTAAACGCACTCATAACACAGGAGGAAATTTGACCACGAGTTAAAAAAAATCTGAAAAAAAAATCAATTGCTGGTACCTTATTCCATACATCCGAAGGGTAGTTCATCTTACTTTCATTATTAATATCTCAAAGCAATAAATCACGTCGATGGGCCCCTCGATCACTAAGGAGGAAGCTGCCACAGAACTCCGCAACTTTTATTAAAACAAACTCCAAATAAATTCCCACCACTTGTCTTCGCGAGGGTTGCTAAAGACTCCGTCAAATATTAGACAGGTATTTAAATATCCCAACAAAATAGACGGAACCCATTAATCAGGAGCCCAGGTGCGTCGTAGGGCACCTAAAATTAGATGTACAAGGGCCCGAAGACGGGACCCTTGGGTACTCGTTATTTATAGGGACCAAACACGTGGCAGCCCCTCGTTTACATTTACACCGTGTACTCTCCTCTCGAGGAGTGTAATTTTGAAGGCTCACGGTTTATTAAAACCTTAATACGAACCAAATTGATATTCACCCTTTGGGCCGCACCCTGAGTGGTAATTGTAGATATACTCAAAGGTAACACAATACGGCGGCAGGAGGACTTTGTAGACATAACATTGGGGACATTACTGAAACACATGCTTACTATGAACTTGTTCATTTGCTTCTCAATGACATATATCACAACCGCTCTACTATGTTGTTCTAAATAAAAACAATAGTCATTGGTTTCGTTGTACTCAAGTAAAATTAATTCAGAACTCTTTATACTGCAATAATCTCGTTCCAAGTATTTTCCGAGCCATATCACTGAGCTGGTTAAACTACATCTAAATTTAAACGCAATCAAGTGGCATGTAGTTTCTAGAAGCGATTTTTACTTAAGATTCAGTAGCGGAGTGAACGTTGCCAAGTGCGGGCGCTTTGACGGCCAAGACATTGTTAGCCCGCGCCAAACGAGACAGTATTGCTATTACTCACAATGAGAACTCATGACTTCGGATGTAAAAAGAGATTGTTACGATCTTGTCCCAAAATAAAACAGTTTGTTAACCAAGCAGCTTGTGAGAAATGAAATAAAACGGTTTTTTTTCTCTAAGATCTTTATTTTATGCTGCACATTAATGAATATATCGCAATAAAAAACAAAGCAGTCTATTTCGTTAGCCATTATTGTCTTGCATTTAAGCGACTCGAATTTTAAAGGAAAATTAACTGAGTTAACGTTTAAAATTGCAATCACAAAATAAAACAATGAACAACGTTAGTAATAAGAGAATTCATTCCAATTCGAAATATTCTTGCAATGGTATTAATAAAAACAAGGGGAGCGTTCATTGTTCATCATTCAAAAATCATCCTTATGAACTGGCACCAGAAGTGTATTTTTTTGAATATTGCTTGCGACGTATCGACGATATCAATTAAAACATGGTAACAATCTCCATCCATCTGTAAGTAGCAACAAATGAGTGTATAATTGCAGTAATCTGTCCGTCCCGTGGGTCTGCCAGGCAATCAGCCGGCGACGCCCGCGGCCAGGCATTTGCATCACGAAGGACTACACTACTGAATATTAATACCGACTTGCAACACTTTGATATTTGGTGGATGGACCCAAGTTCTTGTCTACTACGAGAACACTATGTTCTGTCCCACTTTGACTCCTGATTTGTGACTTCTAAGTAAGTTACAACTTTGTTCCTACATTATACTGATACCGCCTACAACACACTGGGAATTATTTTTGAAGTTTGATTGTGATCGACTTTATATGCCGCGAAGGTCACGTATACCTCTACAGTTTACCTGCAAACTTTGCCACCCCGTCGGAAATTGCAGGCGTAATGCTAGAAGAGCGCGTTAGTTGCAAGCAGCACTAATTCGAGCCGTGTTAATGAGACCACCGAGTATAACACGCGCAGAATGTTCACTTACTATTATTTCACTGTTTTACATGAGTAGGTCTATTGACCTATGAGAATAGTTTGTATAGAAAAGTGCTCATGTAATCTCCCTCGCGATTGGTCGTGAGACACGAACATATTTTGGTCCAAGAGACACGAATGTATAGTGTATCACCTTCATATTTCGAAAATTCCCAATAAAATTGTTTCTTAATGATTATCATCAACATTCATTACAGAGTTGTATAGTGAGGAAGTATAATTTGCAATCATGAGTAATTAATTTTTTTATTCTGTGTGGTACTTCTGTTCCTTTACGTTATACCATCAGACGTCGGCGTCGGGTATCCTTTGACATACGTTTAACCTAGAAAGGAGAAAAAGCGTGAGGTTTGCACTCATACATAGATATGTATGAGTGCAAAACTCACACATCTGATGTGTGTGTGGCTTTGTGATGTGGTTCGTGTGGCGGCGACATCGCTCGAGCTGCATGTTTTGTCAAAAATGTTACTCGTCTCAAACTCTGTGTCATCTATTTACTAAATTATAACGTATCGTGTAGATCTTATATTACTTCTAGGAGACAGCTACAATTAAATTGTTTTTAGATTTTTACTAACCGCCCCGGAAAACTTCGTTCCGCCTAAAAAAAATTTTCTCACCAACCTTCCCCGGACAAAATTAGCCAAATCGGTTCAGTCGTTCTCGAGTTTTAGCGAGACTAACAGACGGAAATTCATTTCTATTTATGTAGATTTGCTAAAAACTATTTTTAAAGATTTTCTAAGGACTGCCTCGTTGGCTGAGTCGTCGCAAGTGTGACTGCCGGGCAAGGAGTTTCGGGTTCTATTCCCGGGTCGGGCAACGTATTACTGGCTTTTTAGAAAAAAATCTCAGTTGTAGCACGGAGTCTGGAATTGTGTCCGGTATTCGGTAATAGGCTCACCCCCCATTACATGGGAAAAGTGGGTGTTACATTGTACAGTGGCATAATGTGCACCTCTGCCTACCCCTTCCAGGAGAAAAGGCGTGATGTTATGTTATGTTATGTAGACTTGCTAAATTGAAAAATATAATAAAATCAACTTCAACATCCTTACATTATATCAAAAAGACAATACTCTTAAGGGTTGCAGTAAACCAATTACGTAACATTCCTAAAGTAAGCTGTAAGCGCTTAACCTTTTAACAAACGAGTGCATCCGAGACGGGCGAGTGGCAAGGATAGTAAGATAAAACGCTTGGCGTGTTCCGTCGCCGCAGCGCGCGCCAGTGGACCGAGCGAGTGGTGGCATGAGCTGCGCCTGCCGAGTTCCTGGCGCAAGTCACTCGACTGCGATACATTGCAATTACATATTTTGCATTTTATATGTTATGATGCAGATATTGCCTTAATTAAATCAATCGTTTGAATATAGATGCTTTTCTGTCTCATCTGGAACAAAAAAGTAACGATTTCTAGGTTCATAAGAATCAAATATGATAACTCAAATATATGATGTACTAACTAGTCCTTAGTAAATACTTTTCAATGAAGTACAGCAATCTATTAATCTGACAACACAACATACAATTACTGTATACCACACAGTGTATAGAGGTATGTTATTGACGTGACGTCAGTTGTAACGCTCCCCACACAATTGTGTTTACTCCTTAACAGATATCCGCGCCATTAAGTAATTATGTGATGAGCAGAGTTCAAAGTGCTGATTTATTGTAGTTGAGAGATATTAACGCTGTTTGCACTGATAGCTGAGGTGCTGTCACCGGGAACTGTAATGGTGTATGAGTAATATGTGGCTCAGAAACACTCACTCACTCGGAAACTAATATGTAGGTGTAGGGAGACTGAACTGCTGACACTAATATTCCCGGCGAAGTCGAACAGTGATAAATAATATTGATTGTTTTGATGTTTTGAAATGTGTTGATTGCAGGCATTTTAATTAGTGTCGTGGTGGCTCGGAGGTTTAAGACGCCCGCTTCTTATGCATGAGAGTGAAGGTTCGAAACCTACCAACGGCAAGCACCAATGTGACTTTTCCCGAGTTATATGTACTTTCCAAGATTATTCAGACACCACTGACAAACGGTGAAGGAAAACATCGTGAGGAAACCTGGACTTATAATTACTAATTATAAGTTTGAAATCGTCAACCCGCATTGAGCAAGCGTGGTGATTAATGTTCAAACCTTCTCTGTATGAGAAGAAGCTTTGCTCAGCAGTGGGCATTAAAGGCTGTTGATGTGTGATTTTAATTGAATCCATGCAAAATAGGAATGGCGATGGGTGGGGGATTAAGATGTTAATAAAAATATTGCTTGTGAGGTTGAGGCAAACGATGTTATGTTGAACGAATAAAACTTAACCATAGTATTGTGTTTATTACTTTTAACTTGCCTCATGGCTTTTACGTACAATATAGGTACTTGTAGACAGCCACTCGTATTTAAGCTGTGCACCCTCATGCTCCTAAATAAAGACAAAATGTCAATAGCTTGCATACGCAATGAGTATCCGATCCAACCCTGCACCCGCCACACCACCGCCGGCTCTAAAAATGAATTTTAATGGTCACTTAGACCGCTATGATGAAGACAACACGCCCGATCGCCCGCGGCTGCCACTCCCCCGCTATTCTATGTTTGAAGTTATTTCCACGGAGGGACGTTTTTGAGGCAGTTCGGAGGCCGCTTGAGTAAACGTCGCCCCGTCTGTCACTGATATGTGATGCTATTATACGTGCTGGCTCTTTTGTTTTACACTACCTACGACTTTATTGAGGTATTTGTGTTTCATGCATAACAAGAGGAAGACGTGACACATGAGACGGGACCCGCTACATGTGAAAGTACTCCACTGATTACACCTGGTAAATTCTCCAGTGTAAGTAATAATTTAAAATAATTATATTAGGCCAGGAACAAACGCTGCTCAAACAAGAGCCTTGACATTACCTATTTATAATTCCATTCTGAACATGTCACACACACTGCCAGACGCCACTTTATTTGAGTTTCATTTTGGAAATAGGCACATTTTATAAATCTTTCTTTGTATTGTATTTATAACGAATACAAACAGAAAGTCAGCAAACAGTACATTATACCATAACAAGCTCTTATAAAGTGATTCTGTGAACCAATCCGTAAGAAGATTTGAACAAACATAATGTCATCAATATTTTATAAGTTTCAGAACATTCACGATGTTATTTTGTGTACCTACGTGTGTGTGTGTGTGTGTGTGTGTTTCACGAAATAATAATTCCACTTGCTTATAGTGCCTACCGTCGGGTATCTGTAAATACTAGCCACCCACAATGTTTTGATACAAACAAAGGAATAAGCGATCATTAAAAATTACGTGGCATGTTTGCCAATCCGCTGCTGATACAAATAATTAAAGCAACAAAACGCAGAACAGAAGCTAAGCAACAAAAACTAGACATAACGAGGCGTCAAGTCAAGCACTCAGCTCTGTCGATAACAAGAGCGGGATGATAAATCCGCGTCAACTGTCGCGGCGTGACACGCGACCCGCGTCACTCCATTGTGTCATATTGACGCGCATTCACATCGCCGCTGAAGGGTTACGGTATTTTTGGATGTTCGATTTTTGGGGATCGTGTGCTATGATTTTTAAGCGGAGGACATATTGAAAGGTACCATGAATGTGTTACGTTTATGGAATTTGTGATTCATCGTTTTTGTTTACATATTTTAACAAAATGAAAATATTTCTTAGTCTACAGGCTACAAAATTATTTATTTTATGCATCTATTTTAGTCTTTGAATTTCATTAGTACCGTTAAAATTATAATTATAATCATCTAAAACTATAATATAAGATCTATGCACTTACTACAGTTTGTGGAAATTGGTATCATTACAGACAGGACGTCGTATGGCACGTCAATGCTTCTCATTCATTTTAATTTTCTGTAAGGTCATCGGGTCGTCCCTGTTTCTATGTCGTCGAGTCCTACAAAGTAATTTATTCGAGTCAATTGGGAAAGCAATAGGAAACGGTAATGTTCTGTAAGGCGAAGCAAATGACTTCTACTTGTTTACTGTATAAATTACCACATATTTTTCTTTCATTCCAGCGATACGACTGAGTATAATGAGGACAGCTACAAACGTAAACAAGGCTTAAGTGTGTAACATTCGGGACCTGAATGTTTTTTCTTACTGCAGAAAGTTTGCGTACATAAAAATTCAAGAAATACCAGGAGCGCAGCAGAAAGCAGGAGCGTCGGGAGAAATAAAAGTGATTCGAGCGTCGGGCGCTCAGGTGGCCACGATTTGAATTTTTAACGGCGACCGCCAGCCGCCATTACCGCGCCCCACCATCCCATCCGACCGCTAAATACTTCAAACTCTAATTGAATAAACGTGTCGTGAATTCAGTATAATCGACGAACGGCACCGATGAGACGGACGACGCTTCGTAATCCGATTGTCCGAGTTTTAAATTTATTTAGATTGCCGAAAGGATTTCCGAATATCCGCCGCACCCCGCCCCCTTCCAGCAAACGTCTAACAAGGGCCTTGTTTCACCAACTTCGGTTGAATATCAAAATATCAAATATTTCTTCCCCGTTACGTTTGTGTAATTACTTCGGTGTATTTTATATTAGCTCCAGCGACAGAGAAATTAAAATTTTAATAATTAACTTGTTATGACTTGTTTATAATTTAGATGAAGATTTGTTTCTGTGCATTCTGTGGCACCAAGTTACTGGCTGCCGTCAGATAACTTTATAAACGAATATCAAATATTTCCTTACTTGATTGAAGGTGTGCTCATTAAGCAACATGAACGAGGAAATGTTTTTCATAAAACTATAAATCTGAACTGTTTACCTGAAGTTAAAGTTAAAATTGTTAATTAAAAAGTAACGAAATATTTTACGAACTCAAATTTAAATATATGTAGGTAATCGTACGGTACGATGGAAAAACAGGGAAACTTATAAAATGATGTTCAGTGCGAGTGAGACATGTCCTCGAGCAGCACAATTTTTCAACCGTTATCTCTCCCATTCGCCGGCGCGGCTCGTCATCCGCAGACGACTAGATCTACATAATTGCAAAGATACGGCTCCACATCATTCATCTGGTGTCGGTGTTTGTATTCAAATCTGTGACCAAACTGCTATTAACCGTGGAAGCGGTGGCGGGGTCTGCCGTACCCCCGCCATTACCGTAATCTAGAAGACTGAGTTAATGGTAGTTCCCTCCCCTTCCGCGCCCACGCGCTATTCCGCATTCGTCCTCACTGATGTAAGACGACAATTTTAATGAGACACATCCAGTATCTTTGGTACGCATTACTAATGCTTTAGTTAAGTGCGAGTGCGGTCAATCCATTTGTATTCCTCTTACATTATTCATTTGAGTTATAAAATATTATTACACTTCTTCATTGGCGCTATTATTTTTGACGACGCACGCCATTGATTTATTTTCATAATAGGTACAATATTTTTTTAGAATTCTTTAAATAATAATAATAATATGCAATTGTGTTCAATCTGCGTTGTTAAATAGTCCGCGAATTTAATGCAAGGACCCGAGAGGTCTTTGAAAGTGGTCGATCGTTAAGCTGGTGCCGTAATACTAGTTCGATAAAACGACCACTGCAAAGCGATGAAATGCTGGCGACGTCAAAAGGAACCGGCGCGCGGCGGGACTGCACTGATACTAAAGCTTTTACGCTGAATTACTGAATTTTCTCAATAGATGCCGTGTCGTTAAACCCAACTTGAGTTATTCAATTTAATTAAAAAGTAAATATTTTGTAGATATTGCCCATAACTGAAATCGGAGAAACATTGCACCCTTACAGAATGTTAATTGAACTCAACATTTCGTTCAATATTATTATGAAGTCTCACTTAAAAACAGAAAAAAGGGATTTCCCTTCGAGTGGTTGCCGCAAAATTCCACATAAAATTGTAAATCTAAAATAAAATATAAGTAAAAGGAAAAATAATAATAAAATTTCAACTGGCTAAAAGTGATTTGGGGTGAATCCGCTCGGCATCGGGTAATAAAATTAACTCCCAATATAATATCATTTGTTTAGAGGAAACAAAATAAAAGAAACGAACTCATCGGCGCGCAAAGAGGGCGTGCTAGGTCTCACGGACCGCGGCGGCGGTACAAGCAGAGGCGGCACGCGGCCGCCGCGCTACGGGTACATAAATGGTATAAAATGTACATTGTAAATTAGCCCGATTATTAGAATAAAAATAAAAACTGAGAGCATTACAACTCTGTTTAAAATTATGTATGAAATAGTTCAGTTGCTACTGCTGCTCTAATATTTAACCTGATAAAATAATTTAAAAGTTAAAGGAATCATAGTTCTACGTCCGCTGATCATTTGTACCACTCTAAAAAGCCGAAACACAGGGCAAGGGTGAAATAACGAGCTTACAGCTAAACAAAGGGAGGAGCGGGTTTTTTGCGGACACCCCGCCCCTACTCTAACCCGTCGGTCGCCACCCCGCCCCTGGTAGACGCTGGGCAGATGCTTAGCGCTTCACTCGTCTTACAGACTTTATTGACGATCAATTATACCGACGGTATCCACTGCTTTACTTACAAAGCTAATTCCGCTGACGACAAGATCTAACCCTTTTTCTTTTTTTCTGATAATTGAATAATATTTACATGATTTCATTTATGTATTTCGTAGTTTTGATAAAAGAAATGAGACAACGATGTATGATATGAAATCGTGAGTATTTAGATACACATCATCTAAATATACCATAGCGTTATAACGTTGTATGTCGTGAATATATTAACAAAGCACAATAAAATTAATGTCAAGAGAATTATTAACAGATAGATTAAAATTCTATGTAAATTATTTCAACATAACATAACATCACGCCTTTTTATCCCCGAAGGGGTAGGCAGAGGTGCACATTACGGAACTTAATGCCACTGTACAATGTAACACCCACTTTTCACTATTTATGTTACGAGTCCCATGTAATAGGGGTGAGCCTATTGCCATATACCGGGCACATTTCCAGACTCCGTGCTACTACTGAGAATTTTTAAAAACCCAGTAATACTTTGCCCGACCCGGGAATCGAACCCGAGACCCCTTGCCCGGCAGTCGCACTTGCGACCACTCGGCCAACGAGGCAGTCAGTAAATTATTTCATTAATTTTAAAAAAGAAAATTATATACAACTGTAAGTACCTACATTTCTGTTTGTAAGTAGACTAAAAGAAATCTTCGACGGTTAATTAAATACTTTCGAAGCAATGTTTTACCAAGCAGTGAGCAAACAACTTTTATTTCGTGACGTCCCGTGCCCCCGGCTAGAGTCGCCCTCCATTCACTTTAAACTAGAGGTAGGTACTAAAAAGAAAGCTACTAGAATCCTAAACGTTGGAAGAACCTAACGAAGTTTATATTAGACATGGCGCGGCTGAAACAAGGTTAGTGTACAATGAGAACAAAGAATTAGCTATACAATACGAGGCGGCCACGACACGCGAGATGTACAGAAAATCAAATCATGATGAAACACGACACACCAACGGAACCTTGTGAATGCAGCGCTTGGTGTACCCTTGTGTTATGATAATGTTCGTATAGTACACTTTGAAAGGAATCTTGAAATGTGTAGTAATTTTATATTTTATATTTCTACCTCTATCCTACGAAAGGATAATGCAAGAATCCACATAGATTTCACGCATGAAATGAAAAGGTGTATGTTTACATAACATAACATAACATCACGCCTTTTATCCCCGAAGGGGTAGGCAGAGGTGCACACAGAAGTAACACCCACTTTTCACTATTTATGTTATGAGTCCCATGTAATAGGGGTGAGCCTATTGCCATATACCGGGCACATTTCCAGACTCCGTGCTACTACTGAGAATTTTTTAAACCCAGTAATACTTTGCCCGACCCGGGAATCGAACCCGAGACCCCTTGCCTGGCAGTCGCACTCGCGACTACTCGGCCAACGAGGCAGTCGGTGTATGTTTTTTTTAAGAATTTTGAAAATTTGTCATTTTTGATGAACTTCGAAGAATCTGAGATTGAAATCAATATAAGTACACTATAATGTGTGTAACTGGTGTTTCGAGTTACAGAAATATCCTTCTGTGAGTAATTCTACAGTGTCTTGACTTATTCACTTATTTTCCACACAGGCCGCACGATGCAATAGTTAATTAACCCTCCAGGAACTAGAGGAAGCGATGCGCTGCGGTTACACTGACAGGTGGAGCGAGTTTAATCAAATGGATTTTTCTTTGAATTTTAATCAACTAAAGCTTGTATTAGGTTATTTTCTAGTGAATAATGACTTGTATTTATGACTTTTATCTCCGAAGGCATAGGCAGAGGTACACATTATGGCACTTAATGCCACTGTATAATGTAACACCCACTTTTCACTATTTCATATTATGAGTCCCATGTAATAGGGGGTGAGCTTTTTGTCATATACTGGGCACGATTGCAGAGTCCGTGCTACTGCTAAGATGTTTTTTAAAACCTAGTCATACTTTGCCCGACCTGGGTATCGCACCCGACACCCATTGCCTGGCAGTCGAACTTACCGTGCACCGCAAGGGAAAAAATATGGGTGCATTCATATTTTAAAATTACAATCAGCCACTAAGAGGTAACAACGACAATAGCAATTATCAAGCCACAAACACTAAGATGGGTGTTATGCCTCTTCAAAGAGAAAACCTTCATTCATTTGTACAAAATTTAAACCAATTCAGGAGTCTTCGTATCACCTGTGCAGATTATTCGCTGATCGCGGATTCAGTCCGCTTTCCGAGGTCTAGTTTGTCCACACCCCATTGTATCGAGGGAGTTCACATGCGACGCGACGCTTAGTTCCAGTTATCCACAACAAGGAATACTTTGACTATAGCTCTAATTATACTAGTAGGTACTTTAAATAATGTAACGTACAGGCTTGTTGTAGATGTTTTTGTTGAGTTGCCATATTTAAGTACCGTATTTATTGTTTCGAGATTCCAAATTCCGACAGTATAATAAAATATTTTGTAGACGTAGATTATGTCTCATTATCCATAATTTTTTTTTTAGAATTATCCGTTTGATCCCGTTATCCTGCTACATTGAGTCGGCGTGTTGTCACCGCGCGCTGGTTTAAGAAGCTAATTATCACTGGATTAGAGCAGCCAGCGAGTTAATTGTCTCGTTACTTGCCTAATTATATACGAAGTGGCTTTGTCTTTACACTGGAGATCGTGTTAGCAGGTTAAGTCGAGTCTTAGCATTGAACCTATTTGAGGCTACAGACATTACAAACCAGACGACGGCGACGGCCTTGCGCCTGCCTGTGTAGACTAGACACATCTAAGTTCTTAGTACGTCAGTATAAAAAGCAAGGTCGTTTGCTATGATAGTTTTGCTTTAACATTTAAAATATATAGAATAAATGATAGAACAAGAACATTTCAACAAAATCAGTTTAGTAAAGAACATAACACCACGTGAAAATATCTTGTCACTGCAACTTCTTAACTTTCACTGTCAACAAAACGTCCAATGAATAAAACATACAAAGTTGAAACACGACCCGAAAGATATTCGAAGGTAGTGACGCGTTGGGTCGCCGGCCGCCGGACCGGGCCGCACCGGGCCACCGCCGGTCGTCCGGCGCATCGCGCTCAATAGCCCGCCAACCTATAAAGAAGGTCTTATTTTCTCGTTAAGATACATAAGCTAGGCCCTCTATACGTGACGCCGACACTGCCTGCCACTCGGATTTAGGATAATACTGTATGAGTATTGACAGGATTTAGGTTCACAATTGAGGACTAGAGTCTAATACATATTTTAAGAGAACATTTTGAAATAGCTTTATGTATGATGGATTACCTACAGGGCACCTTTTTGCCATTCAACATAATCCAGTCAAAATTGAAGCATTCATATCAGCCAATATCTAAAAAGCTATTTGCGAAACTTAAATGAGTTAAGTACAAACAGATTGTGTTCAAAGTATTATTAGTTAGAACAATCTCTTTGACTTAATTAATTTTCAATTATGAAGAAGGTTTTCGATTTGAAACTGCAGCAGCAACTTCCAGTTCCCAGGAACAATATGCTGAGTTTAGTAACAGTACTCAATCTTAGGAAGGGTCCTGATTCGTTTCCCCCTCGGTCCGTGGATTGCAGTTGATCACCGTCCCCTGTCACGTCGTTGGCCATAAAGCCAGTAGGCTCGGCAGTAATGACACTATAACCAAGATCGTAGCCGGCGAGAGCGAGTCAAGTGGTAATAGCTCACATCTGCCGCCGATCGTGGCCGTGTGACGCCGTACGCACCCGACATAAGAAACTGAAACGTTCTCCCATTTGTAGAGGTGCCCCCGACTTACGAGGTGTGAACCTGAACGGTCATCACACCTACATACGCAGAATGTATAAAATATTTTCTCAATCCACTCAATCTAAATGAAAATAAATGTACTAGTCGCTCAATAACTCGTTAAAGTCAACTCGATCTCGATCAAACAGCTGGATACTGTCTCACAGTTTAATGCATAAAATATGATTCAATAATTAATTGATTTATTATAGGATTTGCTTTATTTATGCATAGCTACAAACGACACGAAATAGTTGCATCCACAGTGATTTGCAGTTCCAATCATCGATATTATTCGACAGTTTACAACGCACACATAAATAATTTAAACGCTAGAGTTTGCCTACATATTTACACAAGTTCTTTATAACAGCTCTACGACGTCGCGTACTAAGTTGACATCATAATAAAATATATTTCAATCAGATTGCAATAACATAAAGCTGAGTAAGTAAGTAGTGGAGCGCTCGCTGCTCACCCCCGCGCGAGCTCCTGCTACGAATACAATCAGCGGCGGCTCTCTAAATCACGTGAGACATTAAGTTTACACGCAGCAGGAGATCACAGCAATCCCATTGAGATGGAACCCCATGCTCAATAGTTTTTACTTTAATGCCATTAAGGGGATGCAAAAAAGAAAGTGTGTAAGTTCTTCATGATACGTTTGAGTGTTTGGAGTTCCGCCAAATTCTTGAGATAAATAGCGCGACGATTCAAAGGAAATGTTTTGACTCTTGTAAGACCATTCGGCGGCGCACTCGGTCCGGCCTTAATTCGATTATAAATAGTTGTCGACCTTGTTGTCAAACTTGTTTCCAATATATCTATTGTAACTAAGTTACAATCTGAACTGCTTTCGTAAAGTTTATTCAAATTTATTTAGTGTCAAACAAGGTTATTGTTGAATTGCTCAGCCGCCGCATGCGAGCTCTTCGTCTCACAAAGAATTTGTTCTTTGCGAATTGAATCGAGTTCGAGAAATTTCCAGACAAGAAAATGTTATCGCATAAAGTATTTGAAGCGTCTATTTTGTATTCTATCATTTTGTTCTGTTTCGGAGCCTTTATTTTGAAGCGTGTGAGCTTTAGGTACAACCCTAATGTGATAGAGATGAATTATGTTTTTAACTTAATATACTCACCTCAAAGGCATTTAGGTCTCCCGAAGGATTCGTATATAAATCAAATAACTTGAATATATTTTTATTACTCTTCGGTTTTTATTTTTTTTATTATTACTGAGTTATAAGTATTACGGAGATGTTTGAATTATAATTTAATTCAAATATTTATCCAATTCAGATCTTCGATGAACCAAACGGGTATCGATAACAAAGGGCCCAAACACTTAGATAAACCCTAACACTTTTAAGAGTTGACACTGATACCCTCAGATTTATGAGTGCAGATACCCTCCTCAGTGGAGTCGCCCTCTCGAGGCTCCCCTAACGATGTTAAGGAAATCGTCAGTTACTGCCGAGTTCGCGATTGATACGAATAACGTTTGCTGGACTATAACAAAGTTAGCAGTTTTATTTGAATTATGAATTTTCGTGATTGCTCTTACTGAGTTTATCAGAAAGAGTGTTCTTGAGAAGACTCGTTTATATTGACGACGTAATAGTTTTATGAAGTAGTTTACTGGACTCTATAGTGATCAAATCGGTACTTGACGTCAATGGGAGATTTTGTGGGAGTAAACAAACATTATGGGGGGCTCTGGTTATTATGTGATACGCAACTTGAGATAAATGACTGGATTAGATACAAAAGACACAAACGCAGGTTACAAATGAAATATCTTATACATATCAGCTTTGAGAACTTGATTAATTTAGTGATAACACAAAACCTACACACATGTTCAATTTAAGGGCAAATTAAGTTGGCAAAATGTTGTTATTAAAAGCCGTAGCGCGGCGGGCGGCGGCGGGCGGCGGCGGCGGCGGCGGCGCTGGGCGGCGCTGGAGGGCAGAGTGTAGTCTGTGCGGGCCGCGGTACATGTCGCCCAATTAACTAGGCCTGGGCTTTTTGTTAATTACCGCCGTTTGTTGTGTGTAAGGCAAAGGGATGTTTAAGATATAATAATTAAGGATAAGGTGGATCCCAGACCGCCACTCCTGTCAAAAAGAAAATGGTATAGGGCACACATTATTATCTCTTTTGGAATACTCTCAGCACGGACTGAAAATCAAATGAATATTCTAAAAAAATGCTTTAAATATCAAAATCTTAAAAAAATGTTTCATCTCGATGTTTAATCTGTACCTAATCTTCTTGCTGCAGAATGTAAATATATAAATACGCTGTTTTATATTTTATTAGCTTGTTATCCGGGCATAACCGGAGGAGACTCGCCGGTAATACCAACCGCTGCTGCGCAGTAATCACTTGATCTTTTACCGCGCCCGGTAAAAGTATAATACTTACTGCTTATTTAAACAGTAAAAATGTTGATCCCTGCTAAGTAGTAAGGATCAACATTTTCTTAGAGAGTATTTATAACTTTGAGTTTTAAAGATCAGACAATTTTGAAGGAGTTTTTATTCAGTGGCACTGACACACTAACTTACTTACTAACTGACTGCCTCGTTGGCCGAGTGGTCGCAAGTGCGACTGCCGGGCAAGGGGTCTCGGGTTCGATTCCCGGGTCGGGCAAAGTATTACTGGGTTTTAAAAAATTCTCAGTAGTAGCACGGAGTCTGGAAATGTGCCCGGTATATGGAAATAGGCTCACCCCCTTTATCATGGAACTCAGAACACAATTGAATAGTGAAAAGTGGGTATCACATTGTACTTAATGCCACTAAGTGCCGTAATGTGGACCGCTGCCTACTCCTTCGGGGTTAAAAGGCGAGATGCTATGGTATGTCTTAATAAATCCGCAAGTAATCCACTATTAGATCATAGCATTACTACTTTATAGCTCAGTAAGTGCTGAACAATTTTCATTAAAATAATTTCAAAGCTTCGTAGCTTTGTATGAGTGGAGTGCTCAGTAGTCGCGTCGTATTAATTAAGAACATTCCGCTACCTCCTCGCAGTGCTGGTGACCTGGTACCTACTCTCAATGGAACTTCTTATTGCTCTTTATTAAGCAACTAATGGTATTATTTTCATTACATTTGCACAATTCAGGTAGATTTACTCTTATTGTATTTTAAGTGTTTTCATTGTCTGTGAATATTATATTGTTGCTTTATATTGTTCAATGTCTCCGGGTGTCACCCGGGCCTGGTGATCTGTAACACAGGTTATACCTTTAACGGACACCAGTCTCTTAATTGTAACATAGTGAATAATTTGTATCCGTAGAGTATTTCTGAGAAAATGTAGATTTTTATTATTTATTTATTATTATCGCGTTTATTTGTTTCACTGCTTACTAATATCGCTGTTAGCCTGGTACCTCAACTCTGAATCCGACTACCTAGGTATCTAATTTTAACCTTTATTGAAATTCTCCTGTGCAAACCGATAATTTAAAAACGTTTAAACAATTTGCTTTTCTCAAATTGTTAACTCTCAATGATGGCACTGTATTTAAACTGTCATACACCAAGCGGTCACCGGTGACCGCAACCTATTGTTCTTTAATTGTGTCTATATTGACGGTGCTCGACGAGTTAATATGTACCCGATGTATGGAAGATAGGTGTTCCATTTTAATACATCTCTGTCTACCAATAATTCGACGAAATAAATGCATTCATTCGTTCAATATTGAGCCTTATATCTTTTAATACAAGTCTTCTATCTAAGCAACATCTCGACCCGAGGGGAATGATCATTACATAATTGTATATTCAGTACCCGTTGCAATTGTATTAGAAGTAACTCTTGGTATCTCAGCGCTCTCACAATTATACTCGCCGTACTAATCACAGCGTCCCGCGTCGACCCAGTCTCGTAGTCTCTCAGTCCCGTAGTCTCTCAGTCTTGAAGTCTCTCGGGATTTATTTCAATATATAGTTTTATTTATTACATAAAGAATAATGAGCGTTGGAGATCACTAGGGCATTGTTACTTAATTGAAGTTGGCAATCTATTTTAGCTGAACATTATTTGAACTTAACTCACTTAACTAAAAATACATGATTCCATTAACATGGATGATGCAATTACTTTCAGTTGACTGTGTTGAGATACATTTTAAAATGGTGTCTGGAAAGTTTTGGTTTTTCAGTAAGTTTTCTTTTACATGGATAACGAAAATGGATAGAATTCAGTGAAGCTTTAATACTAGTTCAGAACAATATAATTTTAACTATAAGAAACAAATCAAACACTAAGTACACTATAGCATTTGTTTAGCATAAAATGTC
Organism: Spodoptera picta; assembly: GCA_038387885.1. Lineage (NCBI taxonomy): Eukaryota > Metazoa > Arthropoda > Insecta > Lepidoptera > Noctuidae > Spodoptera > Spodoptera picta. The sequence goes on along the minus strand of JAZHFQ010000008.1, from coordinate 2,817,344 downwards.
GTACCTCCACAATTACAATTAACCAACAAAGCACAAATGGTGGGCGCCACAATCCGCGCCATTAATCTCTCTAACTAACCCCATTCCCGCAGTACGTACTAAGTAATAAACCACGATGGAAATGTACGACAAGAAAGAAACCTCACAAATTAAAACATTTCAAGTAACAAAGTGCTGGAAGCGAAGTAAGCGAACAATAAAAAGCGCGGCGCATTAACAGTAGAGAAAACAATTGAAAGCTAAAAAACGGTCGAGTGCGTGGTTGGAGCGCAGCCAGCGACCGCTCAGCGGTTCCAAGAAACATAGCCCTAGTATTGAGAATAAATGCCCCTTTGTATGTATCGCTGTCGAGCGCTGCACAGCGCTGCACTCGCTGCAAGTATCAAGTGGCACCGGATCTTGTTTATTGTGATACGACTACATTTCATTGTGAGCTGCGAGCGAGCGTTTCAGAGATCCGTCACTAATCACATTGGCATTTCCTGAAGTTCACGTAAATCCTCAATTTTGTGCTTTACATACATCGAATCAAGATCAGACAATCTAAGAATTGACCTTCTAGTGACCTCTATACTAATGGAACTGTCCAAATAAATGAACTTTATTTAACTAGATGTATATTTAAGAGACAACATTAATAACCTTATCTAATCGGATTACCGAAACATTTATGCAAAAATTATGTATTAAACACTAATGGTGTTCCATTAGCGCCTACATATTAAATCATTGTTAAATTCTGGAACAAACCTCGGTCGCTAAATAGTTTCTGTTTGCACATAATCAGGGCCGCCGCATAGAACGGAGTGTGTCTGTGAGTCGCGCTGTGTTGCAAGTTGTCGGTGTAATTGCAGAGCGCAGCCCTAATGAAACGGTGTAGTATTAAAATTGAGTTAGCTACAGGGTGCGCCACTCAGCTAAATGTAAGCAAAAATTATGGCGTCCCCAGAGCTAGCGTTTATTGTTGATCATCGCAATGTAGCGTCGCTGCATATTTTAACAGCAGTTAGGTTGGGGGAAGTTGGGGATTTATACTGTAGTTGGTGACTTACTTGTACCTGTTTTAAATGATGTTAATATATGAGGAGTATTAAGTAAAATGTTTTTGTTATGGGATAAACCGGTAAGCAAGCGGACGAATCACCTGATGATAAGCAATCGGCGTCGCCCATGGACACCTGGAACACCAGAGGCGTTACAAGTGTGTTACCGGCCTTTTCGGGATTAGGAATTTGAATATTGTTGGGGATGCAGGGATTGGGAAGAGGGTGAGGGGGAATTGGGCCTACGGTAACCCACACGACGAAACACAACGCAAGCGTTGTTTCACATTGGTTTTCAGTGAGGCCGTGGTATCACTCCGGTCGGGCCGGCCTATTCGTGTGGAAGCACATACTTAAAACATCTGATTACAGTTGCATATCTGTTAAGAGTATAAATTGCATGCAGATGTGTTTTTTTAAGGATACGTAGTGAATTGTCTGTGAAACTAGAGTGTAGCGAGATGGTCGGTACATTTCAATTAACAAACAGCTTTGTATAAAATTACAATTCTACTTCGAAACTCTCTTGAGATAGCATTAAATGATTAGCTTCAAAACATTATCATTATTAGAATTGAATAATTCACAAAGTGAGTGAGCAGACGATATGGTCGCGACGATATGGCTGAGGGAGCAAGGTACAACGTTCTACATCCGTGTGACGTAATGCTGACTGCCACTGAGTGCCGCTGAATATTTTATACGAAGCCTTGCGTGAGCTCGCCGCGTTTAAAATCACTCGTATTTTATCTCAACTTCGGTCGTTTTCAATAAGATTACGAATATCGTTGTACGTAACCTACGACTGTAAATTTATTTTATTAAATTGGGTATTTAGTCTACAGAATGGGTAAGTTAAGTTACTGATAAGAAATGAATACGTGGAAAAAAAGGATGCTCACATAGCTGGGAGATAATGCCTACAGTCTGCGTACAAAAACTCGAACAATGATCAACGTTAGTATCTCCAATTACTCACCAGACCAGATTTCTTCCCCACAAAGGGTGAGGCTAGAACAAAACCCGCCCCACACCTATACCTACACCAAATCACCTATTGAAACACTCCCTTTGTAACTCGCGGAGACTAGGGCAACCGCACAAAACGCACCGAGAATCGATAAAAACTTGGCTTTCTCGATACCGATTGTTAGACGTGACGGCCAGAAAATACTTTTTTATTTTCTTACGCCGCACACAAACCCGTGTCAGTTGGACGGAACGGTTATTCGCATCGAAAGAATCGATGAATACTTATGGGTAATGTTCTATATATTTTGATACAATAATCTAGAAGATACATTCGTTTCAAATTTCCCTGCGAGATACAGGTAGACAGTCGGGTGAGAGTAGACAAGACACGAAACAATTCTCATAAATAATAACACGCTGTAAGTTAGGACGTCACTTTAGGCAGGTAACACATTCAGCTAAAAGTGTGTCCCAGCGCGAACATTCGCGCAATCTGTCACGTGAATACTTTATGTCAACGAACATGGCTCGCTCGCGTCATGCTGACGTCGCGTCGCAAAGCTCTTACACACACCAAACAACTTGAACAATTTTGTAAATCCGCACCAACGAGGGATATTACTAGCAGGTAAGAGTTTCACAGATAACAACCTATGGGAATCAGACCGCAATCATTTGCCATCGTCTGAAAAGTCGAAAATGTTCGCCCTCCGTAACCTTTGGATTCACGGTCCGCCGGTGTAACCAAGATTATGTAAATTTTTGGTTCACTCCGCTATTGTAGACCCTAATCTTAGTCCCCGGAGGGCGGGGGCTTAGAGGGCAGCCCTCCCGGCCGGAGGGAACGCGTTCAATAGTAATTCTATAAATCAATCGGTTCGAACAATTTTTGTTTTGTTTGCGACAGTGGCACTGAGACTGTCGAGCGTCGCGTGGCTATGAGTTATTATTCTTAACTCAGATGTACCTTAGACAGTTCTGAAATATTACGTAACCTGGATTCTGAAGAAACAAACACGAATGTGTTGGCTAAATATTTCTGGGGACTTATACTTTATATGCAATTAGGTAATCTAAATTCCAGTAAGCTTTCGACTTAATAAACAGAGTGGAAGTAGTGGGCTTGTTTTATGCATGAGCTCGCGTCCTGCCATTATAACAGTTACTGCCGCCGCCGCCGCTGTTGTTGTGCCCTCAGCTCTAAGTTTATGTACTGCTGCCAGTGTCACTCACTACTCTGGCAGAACTTGTCTATTACTCCACCTGTAACCGCTGCTGTATAACTATCGCAGTGTCCACATAAATGTAAGTTTTAACTTGGCACGAAGCAAATATTTGAAGTGATGTCTCTTTTTGAAATATTAATTTATTGCGGCTTGTGATCTTAATATACACTCACACCGCTTTAATGATAAAATAACAAGAACTCTAATACTTTTAATAACTTGGCAAACGATAACAATAGTAATAAAACAAAGCACTCGAAACGTAAAAAATTTTCGGCGTCATTGTACTGGGAACTTTTATCTCGGAATATAATTTCGCTAACATCACCTCGAGCTCGGCTCCGTGTACCGGCGCGGCGTGGTGTACTATGGCGTCGGCGTCGCTCTAAACAAAACAATAAAGCCGTAGCTTTTATGATTTCTCACATAGTTGATTCCATTATTTTTATGTCGGTACGCGGCGCGGCCTCGTCCTTACGGGGATTTCATCAAGATTTTGCCAAGTTAACTCAATAGGTACCCTTGCGGGGGTCAATTCTGTAATGGGATTAAACGTTGACCCACATTCACTCTTAATAGGGGACCTAGAGTTGAGTAACACGATTTTTAGGGTCACGCCTGTCCTGAATTACGGACTTTGTTTTGCCACAATCAATGGCGCCTGGCGTTACGGTTTCATTTTATTGTAATTCTCGTGCTTTTATCCCTTCACTGTTTGTTACGAAAATGGTCTTGTTTATTTTTATAACGATACGAAATATATTATTACACAATGCTTATAGGAATCGGTTGTAATCATGCCAGAAGCAAGCGGACTATTTCTGCATGATACTGGGGCTTTTCTCCGATAGGATTTTGCTCCAAAACAAAATAAATTGTAACAGTTGCATATTAAAATATCCAATTAGTTCCCTCCGCTACAATTCACTGTCAAAGTATCTTCAAAGTCCCCGTCTATCCCCATGCGTCCCCATAACTCCAATTCTTTCAAAGACTACCAATTGTCTCATTTCCATTTGTGAATAATTTTCGGCCCTTCTGGTCCCCTCTAATAAAACCCGCGGCACTCACATGGCAACCCTAATGAGTGAATGAGACAGCAACACTTTTATCCCTGTCTATATACGAGTCGTAGAAATCTTTCAGTAGTTAGTGGCGATGGCGACTAGTGCCGACTCGACCCACTTACGACAAACTTATTGTCACACAACTTTTATGCGGGATTTGAATTTGTGGAGCACGTTATCGCTGCCTTTGCGTTCCTTACATCAGCGATAGGAGCCGTGGATGTGAGCGTATTTATTATCATAGAATCGCTCTTATTCAACCGTTTCATACGAAAACGAAAGTATTACTCGAAACATTGTAAATGTCGAGCAAATTAGCAGACAGTACTGTTGTAGGGGGCATAAATAATCAATATTATAGGGTGCATGGGGGAGAATGTGTCGAAAGGTCACGTGTCAAATGTTACTCTATGACATTCTGGTATCAAGTTTTCAATCGATACTGTATTAAAAGTTAGTTGTGATCTTCTCTAACATTACGAAGGAAATTCCGAAAAGAGACTTTGATTAATGATAATGCTGATATTTCTTTTGATTTTATTGAATCTGGTACCAAAGTTTCACACATTATTATATAGCTAAAACAATATTGAATACTTGTACCTTTCTGGACATAAAATTCTCGTTAAGCAAAATATAAAATAATCCCTGTTATCCAATACAGAGCATTACTACTCAGAATGAATGCCTAAAGTCCCTTGCTCGGTTGCGAGCGGTCCTGGGAGACAGTTCATCAGTAAGTTGTTAATTTTATAATTGGCAGGCAAACGTCTCAGTGGACTATATCAGCACTTTTTATCAACCACTTACATAATTTGTTCAGCTCATCTTTAATGTTATAATTGGACGACGTTAATTGGAGATTTTTTGTAGCAAATTTAATTAGAAACAGAATTTTTTTCGCTTTCAACAGATTTTTTCTGGTCTTCGCTGCCTATTGAGTTGTGGTAATATTTATGGTAGTAGTATTATGGACACAAATTATGATGTTAGCTTTCAGCTACCTGGAAACATTAACAAAATTATTCGCCATTTATTTAAACACATGCTTCTGCCCGCGGTCCTATGGAATAAAAGTATATAATCTATCTCTGTTCCAAATTTCATCCCGATCCTTTCAGCAGTTTTGATGTGATTCACTAACGAAGAAACAAACAAACAAACATGCAAACTCACAAACTTTCGCATTTGTAATATTAGTAAGATAACAATCTGTCAATTTTACTGTAACTACAGTTAGAAATGTAATACCAATAAAAATGTGTACTAAAACTGACATAAATATCTACAATTAAATACCTAACAATGATTACAAACGTTATCCAACATAGATAAGATATTAGTCTGTACAGTTAGAGAACAAGATTCCTCAGCTAAGCTCGGAGTAGTACTGGGGGCGGGGAGGAGGCTGGCTCTGATTTATGTGCCACTGTACCCTACTTCTTACACACTTTTTATACTGCTGCCCCACTCCAGGAACCAACCGATATACAATACTGGAAGCACACAATACTCCTCGCGAAAATAATATCTCATTTTGTGTTATTTGTTGAAAAATACGTAGCTTTGTCTTGATGAATGACTTCATCACAATCACTACTAATTTTTTCTTTACTATAGCCTAGCTTACTTACATATATACTATGACTTATATTTAACATCAAGCTAGCATCGTGAACAATCAAATGCTATCCAATCCTTAAAGTCCAACAGAGACGATCCATCTCCACATATTATACACCATTTTGTCACTTCCATAGCCTCGGTATCATGGCTCCCCTCTAGGTAAGTATTCATCCTGAATTATGATCGTATTCTTCTGCCATTAGCTTCATAAACGGGCCATCGGGGGCTGGTAGTGATTCAATCCTGTTTGTCTCGTGTAGGCGATGCTTCACGTCGCCCCCTTGTTTGCGTGCTCCGCGTGAAATATGGACAACTAACTGAATCTGCTTATGTAGGTAACGACGTCCTACGGTAACGTTTACTTGTGAGGTATAGTGGTCCAAACAATAACAACTGAGTTTATTACACAATAACAATAATTCTAATAGTAGTTTAAAGAGTTTATAAAAAGCGATACCTTTCTTACAGAAAGAATAAGGGCCGATTTTCCAACGCCAGATAAATTGTAACTGTAATTGGGCCTCCGGTAACCTCACACACACGACGAAACACAACGCAAGCGTTGGTTCACGTCGGTTTTTTGTGAGGCCGTGGTATTTTTTTTTTTTTTTTTTTTAAGGGGGGAAAATCATCGAATGACTTCTCCCGCCTGGGTGAGGCGGGAGGGAGTGTCAGACTCTTACTGACTAAAAACCACCCCGTTCCTTCTCCTGCACGTCGAGCCGGAGCCCCGGTTACCCGTTAGGTTCTCCGCGACTCCGAATCGGCATCGGCCGTATTGGGCCCCATCTGTGGTGGTCTGATGGCTCTTTGAGGCGCGCGCGGAACGCGACGCGCCGTACGCTCGGGTCTGTTTCTGGTCGGACGGGGAGCCACCCATGCTCGCCGTCCGCAGGCCCGCGCTTACGGTGGCCGGAGATAGTCTCGCGATCCCCGACGCCCGGTGTGTCCTTCGCGATGGCTGGGTTGCGAGGAGGCAGCGCTTCGCTGCCTCACGCGTCCCGCCTCCTCCTTAGCTAGCATCACTGCTTCGCAAAAGGAGGAGACGGCATCCCAGTCCCCCTCGCTCCGCATCATGGCCCGCACTAGGCCCGGACGCGAGAGGTCGCCATCGCCGATCACTTCCCTGAGGACACGGCGGTGCTCAGCCCACGAAGGGCATTCTCCCACCGTGTGTTCCACCGTGTCCTCAGGGTCCACCGTGTCCTCAGGGGAGGCCGTGGTATAGCTCCGGTCGAGCCTGCCCATTCGTGACGAACCATGCTTAATGATTATCGATTATTGATAATAATGATTGATAGAAACATCGGCTCTAAATCGTATAAATGTGTAAGTTTATATATAAGGTAAGTAAAGAAACCAACAAAAAGATCTCAATAACTCAATTCCACTAACAAAAATATTTCACTTCTGTATAAAGGATAAAAGCGGATTCGAAAAATCCGTATCTAAAATTCCCGAGTAGTTTGTGTTGTATAGTGATGAGCCGGCTATTTGTCACCGCTTCAACACAATGGGCCCGTGTTTAGAGTTAACTCGCCAAACTATTTCGTGGGTCAGATTTCAAACCGCTATCATTCTATCGACACGGCTCAGCCCCGGACTATATTGTGGTTGACGGGAAATTGATGGCTCCTAACTACCTGCGAATATTCTAGTCCTAACTACACAGAAGTTAGCATGTCTGTAACTGTATCTACTAACTTATCCAAAACAGACGAAATTGTATCAATGTTGCCATCGCTCCTATCGTACATTTCACGCACGAGTTCATCTTTTTATTCACCTTGAACAAAAGCACCTAATTTCCCTTTTATTTCTACAAAATCATCAAAAACGTAATTAAAATCGAACCTGCGAAATTGCCGCCGCCACAAAACAGTGACCACTCAAATATAATCCAGTTTCTTAATCACTGAACCAAGATGTTCATTTACTAAAAATTTTACCGCACGCTATTTACACAAGGCTTTTGAGGTAAAAAATTCAACCCTTTATAGCCCATTTAAATGAAAGGCAATTAAAAGTTTTTCACTTCGCTCCTCGGGCCGCTTTGACGCGATCGACTTTTATTCTATGTATTTGCTGTTCGCAGAATTTTTACGAGTTCTCTTTGGCTTCAATTAAACTGACCTGATTAATGAGGACTAGCTCACCGCCGCACTGCACCGCACTCTGTTTACTTTCAATACATTGAAGGCGCGGTAATGTCTTCCTCCCCACGTCACATTCACTGGTTTTACGTAAGGTTTTCGATTTCTGTCGCGGGAAGCGTCGCTTTATTCATTACCAATTAAAATATACCATATAAAAGTTAAATATATTTCATATTTCTGACGAGTGTGATGTTATTCGTTAATAAATAATTACAAGAAAACAAGAAGACAATTATTGATCATTACTATGTGCTTATAAGAAACACGATCATCTAAGATGTGTGAACAATGCAAACTGGAATAGTCACTTAAATTCAAAGTTGTTACCTACTAAAGACTTTAAAAACAGTAAGTCGACAATCGCAGCTAATTCAATTAATCGACAATTACAAGCACCTGCCCACTAATCCGCAACTGAACTGTGATTTAGTTAACAAATCGTCCAACTATGGAGCGGCCGCGGGGAACAGTCGCCGCTCTAAACGTTTAAGTAGTGAGGTCTGCTCTCAATGGCTCGTGATCGCGCCCATTAGCCTCCATTGATTATGCGATAATTCCAACTGAGAATGGACTGTTATATAAATAACTTGTCTTTGTTCTAGTTTCGAGTTCGGCTCCACTTTGTTCCGAGTTCAACTCTGGGATGTTTGTTTTATTGTTTGGTTTAGAGAAATAGTTATATGGCAATAGGCTCACCCCCTATTACATGGGACTCATAACATAAATAGTGAAAAGTGGGTGTTACTTCTGTGTGCACCTCTGCCTACCCCTTCGGGGATAAAAGGCGTGATGTTATGATGATGAGAAATAGTTCGTGTTTTGTTTTTGTTCGCTTAATTGGTGTGGTTTGGGAATTGTGTAGACTTTCATGAGCGTTACGTGTGCCGTTATTCTAGATTTATTAGCTTCTAGTTCTCGTCAATGCTTAAGTAACTGGTTAATTTTGGAAACCGAGAGTACAAAAAAATTATCGTACCAGGTAATAAAGAAAGTAGAGAGTAACAATTATGTGAGCGTCGTTGGCTCATGTGTGAGCGAATGTCCTCCAATCTAGAGGTAACATCGTGTAAACTCGACTGCGCCGCTGCACAAATTAGTCTGGTCCGCCTTTCCCGTGCTCGGCCCGGGATCCCGTTGATGAACCGTGTTCACTCCCACCACTACTTGTGGTAATCACTTACCTAGTGGACATTCACCTGATGGGGAACTGTACTCCTTGCTACTGTTGAGAAATCTTAGGATTGAACTTGTTATCATTATGTTCTATTACAACTAGTTAACAACACAATATACTTCTGCCTGTGGCTTTACATGATTGTGTTACTAGGATACAAAAACCTGACGTCTTATTCTAAACATCAATCGGTCTTTGTATAATTCCATTCAGATCAGTCGAGGGTACTGTAACTTCTTGTGTGTATAAAGGTAACAGAATGTACGTTGTGTGTATGTGTGTGTATTTGGCTATAAAACAAACAGCTGTAATAGTGCAAGGTTTGCTCTGTACTTGGCTAAACTAGGTCGTGTTTGTCCTTCAACCTTTGAGCTGGGTCCTCTATCTGTGATGGGAATTATACGTCGTTGCCCGTGCAGCTTAGTGAGCTGTTTGGACGATGTGATTGGTGAATAATTGCTATTATAGAATTCCAGTTAAGAGACATTATGTAGGCTCCTAAGCAGGTCATTACTAAACGAAAAGTTTAATTTAGAAAATACAACGTGTCTTTAATACCAGGAGCAATAATATGCTTGCAATATATCTGTACTTACTACTTAGGTTTATTATTTCGTTTTTCTTTTTCAATATTCTTCTAAAATTATCTGATCCTAGTAGATAGGCTAGATTTACTTTAACAAAAGTATTGTTTAACTTAACGATCGAGGCTAAGTCTTGTAGATAGACAAATGTTTTTGAATTAATCTAGCCTAAGTCAGTACTAGATTTAGTTATGTTTTTTATGGAATCGGGGGCAAACGAGCAGACGGATCACCTGATGGGCGCCATTTATGGACACCCGCAACACCAGAGGAGTAACAAATTCATTTACCTGTTGTTTAATGTAAACTGTGTCACCTGCAAACGCAGTACCCAGTATTGTATCCACGTGCCCTGTGCCCAGCCTCTCCCGTGCTCGGATCGCTCCCGGCCCGTGTTTGTCCGCACCTAATTTCATTTACTTTCGTTTTGTTTGCACTGGTTCATGTTTTGAGTAAATATTACATCGGCAGCCGTTTGTTTTACACTCCTATTATGTAATTGTAATTGTTTTTGAGATCCGTTCGTATGTTTGTTTGTTTGGAGTCAACATTTCATCGGAGTCAGGATATTAAATAAGTGTGGTTGCATTTCCTTTGTTTATAAGTCTACCTTTGCTCACAGTTTAATTGAAGTGACGACAAAGAATATAATTCTATTCAATAGACACAAAAAATTTTTCTTTTCTATATTCCTGACTTTAAAGTTGAAGTACGAGAATGCATGGAAGAATGGACACTATACATAAACCGCATTAATTTAAACTTCACTTCAGCTTTGTTTGCACCAAAACATTGTTTTAATTACGCTGCCTAAGCGATACTTAACAACAAGCTATTAATTTTTAATTATATGCCAAACACATTTTCATTGGACATTAATAGCCATGTTAGGTAAAATTAACATTCAAATAAAAGTCATTGGAGCATAGTCTTGCAGGATATTTTACAGGGTGTTATAATTTATTAGAGTTTAACTGCCGATGAGTTGGAGCTATAAACCCACAATGTTACGATTACAGGTAATAAAGCACGCTGTATAATTATGTTAGAAGCATAACCCCCTACATTATCGTTATGGTGCTTAAATGGGGTCATATAGCCCACACGTCGTTTACGAGCAAATTATAACCGAAACACGTTGTACACATGCAGGGGCGGAGATAAATCTCATTATTTGTGTCGAGCACGCCGTGCTACTCAGATTGAAGAGATGAGACTGGTTGACGATGTCATTTGCAATTTTGTTTCACTAATGAACTACCTAGTCTTACTTCAGACCAATGAACTACCTAGTCTTACTTCAGACCAATGAACTACCTAGTCTTACTTCAGACCAATGAACTACCTAGTCTTACTTCAGACCAATGAACTACCTAGTCTTACTTCAGACCAATGAACTACCTAGTCTTACTTCAGACCAATGAACTACCTAGTCTTACTTCAGACCAATGAACTACCTAGTCTTACTTCAGACCAATGGCGATTCAGCAAAACACTTAACTCAAAGAATGTTATGTACCTCTGGGTAACATCGACTTTATGTATATAATAATAACTCATCAACAATGTTATGTACCTCTGGGTAACATCGACTTTATGTATATAATAATAACTCATCAACAATGTTATGTACCTCTGGGTAACATCGACTTTATGTATATAATAATAACTCATCAACAATGTTATTTTTAATGCATTTCGCGTACCTAGTGCGAGTCGATCCTGCAAACAAATAATATAACGACACGGCACGGAGGGCCGCATCAATACAGCGCACGGCGGTAGGCCGTAAGATATTTGTCATTAAATATTTTATCGAATACCTTCATACTTACTTACTTACTTACTTTGTCTTTATAAATTATTATGTTGATTTAATATTGAAATCCTAAAATTGTCACCGCTATCACAACAATGATTTGTAATCTTTTAGAAATACATGAATTCAAACTGTAAGCAGTACTAAAACCTTTCGGTGGTTTCTTCAGGTAAAATTCTACATTCTACTGCCTCGGAAACGGATCTCGTGACTTCCGTACTGAGTACCTGCAACTATGTGAAATATGTAGGCCGAGGGGGGAGTAGGGGGGCTACTGCAGATCTTTGTAGGGAACATCTCTATGCAGGCGAGGTTTATGTAATTATGTGCTGCTAATTACTGGCTGAGAGAACTAAAAGTTTTAACTAGTATTCGTGAAAACAAACACTTGAGAATGCAAAAATAACATATTTATCATCTGGTTCTGTTTGCGGGAGCTGCGCATTGTTTAAGAGGCGCGCGGCGCGGCCGAGTACAATAACGCGCTGTATTGTAATGTTAATGCTATGCAAATACGACGCGCTCAGGAAATTATTAAAAAAAATAATACGTCCAAAAATGTTCCCGAGAAAAGTTCGCGCGCAATTTATAACCGCTTTTTTGACGAAAAATTTTTCAACTACCCGCAGAGAGAGTTCATTTCGTCCTGAAACGATGCTACCCGACCTCTTATTGATGGAATTTGATATTGTTTTTTATGGAATTCTGGTCTCTGGTAACTTGTTTTGGATAGTATGCGTAGCAATTTGTCACATTTTTATGGAATTTGATGAAATTATTGTCAAATTACATGTCAGAACGGTCATTAGTCGAAGGAATAACAACAAAATGAATAAAGATGGCGCGCTTCAAGAGTTAATTGTGACGTCATGTCCGCCTAAGAGTGGGGGAGACTGAGTGACTTTCGACATCGCACAACAGCAGGCACTCTTGGCTGGGACTCCGAACGAACAACGACGCACTAAGAATACTGTCAGCCGAATAATGATTGCAATCATTAGAATCAGTGCTGTGAAATTGTCATTGACATTATATTGTTTGAGATTATAACGATGAATATTATTATGAGATGCTGGAGTGCAGGTCGACGCGGCTTATTTTGATTTTAGAAAAGCATTTGACACCGTCGATAATGACATCTTATTAAGGAAACTAGTTGAGATTGGGTGCAAGCCACAGTTAGTTCGGTTTTGCGCCAGTTACATGAAGGATAGGCAGCAGTTTGTCGACTACAATGTTTGGGAATCGGATCTCTATTACACTAGATCGGGAGTAAGCCAGGGTAGTAATTTGGGGCCTCTCGAATTTTTAATTATGATAAATGATTTACCACAGGTCGTCAAACATAGCTCTTGTTTATTATTTGCAGATGACTTAAAGTTGCTGCTAGAAATTACCAATGAAACAGACTGCAAATGCTTACAGGATGACATTGATAGAATAGTTCAATGGAGTCATGAAAACAAGCTGTATTTTAACGAGTCAAAATGTTCTACGATAAGTTTCACTCGCGCGCGTTCACCTCTGCTACATGAATACAGGCTTGAAAATACACCTCTACAACGAGTCACACAGGTGCGTGATTTGGGAGTTTACATGACCACGGAATTGTTGTTCCGTGAGCACATAATGAAATTTTGTAAGAAGGCGTATAGAAATCTAGGATTTTTATTGAGACAAACGCGAGATTTCACTAACATCTCTACAATTCGGGCCCTTTATGACGCATTAGTGAGAAGTCACTTGGAGCACAGCGCAATGATATGGGCGCCTCATGAAAATAAGTACTCTCTGATGTTAGAACGAGTTCAGAACAAATTCACTCGTCACTTGTATTGGAAGCTGTATGGAGTGTACCCGTTGTATCCGTTAATGTATCCCTCGTTATTTGTGCTGGGTATGGTCGGGTACAATCAATTGAAGGTGCGTCGAGAGTTTACTCTTACCACCTATTTGGTGAAATTGATTCGGGGTTTGGAACATAACCCAGATGTTCTTCAAAGAATCAGTTTGTGGGTACCTGACAATTATGTAAGGAGGCGGCGGCGTCCGCCTCTGTTGGCGGTGCCGGTGGCTAGGAAGAACTTACTGGCGAAAGCCGCGGTTACGCAAGCTATCCGTAATACAAATGTTGTGCACGAGCAAATAGATGTTTTTACCTGTCAGCCGAGTGAATTCACAAAGATTCTGTTATATAATTTATGTTATAGATGGGCAATAATAATGCTATTTATTTGTCTTTATTTTATTAAGTTTAATACAGGGTTTGTGTTTCTCTTTATCTCTGTAATAGTTTGGATTACTTTATTAGTTAGTAAAGTCTAATATGGTGTAAGGTGTCGCTAGATTTTATAATACCTTGTTATCGCATTGGGTCCTAAACCTGTAATGTTAACTTGTGTGTGTAATAAATAAATAAATAAATAAACAATGTCAGTGGACTAAACTTTGATGTATTTTGACCATTTGTAAACTTTGAAAGGGACTGAGACCTCTGAGTTTGTTTCGGCGTTTCTTCTCAAAATAGTCCGTAGGAAATGCCGACTTAATTAAAATGCGAAAAAGTAAACGTTACTTTATTTACGAAGATTTAATTGTTTTATTACTGCATAAACATACCTCTACCGATATATATGACGAAGAGGGTTGTCGCTTGACATCGCCCACACCATCCTCCGACATACATTACTTCAACGTGGGGTGCCTGTAACGGTTTTGCACGAGGTTCGATTCTTTTGTGAGTTTGGCTACTTGTCAGCTACTGAGTTATTAATACAGTAATACGTTTTACTACCTCAAGAATCCAATCTTAGTTTCAATCTTTGCTGTTACTAGACTAATCTAGAAGTAAAATATAATACATTTAATTTTTTAAAGATTTATAGTCATAGTTAGTGTTTTATTATTTTTTATTATCAAATAATAATCATACTCAGTTGTCATTAATTTATAATTGAAAGTACATACCGCCTAGCTGTAACTCAACAAAAAAAAAATACGACAACTGACAACACCGGTTATGAAGAACACAAAATAAACGTAATGCAAAATCTCTGTCAGCTTGATAACAGGCCATCTCCACACAGTCGACTCGAGGTAATGCGGCATCAGATCGTGACGTCATGTGCACCGTGCAACCTACTAATGTATGCGTCCTACATACGTAGCATACACAAACGATTGTCGGTCGTATACAAGCTGCCTTATATACCAGGTAACAATAAAGATACATAGAGCATGTTAAGACCTTTGGCAAGGAATCAAAGTCGCAATTTGTGATGAATTCAATTTGAACCAATTTGAGTGCAGTGGACAGTAAATAGATGTGAACCAATTTGTGCCACCATTTCTAAGCATTACCAGTATATGGGTTTTATAGTACTGATTGTTTTAAGGTAACTGGTTCAGCAATCTATGTCAAAAAGTTATTATTTTGGATGTTAGAAGTGAATCTTCGAATGAAAGATAATAAACTAGAAACTCATATAAGGCTGCATTTTACAACGACCTTAGGTAAAATATCTTTTGATAATACGCTACCGGCTTATATTTACTTAATTTATTTGAACGCAGATTGTACTAGAGTAAACCTAACCTAACCTAACCTTTCAAAATTAGCACTGAGTATCATTGAGATAAAGTATCCTTTAGTAGGTAGGTAGAACAATAAAAATCATTATAATGCAAATTACTATAATGTTTATTCATATGTATAAGGTAGATCGAGGATGATATACAGCCTGGTATGTGGGTAGTATATGAGCTAGCGAAAATACTACAAATATATATAGATATAATATCGTAAACACGCCATCCCATGGTATCGCACGTAGAGTCCCATGCCAAGAGCTTGTTATGTGATTAGATATACTTTTTATATTTTAATCGTAATCAATATTATTTTACAACATTTTTTAACCATCATGTCACATACTACGTTGAATAATATTTAAACTGTTCGTCCAATCACATAGCAAACGTACATAAAAAGCTCATTTGCTGGCCAGACAGTTTACTCGACCCTTACATTAGAACAAGTCACAACTTAACCGTAACACTACTCTCTGAGAACTTTATACTTATTGCTGCAACGAATGTATTAGTAGGACTATATCAAAATGTACAACTGTACACCACTTCTTTGTATTGCGACCGTCAAATGCTACGCGGTACATGCTCGTAGCCGATGTGCTACGAGAGGTTTGGAGCGTGCTACGAAGTCGTAGCAAGTGAACGGCGTCGCACGTAGCGCCTTCCACTTACTGGCTCTTTCATTATTTACAATAGTCATTATCGTTGATGTTATATTTTCTGACTCTGATATTTGGATTTGACGGAACACAATACAAACATACTGTATTCTCGGTAAAACTTCGTATAAAATGCGCGTTATAAACTAGTTGACTATATATTGTTTAAAAAGTAATCGTTGTTTAATAAAAATTATCCAAAATTTTTACAGTTTTACATTTCAGCTAAATGTAAACGACTATTTTACATTTAATATTACATTTTTGGATGTTGACTAGATTAGATTTCGATTTATAAATAACATAAGTGATAATTTAAACATTCAGTCTTTTATGCGTAGATAAATAATAAATAGGTATAACAAAATGGTATAACTTGAGCACTGTTATATAAAAAAATACTAAATAAGGTAACAACTGGCTAAACATTAAAAAGTATGCTATAATGGTGAGTAAAAACAAATAGGACTAAAGGTTGGACCACACTAGCCGTCTCAGTATTCACTAATAATATCGTTATTTCTTGTACTTCAGCGTATTTCCCCTCGAAACGAAGAATAAATCTTATTCGAAGAAAATATTTCTTTATTATTTTTTGTGCCTCTGGTATGTTAGAGCCAGGAATGTAACCTGAAACTGCTAGTGGAACAAAACCTGAATAAATAATATAAACTTGGGTAAGACTTTCAGGATGGAAATGATGTTTATGGTATATTTGTGTAGTTGGCGAGGTCCTTCCCGTTCTTGTACATGGAGGTGAGGATGGGGTCGATGTTGTGGTACTCCTTGCCGGACCGCGGCCGCAGCGTGTTCGTCGGCTGGCGGCTCAATCTGGATTAAACAGATTAACATGAATATACTGGCGATAAGAAAAGTATTTTTTTACACTGGTTGACTGCTATCTTAGTCTTTACAATAATTTGATTATTAAATACTTTTAATAATTAGTTATGTTATAAGTAAAGGCGTCTGTTTCACCACCCCCATTTAAGTACCCCGTAAACTTCTGTGACAGACAATAATTCATACAATTAATGTTTCTAAAACAAAATCTGGTGCATAGCAGCTATCCAGACATTGGGAAAGAGTATTTTGTTTTATATTAATATGAATTTGCGATTTTACTATTGGAGGTTACAATACGAACGTTTTCGTTAATACTTACCTCATTCCCATGGGAGTGTCAGAGGATGAGTGTGATGACGTCATAGAAAGGGTTTCTATGTAGTCGGACATGTCCGATGTACCACTAGACGTGCTGTGCGTGTCCATTACTCCTGGAAACAGTATTTGTGTTAGGAGATCGAACGTGACTTATTAGCTCGTGACATAGAGTATCTACTGATGTTATTAAATGTACCTTTAAATTGTTTTGGAGGTAATACTGGAACTTCTGCCTCAGCAGACGAAGACTTCGCCGGTACAGCAGTCTTATGTAACTGCATCGACATGTCTCTCAAAGGATCCGATGATTTAGACTTCCTCGGTAGTGAGGAGTGCACACACCCACTCATATTCCCTCTCATCCTCTTATGTACCATGTAGTGGTACCGAGAATGACCAGAAGTCAGTGGCATTTCAAATTCATTGAAGTCTGGTCCACCATGCTTCATAGAACAACTTGACACACCCGAGTCATTTGAACTAGAAGAGTCTCTGTTGCCACCTGATTTGCAGGGAACGCTAGACGATCTTTTGATTTGTGCATTGTCCATTAGCTTATTTCTCAAGTGTGGAATTTCTTTACAAGAACTCTCTTCAGAAGTTTTGTTCTCAGATCCTGATGACTTGCAGCAATCATAGCATTCTGTGTCATTGTCACATGGTGAAGAAGTTCTTCTATTCTCTATCGCCAGATTCCTCAATGTTTCTAAAGAAGACGAGGTTGCATGGCTTCCTATGCTACTGTCAAATTCTTTCAAGTCTTCAAGAAGCCTTGCAGAGTCTACAGAACCTGATCGCTTCTGTATAGCATCTTTGCTGCCATTGGATGCCCCAAATATAGACATCTTGCTTTCATTACCAGTTAATGTTGGAATACTCAGGGATTTTTCTATTTCTACCCTATGTTTGTGCAGAGGATGCTTTAAGCTCTGGGACCAATTTGGATTCGGAGACATTGGTGTGTATCCCGGGTTAGGCCGTAACGTTTTACTACAATATTCATGTTTCGGTTCATTGGCAGGTTCCATGAGTAAGTATTCGTCATTTCTATTTTTCTTAGCATCTTGTTTATTTATAGCAGATTGTGAGTGGCCACATTTAGTGCAAAGTTTCGTTTTCTTTGGTATTGAATTTACAGCCAGATCTATATTTGCGCTAAGTGCATCGAGCTCGTTCTGCGTGACACCTGCTTTCTTAAGTAAGTCTTTAGCATTTTCATAATATTCCAAAGATAAAGCAAATTCCAAGTTTTCATAGTTTGCGTAAGGCCCTTCATATTTTTCCTCTTCCTTCGGTTCAATGTTTTGATAATTTGTAAATGGCGCTTCGTTTAATTCGTTTGTGTTCTCTTTGTCAGTGCTCGCTGCACTCTGTCTATTGGTTTTTCTAGAAACATCTATTGTTGCGTACAGAGCCATTTCTTCTGTCTTCTGATGCGTTAGTACTTCAGTGTTAACATGTTCACCAGTTGTTCTTTTACAATAAGGAAGACTTATTAAGTTGTTGGCCCAGTTCGTAACTTTTTGGCAAGGACATTCTACCGGTTGAATCGCGTCGTCACATTCTACAATAACTGGTTTCTTTTTTGAAACAAACTTTAGTATACATCCACAATTCTTCTTTAATACTAAAGATCCGGGTGCCGAGCTATTGGTTACTTTGAATAGATCATCTGCTATCGCTTGTTTTATTCTTTTTGGTGTATCATAATGTTCTGATGAGGCAATCTGTAAAAACAGCTTATTTAATAAAGATACATGATGGTTTAAAATGTCAAAATAATTAGGTTTATTAATAACTATTAACAAAACAATCTACTTACACTAATAAATACTTACTTCTGTGTGTATAGATTTAGGAACATCATAATTTTCGTAAGGTCCTACTTTAGGATTGTTTATTTGATGGCTATCACCAAGAGTGCAGGAGCAAGCTTGGGGTGGGAGTGGCGCTGGAGGTTTCTTTAGATCCAGACGAGCAGGCTTGGGCGGTCTTTCTGGAGGTTTGTCTTTACATTGACATGCTTCTAAACTCTTTTTGATCGCTCTAGGAGTTAAATACTCCGTACTGTTTGATGAATTGTCAGAGCTACTCTCTGGAACAGCTTCCATTGTCCAAGCTGGGTTAAAAGTATTTCCTGGGGTGAGTGCTACAGTTGATGAGCGGGATATTGCTCCAAGTTTAGTGAGGCAATTATTGCAACGTTCTAAGGTGATGTGGTCGGCACCAGTCCAGGGTGGCCTTGCTCCTATTTCTGCATCATCATCATATAGTCGCCTTTCGTCTGATGGCCAGAACGGTGACACTCCTCCACAGTCTTCGCCAAAGAAGTTTTCTTCGTACAAAGCACTAGCTGTGTCTGGGATCGATTGGTCTGCTGAATTAAAATCTGACATTCTCGTACTGGGCCTCGTTTTATTTCCTGCAAACAATTATTTAGTTAACATTATGATATAGTTTTGGATAATCATAATTTTACTTAATATATTTACAGAAATTGATTATTAAATATATTTCGTAACATTATTTTTTAAATTTTTGTGTACCTGTACTCTTTCTGGAAGCAGCCGGAGTTCGTTGCAGTGTGTTTTGTGCAGCCATGTCGAACGCATCGGTAATGTCTTGTGCTTGATCAGTAATCAACATATGCAAACCTTCGCCCTTCCCGCAGTGAGAGCCGCCTTCGAAGCAGAATCTACCTTCCACCACTCCATAGCGCCTGTATAAAATAGAGATATGTAAAAATGTAATAAAATATTTGTTATTGTTAACTAATAAATATTTCAAAAAGAAGTTTATTTTATTGACGGCCTGTTAGTCAGCTTCACCTCACATGTAATGAAATGTAACACACGCGCACACCATAATTCCCACTTTTGATATTCAGCTCATGAAAATTAAATTAGCCGTCCACGATCTAGTAGCTTATAAAGAGCTGCCATACATTTCACAAAATTCTGAAAATATTATCTACTTTTGGCAACTTTGGCATGAATTGTCGAGAGCTTTATGGTATAACTGCATATTTGTCTCGCTTTAACATGTACCAAGGAGACTTGTGCTCTCTTTCTAGCTTGGACAAAGTGCAGATTTAGTCACGGGAGCAGTGTGGCACAAAGTGCAGTTAAGCAACTCATGTGCATTTGTGGACTAACATACTGTCTGTGCTGGAAACCCAATGGACATTTAGATTATAAATTGGTTTTCATACTTGAAGCATTTAATATCTGCTTTGTGAGTGATATTTTCCATACAATAGTATTTTTAATCTTAAACTGCTTGTATTAAGTATGCTGTGTAACATCTACCTACTTAGTTTTTTTTAAGGTGTAAATATTTTAGTTCATAGATATTTATATTTTAAGTTGTATATATTTTCATTTAGTAATATCTTTTCACTCTGTCATGTCGAGTAAAATAATATCCAGCAAAGCTCGACTTGCTGTAATGCAGTGTGTATTGACACCAACGCTTATGTATGGTAGGGAATCATGGGTGTGGCAGAAGAAGCATGAAAGCAGGATTAATGCGGTGGAAATGAGAGCCCTAAGAAGTATGTGTGGACTAAAATTGAGTGATCGAGTGAACAATAGTGTTAATAGAGAAAGGTGTGGATTGAAAGATGATGTAGTGACAAGGATTGAACAGTCGAAATCATTTATTTTTGATAAAGGAAAGTATCCAATTACAGACATTCGTGTTCATACAGAAACATTCGGTTTAACTAATAATAATAATAATAATAATTTCTTTATTCTCTCATCATCATTTACAAAATAAAATACAGCAAACGTTTTACAACTAAACCTGAGACTGGTGTCTGTTGTAGGTGCGACCTGTATCACAGATCACCAGGCCATATCCCACTGACGCGATATAATTATTTACTAAATTCTAATCTAATAATAATAATAAAATATATAAAAATTTGTTACTGACATCGAAATAATACTGATACATAAGTAGTTGAAAAGGGAATGTTACGCTAGTTTGGACATGTAGAAAGGATGGATGAAAGTAGAGTAACGAAAGAAGTATACAGAGCGGATATGAATGGGGCCGTCGGTAGAGGGCGCCCTAGACGGACATATAGTGACCAGATTGGCGATATATTAAAGAAGGGCCAAATTAAAAGTACCCTTAACCGACGAGCATGCATGAAAAGATTGATGACTGTTAATGAAGCGAAAGAGGTATGTAAGAATCGTAGTAATTGGCGTTCCTTAGTCTCTGCCTACCCCCATGGGAGACAGGCGTGAAGTTATGTATGTATGTATGTATGTAGTAATAGTTAATATTAATTGTATATATAATAAAATACAATTAAAAACATCACTTAGTTTACTGCAGCTAATTGTTCATTCAAACTAAAAACAAAAAACCATTTACAGACGTACTTTTAGACCACTTTCTTGAAATAATATTATAATGTTTGTGTAGGAATTCACTTGATACATAATTTCCTTCCAGGAACGTTTCCCAACCGCACATGGTGGTCGTTCTTCGCGCATCACTCCACAACATGGCGACCGGAAGTGGCGGCCATTAGCGCTACTCGTCGTTGGCGAGACCAGGCGCACTAAGTCATCACGCGACTTCATGTCTATCATCGTAGAAGAGTGAAAAAGATGGCTATGGTAAAAGCTATAATTTTTTGATTTTTAACTGTCATTAAAAATCAAGGTTTCACTCGAGTTTTTGAGTGTTAAATAGTATTAGCAATGCCTAGCGTCGCCTGTCTCGCCAGGACGCCGAGCAGGCGTGACATAAAGCTGTTTTATTGTCACGTTTATATCTTCCGCCGATGTTTTACTGTTCACTTTATTACTTTATTTTATTCGGGTTAACTGCATTTATGGATTCTTCGTATGGCTCTATTGTTTCCGAATATCACTCGAATAGGATTTGAGATCACATTAGAACATTCAACCATGAATCCATGAAACTTGACGAAATTCATTTTACGTGTCATAAGTTTCCGAATCTGGATCAAAGCGTTACAGAAGTTAGAGCAAGATAATCCAGCTAACTTTGAGCACCATACGTGATGAAGTCTCGCTCTATAATTGGTTTTGCAGCGAGCTCGAATTATTATGTATGGAACCTAGTACTTAGGATGTATGACTAGACTTCAAACTCACCTCAAATGTGCCAACTCCCACAGGCCCAGTAGACGTGGCGGGACTCCGCTGGTCAGCGCAAATCTCCTTCCTTGGATATGCATCCTTGCGGGACCAGCTGGGAGCTTCTTAGATCCTCCTCCTCCGATCATGACCAGGAACTGTTTAGATGAGCCCAGCTGTCCTCCAACTTTGACTTGCCAGGCTATTAGCCTCTCCCTAGTTTCGAAGGCTAGTACAACTGTAACATCTTGGCAGATGATGGCGATGGTGTTGGACTCCTTGTCCAGCGTAAAGCCAGACTCGAAACCCAGGAAGTGTTGCAGGGAGAGGGACGCCTTGGTTTGACCTTTCTTGTACCGGTCCTTGGGGTCTCTGTACAGTTGGAGGTGGAGGCAATCTGAAACAAAGAGAACAATAACTTAGTATTTTGTTATAGCTGTTATCAATATTTGTATAAGCTATGGTATGGTCTTTTTCAGGAAGAAAACTCAAAAAGGTTCTCTTAAAATAGGATCTAAGTTTAAACCTTCTTAATGTCCAAAAATAAATCACAAGCCTTCACCAGTACGATACATTAAGTTTGACTTCGTACAATAATTTGCAAGTCATGATATCGGTAACCGGGACGAACAAACACTTTTATTAGCCGGAATAAAGTTTATGCGGAACACAAACGTCGGACAGACCCTAAACTTTATACTGATCATCATTTTATTAAAGACTCGTTCAGGGTGATCTTGTTAAGGCACAGATTTACTTCCAGTCATAAAGATAGTTCATTTTATGTTGTTTTATGATCCATCATGTCTGGCCGAAGGGTAGACTGCCATCACAGCATTATGTTTTAAATTTTAAAATTAATATTTATTTGAGTGAAGAAATAGAACTCTTTGCCGAAGTTGAAGCTGGAGTAACAATTAGTTAATGACACTGATAAATAGTTTCGTGCGAGAATTGAACTCAAGTAAACCCGTTGCACATTGTACGCCATGTTTTTTTTATGGCACAAGCCGGTAAACGAGCTGACGGATCACCTAATGGTTAGCAATTTGCGTCGCCCATGGACACCTGGAACACCAGAGGCGTTACAAGTGCGTTACCAGCGTTTTGGGGAATAGGAGTGTGAGGATCGTTGGGGATTCAGGGATTGGGGAGATTGGGGAAGGGGAGGGTAATTGAGCCTCCAGTAACCCCACTTACACGACGAAACACAACGCAAGCGTTGCTTCACGTCGATTTTCTGTGAGGCCGTGGTATCACTCCGGTCGAGCCGGCCCATTCGTGCCGAAGCATGGCTCTCCTACACTTAAATAGCTAGTTCCCGGCCACTGCGTCACCCGTAATTGATTTGTTATAGTATTTCTTAAAAAACAAACAATAACTTTTACTTTACTTTACTCTCACAGGAGTGCGTACATCACTATCTACAGCTTATGGTTCTTGCTACGAATACTTCACTTATGTCTATTTTTTATGTAACATTACGATTACCAAAATACTACGAGGTCGTAAACTACCAAGCTACAAGACACTCCTTTCACAAATCCTTGGTGTCAGTAAATTTTTGCATTGACACTATCTATCGGCCCATCAGGACATAGTTTCAACTTTATTATTTTTGTATAAAGTCGAAAATGGATTGAAGAAATGTGATGAATTGGGGTATCTTGATGTGCTGGCGTCTGTATATTAGTGTCACTTTTTGCAAAATACACAGAATGTGTTTTACGTGAGATTTATGCAGCCATAAATAAGGGTCGGGTTAGATAATGCTAGCTGTATGAGAAACACTATACAACATGTGAGCAAATATGGATATTTTGTAATCTGCATTGATTTTTATGTGACTTTTTACACTATACTGCTGCGACTGCCCCGTTGGCCGAGTGGTCTCGGGTTCAATTCCCGGGTCGAACAAAGTTTGATGAGGTTTTTTGAAAAGGTCAGTAGTAGCATCGAGTCTAAAATTGTGCGCTGTGCAATAGGCTCACCCACTATTACATGGGACTCACAACATAAATAGTAAAAAGTGGGTGGTACATTATACAGTGGCATAATGTGCACCTCTGCCTAACCTTTCGGGGATAAAAGGCGTGATGTTTGTACCTACCATACTTATATCCTATACGATAAATCCTTACTTCTTTTCTAAACTCCTAAAAACGTATACCTACCGAAAACAGTTTAAGGTTTTGCTTAGTGCGCATCAATTCAAACGAAAGTACAATGTACAGTGGTATTAAACTGTCATACACCGCGAGGACACCGGTGACCGTAACCTATTGCGTCGTAATGTGCATCTCTACCTCCCCTTTCGGGGATTATAGGCGTGATATTATTTTATATTTTTTACCCTATATTATCTTGCAGTGTTACAAATTGAACTTATCAAGCTAAGCGTGCTTACTCTCGAAACCAATCTCAATGTCAATGCTATTACAATCCAATACAATCTCAATAATTATTCAATGTCAAAACCATACAAATTCTATCGTAGCTGTTAAAACAGCATTCAGAATACGGAATGTAAAGCCAACCTAAATACTATTTAGTGCATTCAATATCCACGCTATACGTGCGCGCAATGCAATGGACGCTAGTGTTGGAAGTCAAGAATAGGAAATTTCACAATACCAATATCAAACTCAAAGATAAGTCACAAGGTTAGTCAAAGTTGCTCTTACTATGTCATTAGATATTTTTCAGTATCTATGTAATAAGGTGAGGTAAACTGATCTTCTCACAAACAGTGAAGGAAAATATCGTGAGGAAACCTGGGCTTATGATTTCTAATTGTAAGTTTGAAATCACCAACCCGCATTGACGTGCGTGGTGATGCTGCTATAATAAACCTTCTACGTGTGAGAAGAGGCTTTGCTTAGCAGTGGGCATTTATAGTCTGTTGATGTATGTGATGTGATCTTAAATGCCTTTAATCAGCTTAATAAATATTTCACCTTCAGTTTGTTTTTTTACATTTTAATTTCATCTAGAGGTAGTATGATGAATTTCCCCAAGTATTTTTATACAAGTACAAAAATGAAGTCGGGAGACGTCTGTCGTTAATATGGCCCCGCTCAACTATGGAACAGTAAAAACGTTATGTGGCCAATAACGCCATGTTATGTTCAGCTATAAAAACTTTAGTGAATATCTAATTGCGGATGCATTTGGACTTTACCGAATAAAATCTACGTCGTTATATTTATATCATTTTGATATTTTTAATGATTTTACCAAGAAACTTAATCGCTGTTTTAATTCATTATATTGAGTTTAAATACAAGTGCTTACGTAGTACTTACTGGAAACTACGAAAAAGTCATAAATCCAATTATTTTGCTCTGTTGTACCTATATTGTATGCACTTCAAGCATGTGTGTGTGACCACCCAGGGCATTGTCTGTCACCAGTCGTGTCCTCAACCAGTGACTCTCTCATTCAGTGACATTGCCGGTGACGTTTTATGTAACCACATAAACACATGATTTATTGGTTCTAAACCATTTTTATTAAACTTAATTATTTGCAAGTTGGACCTTTTTATTCCGAACTACCCTAACAGTATCGTAGCTCGTAGTAACGGCCACGAATAGTATCCCAGTTTTATATCTATAATTCTCTACCCCTTTGTACCATACACATCACAAAATAAATGAACATCAATAAAAGTACAAGAGCCGTCACACAGCAACTTATTTGCCAATGTTACATACAGTCATCACCATCAGTGGAACGTACTGAGTCACATTACGGTAAGTGTAAGCTATAAATCTATGGGGCCTGTGTGATATACGACCCCGTACTAACATATTGTACCTACCGGTTGTATGTCATGGGAAGTATCAAATCGTAACATTGTTTGCGCACTAGATAGATATCTTACTTATATTTGTGATGATGCGATAAATGTATTGGCATCATTATTCAGGTTTAGGTACCTATTAATTTCGATGTATAGTTATAATACTAAATTAATTATTATGTTACCTGCCTGCCTAGCTCGTTGGCCGAGTGGTCGCAAGTGCGACTGCCGGGCAAGGGGTCTCGGGTTCAATTCTCGGGTCGGGCAAAGTATTACTGGGTTTAAAAAAATCTCAGTATTAGCACGGGGTCTGGAAATGTGTCCGGTATATGGCAATAGGCTCACCCCCTATTACATGGGACTCATAACATAAATAGTAAAAAATGGGTGTTACATTGTACAGTGGCATTAAGTGCTGAAATGTGCACCTCTGCCTACCCCTTCGGGGATAAAAAGGCGTGATGTTATGTAATTATTATGTTTTTCGACTTGCTCACATAGGTAATTATTTGACGAGAAACTCTGCGCTGCTACTGACCGTAGCAGATACAGTCGCCGCATCATGGGTCGCGGAACGCTGCACATAAATATGAGCCACTAGCATGGCTTGAAACTAGCCGAGCTGTATAGTGTTCAAACTGCAGTAATTTTTTCACTTTATTAAGATTGTCACTAACATCATCAAAAAGCAAATCACTGAGCCAGTCGTATGTAACCACTTCCAGGTCACGTTATAAACTGGTCTATTAAATGTAAAAAACCGATTTTAGTAAAAAAATCGCAATAAATCGATATTAGCAAAAATCTCAGCTACTCACATAATCGTTCATGATTCACATAAGCAATCCCGAAACTGCTTATCGTAACAACATAAACGATATTCCGTTCAGCACGTCCCTTCGCGTCGTCGTAAACATTCTAAAAATATAAACCATTTATACAAAGTTGTATCAAGACAGCTATTAAATAAATGTTCGCCTGACATTTAGGATATCATGTAGTATGTAATGAGACATGTCTCGAATGAATATTAAAACGATGAATATAGAACACCTTATTAAATGAAACGTTTTATTGGAAGCGCTCTGATGAATAACGTGTATTCATATTATGTGCCTACGAAACAATTTATGTAGATGGAATTATTTGTTTTAGTTTGTTCTTTTTGTAGTTGTAAAGCGTTGGTTAAGCATTAGAAATGATACGATTCAATACGAATTACTTTGTTAAAGGATAGGAACACCAACAGCAAATGCACACATATTAAATATTCACCCTTTTAACTTTGCGATTCATTTCAAATAAAGTTAAATTGAATATTGGTAGAATATTGAAAAGTAAAGCAATACGTCGCCTGAGTGCGTCACCGTTGGAAGCTAATAACTTTGTTCAGCAAACACATGAAATACTGCAACTTCAGCGTACACATGTAATGTATGGACTTCAGACGCGAACACAAACTGTAACTTCACTTGTTTATACAAACTATTTTCGTGTAACTTTATTATATTGACGGGGAGTTAGGCAATTCATTAGTGTGTGTGTGTGTGTGTGTGCCTCAATTTTAAAATTACGTTAAAGTAAATTTAGGTTTACAAATTACCTACAAGCTTCAGGGTTGGTTCAGCGAAACTGATCCTACAGACACGTTATACATATCAGGTAGATTCTACAGTCTACGTTTTATACCAGACTGTAATCTATCTTTGTGCCACATTTTTTTAGACCGTAATGAATATATTTTCCCAACATGATTGAGTATAAGTATGACTCCATTATCTCAAACCTTACTTAAGACAACTTACTTTGCTTTAAACCAAGCTAACAGATTTAGGACATTACTTCCGTAAAGCTTAGCTTTCTCAGTAAATCTCTGTTGGGTAAGCGGTCGAGTAAAATATTTAATTCAATTGACATTCTCTCCTCTGTGCAGCCTTGCTCTGAGGCGCTCGGGCAAGGCGTCGATATTCCTCGGCTCGTGGCCGCACTCGGTAATTAATCGAACTTGCTCCAAGTACTGGCCCCTAGTTGCTAGTCCCACTACTAAAGTTAACCCTACACAAACATTTCCAATTGCTTTATTCCTACTTTTTATACTAATTTTAATTACATACCTGAGGTTTTAATGAGGAATCGAGGCTAGTTCAATAAATGGAAATCTATTTGAACTTCGAACGAGGTTAATTTTAAAAATGAGTTTTTATTCGACTGACTTTTTTCAATCAAACAGTTGAATTGGTTTTAAGTTTACTTAAGTTTTGAGTAATTTCCATAACGATGATTACAAATGTTGATGTTTCAAATGCGATTAAACCGCGCAATATCCAGCTGTGCAACTGCAAACACATAAACAGCTCGCATTACTTAACAAACACATTCAGTTTCATACATTTGCTAGAATTAACGGCAATTTATTCAATTTCCAAACGCGTTAGTCGTAATTATAACATTACAGATGTAAGTTAATTTGTAAAGCAAACATTTAAATCATAGCTCGTACAATCCCATACAACTGTGTACAAAACGTTACTAAACATTGATGTTCATCGCGCTCGCTCTGTAATTAAAAGCAAATTCATGTTTTTGTGTGTGTGCATGGTTGTGTGACTATGTGTGTATGTATTCCAGTCACGACCCCACTAATCTATTTACCGATTCAGCCAAATAATTAGGAAATCCTCCGTTTAGTCCCAAGTACGGAGAATTGGAGACCCTGCCACCTTTGTATTAGATAGCCGTAGCTTACACTGATCAATGAAAGCTAGAAGCGCACCTTGAAACAGTGACAAACTAAGGGTAAACTTTTCTATTGAAATCCCTTCTAGATTAACTTTATTAGAGGTCAAAAAGGGACTGAGAAAATGCTTGTTTCAGTGAAGCATTCAATAACAGTGCCTCTTGATCTACGGAATCATCAAAAAACATTCAGAATATAATGAAATGTTTGGACCTTTCCCAGTAGCAAGATAAGCGTGGAACAAGTGTCGTCATCACATCGAGTGGAGAACAAAGCTGCGCTCAATGACGCGGCAAATTGAACAGTGACGTCATCGTCAGTCGCGCGGTAATCGTGCGATTTATTGGCTCACGTGCGTCAGTATTGCAAGTGTGATTGTTGTCGCCATTCTGTAATGACCACTAATATTCTGAGCAAGTATTGAATTAACATCATTGTAAATTGTTTTAGACAGTTTGTATTCATAATCTGTTACTAAACTAATTTTCATACTTTCACGTACTGATTCTACTGAAATTGTGAAAATGGTGCCATAAATTCACCATGCAACTATTTCTATTTACTATGAGTGAAAAATGTCTAGTTGTTGCGTTAGAGATTATATGATCAGCCAGTGATATAATCAATGTTAAACCACCTCGTAGTGCAAATATATGAAACAGATGACAATCATCATGCTTACCAAGCGCTTTGTCCTTCCTGCATAGAGAATACAAAAACACTTTTACGTATACATCAAAGCGAAGTAATGTTTCCTTAACCCTTTCATTTAAAATTGATTAGAAAACTTTTCATTAAGCATTTTGAACAAACAAAGCATAAAATTGCTACAAAATCAACCTCCATTAGCCTTGTTAATTAGAACAAACAATTAGGGAACAAAGTACCGCCACTGTATCAGTGTGAAGTGTACCTTGCGCGGAGACACCGAAGTAATCCATTGACGAATTCCAAACTTGTTTCCATTACAAAACACCCTCGCTTTTTCCTCGGAGACTACCCGGTGAGACGGCTTTGTCAAACTTTGGGAATACATTAGCTTTGCCGAGCGACAGCCCTGATAAATTCGACTCGACGTCCTATATACTCCTGCGCTCGGTAATCTTCGGTCAGATCCCTTAGCAACCCATCCATTGCTTCTTTTAAATGCTGACGCTTTAAAACATCGGTACTGAACCCGCGATGTACCTTCGATAACGTTGTTTTCCGTAACCCTTTCAATCGGAAATTGGCGAATGTAATTCGAGTTTTCGTTGCTTTGACACCGAACTCCAAAAGGGACTGTCCCTGTAATTGTGGATCGAGAGTTAAATTAAATCGCTCAAAGAAACGGTTTAGTTGCCAGGTAGACGGCCGCGGCCGGTTGTCGGTCGCAGGTCGCCCCGGCGCGCGGCGCGCGGCGGCGGCTCCATGAAAAATTCACTAGTTTGAGAACTTATTTTTTGCATGTTGTTTTTAGGATGGGGGCTTTGGGCTCAGCTTGACCTTTTGATACTGTATTGAGTTACAAAGTTGTATTAATTATGTAAATGAAAGTCTTCGTTAATGATACCTTTGTGTATGTAGATGACTTTTGGAATTTTAAACAGTATTTAAAGTTATTTGTAGATTATAAGCTAACTTAAAAACTCAATCCAAACTAGTTTATACAGGAGTCTTTCGTTTGATTGATTATGAGGTGTATCTTATATTTTAAATAATTAATTACGGATTGGCGACACAGAATCGTTTTATGAAAATATCTTGTCAATTCTTAACTTACCTCAAGTTAAGTTTAAACCATTAGTTATGGTGGTAACAGTTCCTAAGTCCCAATATCTGAGCACGGTGAGAAGTCAGCTGAGTATTTTCTTAAGAAGTGGGATCATTTGTCGCGCGTCAGCCGCGGTGTCGCGCGATGTCGCGCGGTCTTGCGACACCACGACGTGACTAATTGTCGTCTGTTCCGATTGTTTTCATTAATTACTCGACGCGCGACGTGCGCCTGTGTGGCGGACACCGACACAGCTTTTATTTACACTATATCTGAATTTATAATTCTTGTTCGTGTCAATAAGGTGTACCTGTTCGATTTATATAATATTATAATTTGGTCCCTGTTCAAATATTTGTTACAAACTATTGAAGCAGTTAAGTACTTGCTGTTGACTATAAAGCGAATAAATAAAATAATTGTAAAATAATTGTAAAATAATTGTAAAGGTTTTCCTAGAAATGTTTAAAATCAATTAACTTTACCTAGTAAGTACCTACAACACTTTTAAATAAAAAAACATTAATATTATAACATGTAAAACATGATGTATGTAGAAAATAGGTTTTTAGATTGTTCAAGTACCAATATGAAAGTAAATCAACACATTGCGTATTGCGACAAATAATTCCAATATTTATGAAGCACTGGACAAACACACAAACACATTACAATCAGCCCGCAGCTCGCCGTGTAGCTCGCAGCCGCGCGGTATGAAAACGAGCGTGTTTGTCGAGCGGACGATACATCAAACAGATTGGCGCGATTAGCGATACCACTCGATACGAGTATTGTTTAGTACTGCTCATGTTTGGATAATTAATTATTGTGCTATTTTAATTAAACGCCTGTTTGCGTTATAGACAGTGTCGATTAGATAGTTCCATCGTGTGTATGAAAGGGAACAATGCTATGCCACTATTTTAATGTATCGTCAATTGCAGACTCATTTATTACAACATGTTGTTGAGGCGATGGTGGACTTATTCGTAACATGTTTTTTTTTTTATGGCATAAGCCGGTAAACGAGCGTCGCCCATGGACACCTGGAACACCAGAGGCGTTACAAGTGCATTACCGGCTTTTTGGGGATTACCAGTTTGAAGATCGTTTCCGGGATTCAGGGATTGGGGAGATTGGGGAAGGGGAGGGTAATTGGGCCTCCAGTAACCTCACTCACACGACGAAACACAACGCAAGCGTTGCTTCAAGTCGGTTTTCTGTGAGGCCGTGGTATCACTCCGGTCGAGTCGGCCCATTTGTGCCGAAGCATGGCTCTCCCACACTTAAAAATGTTAAAAGTCTGTGTAGGTTCCTTACACACGTGTCTAAAAACCTCCATAAGAAAAACCCACGCAAGTTCATGTTAAACCTAAGCACCGTTTTTTCATATTTATGTAAAAACCCCGTTCCTTACCGCTTGTAAACCCCCACAATATTACCTCACAATAAACCCATTTTGTCGGCGACATTATCTAACGTTAGCATTGTCCCTATTTGTCACAAAGTGAAACGATACATTAAAGGTGCTTTCACACCCTTTTTACGGCAAATATCTTGTGACAAAAATGATGTATATTCTTTAAAGCGAGCCATCGATCAATCGGTGCTGGTAATGAACAAATAGAGAGCGGTGATCAATCAATCCGCGGCCACAATGCGACCAATCGCGTGTCTACTCCGTATAATGATGCGGCACCGCAGTACCCACGTACGTACGGACGGGTTGTAATGCTGATGTGATAATGTGCTCCTTGACTCGCCGAGATGTCTGTACGTTCACAATACTGATTGATGACGGATCCATTTGCTTCTTTAGCTGTTTTCTTGATCTCGTAATGGTTAGAATTTTCTTTCTTACGCCATTGTATTTTGTGTTTATGTCACAGGCTTACAGAGTGTTTGCTTTAACCTTATCAGTTGTATGAAGGCTGAAATATGTGGTTAAGTCACAAACGTAACATATCAGAATGATATTTTGATAAAAATCTACTCAAAACTACATTTAGCGAGTTTGATCTTCTGCCAAGAAGTACACTAGGTTGCTACCGCCATACATATATTGTGTTTCATGGCCTCACTTATTCAAATTCGATTTTGAAGCAAGTGTACTAACGTCGTTGTTAAATTGTATGATGTAGGTGTTACACGAAGGGGGAGGGCTGGGAGCGAGCCAACCTCTGATAAACAACATCCTCTAACATGGAGCTCGGAAACACACACTACGTACAGGCATACAGAAATACTCTACTCATGTTGTGTTTTTATTTCAAAGACATGTTTACATGTTCTCCTGCTGAGAAATATTGAGCGAGTCAAACCAGTGAGCGAGTGAAGTGGAAGACAGATTGGCAAATATCCTTTTTTTCGCATTAGGTTAGTATTGTTGTCGTGTCTGATATCGATGACTGATCATGTAAAGAGTCATCACCGTTGTAACCACTAAAAAGGAAGGGTTTTAAATAAATAATAATATGTAATATACGTACGCAATATCTAAAAAAGGATACCTTATCAAAGGGCGGCTGCCCACTGACCGAATTACTTCGTAAGCCTTCACAACTATACCTCTACATGTACAATATCGCTTACCCCTCATCTAATAACTCGATTCTTGGAATCACTACAAGATCATCTGCTACATTTCCAAGACAAATATTTGAGCATTATTACTATCCGATCCGATATCCGAATTCATTTCGTTGATACCGCATCGCTCCCTCCGAACTCTGCACCCATAAGCGATCCGAGCGATCCCGTAATCGGATCCCTGCAGCTCCGATATTATTTGGCTAAGATAAACTACGCAGATATGCCTCTAATCCTATTATAATAATGACTCTCGCCCCGTTCGCTGTCTCCTCTTTGATTAGTCACGGATTTAGGATCTTTTACCATATAATTGTTATGCCCCAGATCTTCGTGAGAACTCACTGGAATAGCTGTACGTAATGTCTTAATAGTTCGCTGTTTATTCTGACGGAGTTAATTGGGTGTTCATTTGTTTTAGGTGCCGAAAGCGAGTGAAAATTAATTTGTGCTCTCTTTGTTAATCGCAGGTTAGACGTAGGACTATGACACGTGTTGACACTGTAGTTGGTGTTATAAGAGTCATTTTGCTTTGGAAAGTGGCTGAGTGTAGTATCATACTTTTCATGGCCTTGGTTGAGCAATACTGAAACATAAAAAAAACCAGTTTAAAACAAAACTCTAAAAGAAAAGAAAGGTGATTGAACCAATTCCTTTCCAAAAAAGCTAATCATTGCACAGGGACGGGTATTTTTTGGCTCATTGCCACGATCCGTTTGTAATATAGGAAGTGAACGTGCACTCATTAGTGTAGAGGCGAACTATTACATCGCAGGGCAGAATGAGCCACACTCCGTGGGGAAATCACGTTTTTTAGCGAAATGTTTATTAGAGAAGCAAATAGAACACAGCCGCAGCCTCACGCTGCGGCTGTGTTCTATTTGCGGGTTTTACTGACATTAAACGTTCTCAAAATGCTTAAGCTTAAGGAGGATTTGCAGGTAAGTCCATATTTAATGGATTAATATTGAATAAGATAAAACTAATTAGTGATTTAAGGTGAACTACTGAAGTGACTGACTGAACACGTCTATTGTTTTGATAAAACCTATCCAACAAAATTCTTTTCTACTTTGTTTTGGATATTCCAATCAAATACACAATATTATACCGGGTTAAACTTCAATCGAATATTTAGGTGGACATGTTAACTCCGCAATCAATATTCGCAAAAAGTAATTATTACATGCCATTAAACTCTTACAACTGCATAGTGACAGTTGTAGCAATCTGTCAGTATTTCTGCTTACCCCATTAACTTAAATAGCGTATCGACACACATTATGACGTACAGAACTCGTGTTCCGATAACGATTTCCTCTCTTTTGTTAGATAATGAAGTTAGTTCCGCGACGGATCAGTGGGATTAGTTATAGTTGGGGGTCTTATGTGACCCCTTTGTGCGTTTGATGTTAGGGCGACGAAATACTTCTCTAATGTCAATTAATATTTGTGTCTTGTTCTACTTTGTTATTTAGTTTACGCTTTGATCCTTTTCCGTTAAATATATTATGTTTGTTTTATTGTTCCATGCATTCTTGCAACATTGTAGATACAAACTAGAAACAACATAGAATTTTCTTTCTTATTTAAATAGAAGTTTAATTTAGACTAATATAATTTTAATGAATACATAGAAACCAGAAGAATTAATAAAAGTGTATGTATGTCACACGTGATCCAATTTCCCCGTGACATGAGCCGTGCAGTCCTCAAAGGCGGCAAACGTCAGTTAATCGCAAGCCGTGCACAATTAATAGTATGGTAATACAGTAATGCGCGCCGCTCGATTACACTGGCGGACATAATCCTGTGTACACCGGTAAACGGCCGATTGTCGGCCGACAGACCTGTGACAGCTCGTTAACACGTAATTGCGAGACAATAATCGACAGAACTAATATGTGGAATTAGCTGGAGTGTCCACCTGATTGTGCTCTGTACTATACAGATTACATGTGTGCGCGGACTTGATTGAGCAACTACAACATTCAGTGACGTGTTAACGCTAATACCTGTGTATTAAGTTGCGGACTGTTGTTGGTGAGCTGCGGTATACAAACTAATTAATTAAAATTGTAGATACTTTATTGCCTTGGAAGTGTCTAGAGCGTTTGTATAGAAATAAAAATATACATTTGTATAATACGAAATAGCTTCACTGGAGGACTGACCGACAGACCAACATATTTTAAATATTTTATTTTTGACATTTGAAAGTCCTGGCTACTTGAATTAAAGGATTTTGACGTTGACTTTGTGACTAATGGAATATAACTATTCAGACTATTTATTTATAAAAAGGGAACATAAAATATCTGTAATTGTACAACAAACACAGCAATCAAGTAATTTTAAAACAGCAAATAATGTATTCAAATAAAATATTGCAAGTTATTCACTTGAAACGCGACGTCCCGTAAAAGAGTAGTACAACACAAAAATTAATGAAATAAAAGCTACAGAGAAAAATGTAAATTTGCTTTAACGAAGCGACATTTATTTTTATTTGGTCGGTACCCGTTTTATTTGACCGCAAGTGTACGTTTGACAACATTGTTACTGTCTCATACCACTGAAAAAGAACCTTATGATGTATAAAATAAAGATGATATAGTAGTTGAGTAAAATGTTTGAATCTTCAATTGAAATGCGACAGGGTCGTCTTCGGGTTGTTTTTATGTCTATTTGTGCAGTGTCTGTCTGTCCGGGTAGTTGTAAATTGATAGCATTGGTAGTCCGGAGTCCACAAACCAAATACTTTGAAACAATGTTTAGTTGTTTAAGACTTGCGATACATTTGTTGTGTAGTCAGAGCCGCGGTCAATTTGAGATGGACGATGTCTGTGCTGACGGATTTTCAAAGGATTCCGACTTTGAGTAAGTACATTTTGTTGGAGGTCCAAGATTGTTAGTGTAGATATTAGATGTCTCGTCTTAGAACATCATGATTGATCTTAATTAATTACATTAGGAGCTTTTGCTTTTGCATTGCTTGATGGCTGATGAGGCTTCCCGTCATAATTATTATTCCAAAATACTCAGGCTAAGATCAAAATAGAACTTTTTATGAATAATAAGTTTTTATTATTTACACCGCAATTCTAAAGTTGAAGCAACAATACCACAGAAAGTGTAAACTACGTTAAAAGTGAATAATCCATCGCCCCCGGGTTAACCGACCTAATTTCAAAATATTCTCTAGTCAAAATACGAGTAACTGTGAAACACTTTTTGTTGAATTTACTTCGAAACTTTTGTAACGGGAGCTTCTGTTTATTTACAAAAATTGTCAACTTGACACTGAGAAGTAACAGTAATGGCTCGTAAATATTCATGAGGAGAGTTCACCGGGAGAGTCGAGTTACTGGCGCGAGTGTACTTGCCTTAACTTAATTGCGAGTACAGTTTTAAATTTGACCTTGATACGGGGCTGTGTTTGAGTATAGCGACGTGCTTCGGGGACTGTCTCGAAGTACTGACTAGCTGAGCAAATATTCCAGTCGGCACAACACGACTGAATATTTTATACCTAAAGTAATACCTACTTTGGGTCTATTCCCAAATATTCCTTGGAATCAGGACTTTAGATTTACTGAATCTTTTTTACATGAAGTGAAAGTGGGGTGTTTTTTTTATTCGCTATAAATAGGTACCTATAACTTCTCAACTATGATCTTGTTTCAAAACCATGTAAGGGCACAATAAGTGGAACATACTATATTTATGAACGCATACATACAGATAAATAAAATTGGAGTATCTGTTTGTAATATTAATATAACCGCTTTTTACTATATGCATATGAATATAACATAAAAATAAACACACATACCAAATAAACATTTTTGTCTGTCTATACTGGCAATGGCTGGACCGGTTTTGCAAAATTTTTATTGGTGGGTAGCTGATGAAGGTACTGAGGAGAAACATAAGCTACTTTTATTTTGGAAAATAGAAACAAATTCAGATTCGACGTGGATAAAGTTACGAACAACAGCTAGTATGCAGTATATATACTGTGTTCCAATTTTGCAAAAAAATCTGCGCCACACCTTGCGATACCTGCAGACATAAAGAAGTAATTTAAAATTACAATTTCAAAACCGACTTAGAGCTGTATACATTATTTTCCACCCTCCATTCGAAAGCTTAAATTAAAAAAAGAAATATTGTATGGAGAAACTTTGTTCTTCTCCGTAAAGTGAGGGAAACAATTCTCTAAGTCCAACACCATCTGTCGATACTGCGTGAAAGTAAAATTACATTTCCAACATATTTCTTTGATATTCAAATTAATTTCGTGTTTCATGAACTTACCCATATATCCATGAGGGATGTGCCCTATTGGAGTGTATTAAGTCTTTTTTTAATGTCGAATTTTAATGTGAATCCCAGCTGTTAGACGTAATAACAAAATTGCCCATTAATTTTGGTCGAACCTGTAATCTGTCATTAAAGTAACCAACGAGTAACAACATCCTATATTTCTCGAATTCGTTTCCATACACCCCAATATTAAAAATGTATTTCGTTGAATAAGTTCTGTATGGGACCCATTACTAATAATCCCGTCGACCCCCGAGACAAATGTGACGTATTACTTGAAAGGGAGGGTTACACAATGGCGGGAGTCGAACACGCGACCTTCCGATCGGCAGTTAACAGACCGACAGGCGATTATACTAAATGTAATGTAAGTGATACGTGTTAATAATGGAGAAAGTGAGTCATAACGAAACGATGGAAGTTATGAAACAGCGCCAGTATTGGTAAAGTTTTGTAAGCAATTCGTGTAATGGAGTCGTCGATGGATATGATTCAGTTAATCTTGAAGGGCAAGGGCGAATATGGGTGAAGTTTTTATTATAGTACTGTAGAGGTAGATAATATTGAGTGAAACTTTAATTTGTATAAAATAATTGTAATAATTTACATCAATAAGCCGGGAATGTAGCTGCCAGCTGAAGTAAGGCATGGAATGTATTAAGTAACTGGTAAAATACGCCTTTGCGAAATAACATAATAACGTTCTGTTCTCTCGTATTATAATCTAGTTTACAGCTAATTTAATTGAATTTCTTGTGCCTCAGGGATAGACTAAAAACTTGAATAATTCCTAGTATCAATTATTGTAATCAAAACAACAGAAATAGACAATGTTCTATACAGATAGAATACGTATTTATAGATGGAGGTGGCGGTGTGGCTGTACGCTTGTAATTACAGACAGGTGCAAATTAATGAACTAAAGCCGAAGTAGGCCGCACTCTGCCTACACTACTATAACACCTACACACAGTACCTACAGACATACGAACAAGTTCTCCTACATTGAGCTCTCAAACTGAAATGCTGGTAGTGTTGGATTGTGGGGTTTACTCAGTAATTGCTATATTAATTTTGTGCTAAACGTTGTCCTTGTTATAGAAACTAATGATAACTATGACCAGTTTTCGGAGAATGGGTCGCAGCATCTTATAAATGTTAAAAAATAAAGATAGGTAGGTATATATATAACAATACTGACTACCTTGTTGGCCTACAGTGGTGGTTATAGTGGTATACCTACATTATGCCACTATACAATGTAACACCCACTTTTCACTATTTATGTTATGAGTCCCATGTAATAGGGTGTGAGCTTATTACCGTATACAGGGCACAATTCCAGACTCCGTGCTGCTACTGAGATTTTTTTTTAAACCCATTAATACTTTATATAAAAAAGTTAGTATAAACTCAAACTCAAACTCAAAAGCATTTATTTCAATTAAACCATAATTTGGTACTTTTGAAACGTCAACAAATATGAAATATATAATAGTCTGTCAGTCTGTCCGTCAGTGAAGCTAGGCGCTCGTTCCAAAATGTCGATTCGAGTGGAAGAGAACGAGCAAGAAACTCCATTCGTTACTCTTTTAAAAAAAGTCTGTTTTACATTGCTCTGATACATATTCCAATATTGTACACACATGTGAGAATAATGTAAAGACATACCTGACGCAACATACAAATAACAGAACTTACTAAAATAGAAAAAAAAAACAAAACCAAGAACAAACAACTATCTTAAGTCTGACATTGTCCTCACATATGTACCTCTATACTGACAATCCATATAAAATAGTGCTTCTATACAAGAAAAAAAATAAACTCTTGTTTAAATAAAGAAAGAAATGCTCGATGCCACAAGAAAAATAGATTGCCTTCATCGGAATCAAAGTATTAAATTACCTATTATCGTAATCTGAACTAGGTACTGACTACATTTGAGTATTGTCCAGTGGAGCCGAACCAACACGCTGCCAAGCATTCCTATCCTCAAGATAATCAATCACCCTGTAGTAAGCTTGTTTGCATAATTCGCGCCTAATATATGTTTTAAATTTACTTTCATTTTTTTTTTTGTAGTATAACTATTGTAATTATTAATAAGAAATATTTATTATTGTAATACAAAATCTTTTGAAATAATATATACAATTAATATC
Organism: Spodoptera picta; assembly: GCA_038387885.1. Taxonomy (NCBI): domain Eukaryota; kingdom Metazoa; phylum Arthropoda; class Insecta; order Lepidoptera; family Noctuidae; genus Spodoptera; species Spodoptera picta. The sequence goes on along the minus strand of JAZHFQ010000008.1, from coordinate 2,777,762 downwards.
AACTATAACTAAATGAAAATATATTTACTTTCATTGAGATCTATGCTATTTGGTATTTTATTATAGCATTTAATACCTAACCCCATAAAGGATTTCTGTACCTTGGACAGTCTGAATTGCAGTACAGCTAACTTATTCTTGCCTCTACCTCTAGTATTAAGATTGTGTCTATCGCTTCTTTTTTCGAACAATTGCCTATTCTTTCTTACATACATTATATTTTCATATATATATTGACAGGGCACCGTTAAGATATTTATCGTTTTAAACAATTCTCTTAGCGATTCGCAACGGCGTAAGTTATATATTGCTCGGATAGCCCGCTTTTGAAGAATAAAAATTGATTCTATTTCTGCAGCTCGACCCCACAACAAAATGCCGTACGACATAATGCTGTGAAAGTAACTAAAATAGAAAAGCCTTGCCGTATCTACGTCCGTGATCTGTCTAATCTGTCTAACTGCAAAAGCAGCTGAGCTTAATCTCCCCGAAAGCGCCTTTATATGCGGGCCCCATTGTAGTCTATTGTCTAATGTAATGCCTAAAAATACCGTCTCGTCGACAAATTCTAACTTTTGGCCGTTTAAAACAATATCACAATCATTACTTCGGACGTTTGGTAAACTGAATTTAATACAAAAACAGCGCGATGCACGGTCGAGTACGGACGTGTGTACGCTGCTCGCAACGAATATTATATTCGCGAATTGCGCAGCTATAGCCGCTGTCCGTGTACGTAGCAATGAGTTCTAAACCTCTCATAGCAAACGAGTTATTGGCATTCTTGAAACATGCCATTGATTATATGGACGAGGTCAGCATCTTGCAGATCTGCAAGTCTGCCTTCAAGGAAGCAGAGATATGCAGTGCTAAGTTGCTGCTATTCCAGACGCTCGGCAAAATCGACCAGATGCCGTCTCGCCGGAGAGATGGTACCGAGAAGAGTATCCAGGATATAATCATCCTGATGAAGGATACTGACCCGGATGACGTGCCTGATTTCGTGGTGAAGGACCTGCATAAACTGCCGCCCATCACGTTTGACCACGTCGACGTAACCAGGCTTCTTAAGGACATTACATCCCTCAAAGTTAACCTGGCCGAGCTGCAGTCAAAATTGGAGGTATCAAATAACACCATATGTGACTTACGTGCCGAGGTAGTGCTGTTTCGGTAACTGGGTCACCTGACGCCTCCAATATGAACACACGACATGGAAAGGAAAACGCTGCGATCAGCAGTTCGACGGTGGCGAGTGCGTCACCCATTAAAACTGCAAGCGTAGCATCACGCGCCACCGCCGCCTGCGCTTCTACACCGGTGCAAGTACAGGCTTGTGTAGGTACGTTGCCCCCTAAACGTGCCTATGCAGATATCGTTGCCGCTATCCAAACTGAATCGTCGCAAAAAAAGCAAGCGGCCAATATAATACGGGGTCAAGCAAACCAGCCTAGTCTGAAAAAGGACAAGCGTGACAATGAGGGCTTCATTAAGATAGAAAGGAAGAAGAAGCCTCTTTGCCGCAACCAGTGCGGTACCGCGCTGGCAGGACCCAATATGCTGCTGCGTCCAGCGACACCCACGACGCTGCTGTACGTGTCCCGACTGCATCACTCCACGAAGGCAGAGGATGTCGTGGAGTATTTGCGAGTGAAGACGAACTGGACCTTGAGAGTCGAGAAGTTGGAGTCGCGCCACAATACTAACTTCAAGTCGTTTGTGGTGCGGGTTCCAACACATTACCTTGAAACCTTTCTCAAGGAACAGTTTTGGCCGAAGGGTATCGTGTATCGGCGTTTCCGTGGCCGGCTACGTGATATCAGTCAGCGAAACACGACGCCGTCTCTTCGTGTGCAATAATTAAAATTATGAGTTTTGTTATTGTGTATCTATTAGTTTATTGATGTTTTAATTTTTTTGGTATTTGTTATTTTTTAGTTTTGTATTGTATCTTTATTTGTGTATTATATTTTATATGGGCCACAGTTGCCTGAAATAAAGAAATAAATAAATAAATAAATAAATAAATAAATAAATACATTTTGTTTTTTTCTCATTAAGTGCTAGATTATTAATGGTGAACCAGTTTTGCACTCGAAGAATGGAACTGTTTACGTCGTCAAGATTATTAGCACGTCGATCTATTTTAAAATATTTATGAGGTATCATCTGCAAAAAGCACCATTCTTGGTTCATTCTTCAATATAAATGGCAAATCATTTATATAGACTGAAAAGAGAAAGGGACCCAATATTGAACCCTGTGGAACGCCCATATTCATCGTAGAGCCCTGCGAGTTAATACCGTTAACATGAACCTTTAATTGCCTATCTTCTAAATAAGACTTTATTAGACAGAGTGCGGTGTTTCTGATCCCGTAGTGATCTAATTTCAGCAAAAGTGTCTCGTGGTCAACGCAATCGAACGCTTTTGAGAGGTCACAAAAGATACCAATAGCATCTTGTGCTTCCTCCCAAGCACCAAATATTTCTTTCATTAAAGTGACACCGGCGTCAGTTGTACAACGACCTTTAGTAAAACCGTATTGTTGTTGGTGAAAGATAGATTTTTTATTAAAATGATGAAGCATCCGAGACAGCATTAACTTTTCAAATACTTTGCTGAGAACCGGCAAAACAGATACTGGCCTATAATTGTTTGGTTCTTTAGTGTCACCACTTTTAAATAGTGGCATAACTTTACTATATTTCAGTAGGTCAGGGAAAACACCGTCATCTATACTTTTATTGAAAATCACAGCCAAGTATGGCGCTATAGTTTGAATAAGTGATTTGCAAACTTTTACCGATAGTCCCCATAGATCTTCAGTTGATTTGATCATGATCTCTTTAAAAACTTTCATTATTTCTAGAGGATTCGTATATCGAAAACTAAAGTCGTGCTGACACGATTGTGTATTATTCTTAAGCAAAGTTACAGAGAGTGTTGCTGATGACTCTAAATCTTTGGTTGTTTTGATAGGAATGATGGCAAAAAAATGTTCAAACTCCTGGGCTACATCCACGTTGGATGAAATCTGTCCCCTTTCAGTATTTAAACTAAATTCTGAATTTCTTAATCGTTTCCTACCAGTCTCGTTGTGTATAACTTTCCAAGTAGCTTTTATCTTATCATCAGCTGCTGTTATTTTATTACTAATATAAAGACGTTTTGCGGTTCTGCATACTATTCTAAAGGTTTTTGAATATGATGTTACATACTGATGAAATTGGAGGTTGGTGTTGTATGGTTTCATTCCATAAAGCTCAAAAAGTCTGTCCCTACTCTTACGAATACCTACAGTTGCCCAATCGCTAAATACGAACTTGGTATGAATGTCTTTTGTTTTTATTGGCAAAATATTGTTAAATTCTGTGTTTATAACTTTAAAAAAATCTTCGTATAACTGACTAGGATGACTTATATCTAGTGTTTTTGTACCTAATTTATTAGCCACAGAATTCTTGAGTTTCTCTAATTTATTAAAAGTAATTTGTCTAAATCTTATTCGAATTTTCTGCAGAGGCAAGTAAAAGCTAAAATCAACCATAAGTCCACAGTGGTCGGAAGGCAAGCTGTTCATGACTTTTTTTTCTAGATAATCACAATTACAGAAAACATTATCGATACAAGTGGCTGTGGAAGATGTTATTCTGGTTGGCTCCAGAAACGCATTTTTCAAATTAAATGAATAAAATAAATTTAATAGCTACATGCTACTTGTGTTATTCTCTAATAAATTTATATTAAAATCGCCACATACAAGTACAGATTTATTACCAGAACAGACCTTCCCCAGAACATCCTCCATGACAGAATCGTATAATGCAAGATTCTGGTAATTAGGTGGTCTATATACACAAACTACAACATGTCTATCCAGCTCAACACAGGACAACTCAATGGTGTGTTCGACTGACAATGCTACAATGTCTTTCCTATCCTTTGACTTAATACTGTTTCTAAGTAATATTAAAGACCCACCGTGTAACATACACTTCCTACTAAAATTACTAATAACATTGTAATTTTCAAAGTTTAAGGATATTAATTGATCCTCCTTCATCCAATGTTCTGATAAACAAATTATGTCAAACTTAGTTTTTTCTAAAAACATTTCCATTTCAAACAATTTAGAGTAGCAGCCCTGAATGTTAACATGAAATAATTATAGATTGTGCTGCCCCTGACTATGTGTATGTTTATTAAGAGTGGGTTTTTTCCTGCCAGAACATACCTTCCTGTCAAAATTATTTATGGGGTACACTCTGTTGTCTTACGATCTAGTTTAAATTGCTATTAAAGTAGTATTAAGTATAGCCCGGTATATGGCAATGGACTCACCCCCTATATATTAGATGGGTTTAAATAGTGAAAAGTGGGTGTTGCATTCTACAGTGGCATTGAATCCCATAATGTACGCCTCTGCCTTATTATATTATATATTATATATTCCTTCGGGGGTAAATAAGGCGTGTTGTTATGTAATTTTGTGTTGAATGTTGTCCTTGATGATGCATATCAATAATAAAGAATAAATTAATGGAACGGAATATAATTATCAGCTCTGTACATGGAAGGTTTTTTGAGTGAGGAAAATCATCCAATGACTGGCGACACTCTGACAGTCTGACACTCCCTGGCGACACTCTGACCGTCTGACACTCCCTGGCGACACTCTGACAGTCTGACACTCCCTGGCGACACTCTGACAGTCTGACACTCCCTAGCGACACTCTGACAGTCTGACACTCCCTGGCGACACTCTGACAGTCTGGATTTTAGTCAGTAAGTGTCAGACTCTTACTGACTAAAATCCACCCCGCGCCTACTTCTGTTATTCGACCCGGAGCCCCGGCGCCCCGTTAGGCCTTCCGCGGTTCCGTATCGGTACATGGATGTGTAGGGCCACAAAATGATGGATAGGTAGGTATATCTATGGGTAGAACGAAAGTATTAGTCCATCATAAGACTCCATAAAATACTTATCTCATTGTATTATTATATAATATTATCGATGTTACTCAGTTACTCTCACAGTTACGCACATACATACTTATTTAAATAACTTAGGATGTTCACAAAAAACTTCGTGAACACTGATTGATTCTGTTTCTTTTTTGTACTCAAATCTAATGACATATAACGATAATTGAACGTCGAATATGTAACGTCTAGATATTTATCTAAAGCCAAGCACTATGTTTGAGCACATCTATCATCTTAGTAACTATTATGTATTGACGAATATCGAATTATTACAAACTCCATTAGATTTATTTCAGAGCTTTCAGTATAAGGTAAAGTAGTTGTTATATGTATACAGAGTTGAATTGGGTATTTTCCTGAATCAAAAATAAATTATTTCGACTGTTTAAGACAATTAAATATTTAAAAATAATTACACTTTCATTAATTGGTCTCAGGACCAACTTAATTTTAGTTTTTTTTCAGCAACATAACATAACATCACGCCTTTTATTCCCGAAGGGGTAGGCAGAGGTGCACACAGAAGTAACACCCACTTTTCACTATTTATGTTATGAGTCCCATGTAATAGGGGGTGAGCCTATTGCCATATACCGGGCACATTTCCAGACTCCGTGCTACTACTGAGTTTTTTTTAAAAACCTAGAAATCCTTTGCCCGACCCGGGAATCGCACCCGAGACCCCTTGCCCGGCAGTCGCACATGCGACCACTCGGACATCGAGGCATTCAAAAACAATACATAATAATTTATTTATGTTTACATTGTTTTGTGTTTTTTTTTTCTATCAAAATACAAAGTCTACCCATCTGTAATAGACAGCCAAAAAACTAGTTAAAGTCACCCGTCGTCCCTCACAACTAGCACCGCAATTTGAATTTAAAATGTCTCCCGTAACAAAACTTCATCATACAACAATATCGTTGTACTATTTAATTTGGACCTCTCACTCTTGTATAAACAACCTTTTGGGACCCTCCCTTATATCATACTCTAAATGATATAAAGGTACAGGTATAAGTTACTCATCAAGTTATACGTAACCAGTATAAACTGACCGTTATATGTGTGATTATACAAAGCGAGACCTCGATAAAGTGGATAAGGTTAGGTCGAAGTGTGTACCAGGTAAAGGTACAATGTATCTCGTGTAAGATAATTTCAGTGGTGGTTAGTCACCAACCCTTCATTGCTAGTGCACATACAGAGGTGATCCCATGTCTCCCTTACAACAAACTGTTTTTTGCCACAACAAAAGGGTTGTGCATTGTAAGGGTTAGCTGTTTATTGACATACTACTGAAATGGGGCAGGAGAAAATACAACGAAACGTACCTATATAGGTTTATTTTGTAATTTTCTTTGTAGGATGTGGCGCGTGGTAGCATTAATTTAATTTAATAAAAAGGGGTTGCTATGTACTAAAGGCAGAACGTTTGTCACAATCCCCGCACCATTTCCATAGGTATCATAGGAGCTAGACCAGCACAGATCGGGTTTCAGTGCTCTCTGACAAACCTGAAGTATTTAAAGTGCGATCTCGAACTCGCCTGCCATATAGATTATGGCAACATATTTTTTTTGTAAAAGAGATACATAACCTCACGCGTGTCGCCCATGGAGTTTTTTAGGGGTAAAAACAACATCGAATGACTGCTCCCGCCTGGGTGAGGCTGGAGGGAGTGTCAGACTCGTACTGACTAAACACCACCCCGGTCCTACTCCTGCACTTCAAGCCGGAGTACCTATGTTCACTGCGGCTCCCAACAGCGTCACCCATGGGTGTAGGCAGAGACTATGGAACGTCAATTGCTACGATTCTTACATAACTTTTTCGCTTCATCAACAGTCATCAGTCTTTTCACGCATGTGTATTGAAGATGGTACAGAAAATATTTTACAATGAGACCAATTTCAACAAGTATGGCTGGCCAGTGCAGTGTACCTTGGTAATAATAATAATATTATCTGTAACGCTCTATAATGGCGGCCTCATTCCGTCCGTCCGTCTGTCTGTTAGCGCGATGTAATTGGGTGAACACTTCTCTGCCAGCCCCAGTTAACGTTACCTGATTACGTCACTTTACATTGTTTTTGTAAGTTAGACATTAAAAAGGAAAGTCACATCTCTTTAGTAATTTACAAAACGTTCGTATGACTTGTTCGAAAATTCAAGCCTTCTTAATTAATTAATATAATAGAGGTATGCAAAAATCTTTTCTGAGACGGAATTTTCATCTAACTAGGCAGTTAATTAATTAGGTTTATAAAGAACAACGAGTAAGAAATTCCAAAGTCTGAAAAAGTTGCAATCAAATAAAGTGGAGTACCTAGTGGAATACGATAAAACATTCATACAGTCTTACTCTTACACAATAAAGTCAAAAGACGTAATAAGAAAATATGTATTTCGTAATAGAGGTAATTGTATATTATATCGTAGCAGTGAATGTCTGTGTAAAATGTTCGTCCGTCCATCACCCGGGGCGCGGACACAAGGCCCACTAACCTCACCTGCTCAACTATTTATATCTTATTAAATATCCACGAAAACTAATTACCCAACATAATTTACAAGCCCGAACTCGTCCTGTCATGTTGTAACTGGACGTTTAAGGGCCGTCTATTACGGAGCCTCTCCCAAAGGAGTAAAGCTCCAGATCGCCGCCGGCCCGGATCTGGCCGGATTAAGCCGGATTGGAGCAGATCGCGCCGTTCTCCGGGCCGGACCGGTTTGCCGTAAATCTGTCGCTGTACGTTTATTACACGGATTTTATTAAGATCTTCTTTGCGTTGCTCCAACGTTTATTATTAGATAAAATATTATTTATAATAATAATATTGAAGCATGTTTCGGTTTTTTCGGCGATAAAAAGGGTTTGGTTAAATATAACCGTCGGATTGAGTTATTGATAGTGTAAGCCTTGCCTTTTATTATCTCATCAAATTGAAACTAGGTGCGAGTACACAGATACACTGATGTTAAATATTTTAAGTAGTAGTTAACAGGACTTAAGTTTATGAATGGAGGAACATCTAGATAAGTCGTGCCAGTTGTAAAAAGGGTAACGCTATCACAACAAGTTTTTTATTGTTAGTACTGAAGTTTAAAACATTTTAGTGGAAATATTTTGGAGTCTGTAGTTAATGGTGAAGTTGGAGGTAATAAATTCGATATGGGACACAAACCATCGTCGTGGCAAGTAAGCTCAGTCCAGTAAATATCATGGCACCAATTATATGCTACACACTCCACCTACTCTTTCTATTTCATAGAAGTATCATCCATACAGATAAATAAAATGTAGTCTGTTTGTAATATTAAAATAACCGCTTTTTACTAAGTACATGCATATGAATATACATTCTATACACATACCAAAATAATTTTTTTTCTGTCTGTCTGTCTGTTTGTACTGGCTAGTGTCTGGAACGGCTGGACCGATTTCGCAAGACTTTTATTGGCAGGTAGCTGATGTACTAAGAAATAATATAGGATACTTTTATTTTGGAAAATGAAAACACAATAATTAAACGTGGACGAAGTCGCAGCCAACAGCTAGTTATACATAGGTATAATATTACTCAATAAAAACAAAGTGAGTTTTCAAAACAAACTTGATGTAAGCGTTCCCTATAACGAAGCAAGGCTAGCTCTCGCTAGAATACTAATCACCCTCAGGATGTATATTCTTACACTAATTAATTTATTCTGTAATAATAAAAAAAGTGTTCATGAAAACTTTGGAAAATTAAAAGCAACTGAAAAAAATAGTTACAAAATAATTTCCACGAGGGCTCGTGTGAAGTGAAAGGAGATAGCTTCTCTGCGATGGATCATCGCAGTTTTAGAGATCCTTATTGATGGAAACCCTTGTTAAATCTGATTATTTTCCGAACTCAAAATTTCATATTAGGAATTAGAAATTGAAGTAGGTACAACAAATCCTAATTATACATTATTGTCAATATTATCATAATTATAATTTATTATACATTAGGATTTGTTGTGACAATTTTAACGAAGCTCTTATCACTGTCAGTAGTAAAAACGTTTACTGAACGAGTAATATAGCATTTGGTTTCAGAATTTGAAGCCCAAAGTTGCTGAATATTCTTTTACCTCTCATAAAAGTGAAGTATGTTTACAATTCCACATGTTTACGGCTAAGCGTAAGACGCAAGATCCGTTCCCGGCATATGATGCAAAAGCCAAACTCATAGACCGACGGATGCCAGATAATCCTCTTACATCGCAAAGGCGACTGCAGTTTTGCATGGCAGCACTTATAAAATGTTTTACGAAATGTAACTTTCTAGCTAAAGGGTGGCGCAATATTTTGTTTATCAGTATGAATTTTTAATAGTAATAGCGATGACATTTATGCCTGCTATAGATTTCAATTTGGTCCTAGGTCTTTTATTTATGTTCATGTGGAAATATTCACCGGTCAAAAAGCTATTGGTCCGTTTGAATTGAGAAAATTGGTGTTCCCATTATCCGGTCCAGATGTTGAGAATAGTCCCAAATCTAGGTTTACGAGTGAGCCTGATTTCAGTGCTTAATGGTTTTATTGTTAGGCCTAAATCGTTTCTCTTTAAGCAGTTCCCCTTGGGGAAGTTTAATTTTCTAGACCCATTGTTTCTTAACAATCGAGTAAATTACACTCCAGCCTAACAGTACAGATTTCAGCGAGTCTCTCGTTATTTAAATGATTAAATTAAATAAAAGCAAACCATTTTTTATTTTATAAATCAGTGTTTTTGCTTTGATACGGAACTCTATGAAGCGGTTGCGGCGCACTTCACAATATTTTTTTACCGAAGGGTGGGCGCGAGGGTGGTTCCACGATAAATCGCGGCGATCCTCAACAAACAATGTTTTTGAACGTTATTAATGGCCTCACCCGGGGGATGCTACTATCATCTGCTGTCATTCTTTCTTTTGACGTTACACAAATAATTTGCCAAGTTTTTTTCAACAGCTCTCCTTACGATATAATTACTGGAGTCTCTGTTGTCAGTTCATTCTGTGCTGAATTGTTTGTTTTTCTTTTTTGCGATTTAGTTAGAGTTGTTAGAGGGTAATGGTATGAGGGTAATTGGAACTTCATTGTTCTCGTTATTCCACGAACGTATTAACGGTTACCTGGGTAGTTTAGGTGTATTATTTAGGAACTGAAGTGAAAAAGATTCTTCATTTCGGGAATCGACTGAGACGAAATTGGAAATGAAAAATAAACTAAGTACGACTGGAAAAGTAAGAAAATAATATTCTCAAAATGTACGTTTTCTGACAAATTAACATAACATAACATAACATCACGCCTTTTATCCCCGAAGGGGTAGGCAGAGGTGCACACAGAAGTAACACCTACTTTTCACTATTTATGTTATGAGTCCCATGTAATAGGGGGTGAGCCTATTGCCATATACCGGGCACATTTCCAAACTCCGTGCTACTACTGAGAATTATTTAAAAACCCAGTAATACTTATAACAAATATTACGTTGTTAATATCGACCAACTCAAAGAAGTAGTATGTAAGCACTTTATCGCAGGTACACGGTACCCATAAATAATAAACGAGTGTAATATTGTAAGAGAAATGATAAGTGCTCCCATTACAGTCTAGTGCTTGGAAATAAAGAAAAAAACTTTATCGTAACACACCAGGTACCTGTGCCCCTGCCCTACTCCACGAATATATCACAAGCTTCGAACAACAAAAGAAAACACGTGACAAATTATGTGTAATGTCATAAAAATGGCGGTAAGAGGCGCCACCTGTCGGCTGCTGTTGAAATATTGGATGAACGTGGGGATCTTACGGTGCACGGCGCTGGGAGCCGAGCGGGTACCGCAATAACTGACACTTGACGTTACCGTGCCTGGAGTCTATCGGTTCAGGATTGAAGAATATATTTTCAATTTATCTCCAGTCTCATCATTATCTTCCATTACGGTCCAATAATTTAATCGAAGAAAAGAATCAAAAAACCTTTCAGAATATTAATGTGTAATCAATATCTTTATGTCAGTTCTTTTTCATAAAAATCATGATTATAAAACGGGCTAAGCACCTTCATATAACGAGCAGACTGGAATAAAATTATATTCTTCGACGCGACGCTTGAAAGTGCCAATTACAATAGGATTGTTTGAATTTTAGTGCTTTAAATTTTATACCACTATTTACGATAAAAGATAAAACCGTAGCCATTGTCAATTACTGTATCACGAGTTATGACTCAGCACCGAAAATTCATATAATCCAAAATTAATTGCGAACTTGAGTTGACACCGACATGATTAACTTCAAACTTAATGACACAAAGAGCTTACGCCGACAAGCATTATGCCTAATTTGGGGTCCTTAGCGCTATAAAAAAGAAATGGAACTGGCAGTGATTCATTAAGCGACTTTTAGGAATGGCCCTATGATAGCTCCCTGGGGAAGCATTCCACCTCCATTTAGTCCTGATGATACGGCGCGACAACTTAATATTAAGGAACGCTATTTTTAAAATACGTAATTGACAATTAGGAACTTGTGTAACGTCAGACGTAAAACAACGACACTTTGCTTGTTTAGTGTAACTATAATAAAGATGCGGTATTCTGTGATCATATTTATAGAAAGCTAAAGAAAAAACATAATAATTTGAATTGTATTGTGCAGATATATTTTTCTCCAACGCGAATGTGTATTACATAATCGTAGCATTACCCAAACCTGTGAGATTTATTTCAATGTCAACATATTCAGACAACAAATCGTTCGTACCTTGGAATGTCTCAAGCACTCAAGGCGTACCGGGGATTAATGACTTGTCTCGACAATAAACGCAAACGTATTACAAAAATAACGCGTTTCACAATAGCCAGTGTTTGCGAGGAGCTCGTCAAAGGGCCGCGGTGGGCCCCGGTATTAATATCTTGTAAACAACGCGCTTTGATATAATAAGCGTCAGGTTCTTTGTATTAACGAAATAATTTTAAAGCAATTGTATGTCTAATTTTAGTTTGTTAATGTTTATTTACAGATAAAATTGTAGAGTTATTTAAAAAAATGTTAAAAGTAGATAAACGAAAACAGTTAATAAAATGTTTTCAACGATAAAAACTATATAACGTTTAATGATTTTACCAAACGAGAACACCAAATAGATACTGAATTTAGAACTTTATACATGAAAAATAAAAATAATGTTTGAATGCACAGTTTTACAAATTGAATTAATTATGTTATGTTTGATGGTACAGGCCATTTTGAAGTTTCAATTCACTTCAATCAATCGACATTTCGCTTAATATGTACCAAAGCAAATATTTATGCGCACAAAAAATTTGATGATATAAATTGATGATTTTTTATCTGTGGCAATTTATGTTTTTAGTGGGTAATTTGTAAAAATATGTGGGAGGAATATTGTGGAAGTAATGGGCGAGCTTATGGCCTCAGCAAAGGAAGGCAAAGTCCTGTTAAGTGGCGCTCAGCTGCGGGCCCGCGCTGTCGAGGTGCGGCCGCTCACCGCTCGCAATAAAACCGTTCTCTTTATATACCTCTAGATACGACTGTAGATTTGTTGTTATGTCCGATATTACTGCCGTGTTTTTATTTATTCCCTTTTATTTATATCTTGTTTTGACAATGAAATTTTAATGCTAGAAGTGTTAACGTGGAAATGCATTTGTTTGTTGATCGCTAAATAAATTATGATGATTTTGGTGTAACAAAGATTGATAGTATTTAGTATTTTAAAACAATTGCAATTTGTACAGACTAATCTTTTTGCCAGCTTAAAAATTAAGTTGTAGGAAGTGAAGAAGAAGAAGTGGATTTCCAAAGGTGTAGTGGAGTGTTCCTTAAGTTCGTTATCGTACTAAGATCACATCAATTAAGTAGATAACCAATCAAAACGTATAGCACTAGTAGCACTAGTCTAACATCATTTAAATCAACTCATACCAGTGTCACACAATGTACACATAAACTGCTCATCATAATAATAATGCGTCAAATTGTACGTTTGTTCATACATCACCCTCACTATGGAGCTGTCTCTAATTTTAAACAAATACCGTTGTAATTTGTATTAGCCGCATCAGTTCAAATAGTTAGTGCCCAGTGACGCGTGCTGCGTGCTGTGTGTCTAACAGTCGCCTGTCTGTCTGTCTGTGTACTTGTGGATTATGTTGTATCATTTGTCGTTATTTTAATTGTCTTGTGTAAAAAGTTTTTTAAGGGATAAGTCGGTAAACGACCGTTGGTGATGCATGGTAAATAATCGGCGTCACCCGTGGACACCCTGAACCCCATAAGCGTTACAAGTGCGTAGCTAACTAAACAAAACTGAAGTGCATGGGGGGGTTATTGGGCCTCCGGTAACCTCACTCATACGACGAAACATGATGCAAGCTTTATTTCACGTTGGTGTTCTGTGGCCGTGGTATCACTCCGGTCGAGCCGAGCCATTCGTGCCGAAGCACGGCTCTCACACAGTTCAGTTTTCCACTTTGTTACGCTATGTATAATAAGATTATTTTGCATATAATTTCAGCATTTGATTCTTATATATTTACTGGTAGAAATGTAGATATTTTAAATTTAAAAAACGGTAATATTTTTCACCTAATAAACATTCTATGATCTATAATTACAAGTGCTGGGATTTTACACGAGCTACGTACTTCAGAATTTTCCTTTAGACATTGATTTTAATTTAATAGAAGAAGGAAAGACAACGATGAAACGCATAATTTAAATGAAAACGCTTCTACGACAGGTAATAAGTATAGGAATATTGAGCCTTAACCGTTAGTTCCTGATAATTCTATCATATACTACGTTTAAAAAAATACAAACCCTCTTTTTTCGAAATTGGTTAATTAATATACTACAACTTTCTTCTAAATGTAACAAACACTTCTGAAAACCGCATCAAAATCGGTTAAGCCAATCACAAGATTATAGCTCACAAACATACATATATACCTCTACATACACGTCACCCTGCGAACCTCCTTTTTTGAAGTCGGTTAAAAATACGCTACCAATCAGATATACAGCATGTATCATCACAGAAAATTTATAATAATTTTATTCAGGAACCAAACCTTGGCAATTAACAAAACTGAATTATAGTACAACCTAACCATCCAATACACAATAGCCTTTTTGTTGACCTATTGGCAGGTACAATGCATCGTACCATACGTTCAAGCACAGGTGCTCAGTGACGCGTGCACTGCATTTAACAGCTGTCTATCTGCCTGTCTGCTTACCTGTCCTCTCTCTCTATACCTCTATATATATATATGTACATATATATGTGTATGTACGTACTGTCAGGGAGTGCAATCATGTGGACTAATCCCTCTTCATTGTGCACATTATTGTGTTTACTTTGATTTGTTAAAGAGCTGTTGTGGTGTTTCTAATTCGGGGATATGATGTGTCTGGTGTACCTTTGCCTATGTGCTTGTATGATAACCATTTTGCTATTAAAGCAGACAGGCCGTGATAGGTCTACATGAAAGTTAACCTTACCAGGTGATACGTGTGTGTTATATTCAATTTATATTTGATGGGGCGGCGTTTGACCACTATCTCGCCTGGTGGTAAGCGATGATGTGGTCTACGATGGAGCACGTCGTCCCATAAGCAACCTATTCACTCAGGCCTTGAATACTCCCAGGTATAACCTTCAGGAAATACAGACTCTGGCAAAGAATTTGCGCATCTTAATCAAAACATTCGGTATTAAAAAGCCGTAAAAGTGCCTTTGTATGTATGTACGTGTATTATGTGTACTTAGTAAAGAATGTTACATAGTTACATTATTATATCTTAATTGCAATGAAAGTCTAGCTGTTAAGACTTCAACGCGTTTTACTACAGAAACATTAAATTTTCTGACCTCACCTAACGTATGAATCACTAAAATCACCACGATTATCAAAATATAAAGGATTTCATTAAACACTTTAGCGTTTTATTTAAACGGACACGGACACTTAGTAGAACATTTAGATAAGCGAAAAAAAGTAAATTAAAAGATACATCGCACGGCTCCGCCGGCCGGCAGTGGAAGGGCTCGCCAACCTATTATTTTATCCATATTTTACCCTCATTTTTAGTATGGGTACTAGAAAATTGTGTCATAAGTCACGAGATGATGGCGTTTTAATCTAATCCCGCCGTGTGATAGCACGATATTTATTATAGTTCTACATTAACAACTTTTTTTGGGTAAATGCTACGGAACTGATTATTTGCTTCATTCTGTTCATAAAAGCATATAAACTAAGGTGCCAAATTAACTAAAAATCGCGGGTGACCCAGCCTACTGAGTAGGCTGTGCGACATCGCCGCGACCGCGCACGCTGCTCATGAGAAAGAACCCCTCTGTGGTTCGAAACTAGTAGTTTTAGCTCATTTAGTATGTCTCACGATAGTTATTATAAAAACCAAACTAGAGTGCCATTAATAACAACAACTTTAAATTATACACTATTGTAATCTTAACAAAGAAAACTCGTAAAATGGTTTTTCCAACTGGGATTAAGGGAAACAAATTGAAAAAACTCGTTCTACGTTCCAATTACAGTACGGTAGAATGTATCCGTAGCGCTTATGAGATGATTTCAATGTTTCATTGTGAATTATTTCTACATTTTATTGGCCCTAGACAACAATGAAAAGGCGAGTATTTCTCTCCAACGAACATTTTTCTACACAAAAAGCGATACGTCCTCTAATCAGCCAGCATCTACCGCTTGCAGTCTCTTTACTTATTTTTTAATTCTCTCCGCTCTCTCCATGCGCTCGCACCGCATCGCTCGCGTCTCTCGCTTCGTTCGCGTCGCTCATCGCGTAGATTACAAAGCCTCGCAGCTTCGGACCTCATTTACTGGTAATTGATGACCGCTAATCTGATTCCAGCACAAATTATACAGGACAGGTGCTCTCATATCGTCATACGAGCCTTTTGAAATATTATCATTGGACAATTTTTAGTCGTAATTAAGCTTAATATGCCTCGCTAATTATGAGCATACAACGTTAATAAACTGTAAACTGCAACTGGTTGTTTGGTAAATATATCTGTGGACGTTTCTTTTCAACTTTGAAATTATCAGTTTATTTCATTTTACATGATACCTACATTTATTTATTTATTTATTATATACATATATGTATTAATGCAAAATACGCAAACACTAAATTACACATTGAGAGTTTGTTCTTCTAGACTTCAGGATTATAAAAATAAATACTATAAATGCTTGACGACATACACACATCAAAATTATTAATAATTATCAAAGGTAGAACCACCTAGTTCACTAACAATATCACACAAAGTAAAAGTATCCCAAGATATTGGACGCGGCGCGCGCCAGGCAACAAGTCCGTCGTATCAGTCAGCACACACATCTCTGAGCATCGCTGCCACGACGGATTAATATTCCTCAGCTGTCCCTTCACGGAGCCCTTATCTAAGGGGATGGCCTTAATTAATTTTAGAAGAACAGCCTCTTAGTTCACCGTTCTTATCTCTCTTTGTGTCCTCTGTAAAACTGAGGCGGCGGGCACAGACATGTGATTATTATGTTCGAGAATTTTCTCTTAGGATTATAATTATATTAAACGTTTAGCTTGCTGTTTGTTCGCTGTAATTTGTTCCAGTTTTGTTTACCTTTATGCCTTCTAAAACATGTTTACCACAAAGTATTCAGCCTCTTAGTTCACCGTTCTTATCTCTCTTTGTGTCCTCTGTAAAACTGAGGCGGCGGGCACAGACATGTGATTATTATGTTCGAGAATTTTCTCTTAGGATTATAATTATATTAAACGTTTAGCTTGCTGTTTGTTCGCTGTAATTTGTTCCAGTTTTGTTTACCTTTATGCCTTCTAAAACATGTTTACCACAAAGTATTTGTTTTAGTGTATAATCTACATATCTAATAGTGTCTGTGAAAATTACAAAATGTGTACAAACAGTATTAATTTGATTTTAGTTACTTTAATTGTAATGGCATAATTAGTGAATTCTTTTTGTTTCACCAAAAACAATTTCTATGATTTACAGTTTCTACATCTTACAATTTCTCACAACCTACTTACTATTGTATCTCTATACAGACTGCGTCGTGGGCCGAGTGGTTGCAAGTGCGACTGCCGGGCAAGGGGTCTCGGGTTTGATTCCCAGGTCGGGCAAAGCATTACTGGATTTTAGAAAAAATCTCAGTAGCAGCACGGAGTCTGGAATTGAGCCAGGTATCTGGCAATAGGCTCATCCCCTATTACATGGGTCTTATAACATAAATAGTGACAAGTGGATGTTACATCGTACAGTGAAATTAAGTGCCGTAAATGTCCACCTACACCTTCGGGGATAAAAAGCGTGATATTATGTTTATGTCTATACAGAATATAGGTCACTCAGTAAAGTTAATATACTGCGTTTAATCTGCACTAGATCAACACAGGGTTCAGTTCCGAGCGCTTAACTCGAAACTATCTTCGGTTCCACAACTCATATTCCAGAAGTTCGTGAACTACAAGTATTTATTAAGAAAACGCTTCCCTGCAAGTACGAGTGCACGAGTCGCCTGTGTTGGGGAACTTCACCAATCTTATATGCTTATATTATACCTGTGACTTTGGCATTACAAGAGTTTGTACTTTGTATGTGTTTAAGTATTTTGCTCTGTTGTTTGTAAATGAATTCGTTGTTAGTATCTTTCTAGTGATATAAATTACTAAATGATAATTGATGTCGCCATTGGGGAATGTAGGTAGCCTTGTCATGGGGATGACAAGAACCTCGTGAAAGTTGAGAAAGATAAACAAATAAAATATGTAGACTTAGCTCACGAGTTTGTCGACATGTGGAGTGGGGATTCAGCTATCATTGTGCCCTTTTTGATAATCCCTTGATATCCACCTTAAGAGGCTGGCGTTAGGCAGATGTATCAAGGGCATGATACAGAAGGCAGTTATCCTAGAAACGGCGCGCATCGTGAGGTGTTTTCTGTTCATGCTCCATGCTCCCGCAACTGGCTGGCTCCGATTTTTATATTTTTAAATATTAAGTTTCTGTTTTTTTTAATTAAATGTATAGAGAATAAACTACAAATTTAAACTGTCAAACACCAAGCGGTCTCCGGTGACCGCAACCTATTGTTCTATAATTGTGTTTACAAAACCGGTACTCGACGAGTTAATTTCAGGTTTGTTTTGACCACAACGAAGCGTTGAATTAACACAGAATTTTACTTTGATAAGGTGCCTCCCGTTTCAAGTTAAAACGATACCATCTTTGTGTGTATGATAAAATAATTTTGAAACATTATCATATTAATTGACGGGGCTGGAAACTGATTAAATGCTTGCTTCATAATAACTACTGATGGTGCAAATAAATTGGTTACCGTCACCATATACGATATCCACCATAAGTCAGTGTCCATTGATCGTTTGCTTCATGTATATATTGATTTGATACTTACTGTAAAGGCAATGTACTAGGGAGGGGTTAAGAGACACAAAATATTACACAATTTACTTAGAAATTATTCTTTCAATAGAGTTTTGCTCATGACTACGAAAAAACCTGATCGTTAACATTTGTGGATGACAGGTTATAAGTAGGTACGATTTCGTCGGTCATTTCAAGCTCACCGGCAACCGCCACGGGATCGATGCTGGGTACAAGATTACCTGGAACAAGCAAAATATTGACTTTAATATCAAGCACACACAAGTTATTTCAATCTGACATTCCATCCCTATAGAAAATAAACAATCTTTCTTATAACAGGTCTGATGGCTCCCCGCCGTATTCCCTCGTCGGTGATTCGCACACGAAAGGTAAAAATACTCGAATAAATAACCCCCGTATTGATGTTACATTTATTCTGTATAGTCTGTATACTGAGACTCGACTCAATATCGGGGAAAAAATGATGGAAATATGTTGTATCTTTGTGCGGTGTTTGTGAATCTTACGCGGATTAAGTGACTGATTCCGATTTGGCTTTCTCTCGACTTTGTAGAGCCGTAAGTACTAGATTTATATGCGAAGGTAGTTCCAGATTGAGTGCGCCTGCTTACGCCAGTGCCCTCGGGACCTGGAGGAGATATGTAGGCCATAACGTATAATATCATTATTTACATCCTCCGTACAAAGGACGATACTTTATTGTCAAGAGTTGTTTATCTAAAATGTAAAAGTATGAATCGCATACGCCTTTGATATCTACATGCTATAGCAAATGTACGCTATATTTTATTTCCTTATACATAAATACTCAGGTTTGCCTAGATAAAATAACCAACTCAATATATATTATATTTGTTTATTTTAGTTGAGTTGGTTATTTTAGTTGATAGCCTTTGATTTTAGTTTAGTTTTTTGTTTGTATTCGCAACGTTACATCGTTTCCACTCGATTCTTTGATCGTTCAACTTTTCGACTGAAAACATTTTTAATTACAGCTATCCACACAAATCCATATTCCAACAACACTAAACAAACAACAAAACAGCTTTCCGTCCACGCACACTCCGCAATGAAAACAAAATTGCTCCCGATACAATTGTCCCAGTTTTTTTTTCTGTTCCGAAAAATAACAGTGACTGTGAAAAGTTCTGAGCAATAAAGCCCTAGTGAAATCAATTTTAATATCGGCCTCGCAATTCCTGTTCAGATGGAAATGGGCTATTCATTTCGTCTATGTCGTTAGCCGTTCGAATTCAACTTGTTAGCGCTTGCTGTGGCCCAAGTTGGGAGCAGTTTACGAGTCGATCGTAAATCGTGACCGATTACAGCATGTTCCGACATGCTGTTTTATTTTACGTGTTGTGATCGATAAACATACCTCTATTTATGATCACCTGCTTACAGGCAGATCGTATAACGATTTTGAAGTTTTATGAAGTGAGAATAATGTTGTAAAACATTTATCACAGTGAGGTACAATAACTAGAACAAACTTGCTGGATTTTGTCCGATAAAATATACCCATAGTAGGTCCTAATACGTAGGGTGACCGAATTTCTTACCATGTCTTATCCATCCACTCTCGAGAGCATGTGCCTATTTGTATTCCAGATGAGATAATTATTCTATATCGCCACTCTGTCCCTCGCACACAACCCTTACGAATGAGGCCCATACTTACAAATGGGCATAAATTATGCTCGTTCATTAGATACATGGAAAAACGACTCTTTGACCCAGCCGTGTAATTACCAGCAGACTAAATGGTGGAGCTATGTGGATACGCTTTTCATTGCGGCATCAAGTGTTGCCATTTTACATCTTTGTAAATGTTCACAGCAAAACCGCTTCATATGTTATGTTAATAAATGTATTTTTAAATTAAAACAGCGTCTATTCCGCTTTTGTTGGCCTAACACTGAACAAATTGTACTGAATCACTTTTTAAAAGTGTTGTCAAAACTCTCACATAATTAAAATGTACATAAAATATTTATATAGCGATTATACACAACGTAATGCCCACACATTGTCCATTTTATGTCCCCCGTAATAAAAAGGCAGAACAAAAAATAATAGGAATTACAATTTAAAATATGTATGTTCATAAATCTACCAAAACAGTAGAGGATGCTGAAAAATGGCAACCCCGGGGATCCCGCGTTTCTCCTATTATTGTTTGATATTCAAATGTGGTGTTCATTCAAAGGGTTTTATTTATTAATTGCACTCCCTGTGCGAGCACGTTACATTTTTCACGTGTGGATCGAAGCGGCTTTTAGCAGCCGAGAGGAGAGGTCAGATTATGTTGATTGCTTTACGTGTACACTGAACACAATGCTGATTAATTTCTCTGAACAAATTATTACGTCAGTCATAATGGAGGTACTGAACTAGGTTTACCAAAACAATACGCTTTTAGTTATCAATTTACACGCCATTAGACTGTCTGTACGGGTAACAATATTGCCAATAATATTGTATGTAAACGCAATATTGCCATATTGTTATCATAGTTATCATAAACTATTTTCATATTCAATCTTAATTTCGTTATTGTTTTGTTACATCTATGTAGCTTCATCATTATCATCATCTTCATTAGCGTGCTACTGCTTACAAAATCTTCTCATACGAAGAAAACCAGATCTACTCTTAGTTACGATGTTCTACCTTTACTATTTTACAATAAATCGTTGTCTTTCGTCTAAAAACCAGGTTGAGTACATCGTTAGTACAGACTTAATGAAGTGTTATAACGGAGCGAAGTGCGATCGTCATCAGTACTGACTAAGTATAGTACTAAATAGGTATATCTTTATACTCGTTTCATAATAAACATTTCATTTAGTATTTGTTTCTACGAGGTACTAAGCGCGGTGCTAACTTTAGTCTTGTACAGGATACTGTAAATCGGTAGATACTTTTATTTTAAGTTTATTGACATATTTTCAGGACATCTATTTATTTTCTTTTTTTATGTCATGCTATCATAAATGCTAACTTCATTAATATGAAAGTTTGTATGTTTGTTTGTGATTTCACGGCTTTTATAGGCTATGTGTGATACGGAACATTGACCTCAGCTCCTGAGTTACTAACCATTGCAAATTAAAAATATCAAATCCCACGTCAAAGTTAATTAATTATACCATAATTTGGGTACTTTTGAAACGTCAACAATCAGCATCGTCTTCGAATCTTAAGTTGGATAGATTAACTTAAGAATTGAACTCTCACAAAAATCATTAACGAAACAGAACAATATTGATCACCATAAAATTTTGAAATATTGAATCATAGTTCCATACGAACATTAAATCGCGGTGATATCGCGAGGCACGGTGTCGGTATCGCAACAACAATGACATATTAATTATACAGGCTTATTCACTGTCAACCTGCCTACACTATCTACGATACAATACAACACGCAATTATTAATCTTTCCTCTTACGTGAGTGAAAAGATAATGATATGTTATGTTATATATTAGTATATATTATGTTTTGTGTATATGATTATCTAAGTACTAATTACTAATGATATGTGGGCAATGGAATTAATGAACCGTGTCTTGTATTGTAGTGAATTATTTAAGTGTATTTAATGTATCTCGACTGACTGTCTCGTTGGCCGAGTCGCTGCAAGTGTGACTGCCGGGCAAGGGGTCTCGGGTTTCATACCCGGGTTGGACAAAGTCCTACTGGGTGTACGTACGTAGTCTGGTGTTGTGCCCGGTATACGGCAATAGCCTCACGCCCTCATTACATGGGACTCATAACATAAATAGTGAAAGTGGGGGTTACATCGTATAGTGGCATTAAATTCTGTATTGTACACCTCTGTCTACGGTGTGATGTTGTGTTATGTTATTTAACACGTCAACCGCCACGTAGGTCACCGGTGACCTACGTGGCGGAGGATTTGCCTTCAGCAGTTTTCTGTCAGCAGTCAAAGGCTTATTATGTTCACAGATACAACACAAATGAAAATACATACATAATATGTATAAAAACGGAGTAGGTACATGGGTATATAGTGTTTAGTTCAAGTGGCATGGTACCTTCTTATGTTTTATTAGAAAAACTTGAATTCACTATTCACACAATTCACAGTAACCATGGATTGGCTACTGAGCTTGCTTGGTCACAAAAGATTTAACTTCGTTACAAACCGACTTAATACAAATTTGTATGTATAGCTATGATGTGTCGTGGCGGCACGGAGGTTTAAGACGCCCGCTTCTCATGTATGAGGATGCGGGTTCGAAACCTACCAACGGCAAGTACCAATGTGACTTTTTCAGAGTTATATATGTACTTTCTAAGATTATCTAGACACCACTGACAAACGGTGAAGGAAAACATCGTGAGGAAACCTGGGCTTATAATTTCTAATTATAAGTTTGTAATCGCCAACCCGCATTGAGCAAGCGTGGTGATTAATACTCAAACCTTCTCCGTGTGAGAAGAGGCTTTGCTCAGCAGTGGGCATTTATAGGCTGTTGATGATGATGATGATGTACAGTTATAGTTACCGTCTCTTTACTGAAACAACCTATATTTTATTACCTGCATATTACCTCTAAATAAGTTAGCGGTCCGTACCAAGAAAACTATTTCAATAATACAATTCTGTCTCAAAAATCACACAAATCTCCCACTCGTCCATCATGAAGCACTTTTATCTTATAATCTAAAATCTTAGCGGAGGGAAGCGTACAGAATAAAAAAGTCAATTCCGTGAGTCGCATTTGTCATGGCTGTCATGTAGAAGATTAATGCGACCACACTGCTCGTTGGACTAGTTTTTAGGAGTCACTACACCAAATACTAGATAAATATGGACCTTAATATGGAATTTAGTGTCTATTTCTTTGGTCAGAGGCATGAAACATTGCTATTGTAATAGTAGTTTTTCTAATGTGGGTATTTTTGTAGTCGCCACATCATGAAATACCAGCAATAGGCGTGTCGACAGGGTAAACAAATCAAAAAAGTAATTAGTCCGTCATTAAGATCGCACGAAAATATCAGACACGTATTTTTTGTTTTATCAAATTAACAGAAGAGTACGTAGTTATTCCGCATTAAAGTTAGGGAGTGGGGGGTGTTGACGTCACACTTACGGAGAAATCGTACCTAATTGTGACGTCACGCGTCATTTTAACTCAAAATATCTACATGTTTTTTTGGATACGAGAAAAAAGAAAAAATACGTATCGAAGATTTTTAGAATATCTAAAAGACGGACAAAAAATTAAAAAATAGTCGCCATGCCTATTATATAGTGACAAATCATACTTTTTTCTTGTATATAGGAGTGCGCAGTGTACCTCTATATTAGTAATAACTTTTCTCTTGATATAGGTGATTTAATATAACAAACGGTATAACAAGAACACTACAGATTTCAGATGATGACTGATCACCTGAAATCTGAAATGAATTTTGAAATCGATTCACATTAATTTGTCCAACCTAAAGAATCGACTCAACAATACGTCGAGTTACTCAATCGTACTTTTTTTTAAGGGGGGAATATCATCGAATGACTGCTCCCGCCTAGGGTGAGGCGGGAGGAAGTGTCAGACTCTTACTGACTAAAAACCACCCCGTTCCTTCTCCTGCACGTCGAGCCGGAGCCCCGGTTACCCGTTAGGTTCTCCGACTTAGTACTCATCTAATCACTCAGTCAAAACAATCAATTACTTAAAATAAACCATAGTTACGTAACCCTTCATGCAGTACCGGTTCGTACTTGACCAGTTTTAATATTATTCTCCTCCATTCATGAATTTCAGAGAAACATCATCAATTTCAGCTAGTGACCTGCTTCCGGACGCACAATGGACCTAACTTTTGCCTTTCAGCTGTTGTATCAATTAGCCGAAACTTCAGCCACTTGCGAAACATTTGTCCCAACTATTTTATATAGAGGTACAGTTCGTTGAACTTGTGTCTTGAAGTAATTTGTACCGTCTAATTATTTGTTGTTGTAATAATGTATGTTGTTGTTCGTCATTTACAGCGTATTATGAAAAATTCTATTAAATCAATTTTGGTTTTATGGTTTCATTTAAATTTTGCGCGTTACAAAGCGACATTTCTATCTCCATCATTAGCCATACGAAAAATGTATCCCCCTTTCATTTCATTTATTCATTAAACAATTTATATTGTATCTCAAAGTCTTCATAATCATCAAAGAGACATAACATAATCACATAACATAACATGATTTAGTGCCTGAGTCGTGATGTGATCCTTAACGTCAAAAATCTAAATCAATCAAAAAATACTAATTGTACCACCTCTTAATAATAATGAACCTTTATTGTGCCAACTATTGTCCTTCAATAACTGAGCCAATGTAACATAACAACAAATAAATCTTGATTCAACATGAATGTAAAGTCACTAGCAAATCTGAGTTCATCCGAAACACAGGGTGTGTGCACACTGGCACGCTACGTGTAGCCTGCACAGCACACGCGCACACCTGCACACAACGCGAACAAACCGTGCGCCTGTACCGCTGTGATTAATAAGCGTGCGGCCTATGCTTGTGTGTGGTGCAAGGGAGTAGATGTAGCGGGCAGGATTGTTATAATATCGTATATTTATTTTTCAGCTATTGGTGACCTGCAGCTTATTGATATCTTGGTACCAAAATTTAAACAGCCTGTAGATGGTGCATAAGTATAGCAAGCTGCTTGCCACAATAGAATTTCGACTTTATTACACATATAGAACATTCAGAATCTATTTTTTTTGTTACGGTGTAGTTCGATGCGCTTGTATTAGAATTTTACATTTATGGCGTATTTTTTTTAAATCGGCCTATTTTCATTGTTCATATTATTGTGTAAAACGAAGTTATTGTAAGTAAATTATTATGAAATTCAGTAATGAATTCATCCTCACACAGTTCATCATGTAAAAACTTTAAGCAATTATTTATTCATGGATTTATAAGTTAGGCGTTGAAGTGGGGGATTTTCCGAGCGCCAACTTTTCGGGAATTAAAGTTTGTCTCGCTTTAAATAAATTATTTTGTAAGTAGCTCTGAGATATTGTAAGACTGTGAAACACTCACTGCTTATTATTTAGTAATTTGTATCTTTATACTGTGAGTAACAAGTGAAACAAGTGAATTTATTTCTGCAAATAGGCTACAAGGCAGCACTTTTACACGTCGATTTTATCAAGCGAACGATGAGGTCGACATTTCCTAACTGACTACTCTGAGAAGAAATGCCGAAACAAACTCAGAGGTCTGTCTCTTTTAAAGTCCAGACAATATGTATAACAGATTATGTGTGAGAACCGTGCCAGTTCTTTCTGTAGTGGGCTTTTGAGGAAAGAATCACAACAGTTTGAGCGGACCCGTTCTGAAGGCAGTACGCATGTGTCGGTTTACAGTCAGCTCAATTAACAGGTGAGGCTGACTGATTCGACGAATAATACCAACCTAAAGAACATTTGCGTGGGTCGCACAAATACTCAAACTGTCAGAAAAAGGGTAATTAGAAAAGAAATGGTGAGGCAAAGTCTCGCACTAACAATTGTTAAATAAAAAGTAAATGTCAAGTTAGAACAACATTATGAAAAACAATGTCACATTAAAACAATAATGTCAAACACTTTCAACGTAATGAAATATAATAATTAGTATCTTCGTGGCCCGAAGCCTAAACATGCCCGCTGCTGAGAAAAGCCTCTTCTTACACGAAGAAGCTTTGAGCATTAATCACCACCCTTGCTCAATGCGGGATGGCGTTTGACGATGTTTTTTTTACCGTTTGTCAATGATGGCTAAATACTTTTAGGTACTAGTTATATGTAACTCGGAAATAGTTACATTGGTACTTGCCATTGGTAGGTTTCGAACCGTCTTAAACCTCCGGGCCACCACGCCATTTTATAATTATTATCTACTTATTTCAATAAACAAAATATAACCTACAACCCCTAACCTCGTCAGCTCATGACTAGCGCCTTCTGCCGTGGGAATACGTCCGTCGACACGAGATTTATCCCATCAGGTGGAGCCGTCCACTAATTACACTCACGCACCGTTCAGATCTTCAAACAAATCGTGAGCAATCGCCCAGTTTTCCTCTAATTCCTGTGAATTGTAGTTTTGTGTTTACTTGTTATGTTTACCTACTAATTCTAACGATATTTTGGTTACAATGTTAGCTACACGATGCTTAAAGCTGGAATATGCATGGAGATAAAATCAAATTGCAATAAAACATCGTTAATTTAACGACTTAAACATTAAATACGTGACAGAAAACAAATGATGATGCTACCAAAAATAACCTAATATTTTATGAAAATAAATAAAATGTCAACTAGAAAATCTACCATAAGTTGTAAACAAAATAAAAATCAGTGTAATGGAAAGTCATTAGAATAAAAGCATTTCATACGAATCACAATGTGTGAGTAAGTGTGAGTCTGATTATTTCGTTACTCCCTCGTCGGATTAGTAAATGCGATGCTTGATGAGAACGCTAACTGCCTGCTAATGGAACTATTTATTATTGAGAGATTCCACCCGGTTTTATTAGAGGTATAGGATCATCGGAACTATTATTTAGCTTATGGGGAACTCTGATGTTTTGCCATACATATTAGAAAGTTTTCCTAGTCTGGGTAGATTGAAATACTAATATTATGTGGTTGTAATATTATAAGTCCAGTAGAATATATTTATCATCGACCGGCTACTCTTCCTGCCGGTACAGTAAGTGCTGATTAAGGGACTACTGTAAATTATTATTCACCAGACACTCTGACAAACCTGTACGTTTTAGGGCCGTTTTTTCCAACGCCAGATATTTTTTATTAGTACGCTGCGTGACATCGTCGCGACCAGGCACGGTGCTCATGAGGAAGAGCCCTTCTGTGCCTCGAAACTAGTAGACCTTACCTCAGTATATTCACGTGAGTAACCCGTGATCTTTAGTTAAATTAGTATGTGTTACGATAGTTATTATAAAAATAGAGAAATGAGTATAAATATTTGACAATTCTTTCATACTAACAACTGCCAGTTATCAATTATAATCCTCTGTTAAAAATTATAATCTGTTGATTTATGAAATCGGCTTATTGTGATTTCCAACCCGCCTGCCAATGGTCAAGACCGTTCGTCTTAGAGGAGACCCATGTTCCAATAGTGTAGTCGATATGAGTTTTCTAATTTCTTATTAACCACATCTTCTTACATAAAGTTTCGTTAGTTACTGAGATACGACAGGTTACCTGGAAATCGTACAAGTTCCCTCAAGTAACAGACAGCCAGCGGGCAAGTCTAGTTGTGTATCCCACAGAGAATGTATTCGCTCGTAATCACTCGGTCGTTTCCGCGACAACTCCCGAAGGTATTCTGATTTGAAAACACTCTTATTTTGATGTTACAGGAAGAATTGAAATAAGGTAGCTAGGAATTTATTTCTTGTTTTTCTAATTCTTTTAATGCAGGTTTTTTTATGGCATAAGCCAGTAAACGAGCAGACGGACCACCTGATAGTAAGTAATCGGCGTCGCCCATGGACACCTGGAACACCAGAGGCGTTACAAGTGAGTTACCGGCTTTTTGGGGATTAGGAGTTTGAGGATCATTGGAGATTCAGGGATTTGGGATATTGGGGAAGCGGAGGATAATTGGGCCTCCGGTAACCCCACTCACACGACGAAACACAATGCAAGCGTTGCGTCGGTTTTCTGTGAGGCCGTGGTATCACTCCGGTCGAGCCGGCCCATTCGTAACGATTCGATTCGGTAGGTGACGGGATTTTGTCAATTTTTCTGTCAAGTCTATCTGTTAATTTCTCGTAGTATTTAGGTTTCTTGTTTTTCATCTTCTTCGCTATTTTCACCCTTAAGATAGAGGATCGTTTAATTCTGACAGTCATTATTCAGATATTATTAAAAAAATACGAACTTTCTTTCATACCATCCGGAAATAAATTGTGTATTTAACATCAAGTTCCTGACAATAAAGAGAAATCAATAAACAAAAGTGACACGTCAGTTAAACCAGTTAAGACCGAAAATGGTTTAAATATGAACGTATCAATGGAATTGAAATGAAACGGGAACAATTCAGTTTCGTACAATCTGTAAAGCTAGTTATTTAAAGGTTGAATGCTCAGTTGGGATTAAAGCATCCATCAATTTTATACAATAAAATAAAAATAGACATGTGTGTCCATGTGTGTTCAGAGAGAAATGTCAGTGCAATTGCAATTGCAGTTACTGGATACGTCTTACTTAGAGTCCTATGTCCCTTAACCCATAAATCCCTAAGCGGTCACCGGTGACCGCTTTCCACTAATATTACATTACATTATAGACCTTATTTCTAAAATTTAGAGACTACTTTTTTAGTACCAAATTTAGGGGGTGGATTTCAACGGGCTAGATGGGGCAGAGGGCGTCCACAGAGGTTCTCCATCTCGATCGATCTTGAGCATCTCGCTTCACCTCGCTCCACGTCATTCCGATGCTCGCCGCCTCTGCTATCACAGTACGACGCCAGGTTTGCCGAGGGCGGCCACGCTCCCTTTTTCCCTGGGGATTCCAATCCAGCGCTTGCTTGGAAATATCGGTCGGGACCCCTTCGGAGCGTATGGCCTATCCATCCCCATTTGCAACGTTTGATCTGATGGTCGATCGGAGTTTCGCGGCATCTCTATAATAGGTCTACATTGGAGATGGTCTCGGGCCAGAAAATACCGAGAATGCGACGTAAGCATCGGTTGACGAAAACTTGGATTTGGCGGGAGATGTCTTTCGTGACCTTCCACGTCTCACAACCGTAGAGCAGTACGGACTTGACATTGGACCCGAAGATTCTGAGCTTAATTCTTCGGGTCAGTTTCCGTGACTGCCACACAGATCTCAGCTGCGCGTAAGTAGCTCGGGCTTAGGCAATCCGTGAGGCGATGTCCTCCTTACTCCCTCCAGTTTCTGACACGACGCTCCCGAGGTAAGTAAACTTGTAGACGCGTTCCACTGCCTCAGTGCCAATCAGCAACGGTGAATTATTCTTCACGCCCGATCTCATATCTTTGGTCTTCCGTGTGTTGATCTTGAGGCCTGTTTTTGCCGCTTCCTGACGCAGATCGTCTAGCTTTGCTTGCATGTCGGCGTGGGTATGACTAAGCAGGCAAAGATCGTCGGCATAGTCCAAGTCTTCTAGGACGTTGGATAATCCCCATTCTATCCCGCGGCGCCGATCTTCTGAAATGCGAATTCCGTCAAGTACGACCAGGAATACTAAACACAGTTATAATAAGACCTTTGTTCCAATCATCTGGGAGCTCTTCCTTAGTCCAAATTTTTACAATAAGAGGCGTTAGAACTGTCACGGCGGAGGATAAGTCGGCTTGTAGCATTTCCGCCGTGATTAGGTCGAGACCTGGTGCTTTGCCTGTCTTTAAAGAGCGGACTGCTTTAGCTACTTCCGAGGCTGACGGTGGTTCAACGTCAATGTCAAGTAGCCGCGGTGGTGTGGGATAAATATTTAGTGCATCAGGTGTAGCCTGTTGCTGATAAGCGGAAGACCTCTTCAAAGCGTTCACGCCAACGTGCCAGCAGCTCTTCTGGAGTCGCAATAAGCTGACCATCCTTAGATTTCAGGGGCTTCTTCCTCCTAAACTAACTGTCACCTGCCAAGGATTTTGTTGCTTGGTATAAATCCTTTAAGTTGCCGGTGTTTGCAGCTTGTTGAGCACGATCCGCAATACCGTCAGCCCACTGTCGCCTATCCCTGCGGGTACTGCGGTAGATTTCCTTGCGCTTTTGACGGTATTGCGTGTTAAGATCGGTTCGAACAGTGTCGTTGTGAGTCTCAAGAAGCTTCAGATGAAGTTTTCTCCTGTCCTCGATCAGATCCCATGCGCGTTGCGACATCCAGTCCTCTCGTGAGTGAGTCGTTTTGTGCCCTAAGACGTTGGAGCTGGTCTCTGTGTAGGCCGCTTTAATGCGGTTCCACTTCTCGTCCAGTGAGTCTACCGCTGCTTCAAGTGTGGCAAAACGATTGCGCAATTCCAGTTGGAACGATTTTCGCGTCCCTGGGTCATGCAACTTGCTCACCTCGAATCTTCTTCCAACTCTGCCAGGTCCTCTATGTGTATGGGCTACCGAAATCTTAAGCCGGATTTCAGCAACAACCAGATGGTGGTCGCTATCAATATCGGCTCCCCTATGGTTGCGGACATCGAGCAAAGACGAACGCCATTTGGAACTTATGGCAATGTGGTCAATCTGGTTCCTTGTGACGCCATCGGGTGATGTCCAGGTGTAATTATGATGATCCCCATGAATAAATAATGTTCCTCCGATAGTTAGGTCGTAGTTCTGGCAAAATTCGATAAAACGCTCACCATTCTCATTACATACCCCAAGTCCCTGTGTGCCCATATGCCGCGTGCGGTTAGTGTTATCGCGGCCAACCTTTGCGTTTAGGTCTCCCATGACGACTACGATATCTTGCTTCTTTATGGTCTTCATTGTGGCGTTGAGAGCATTATAAAAGTCATCTTTGCTATCCTCCTGTGCTGCATTGGTTGGGGCGTAACATTGGACGATCGAGATGTTTCGGGCTCTTGAGATAAATCGGGCATAGATGATTCGGTCCGAGATCGGTTTCCAGTCCAGGAGGCTTTTCTTCGCCGTATTTGAAAGTAGGAGCCCAACACCATGTTCACGTAGATCCTCCTCACTTTCTTTACCCGAATACAGCAAAGTCAAGCCCCGGGCGTTCTCAATTCCCCGAAACCGTTTCGTCTTCCTTCACTCAGTCCGAATATTTGCAGATTGTAACTGAGCATTTCTGCTTCTGCTTGAGCTAATCGGCAGTCATCGCTGAGCGTTCTTACGTTCCAAAATGCAATTCGTGTCCGTGTTTTAATGCCAAAAGTCGTCGGTAAATGATCGGTCCGGGTTATCTCTGTTTCGGTTTCTGTAATCTTAGGTTGTCGGGCAAGCAGGTGATTAGCCCACTGTGCCTTAATCCGTTAGCGGGGCTGCCGCTTCAGAGCCTGCGGATATGCTCGGTTTTGTTTCGGGTTTCCTCCCTAGTGAGCTGATTCTGTTTTAAGGCGCAGAATACTCGCCTTGCGCCCTGCATCCGTTAGCTCAGCTGCAACTCGAGGTGGCGTTTGCGCGGCGGCGCGGTTGCAGCAGGTCCCAGGGAGGACGACGGGGACGTGGATGACGCGGACTGGCTAGGGCTCTGCTTTATACGGTACTTCGCCACGAGTACAGCATAAGGCATCTTGGCATTTTATAGGCAATGCTGCTCTCACTAACAGCGATTCCCACCACACCTCACCCTAGCTTCCCCCCCCCCCGGATATTGGATACGTGGAACTCTTTAATTTGTTCAATCTGCGATGAGATCCGACTTTATTGATATTTCAATATTTCCCTGCAAAGGGATTATCGGTTTTTTCTGCAAATACAAAGTTTTATATACATAGGTACGACGTTTATACGATATCGGTGTTTTGCTTCACTTCGTTATATGTAATCCTGGCTTAAATACAAGGTACTTAATGACATAGAATGTTTTGAATGCATATTGGTGTTACAATGTAATAAACAAAACTATGTAACTAAAGAATTGTATTGTGAACCTGATTGAAAAAGAATAACTATGGAGTTTCTTCTTCGTTCTTCTCCATAGGAATCTACACCTTGGGATGAGCAAATAGCTTCATCAGAGAAGTGATCGACAGACTGAGACTTCATTTTTTTATCGACATTCAAAGGTGCCTATCTGATCTAATTGAAATAAAAGATTTTGATATTGACTCTGATTTTGAAATCTAATAATAAAATAATAAAGACTACCTCATTGGCCGAGTGGTCGCAAGTGTGACTGCCGGGCCAGGGGTCTCGGGTTCAATTCCCGGGTCGGGCAAAGTGCTACTGAGTTTTTAAAAAAATCTTAGTAGTAGCACGGAGTCCGGAATTGTGCCCGGTATATGGCAATAGGCTCATCCCCTATTACATGAGACTCATGACATAAATAGTGAAAAGTGGGTATTACATTTTAAAGTGCCGTAATGTACACCTCTGCCTACCCCTTCGGAGATGAAAGGCGTGAAGTTATGTTATGTTATGTAATAATAAAGTACGAAAAATGCAGTTGTGACAACAGAATAACATACATAGAGATTTGTAGATGTTACAATTAGCATATATTCTCCACAAGCTACCCTGTATGTGTATCACAACTACACTTACCCACGTTTACTCATCAAGTTACTCATAAAGTGTACCAAAATACACTTGGCTCCTCCGTAATTGCAAGCACCTAAAATTAACACTGTCATTAGAAATTACCTTCCCGACTTGAGTACGAAAACAAGATGGTAACACGCCACCAGTCTAACTATAGTCGTGTAAATTAACGCTCGCCTGACTTCGAGTCAGTTGCCAACAGCCAACAGCCAACTAGTCTAAAGATATATAGGTACTAGCAGTTCTGCTCTATGAATATTTTACTACGGAAGGTAAATTCTCGGAGGTAGCGCCACACTTGGAATTAAAACGTTGGTCGTTCAGTTTTTTAAAGTTTGTTTTTCATAATTTATGTTACTGTGATGATTATAATTACAAGAATTTTTACTATAACTATTATAAATCTATATTATTTTGGTTCGTAAAATCATTGGTGCCTAAACAAATTATGTTATTGAAAATAATTTCATTATTATTATTCACTGCCCCTATTTCTATAATAACACATCAAAATTCCATTCTTTTCCCATTGACTCCATTGAATGGGGATAAAGCCGCATTCCCAATCACGACGCCGATGGGAAAAGCCAACGACTTCCTTATTTCCGAATATCCCTTTAACTAAATGGCTTTTAATCTCACAAATCAGTATTCTAAGCCTAGCACTGGAGTTGGGGCGCGGCCATATTGAAATGGTAATTTTTCCAAATATTTAAATGGCGTATAGAACGGACGTAGGAATAAATCGGTGCGAAATATTTTGTGTAAATGTATTTATAACTTCTAAAGGATTTTTTCATGAACTGGTGTTTGAATATCTAACTAAACCTTTGTTGACCCGTCGCGATCACAGTCTATTTTTTACTTGCTAGTCGCGTAACCAAACAAAGCAATGAATAAAAATAACCTCTTTTTAACACAAACTCTGTTTGAATATAGAATCAAATCGATATAATCTCATGTGTGTTGTCATTTTATGTCCAAAATACCGTATGTTTGCTTCTGCTAGGCTTCGCCCACATTCATGTGTGATAAAATGTAGTCTGTGTGTTAATCCAGACTACAGTCAACCCCTGTTCCAATTTTGATTCCGATACCTTCAGCCATTTTGACGAGATTGAGTAACGAACACAGACACAAATATACATTTATTAACTTTCGATTTTACAATATTACATTAGTAAATCTAGTAATAAGTAAGACAGACTTGAATTGACTGCCTATTTGGCCGAGTGGTCGTAAGTGCGACTACCGGGCAAAGGGTCTCGGGTTGGATTCCCCGGTCGGGTAAAGTATTATTGGGTTTTTAAATATTCTCAGTAATAGTACGGAGTCTGGAATTGTGCCCGGTATATGACAATAGGCTCACCCCCTATTACACACACATAAGATACACATAAGATAAATAGTGAAAAGTGGGTGTTACATTATACAGTGGTATAATGTTCACCTCTGCCTATCCCTTCGGGGATAAAAGGCGTGATGTTATGTATGTTTTATGTAAGTAGGACAGATAAACTAATCATTACTTATTATATCTAACTACATACAACACTACAATACCAATTAATCTACACGCTATAACAAGCACAGATTGTCTATGCACGTAATACAAATCCCTTTGCACGTCTCAATGCATTATCGCACTCAATTTCCCTCCTCAGCGGAGGGCATAATGAACCAAATGAAGCTTTATTAAATTGATATCCGCGCTAACTACCCGCTCCATAACTTGCACCTCACTACTGCATGGCGCTCGATTGCACCGACTACCGTCCCAATACTATTGACAAACGATTAAGACTCGTTTAATCGATTGTCGAATCGTTGTTCAACTGTTTTAGGTGTATTTTAAATAACGGGAGCAAATGCTTTTTTTGCTCACCAAATGGAGCAATATTTTTGTCCAATACAGCAGCTGCCAAATAGTGAACATCCAATGGGGCTTTGACAGATTATTATGGTTCTTTATTTTAACACTGCTAAGAAATAATGTAATTAAACGATTTTAGCGATTTTTCTTTGTTTCGTTTTAATAAAAAATGTTTGTTATTTACTCAGTTCACTTTTGAATATTTCGAAAACTCAATCATTACAAAACAATCGTCTTGTATTTGTGATTGTTAAAAACGAAAACCTCTCGACGGCTTTAACGATTCCGAACTTTTAATGGTCTGCTTTAGATACAATTTCCAACGACATTGAATTAGAGCCAAAAGAAAAACTAGCTCACTTTGTTTCACAAAGTTTACGTTGCAGATGTAAAATAAAAAACAAAGTAATGAAATATTCTTGTAATAAATTTCCAATAAAATTAGAAGCTGCTGAGCTTCATATTTTAGTTTTTATTTTATCTTCAATGCTTTTGTCCATTATAAAAATTCAGAAAGATAATTTCATTTCTTAGTTGGCCCTTAGTCTGTTATCGAACAAGAAAATGTCTGGAGTTTTCCAAACAATATTTGTTGAATTCAAACAACAAATTTCAAAACAATAATGGCTTTATAGCGCTTTGAGTCCAATTTTCGAACAAATTCTTAACAAAAGCTAAACGGAGTTTAGAGTCGGTAGCGTCGACAGTTAGTGGACAGACTGTGGTGCCACTAATTATCTCAGTTAGCGGGACAAAGGAGTGTCTCCATGCTCACAGGGTTTTATAACACTTTGACAACACACACACACCTTGGATGACATGCTGTAAGTAAGCATTTGTTAATGCAGACATTTTGAACGCGATCATTAAGATAACGTTACCCACTACAAGTAAAGTTACCTTCAGATAAAAACACGGAATATTTTAGAAGAAACTTTGATTGGAAAATCCTTTCATTCTTATTATGAACGTGGAAACAAAGGCGTTTGTAATCCACTACCCTGTATAAGTATTGGGCTCGCTGCCATCGCAGCGGTAAGTCCCCTCTTTGAGGAGTGGCTTGAGAGATGCTACGGCGTCCTCACCTACCGCCTGACGCAGGTCCTCACCGGACATGGCAGTTTCGGGAGGTACCTGTGTCTGATGGGGCGGGAGGAAACGCCCGGATGTCATCACTGCGAGGACCGCCCTGAGGACACGGTGGAACACACGGTGGGAGAATGCCCTTCGTGGGCTGAGCACCGCCGTGTCCTCAGGGAAGTGATCGGCGATGGCGACCTCTCGCGTCCGGGCCTAGTGCAGGCCATGATGCGGAGCGAGGGGGACTGGGATGCCGTCTCCTCCTTTTGCGAAGCAGTCATGCTAGCTAAGGAGGAGGCGGGACGCGTGAGGCAGCGAAGTGCTGCCTCCTCGCAACCCAGCCATCGCGAAGGACACACCGGGCGTCGGAGATCGCGAGACGATCTCCGGCCACCGTAAGTGCGGGCCTGCGGACGGCGAGCATGGGTGGCTCCCCGTCCGACCAGAAACAGACCCGAGCGTACGGCGCGTCGCGTTCCGCGCGCGCCTCAAAGAGCCATCAGACCACCACAAATGGGGCCCAATACGGCCGATGCCGATTCGGAGTCGCGGAGAACCTCACGGGTAACCGGGGCTCCGGCTCGACGTGCAGGAGAAGGAACGGGGTGGTTTTTAGTCAGTAAGAGTCTGACACTCCCTCCCGCCTCACCCAGGCGGGAGCAGTCGTTCGATGATTTTCCCCCCTTAAAAAAAAAAAAAACCCCTGTATAAGTATAGAGGCTGTGTATTTTTGTAAAGGTACTTGTCGCAATCCGGATCCAATCTCAATTCGATTGTCTACAAACACAATGCGGCCGGATTAAACTAGGCGCGTTTTATATTTTTTGTGAGCTGTGTTTTGTTTAGACATTGTTTTCTGTTTTTGGTTCGAAATTTTTTGTGGAGGGATGAAAATATCGAGCTTCGGCTGCGTCATGTAAAATGGTGTGCAGCTGATGGAAAACCTGTTGCCAGTCTGTTACGGTGTAATAAATTTCTCTATCATTTCACGACCTTTTTTTAAATAGAAATCTGTGTGATTTATATCCAGCGTACGGAATATGTAGCGAGTATATTGGAATACATTATTCTGCATTTCTTAAAATAAAATTAATACAAAATTATCTTACATACAAAACTATGTTTATCGCATATTCACAGAAATCACTAAACCAACAACCATGAACTCCCATACCGCACAGATTGACAACAACAATGAAATTGATCGTGAGCGAAGTAGACAAGAGCAACGAACAAAACAATAAGTACTCATTGCGTTGTTACAGTCAATCAGCTTCATTCAGTAACATCACTACATCACTACATCAACTACATCAACTACGTCACTACTTCACAGAGCGATTCTTCCCCGTCATTTCTCTGCAAGTGGATAGCAATCGATCGCGCAATACATATGGTAATACCCGACGTCGCTTACAACACATTTGTTACGTAGATCGATGATATTCCTCGAAGCCATCTCTTTGAGGATCAGTCCTCTTTCCTTTGTGGGGAACTCTTTGTGGGAGGAATGTTTTGGTGTAATGCATTCCGTATGCGACTGAGAATGTGAAGTTAGAAATGAGATTCTATCTATGACGTATGTTGGGGTTTTAGTGGCTGGTATTGGGATGACGTTTAAATGTGTTCTATGATCTTATACGTTCATAGTTTATTAATGTTGTTAACATTGTGATGGTCATTCCTTATTAATAGAACTCTTATGGTCGTCCCTATTAACGACCCCAAAAACATCTGTTAACTAACAGTCACTTAGCGCGACGCTACATCTGAACTAACCCCTTTATTGTACTGTTAGGTGTCACCTTATTGATTGGCCAAAACCAGAATGTCGTTAAATATCAACTATCTTAGCTCAGGGGTTCCTTAAAATTTAGTAAATGTTGGTGAACTTGGTTATTGATTATAATTATAATAATCTTTAATGAGCCACTTAAGATTTTTCATTCCCCAATCCTCATCAGTTTCAGAGCTTCGTTAAGTGTCGATATAAATATGCATGCGTTTCATTTAAAGGTTGATCCTAACTCGCTGAAGTTTTTCATTAACATGAAGTCCTCGCTCCAATTAGTCACAAGGGTACATGTCCCCGTAATTTAACTACGTGCAGGGAACAGTGATGTATGTTAACTTAACCCCTTCTGCTTCGTTCGTGCTGTCGTATAATCCTGTAAGTCAGGATCTTACAATTTTGTTGCTAAGCTGAGAATTACAAAACACGGAGTGAATTTGCTGTCGCGAGTGTTCGTGGAAGGGAACGAGTGTGTTTGTTTTAAAGATGGTACATAATTGTTTTATGTTTTAATTGGTATTATGTTTTAAACTGCTTATTGAACAATTATTCTTTTTTCAAAAGTTTCTCTATGGTGCGAACACTATGACAGACAAAAATTCTTTTTCGATCACTTTGACTGGATTTTAGTGTTATATTGTTCTCGCATAATCCAAACAGCAAAACTATGTAACTAGAGAATTGTATTGTGAACCTGATTGAAAAAGTATATGAGTAAAAAACCTATGGAGTTTCTTGCTGGTTCTTCTCCATAGGAATCTACACCTTGAAATGAGCAAATAACTTTTAATTTTTTTGTTGACGTTCAAAGGTGCCTTTCTGGTCTAATTGAAATAAATGATTTTGACTTTGACTTTGAAAAAAAAAGCTACCAAAGCAAGTAATGATTACGTAAACAATAGAGTACTGAAACTGAAAGTCAACTTCATTACATTTCCATAGCATCGTAAAATGAAGATAAAACCCAAAGAATATTCAAGTGTATCCGATGAAAAATCTCCCGTAATCAGCCCTTTTAAAGCAGATCGATACGGCCATTATTTGGAGGGTTTAGTGTCAATCAAAAACAGACTTAGCCTTACACACGTCGGTAAAGCACCGAAGGATAAGAATCCCGGGATAAAGGCGGCCCTAACGAGTTCCCGCGTTACAAAGGCGGGGTTCCAACAACGTCTCGATTACTCGGTTATTCGTCTCGATTCTGACAATCGAGTCATTGTTCGCTTATCGATTGTCCGTCAAAGAAGGCCTTTGTAGGTTTTGAACGAAATATCGTGTGTGGTTTGTTTTCTGTTTCTAATGTAATTGTGGAAACTATTGAAAGTGGAAGTGGAAGTGGAAGTGAATTATTTATTTCTTGGAAACTATTGAAAGCTTTGAGGCTCGGGATTGTTTTACTACTGAAGCGAATCATTCGTAGATTGTGGATTTATTAATTATTGCTACAACTTCTGTTACTAACCACGTATGCGAAAGTTTATCTCAGTTTACTTAAAATTATTACGCTTTATAGTTATTCAAGTTATAAACTGTACATAAATGTAGTTGGCACAAGCAAGTTTTCTGCACTAGTGCGAAATTATGACACACTTTATGCTGACCTGGATTTCAGGACATTCAAACGTGTAGCATGATATATACAGCTGAGTGTAAACGTCCCCCGCTCCAGATTTCAAACAAAACGGTGTAAAGCAGTAAATGGTAGAACTTGTAAATATCATGAAAAGATTTTAACATGAAAGAACCCTTTTGTTACACCTCCAGAGACTCAATACACTGAAATCTAAAGCCGAGATACACACTCTCATCTCATGACGTAATTATAACATTCAACTAATTACATTTTTAAAACGGTTTCGTTGCGTATTTTAAACGCAAATAAAAAGTTTGGCGGCCCCTGAAGTTCCCAAATTGATTTTGCTTCATTGCTAGGGAGCCTGGTTCGTTTAACATCTTTTTAATTAAATCAAAGGGCATCTAATCGTGGCCCTCTATCCCGCCAATTTTATCTTTTCATCTTAAGAATATTAAAAAAATCTCATTTAATAAAATGAAGATAGCCTTTAATGAATGGCCGTATTGTACGCACTCGTACCTGCTGGGATTTGTTTTTGTTTCATTTGTAATTTTGAAAGCATATACTGTATATCTTCTTTAGATTATTTAAATGGACTCAATGATGTAATGCTGAAAAGGAAAATTAGAAGTATTTTTGCCGCCCTGTAATATCTACTA
The DNA here is from genome assembly GCA_038387885.1 of Spodoptera picta. NCBI lineage: Eukaryota > Metazoa > Arthropoda > Insecta > Lepidoptera > Noctuidae > Spodoptera > Spodoptera picta. The sequence goes on along the minus strand of JAZHFQ010000008.1, from coordinate 2,738,006 downwards.
CCCACTCGAAGTAAAACAGCTTTAGATCTATACTCCACTTTAATATTACAATATTACAAAGTAATTCAAGTATCCCTATTACCTCTTTTAATGATATGTAATGATATGCTATTACTGAAAGTAGGTTCCTACCTGCTCTAAACTTTTTACAGACGGGTCCCCCAACAAATATAGAACACACAATTTACTACCTATGTACACAAGTCACGACACATGAAAAGAATCTGACTATAAAAGAAAAACTATTATTATTAACCAAACTCAGTGGACCGAGGAAACCGTTCAAATGTAAAAATAACTACCACTGAACTCGTTCTGTGGTTCCGTACGTCAATAAAAAGGTTGTATAGCCGCTGTAGGCTGTATATAGGCACACACGACTTCATTTGATGTAAGTAAATGTATTGTAACAAGTAAATATTTTCTCTGAAGGTTTTTCTTCAATATTTTCTCACAAAGCCGGCAAGCATTGTTTAACCTAGAATTTCCCTTGGCGTTTTCATGTAATAGACAAATAGACGTTTTAGGGAACTATATTATTTTTATGAAATAGTATATTATATCGACTTAACTGATACAGAACAAAAATAACATCTATAGAAATAAATGCGACACATTAAATCGTCACAGCTATATCTAAATTTCCCCGCTACATAGTAATAGTATGCTTCATATAATCTGGCTACACAGTAGACAGCGACCCAGCAGAACCCCAACAAAGGTACTTACGTACTTGTCATAACAGGCCAGGCCGCGGGCCACAAAAGCGCCAGGCCACATTAAAAAGGGCCTGGCGAATATTATGCCAACCCTTGCCGGATTATTAAATATTCTCTTGCAAGAACTCTCGAATATGTTTAATATTACTTTTTTGGTATTCGATAGTACTAGTTATGACATTTATGTGTGTTTATGCTTCATTTCGTGTAGGCTGTGGTTTTTGATACGTAGTTGTATAGTGGATTAACTAGTAATTGTTAGTTCAGTGCTTGAGTCAATTATTTTTGTAAATTGGTCTCTTTATTGAAACGTATCTAATTAGTAACAGTTTTCATTTTTATTTAGTTTCTTTTTAATTAACAATCTAAAATTTTAACCCTAAACCAAAAAATTTGCTATGATGAAGCTTTTATTTATGTCACGTATGTCGTGATTATGTGTGCGAGGAAAATGTTATCCGAAATATATTTGATAGGCGATATAATTTAGTTAATGACATCGTTTCACGAGGTAATCTTTCTCCAGATAAAATGTAGTACAATTACATATACAATAGAGGAAGTTGGCCTGGAACGCTATTAGGCTCAAAAAAACGTTCACAGACCTAGATAATGATTGGAAGAAAAAAGTACGAACGTGGGTGTTATTCGTAGGTAGCCTAAGTGTAGGGTGACCATATTTTGTGATGTAGGTTTATTTATAGCCAAAATAATTTTTTTTAAGAGAACAGTTTGAGAATTTTTACTTAAATGTGATATCGATGATCTGGATCTCAGTGCCACTAATGCTCGTTTCCATCAAAGTCTCTCAAAATTTAAAGTTAAGGAAGGTGAATAGGTTAGGTGCTCCCCCATACTTAGTAACACTTAGTTGAGAGATGGTTTGGTTGGTGAAAACAGTTAATAGATTAACAAACTACTAAGCTTTAGTGTTACATTTTTTTTGATATCAAAACTGTCTGAATAACATATAATAGATTATTCAATAATTTAGTTTAGGCGCACAAACCTCAGTTTAAACTGTCAAACACCAAGCGGTCACCGGTGACCGCAACCTATTGTTCTATAATTGTGTCTAGAAAACCGGTACTCGACGAGTTAATAGGATATTGTTATTGATGTCATATACATAGCTATTAGCTAATCTGTATCTGTATAGTGAGTGACATTCAATTACATGTCTATGCCCGCCAGCCTCGGCGCACAGACAACATGTCCGATTTATCTTGTTTGATCGCTCAAATATTTTTCGTATCAATTTGTAAATACAAATATGTTTTAGTATTTTTAAAATTTAATGGTAGAATAAAATTATAAGGATCATAGATTTTCGTTGACTTTTGACTACTTTTTTTGTAAGCGATATTGTAACAAATTTTAACTTTTACTTTTCAAAGCGAAGGGCGAATTATCTGTTTTATATTTAGTTTTTTCGTACTTATAGAAATAAACAACTTTAAATTTAAAATCAACGATAAACAGTTCAACTAAAAACTGAGTTTACTATAATAGTTACTTACTACTAAATCAACGAAGCAATCTCAGTACACTAGCAAACAATAACAAAAAACATAAAAACGAATTACTTTATCAACTGGCACAGACGGTCCATAAAGGTATGTCCACTACACAGTAATAAAAACAACGACATGATTAAATTAAAAATATAGTATAACGTGGTAATCATGGTCACCCTAAACCTGGAGGGTAGGAGAAAATAGCAGTAATTCCAGCGGTTTAGTAGTAAACGTTACCACGCCGGTATTTGTGAGGGAGCTCTGCTAAAAAGACAGAAATGTGATAATACAACGCTCTGGGTATGACAGCCGGCCATTTTAGGAACGAGCGACGCACCTCGTTAGATATATTGTTGGTGAAAAAAGATAAAATTTATAATACTGGTCGATTTGTCAGTCACTGGTTGAGGCCTATGTTCAGTAGTGGATGTGTTGTGATTAATATAGTAACGATGTATTTTGTATACGATGATGATGTTGTGACCTGAAGGTTTAAGACGCCCATTTGTCATGCTTAAGGGTACAGGTTCGAAATTTACCAACGTGTCAACGGGAAGTACCAATAATGGAAGATTATCAGAGTTATATGCATTTTCTAAGATTATTTAGTGGCTAACTAACCACTTACAAACGGTGATGGAAAACATCGTGAGGGAACCTGGGGCTATTAATTGCTAATTATAAGTTTGAAATCGCCAACCCTAAGCAAGCGTGATGATTAATGCTCAAACCTTCTCCGTGTGAGAAGAGGCGTTTGGTCCCACTTATTGGCTGTTGATATGATGTAATGTGATGTGTATATTTTGTACCTTATAAAATAATAATACGTACTTGGTACGTTTACTATGAATTAAAATAATTATTCGCATCAACAATGACATTTGTAAATAGAATTAACTAAAATTATAATTATCAATAAACATAGATTATTAATAATACTATAATTAATCTATTTGCATACATTTTAATGATCTGTTAATTGATATTTGAAGCCAAATTGATTTAGCATGTTGTACCTACAATATAACTGAATTGTTGCAACTCAACAGATATAGCCAAGTACGGCTAGTGTAACATATAACATCACGCCTTTTATCCCCGAAGGTGTAGGCAGAGGTGCACATTATGCCACTGTACAATGTAACACCCACTTTTCACTTTTTATGTTATGAGTCCCATGTACATAATAGGAGTTGAGCCTATTGCAATATACCGGGCCCAATCAATTCCAGACTCCGTGCTACTACTGAGAATTTTTTAAAAACCCATGCAGTAGTACTTTGTAAGGCCAAAGGATTTATTTCAATTAACCCTTATTTAGGCACTTTTGAAACGTCAAAAATTGAATTGTCTTCGAATGGAGAAGAACTATCAAGAAACTCCATGATAACTTAAGTTTATATACGACATTCTTCGTAGTAATGTAAATTTTTCTTTTTCGTACACTTATTTAGGACCTCAATTTGATTAGGAGAATGAAATAACGGTAATAAAAAAACTGTTTTCTTCCTAAAAGATGTAATCTGTGTCGGTTGGAGATTTTATTTGCAGGCTAATTAATTAATTAGGAGCTTGACGTTGATTAGTAAATTCTATAGGCAGACCGAGGACCGAGACTTTTCCTTCATTAAGAAAGTAGGTCTTAATGTTATTAGAGGTATAATGTAGCATATCAATTTATTTGGTGTAAGAAAAGTTTTCTTGAAACATTTTTCAGGAAAACATTTTAAGTATATGGCAATAGTTGAGTTGTGCCCGGTATATGGCAATAAGTGAAAAGTGGGTGTTACATTGTAGTTACAGTGGCATTAAGTGCCGTAATGTGCACCTCTGCCTACTCTTTTGGGGATAAAAGGTGTGATGTTATGTTAAAATTTAAGTAATTTAGTCATTATAATTGATGACATAAGTATTGGCCTCAAAATAAGATATGTTATTACACTACTAAATTCGCCAGAAGTAACCGTATATTTATGTAATAGCGCTGTAATAGGTTTAGTTTATTCGCCTCAAATAAAGGCTCATACAACGTTTATGACGTACTATGAAAGCCTCAATTGCGCCGCATATCAGCCCAACAGCGCACGAAATCGCAACAACCTACGAAAAATTGCGGCGCACTAAAATCATAGATAGTATGAAAACACGCTCTGCACTATCCATATATTTTATTCAGTAGCGTCAGCGTAAAAGCCTACGCCGACTAAATTCGCCGGCGAAATATTTTTGTTTTTCGCACTGTCCGCGTCGGTAGGCGCATGTTGTCTCCCTACTAGTTGGAACCGGATTTCACTAGTTTTGTTTCGATTTTCTTTTTTTTGTTATTTTTTTTAGAACGTGTCGTAATTTCAGGTTTCGAGGGCGTGTAATATTTGCACGTATTGTGGATGTTATTACAACGTGCTACGTGAATACTCAATCAAACCGGCCGGGATTGAAAATTTCTGTCACCATTTGAGTTAGGTTCACAATATAAGAATGCAATTACGTGTGTAACGTCATCGCTACCTCGTATATTCGTACAAGAGAACTGCAGAAAGAATGTTAAAAAACCATTCTGGCTAAAATTTTACTGTTGAATTTCAAGAACGCAAATATTAGCTGTGCGCTGTACGGGGAGCCTTTCAATGGAAAGAATTTCCAGAGGACGTATAGGAACTCGTTCGGGAAAAATTTAGATAAACATTTCCTTGTCTGACAATGTAATGGGTAATTTATCATAATATTTGTCGTGTCCAAGTTGCATGGCTTTCGTTTCAGTTTACACTGCACAGGTAACAGTGCTGACATAATTGCGACATTACAGCCTCGGTGTAACATTCAGTTTGTGAAACTTCCACTAACAGAGACTGACAAACATAGTTACCTAAGTACAGTCAACTAAAACGTCGTAATAGCTCGAAGAACATGAAAGACGCATCATTACTACACAAAGTCAAGTCTTGTTAAACTTATATGCCGATTCCAACCTGTAACAACGGACCACTCAACTCCACAATTTAGCTTACATATCAACCTCCATCTTAAAATACACCTTAAACCCATCACCCCAAAGTTCAAACTCAGCTAGATAATAATGAAGAGCTTACCTAGGCCGTAACATGAATAGAGTAATAAACCTTAAATTTTGGGTGGTAAAGTTGAAATTTGTTCGTTGAGTAATTAATGGGGTGTTTCGAGTAAATCCATGTTGGAAAAGGTTGAAGATTGTAGAGTTTTGAATAAGCAGAATTAAATATTAGGTAGTTGAGTATTCTTGAGAATGTTGTTCTAAACTCCAGTTTAATGTTTAATGGTGTTACCATTCAAGTATCTAACTGCAATTAGTGACTATCTTGATGTTTGGGTATTCCTTGCGTTTGTCTCAAATTCTATTAACATTTGAGGTCGGCGTTGTAACTGTAAAGAGATAAATAAATCTGTTTACTTGTTAATTATTATGTTTTCGGCTTACTCACGTAACTGTTTGACGACTGACTGACACTCGACTAGTTTCAAGCCATGCTAGAGACTCATATTCATGCGCAGCATTTCGCGACTCGCGAAGTCGCGACGCGGTGACTGACTACTTACCACTGGCTACTGTTTACTTGTGTTTTCATGTTTCGATGTGTTAATTAGATTAATATGAAATAACCGAATAAAAACATACATGAGGCACTGAGCTTGTAACTAATAATAAAATTTAAACTTATTTTTCAGATGGCGCAGTGGTTGCAGCTACATAAAGATAAAGAAACGAACCAATTTACTAAAGAGCTTGCCTTACACTCGCTGTGACTTGGTTAATCTTTACAACTTGTAAGAAAGTAGTATAACTGGACGAACAAACAAACTCCTACCTTTCCCCTTGAGGGGTAAACACAAAGTTCTGAATACTGAGCTATTTGCTTCTGTGGTAAGCAAGAAAATACCTGAACACGATCAAAAACAAATACAAAACTAAAATTAACTACCTCTATGTTCGCAGCGTCATGTGTCGCGGAATGCTGCTCATTAAGATAGGTCCCTAGCATGGCTTGAAACTAGTCGAGTTTCTCATCAAACAATTAGGTACATATCTAAGGTAAATAATTATAGTTAATTTAGTTTGTCATAAGTGTATCAGACGAAACTTATACAAATATTATTTTCCTACAACTTACAAAGTCGAAGTCGTTTATTTCAATTGAACCATAATTTAGTACTACAGAAACGTCAACGAACATGAAACAAGTAATAGTCTTACGTATGACACTGTGTGACGTCATCTTACTTCATAACACCTTACAACAACTTATTTAAAATATTATAACCTAACTTATATAGCCTGTCAAACAGAACTTAGCACATTTTTACATAAAACCTAGACAGAAGTTAGGCTATTAAACTTACCCGTACCTGTACAGACACTAGGTCTAGCTTCACGACGATTTTGCCTCGGTGACATCTAAATCTACCATCGGAAAACCTTAGGCTGTCTATTGAAAGGATATTGAACTTTATGGAGTTGTGATAGAGCTGTGGTTTGTGTAAAGAAAAGTTGTGTAAGCTTCTAGTGAACAGGTAAATTGTATGGTCCAAGTGTTGAGCTCAAGCGTTTGTAATACCATGTATGTATTAAATTAATTAATTGATAAGGATGGCATTGAAGAAGGCTATAACTGTTATAAGTTTCTAAGCATATTTTGTGAAGATTTGAATCAGAAAAGTCTAGAAAGGGAAGTTCAAAAATATTTTAACTAAAAGAAAATATGTTTTTTTAAATACTCTTCAATAGAAATACCTGTAAACCAGTTTAGTAGTAGCAACCTAAATCTGCACACAATCAAATATTGATTAACAAAATCGCTCAAAGCTCGTGAGATGTACTCCGATAGAGTTAAAGCCAGCGCTAAATTGTCAGACGCAGCTCGCAGACTGTCAGATTATCTGACGGACACCTCACGCCGCTCCTTGCCTCCACCGCCCAGCTAGTGAGGACATGCTGCCGGGGATACCTAGGAAATCGGCACACATATTTTTGGAAAGAAATCTACCTCCATATACTGTAGGATTGTGGTGTTTAATGTGATGAGAATTGGTTTTGTACAGTGTAATGAGAAGATTGTATTGAAAGTTACACAATTTTGAATTTAGATTGATATAAAAAAAAATTGTTAAGCTAGTTATGTTTCTGCCACCAACAGAGGGTATTAAAATTAAAATTACATGGTAACCCCTAAAATCTAACTAACCTTAAAGGGAATGCGTTTGATGTTAGAACAACACTGCTTTCTTATCTACGTCATGCGTACGTCATCTGAGTTTGATAATTTAGGTGTTGCTACTATTCTCTATAATGCCTACATACGTGTCAAACTTGAGTATGGTGCCATAGTCTGGGCTCCATCTGAGGAGAAATACAATATTATGCTTGAAAGGGTACAACGTAAATTCGCACGATGGTTATATAAGAAAAGGTATGGCTACTATCCTTACTTATACCCTTCTTCATTTGTAGCTGGTATGGTTGATCTGGAGACTCTCAAGTTCAGGAGGGTGTTGCAAACAATATTGCACTATCTGTCAATAATGCACCACAAAGTAGACAACCCTGTAGTACTAGACATGGTGAGATTACTTGTTCCCAAACGACTGGCGTGGAATGAGCAAGGGACAGTTGCGCCGAGGCGTCGGCCTCGCCTTTTGTGGTCGCCTCAAGCGCGCACCAACTATGCGTCACAAGCACCCACTGTTCGCGCATTGGGCCTTGTTGGGGATAATTATGATCGCTCATGACAATGATATCGATACATTTGCTGACCACGTTAAAAAACTATGTTCTAAAACTGAAACATTTGTCAATAAATTATTTAACGCTATTCAATAATGATGACCTTTTGACCTAAATGTGTGACTTGATATTCGTAAATATGATTTGTTACTTCTTAATTATTAAGGCTCTTCACAGTTATTTCTATTGTAGAGATATTGACATATTGATTCTTTTTATTTGTAGATTTAATATACAATATCCTAGATTTTATGTATTTGGACATGTACTACAAATATTTGACATTTATTAATTTGACATTATTTATTTGTATTTCTATTTTTATTATTTTTATGACATATTTTTTTTCTTATTTTAATTAACTAGCTTACTGGCGTGTTGGTACCTACTGTAAGCCAGTAAGTGCATTTTAAAAAATAATAATAAAAAAATAATAATAAATAATCTACGACAAGAGGAGACGACTCAGCAGTTCGAATGTTGCAATACTCCGTAGAACCTTCGTTGCATCAAAGTAGGTGTAATGTCCTGATTCAGCAGATCTAGGCCTAGTGGCATGGCGTTGAACATGGTGTAGGTACATGTTTCGGCACCGATAATAACAAGCTCTTTTATGATGTTATCAAAATGCTTATAGAGAACAATGTCGTTAACCTATTCAAACAATTTGTTTAGTTGAATAAAAATAACAACGCGACATGGTGCTGGTGAACCGCTACCACCGCGTACATAATAAAACTGATCCCGATGACCAAGCGCATCAGCATGCAAATGTTAGTCGAATGTCCTGAACGTATTTAACACCAATGTAATTAATTTAAAACGTGCTCGCAGTCGTAATTGCCTAATTACTGCACAACAATTGCGCGACGCTCGTAAATTACGACGTAGCTTCATATTTGGATTTATATAATTGATATACTTCTGGCTTTTGTTAATTAATTAATGAGTAGACGAATGTTCGTGTTACTGTGTAGTTAGTTGCTGTTACTCATTTTAGAATGTTAAATAGCTTAACCTGAATATATTTATACAAAAGTAGTCTGTAAACTACTGCCTACTGTAAAGACTGCCTCGTTGGCCGAGTATTCGCAAGTGCGACTGCCGGGCAAGGAGTCTCGGGTTCGATTCCCGGGTCGGGCAAAGTATTACTGGGTTTTTTTTTTTAAATTCTCAGTAGTAGCACGGAGTCTGGAAATGTGCCCGGTATATGGCAATAGGCTCACCCCCTATTACATGGGACACATAACAACTAGTGAAAAGTGGGTGTTACATTGTACTGTGGTAGAATGTGCACCTCTGCCTACCCCTTCGGGGACAAAAGGCGTGATGTTATGTACTTAGTCTGTAAACATCGGAAATAAAGTCTATCATGTAGTAAGTGGAGAGCGGTCACCGGTGACCGCGTGGAGATAAAGCCACCTTAGCAGGTTCAGTGTTTATTAGGTTTTAGAGAGATTAGAATTCTAGGTTTAATCTTGAAAGTACTAGGTGAACTGGGTTTTTCTTTAGTAACCTAGAAGTTTGCTATATACTCAGTAAATTAATATACAACATGTAGTTTTGAAATCGTGGCATTTCTCGGGGGCATGTCACAGAAGTCATAAAGGTTCGATGTAAGAGAAAGTTTCGACCCAATAGTTAAAAATATGGCTATAATAAATCGTTTCAAGTTCGACAGTATTTCAGAATAAGCGACAGCAATGTTTCTTATTGGAGTTTTATGGAATTAGAAATAATATCAATTACGTGTTTGAGTTTGTGTGTGTTAAGCCGCTTTATAAAACTGGTTACAAGTGTGTAGTTCGCACTTACGGATTTCCGAAATTTACAGAAAAATGTAAAATATGTATTTACCTACCCTTTTTTTATTCGGACTCAGAATCGGTAGCTGAATCACCTTCTAGAAAATGACGCGTCTTTAAAGCAACACCTTGTAGAGAGTTCTAAATACATTAGCTTGTTAGTTAGAACCTACCTTATGAAATAAACATAATTCTCTTATTGTGTCCTAATCCTAAAGCAGAATAAATGAAGGAGGAGTGATTGAAAACCCCCAGTAACGATAATTATTCCATTTAGATTCAGAGTACCTGCTTACGGCAAGATTTGCAGGTTCGATATAAAACCGAACACACGCCGGGACCTCGGAATACATATTGCTGATTTCTGGATTTTGGGTTCCCATATATTTGACTGGACTTTACTACTGCTGGCCATGTGACCAGGTTGTATTCTGACCAATGTACAGGATTGGGTTAGTAGAAAAATACATAAATTAGGGCAAATTGGTTTTTTTATTGGCTCCTTTTGTTTTTCATAAACTTTCTTTATTTAAACTGAAAAAAAAAATGTGATGTACATATTTCTATGATTTTATTTTAAGAAAATAATCCTGATGAAACAACCAACACTGAAAGTCTATTTAGTATTGTTAATTCAGCACTCGATAAATCTCCAAAAAACCGCAAACAAAACTATATGACCTTGAAAAGTAACTTCCCGAAAAACATTACTACAGAATGTATTTGAATAAAACAAATTCACTAAAACACGCAGGGACGCAGCAGCTCTGCAAGGGACCTTAAATCCTTCGACGATGGGTGTCGGGCAGAGATTTATCCGTCTGCCGTGTGACAGTGAGGCAGGTGGACGCAGGATTACGACCATAAACTAGGCACCTTACGTCTGCAACCCAGATGGACATGGGAAGCTGCTTATGGAAACCTTAATGTCCACTGCTGGGATTAAGCTGGATGACAATGGAGTTGTGGTCCAATTTGAACATTGGTTTTATTGCAGAAATTATGGTTGCAACAATATGCTAATTATATAATAGCTTAACTGGCTGTACCTATAAATAAATGCTACTGCCAAAAGCAATTGGGGCAGGAAAAATATACACATTAAATTGATTAAATTGAGTCCTTGCATTTACAAAATTGCTTCACAAAATCCGTCTCAATAAGCAATCACATTAACACTCTTCCATTAAATGCATTCACAGTACATCCCCTTGGCTGAACACAAGAGCCACATCACATTCCATTACACGAGATAAATCAAACGGAATTCTTTCGACAACCACTAATTCCCTCAAAATCCACGCGCTACAGGAAGATTAAAACCTCTGAGATAATTACCTAACTGAAAGAGGAGCAGACCAGTCGAATTGTCCGACTAGTCATTACACCGGGCGCCGCCCGTAATTATCTTCATGCGCCATTGGTCGCGGCGATTAACAATTTGCCGACGGAACCCTAGCCAGTAGCCACGGTTCATTGTACGGAACCCCTTTGTTAGGGCACCATGATGTGACGAATCGTGCTAGTATTTACGAGGTTTACAGCTGATCGGCTGCTAAATGAGACCTTCAGGGACTTTCGAATATTGCTTAAAACTCGACTTAACACTTACACTTTAAATAAACTTAAGCAACAGAAAATTTGTAAGCAGACAATGCTTAAGTCAATCTCGAAACAAATTCCCCACCTTGTCTCCGGAATAAAATAAAACAAGCAAACAAAAAATTCAATTTTAATATAAAGTGTGACGCGACAATATTGTCATCGCAATACAATCTCATACACAAAAGAAACTTTTGACTCGCAAAGTCTTTGTCGTCATCCGCGAGAAACAATAAGAGACATTATTTCGAAACAATTTTCATCATTTTCGCTATTTCAAGGGATTTGCTTAGTGCTGGGGAGACGCGAAGACGCGCGGCGCCCGGCGCGGCGCCCGGCGCGCGCCCGGCGCGGCGGGGCGGGACGGGACGGGACCGCGCGGCTTAGACGCTCTACCTATTTATCTAGAATTTGTTAGGGCAAAACCTTTTTGCAAATTGGTTATGTCAGTTAAAATAATTGTTTTTCTATTGGGAACATTGTTTTGTATTTCGTTTAAAGTTGTCAAGACATTTCAATTTGTTTTACAATTTAGATTTAAACTGAACTGCGACATGAATTATTTAGTTACAATTTATTTAATCAATGCTCTGAAGTAGAGAGACTAAATGATAAATTAAAATCGTTGAATCAGTAATAGCATTAACATAATAATGCTAGTATTAAATTAAATGATTTCAGTACATACCAAATGCACAAATTGCTAATAAATAAATAAACGATTCATTAGAGTTGAATAAATAATAAATAGCAATCATTATGCATATTAGACCGCGAGTACTTACATCAATGGATTTGTATTACACATGTATAGGACATGGGAGGGAGACAGGCGTGAAGTTATGTATGTATGTAGGACATGGGATTTACTTTGTTAATGTATAGGGTTTGGTGTTCGCACTTCTTCAAATATATCTGTACAACAAGGATATAAAATATGTATAGGTAGTATGTTCATAATAATTGTACAGGTAACAATTTCTTTGTGCCGAATGTTATTTTCCTAAACAGTGTGATATAAGGGGTGGTTTGTTTGTTGCTTTGAAGTTTAATATTTTCAATATGACGTAACATCGATACCGCGCCGGCGGCGAGCTCAGCCGCGTCTCAGCCGCGCGCCCGACACGAAACTCGGAACAAATCAAATTTCCTTTCCTCTCGGCACGGCCACCACACACAGGGAATTTAAACCAACAAACTATATCTTTATGTTTTCCTTGTCTCAGAAAATACGCAAGATATTCCCTTTTTGTTGTCAGCGAGCTTATTTCTGTGAGAACTAGGATTATATAACGACTGTGTTATTATTACATTCCTGTTTTTGTAAAAATATTCTACTTTGTATTATTTTAACCACCCTTTGAGATATAAAGCTTGCATAGTAGACGATATAGTAGTAAAAAACCTAGTCATTTAAAAATCCATCGTACCATTTTCCATTCCTTAAAGACTGGCTATTCAAAAACAAAATCACCACCTTTCAAAAAGTGTTTGCTAAAAATCGCACACAAAGCCTTTGGGCAGTGCGCCATACTTGTTAATATTAGGGCTGTGCTGCTCAAACGTGTGCAGTTTACTAAATAGTGCGGCACCCTTCGTCACCGGGATCCGAGTCCCGGACTAAACAAAGCATGACACAAACTCGGTATAAAATTACACATCAACGCAGATGTCGCTATTTCGCAGGAAGGAAGGTGTCGGGTCACAGCTCACTCGTGGAATACTCGAGTGAGTATAAGTATCCCGTGTTGCTATTTTGCGGTGATCAAGTTGATCTTAGAGAAATTTGAAGTGAAGAGTGTGACGGTCTCAGAGTAAGGTTGAGGAGGTTTCAAGTCTTGAAACATGATTCATTACTTACTCAAGTTTCTAAAATAACAGAGTAAGCAGCACAAAATGTTTAACCAAATTATCAACACTTCTCGTTGCAAAATAGATGTAGGTATTCGTATTTTTATATCAGAATTAATATGAAATATAACATAACATCACGTCTTTTTCCCGAATGGGTAGGCACAGGTGTACATTATGCCACTATACAATGTAACACCCACTTTTCACTATTTATGTTGAGTCCCATGTAATAGGGGGTGAGCCTATTGCCATATACCGGGCACAATTCCCGACTCCGTGCTACTACTGAGAATTTTTTTTGAAAAACCCAGTAACACTTTGCCCTACCCGGAGATCGAACCCGAGACCCCTTGCCCGGCAGTCGCACTTGCGACCACTCTGCCAATGAGGCAGTATTAAGTATTATTATGTAAAATACACCTGTCTAATATACCTAAGTACAGTTTAGATGGGCTTTATATTGCGCGCTCTCTAGATAATTTTCGACAAAATAATAAAGTCTGCAATAAAAAGTTATAAACAAATTCCCTTTGATAACAGTTTTTAATCACAAAATTTAAAACTTTCAGTGTCTATAAAATATTTGGTTTCATACAAAACAATTCAGTTTGCGTGCAGTTTTGTAATCGTCTATTAGCGCCGTGTCATTGTGTTCAGTAAGCTACGGAGTTTCAGGAGTTTTGAAACAGCAGTTTGAAAAATAATAGATTTTATCTACGAGGCGGGGGCGCGGGGCGTGTGGCGCGGGGTGCGGGGCGCGGGGTGAGCCTCACTTTGTACGCAACACTAAATTCTAGCAGTTTACAGTTTTGATCTATCGTAATACAAAATGTTTTCAATATTTACTTCTATAAAAGGTTTTGTTTTAAAATGCAAATGTTTGTATGCAAAGTGTTTCATAAAATATGAATATACGTTTCGAAATGTTTCTACAAGCTAACGTTGATTTGCAAGTTGTTTTTGTAGAAATGAGCTATATTTTTATATTTTACATTAATTTTGCTCTGTGACGATTAATTAAAAACATTATCTATTCCACGTTTATACAATTATCATAAGAAATATCACGCAAATAATCTGAATAACTAACAACGACGCTAAGATTCAATAAGAACAAAATCCTTTGACACATACTCGCAGTCAGCTCAATATATTACCTCCTTAACATTCATACCTCGTGAAGCATTCATGTAAAAACTAGCTAATTCAAATTCAATCTCAACCGGCTTGTTAGGGGTATGAATAGGGGGAGCGGAGGAAGCGGGGAGGGGGTACGGTCCCAGGTCACAATAGCCACACCGGTGTTCGCGGGATAGTGCTAGGGATGTAGCTAGCGGGATTGTGGCGCTGGGATTCTGGGATACGGGATTTATGGACACTGGATCATGTTATAGTTAATTATTGTAATGTTTAGTTAGACTAGACTTCTTGTTTTACTGATGCAATTATATATCCGTAGTGGTTAGGAATTGCTTGCTAAAGGATATTGTAAATTTAGCAATTTTTTTAGAAATATTTTGTTATTGCTTACTTTGGTATGTTGATAGTATTTACTAAATTAAAAACTATTATAATGTGAGTATTCATATAGTAAATGTGATGGTTTATATTCACTATGTGTGTCAATTCAATGCCAATCTTTTCTTCATAAGCCTAAATAACTCGCATTGCAAGTTAAAAGTTCTATATTTCTATTATAAAATTCCATCATAATATTTTCTAAATCAAAATAAGTGATAATAAAAGTCTCGAGAAAATGCTGGAACAGGTGACATCACTAGCAGACACGATTGAATCATACCGTTCTCAGTAGATTGTCGCCGGCGTCTTCAACGAAAAGTGCAAAAAAAATATCGTTCAGAACCGGGATCCCGGCCTCAGATGACGTTAATGAATTTACAAGAAATATCTTTGGGAATCCCGGGGGGATCGTAGTGTAATGCAAAGAACGTAAGGTGCTTAATCAGAGGATAATAAAATAAGAATCCTGATGCAAGGAAATGTTCGATGATTATTTACCATGATTTGCTTGCCATGGACATATCTATAAGGTAAATTATTTATGAGTAAGATGACGTATGACAATGTACTTGATTAAGTAACCACGAATTCATATGCGGAGTAGGAGACGGTATAACAATGTCAAGTTATCTTCGTGTGACCTCAAGTCCTTGTAATGACAATTCAAAGCACAACGTTTGATTCAGTTAGCCGCAAGCTTTCATACAATTATCTCGTGTACTTATAGCATCATAATTGTGTTGTGTATAGACAGCGTATATCAAGTTTTAGTTAATTATCTTCAATCCGCTTAAGTATAAGATGTGAGACAAAGGTTCCGATATAACTAATTAACTGTTCAATATAATGTGCTTACATTATGATCTGAGGTGAAACGTGTGTACGTCGCCTTACAATTAATTTAATTAACGCGTTGTTAAGCGTCAAATGTGTTGTTAACGTTTGAGTTTGAGGGAACTTTGATATTATGCGAATAGCTTTTTCCTGTGGTTTTACTCATAATTCTCTGATATTGAATACATCTCTAAAATTCATTTTTAACAAAATTTATGACATTACTATTTGATTATAAAAATTTTCGTAACTAACTCTTGTTGATTAAATCACGCAGTTGTGGGAGAGCCGACGAGCTCACAGAAAACCAACGTGAAATAAAGCTTGCGTTATTTCGTCGCGTGAGTTAGGTTACCGGAGTCCAAATTACCCCCTTTCCCCAATCACCCCAATCCCTAAATCCCCAACAATCTTCAAATTCCCAATTCTCAACAGGCCAGTAACGCACTTGTAACGCCTCTGGTGTTCCAGGAGGCCATGGGTGGCGCCGATTGTTTATCATCAGATGATCCGTCTGCTCGTTTACCGGCTTATACCATAAAAAACTGACCACAAGGAGCACAATAGCCACGAGTTTCAGTTAACAGATGTCGCTGTTATTACTTTTTTTTTCGTTACAAAATATCACCTGAGAGGGATTCACATGGTTGATAAAATATCCAACAATATGTCAGCTGTGCAAACTATTTTAATAATAATTTTGTGTTACAAACTGCTCTCATTATGGATAACTCGGACGATCCGATGGCAGTGAAGCGCATTCTGAACGAAGTTAGGTACTTGTAACCACTGCATCTGTAACGTCCTAGGTATTGGCTACATCTATGCTTTAGAAGATAATGGTTTTATTAGAACGCGACTTGAGTTATACGTATTACGTACATAGCTTCACGCATGTCCCCTATGGAGGTAGGCAGAGACTATGGAGCGCCAATTGCTATGATTCTTACATTTTTTTTATAGAATAGGAGGCAGACGACCAGACGAAACACCTATTAGTAAGTTCATGGGAGGCGTTGAACACGCCTCCCATGAACACCTGGAACACCAGAGGAGTACATACATAAAATACCTTTTTCGCTTCATCAACAGTCATCAAACTTTTCGTGCATGCTTGTTGATTAAGGGTACTTTTAATTTGGCCCTTCTTTAATATATCGCCAATCTGGTCACTATATAATATCTGTTTAGGGTGCCGTCTACGGACGGCGACTTGAGTAATAAGTAGGTGGTGTTACAATCATTTTCTATTTAAATTTAGCAATAGCAGTAAAACTATTAGTTAATGTATTTGCACCCAATACTTGGCCTTACAAGATTCTATTTACATAAGAGACATTGTGGGTGTATAATATGAGAACAGAAATATCTGTTGGCAACCTACACACTAATGTCTTATGTCTAAACTTTTTCGACTAAATTGGTATTGTTGACTGCCTCGTTGGCCGAGTGGTTGCAAGCGTTGTTGTTGTTGTGAGCAAGGGTATCAGGTACTGGTTTTTTTAATTCTCAGTAGTAATATGGAAACTGGAATCGTGCCCGGTATATGGCAATAAGTTCGCCCCCAATAACATGGGACTCATAACATAAATAGTGAAAAGTGGGTTTTGCATTGTACAGTGGTATTAAGTGCCGTAATGTGCACCTCAGCCTACCTCTTCGGCTAAAAGAGAGAAAAGGGATAAAAGGCATGTCGTTATGTCATGTTATGGCTTTGTAATAAAGTTCACATTTAACAAATTTCTGTGGCAATTTTTGTACTTTAAAAAAATCTTAAGTAGTACGAGGAAATCTTAAAACCACACATAAATCGTACATGAAGTGAAATGTCTTAATAATTTAATTTGGAATTCAGTAGCAAGTCTCAAGCAAGTAGGTAATATACGCTCGCTTCGTGATCCACTCTATAATTCTACTGTGGCTCTAATTTATAGGCGAGTCAAGTAAGGCACAATTAATATTGTAATGTGTCCTTGAAAATAATTACTAGATCTTACGATAGTGAGCAAACCACACATTATGCCAGTTATTGCTTTGTCGAAGAACTTATAGTCATAACTACGTTTCCTCGTAGTTTTCTTTGCGTATTCTGTTGTAGTCTCCTGATGTCAGAAAATATGTAGGTATATAATTATAGGTACTTATATGTTTTTCAAAAATACATAATACGACTTACTGTAGAAACCAATCAGGGGCCTTCCTGTTGAATTCAATTCCGATTAATCGACACTTGGTATTGTGAAATTTTGTACTCTTCAGTTGCAACACTAGCGCCTATTGCATCGGTATTGCGTGGATATTTTATGAACTAAAAGGTATGAGTTCAGCTTTATATTCCATACTCTGAATGTTATTTTAGCAGCTACTATAGGGGCTGTATAGTGTTAATATTGAATAATTGTTGAGATTGTACTGACTGCCTCGTTGGCCGAGTATTCGCAAGTGCGACTGCCGGGCAAGGGGTCTCGGGTTCGATTCCCGGGTCGGGCAAAGTATTACTGGGTTTTTTAAAATTCTCAGTAGTAGCACGGAGTCTGGAAATGTGCCCGGTATATGGCAATAGGCTCACCCCCTATTACATGGGACTCATAACAACTAGTGAAAAGTGGGTGTTACATTGTACTGTGGTAGAAATTGCGATATAATGAGTAAAACAATGATTAAAAATGTACAACGTAACTTGGTAATATAATGGTAGGAGTTATATCTAACAAAATGTAGGTATTTAATTTATATGGCTATGCCCACGCATGTAACGAACACTTTAGCAACATATTTAATTTAAATCAGAGTATGCGTGGGTTTCTTTGTATTTATTATTAATTAAATTATCCGAACGTGATTGCTTTCTAGAATAATGAATGTAGAGGTATAATTAAACGAAGTCACATTCATTCGACCTTCATTATATAGACGCTCATTTAAACATGTCTAAAGACTAACAAATTGTGGTAGCTTCTATACTCCAGACATTCTGTTAATGTTTTATATGGAAAGATGAACCTCAAAGCCCAGACGATTGGTAGAAGCAATATTACACTGATTAGAAGCGTGATTATCTAATGCCTATCTTAATGAAGCTATCAAGTTAAGACTGAGTTACGATTATTTCATTAAGTACAATCTTAATTTTAAAATCTATACAGATAATTAAAATTAGAGTGTCTGTTTGTAATGTTAAAATAAACGGTTTTTACTACATGCATATGAATATAGAAGGAGTAGTTTTGAAGCCGTGTCATTTCTCGGGGGCATGTCACAGACGTCCTAAAGGTTCAATGTAAGAGAAAATTTCGGGCCAATAGTTAAAAATACGACTTTAGTAATTCGTTTCAAGTTCGACAGTATTCCAGAATAAGCGACAGCAATTTTTCTTATTGGAGTTTTATGGAATTAGGAATAATATCAATCACGTTGCCTGCCTCATTGGCCGAGTGGTCGCAAGTGCGACTGCCGGGCAAGGGGTCTCGTGTTCGATTCCCGGGTCGGGCAAAGTATTACTGGGTTTTTCTCAGTGGTAGCACGGAGTCTGGAACTATGCCCGGTATATGGCAATAGACTCACCCCCTATTACATGGGGCTCATAACATAAATAGTGAAAAGTGGGTGTTACATTACAGTGGCATTAAGTGCCGTAATGTGCACCTCTGCCTACCCTTTCGGGGATAAAAGGCGTGATGTTATGTTATGTTATCAATTACGTGTTTGAGTTTGTGTGTGTTAAGTCGCGTTATAAAACTAGTTACAAGACGGCGGCGTGTAGTTCGCACTTACAGATTTCCGTAATATCAGAAAAATAAAAATCATTTACCTACAATTTTTTTATTGATTCGGACTCAGAATCGATAGCCGAGTTACCTCCTAGAAAATGACGCGGCTTTACAACAACACCTTGTACATACGATAGATACACGCACCAAAATAACATTTTTTAAAAATTTTGTCTGTCCTTTGGTACTGGCTAATCTCTGGAATGACTGGACTGATTTTGCAAAACTTTTGTCGGTAGGTAGCTAATGTACTAAGGAGTAACATAGGATACATTTATGTAGGAATATTAAAAAAAAACGTTACTTTTTTTTTATTATGGAATAAGAGACAAACGAGCAGACGGATCACCTCATGGTAAGCGATCAGCGCCGCCCATGCACACCCGCAACACCAGAGGAGTCACGGATGCGTTGCCAACGAGTTATGTTCTAATATAACTTTTAAACAGATAATGAACAAGTTCTCAACACAGTCCCAAGTTAATCATCATGACGATTAACTTGACAAATTTGTCATCTTACATTCAATGCCAGAATAATCAATTCATCCCGTAAGGGTTGCATTCAAAATACCGATTGTCCGCACCACAAAGCGGGTATCAATACAGAAGCAATTATTCGGAGCACAATACTCTATCCGATTCTATTCGATGCTGTAATCGATCTGTACCGATGTCTCAAGAGATCGAACACTCGAGGCGCTGAATACGACCGATTGTTGTGGACTGACGTAAAAAGCTAAGAGTTATCGTGAATCTAAAGAATGTGCTTTATTTTTGTCTGTTAGTAGTTCTTATTGAAGTTTAGATTGTGTTCGATGTGGTCGGACGAGGATTCCAGGCTGGCTGCACAATGCTTGGGAAATAGTTTCTATGTGTTTGATTTGGATTCCGCTTTGGAAGCCAATTGGGTTTAAAATATAACAAATGAGTTTCTATCTATTATTCTGAAGAAAATATTAAAACAAAAACACCCTTTTCACAATGGGGAAGTGACACAAGTATGCGGGACAGCTAGGCACTTGTTAACAACATACCTATCAGTATATTTTATGACGATTACTTGCTACATAATATTTTCTTGTAACATTTTTGTCATCGTCCAGAATGTTATTAGCTTGTATCAATTGTAGTTTTTATTAAAGTTCCAGCAGTTCCAGCCCTGTCTGGGAATTCCGTACTTATTTTTATCCTTCTTTTCTTTTACGATATATACGTCACGTAGTAAAAGAGTTGATGGGCATGTAGTTAAATGGAATGGGCAGTAAAGTAGGAGAAGTACCGACCAGTTGGTTTATTAGTGGCACGCGCCGTTGACCCGGGATTTTCTTGCGTTGATACGAATTATAATTAAGTAAGGAACAGTGTGGGGAAGGATTTAATATGATTTCAGCTACAAGTATGTAGAAATGTTAAGATTGTAATCTGTTTGCTTTATAAAGAGACGAGAGAGCATAACAAAGCCTTTCCAAGTAAGATTTACCATCAAATCGCGCAGCTACAACTCGAGTTTAATAACAGCATACCTTTGTATTCTCAAATGAAACCACCTGCATTCATATCTGAGTGCACGTCTCCAGTATCTTACGAGCAAAGGATTAAATTTTCCTTATGCAAGCCCGGGACGGTGCGGCGGCGGTCCGGGACACGGGGATCTTTGATTTAATAACCGCTACGCTACGGGATTTATTAAAAATCTCTCTCCGCGCGGCATGTTCGCAAACTCTTTGACGTTATTAAAAGGATCGATTTTACAAAGATTTGCACTTACTTTAAATAAAAAACCTCTGTCTGGTCTAGTGGGTCAGAAATTTTTCGTTGACTGGTTTGTTGTTTTCAATGTTATGAATTGTATTTACTTTAAGATATTGAATGAAACCTTTTTACGATATTACGATAATGTTATTAAAAATGTCTTGTATTACAATAAAAGCTTACTGATTTCCGATCTTCGGAGAAAACAATCGTTTGTAGACCAGCCTTGTTATTGTTGTGTTTGTCACGCAGAATTTCAAGTTTGAAACCCATTCAAGTTCCATAGCGGCTGTTGATTTTGAAACACAAACCATTGATTTTGCACACGTGATTGAATGCAGCAAACGCACTTGGTAACGACACAAAACCGGCCAGACAAATAAATTAAATTTCAATACTCATTTTTTTACAAAACCACATAGACACTCGGTGACTCGGCATCGAACCGGCGTTTTTGACTCAATACAGCCAATTTATCGTTTGCCGAGTACCCTCCACATAGCGAACTGTGTCCGATCAATTAACTCAATCCCGGGATATTCCCAGCCTTTCCATACTCTATTCGAATTTGATTTAAAAATTGAAATCGAGTTATGTGGATACAAGAGATTTTGAAACGAATTTTATGAAAGGTTAATTTTATTTTATAAAAACGTTTATTCTCTCATATTATTATTTTAATAATGTTCCAGCTCTCTATTTCGTTATATTTTTATAAGGGCTGCTGTTTGTTTTTAATAAGACTTTCATCGTTTATAGTGGATTATATTTAATGATTTTGTACAAAGTTTTAAAATCCACGCACAAACTGAAATATTAAACGTATATTTTCAATTAGACTAGAACAAAAGTTCAACACAGCCCTATTGATTTGCCATTGCCTTGCTAAATCTCATGCAATAAAATTCAGACCAGTTTATCATCGCACTGAAAAAAGGCAACAACTTTCAGCTTACGCGTGTACAGTGACATCGTTAAAATAACGGTAGCTGCTATAAATAACGCTTACCTTATATCAGTGTTACACGTGAGGGCACATCGTTATTCGTTATTTGTAACTGTTATTCCTCATAAAGTGTCGCGTATAACGTTGTCCATTAGAGTTGTTGAGTGCGTTAGACAACTTGAATAGTAAAAAATAAAATCAATCGAAGTAAAAGTTACAAGGATGTCTTACTGTTTCTCAAACGATTTTTGTTAGCTTCAGGATATCAATAATTAATCAATTAAAAAATTAAAATTAATCATCGGGGATAATGGAAATCAGTGGAACTAGTATTGGATAATTCCGCGTATTTGACAAATGTAGCTTATTCAAGTTTTCGCGGTAAAATCCCGCATAATCTGAATTGGCTGCCACCGCGTTGACACGATGAATATGTAAAAATTAACTTCGAATGCATTGAATTAATGAAGACGTATGGTAAATCCGCAGATTTTTTAAAAGCCAGTAGAATTATATAATACGATGTAAGTAAAGCTTTGTTAAACGACTGCCTTGTTGGCCGAATGGTCGCAATCAGCGACTGCCGGGCAAGGGGTCTCGGGTTCGATTCCCGGGTCGGGCAAAGTATTACTGTGTTTTTAAAAAATGAAATTTGCCCGGTATATGGCAATAGGCCCCTGTTACATGGGACTCATAACATAAATAGTGAAAGTCGGTGCACCTCTGCCTACCCCTTCGGGGATAAAAGGCGTGATGTTATGTTATGTTGTGTTTTGATAAACGCTTCTCTCCCCTTGATATTATTATTGAAAGTGACTTCTAATACCAGCAGTTTCCCAAGTCCCCCACAGAGCTACGGGGCATTTCCACAAAATCTTCTAACACGTTACGACACGAACTATTTGGAGCGAGAGAAGACAACGCATGCGCGCCCTCTACAGGAAATGAGTTCTACTCCCCCTCCCCCCTTACACCGCAACCTCCCTGTAATATGTGCATTAAAACGCCTGTAATTAATAAGGTTGTATTGTTGTGGGGCCTGTCTTCTTGTAAGGGTAATGGTCGTCACTATTATTGCTAAGTAGAAGGTTTGTATCGCCTTCTGATAATGGCGTAAATGTGTTTAAATTAATAATGAAATGAGTGTTAAGTTTGTTGCAAAATTGAACTCGTAGACGTAATGAACGATGTTTTAAAATCAGCTTTTGATATTCATTATTTTTTATTTCCTCTTTATCTTTTCATATATTGTTTGTTGACTTCCAAAAGTGTCGTTCTGAGGTTTAATTGAAATAAATAATTTTGACTTTGACTTTATGATACAGGTTCGAGTTTAGGGTCTATTCTACAGTCCACAGCCTAGAAGGATCGAACTGAAATAAGCCTTTGGCCTTATTTCTGTAATCGCATGAGCCGAATAGCGGATACTATACTCGGAATTTTAATTCGATTCCAGATTTGACAATTTCAGTGTTGCAACGTTATGACAAGTACTAAATAGTGACGTTGCGAAATTATTCGATATGGAAATGCAATATTTCTGGATCGATTCTTATCGTTTATAATTTTACTCTCGTAAACTAAGTATATCAGGAAATTAAATATTTCTGAACCGAAAATTTAGTTTTGACGATTAATTAACGATCTGAGACTTTCTTTTATAATTGTGTGTGAAATAAATAAAAAAATGTAATCATGAAGGAACATGACAAATGAAACAGGTAGATGTATTATGGTAATAAGTTATTTTATAAATTGTCGCCGTCATCGCTATCGCTATCCTGTCACTTTCTGTAACATTTATTATAAAACACACACACTGATTGTTTATCGATTTTTGTGTGCATCACTACACTATTATATGTGGTATCATTATTTCACAAAATGACAGTAGCTATTGTCAAATCTGGAATCCAATTAAAATTCTGACTATAGTTTAATTGAATGAATAGAATCGGTTGTATGTACAGTATTGACACTGACATTCAACGCGTTTGTCAATCAGGTAAATTTTTTTTTAATCAGTACAGAATCAAATGAGAAGTCCTCATAATAAATCAGAATATTCACATAAAATATAGAATTACACGAATATTTATATAAAATGTAGGTTGTCAACGGAAGTGAACAGCCTCACGCAACAGATGTGCTAATTAACTTCTGTCAAATATTAAGTACAGATGGCGCTGTTGTAGATAAATATAATAATGCGTATGTATGTATGTACGTTCATGTTCATATCTTATTGTTGAAACGTCACACAATTTCCGACAGGGGGTGAGCAGTAAGCCTTGTATTCAGGGTGAAAGTGGGATGGTATAGTTGCTCTGATTGACTGTCAACAAAACAGAGGTTATGACAGTATTCAATGTTTTGTAAAGGATTATTGCACTTCTCTTTGAAGTAAAGTAATTAGGCGTGATGTTAAATAAGCTATTAATATTAGAAATTCGAAAATTATTTAAGATGAATGACATATTATAATGTTATGTTATCTTACATAATATA
The DNA here is from genome assembly GCA_038387885.1 of Spodoptera picta. NCBI lineage: Eukaryota > Metazoa > Arthropoda > Insecta > Lepidoptera > Noctuidae > Spodoptera > Spodoptera picta. The sequence continues at coordinate 2,713,421 of JAZHFQ010000008.1, read as the reverse complement.
ACAAAACAGAACTTCACGCCTTTTATCACCGAAGAGGTAGGCAGAGGTGCATACAGAAGTAACACCCATTTTTCACTATTCATGTTATGAGTCCCATATAATAGGGGGTGAGCCTATTGCCATATACCAGGCACAGTTCCAGTACTCCGTGCTACTACTGAGATTTTTTTTTAACCCAGTAATCCATTGCCCGACCCCGGAATCGAACCCCTTGCCCGGCAGTCGCACTGGCGACCACTCGGCCAACGAGGCAGTTGAATGAATGTCTATTGTTATCTCATGCTATTTAATGTCTTTGAATGAAACACAATTTCAGAACCAGATTACCTGTAATCTGTAATAACTCATAGATCTCTTTTCGGACTTTGGATGAACAAAAGCGTCACCAGAATCTAGTAACAGATATAATAAAATTACCACTTTGTTATAAAACAAGTTGTTCACCGCGACACGTCCGCGTATAATAATGACTTCTGGCAGAATTTGGATTTTTTATTAGTGAACACTACACACTTTGGAAGACCAAAGGGTAATTCCAATGCTGTGTAACAAAACACATCAGAATAGATTTACTTTTAAAATGTAAATAAAAAAAAACTATAAAAAAGCAGACATTATTTCAACACGAAAATAGAACCATTCCAAATTTAAACTGAAACAATTGAAAAACGAACAATAGAAGCGTAACTTACAGTTACATGACAGCATTACCATTGAATATTATATGAAATAATACCACCAAATTTAAAATACGTAGACGTTTCGAGACCGCTAACATATCAGGCGCATCCCTAACTGGCAGCGTTATTGAAATTCACGAACCGAATTTATTTGTACGAGCCATATTGAGGTTCGTTAGGGAGCTTGTAGATTTGATGCATTTATATTTTGTAGCTTATATTAAAGATACATGGTTGTGGGTTTGTACGTCATTATTGATACTTTATGTTTTCTTTGTCTGTGTTTTTGCAGAGTTACTTTGAATTTCTATTAGTACTATATTCTTTTCACTAACAGATGCCTCCATTTCTTGTATTATATTAAAACTTTCGTACTATATTATTATAATAAATTAACTATTATGTTTTCATCTTACTCACGCAACTGTTTGATGAGGAACTCGACCAGTTTCAAGCCATGCGAAACATGGCGACAGTCGCGCTTCCACGTACAATAACAGTAGCAGCGCGACTGTAACGTAAGTAAGCCGAAAACATAATAATTAGCCCTTTTCTTGTATTTCAGGTTATAGAATGTTATAATCTCTGTACCAAGGTATAGTAAGGTAATAGGTGAAATAACAGATGACATTATAAAGGCAATAAAAATAAGTAGTTATATAATTCTTTTGACCTAGATCCCCACAGCGAAAAATAAGACACCCCATTTTCACATAAACACAATTGTAGAACAGTGCGGATTGAGATTGTCCTCGTTTCCTTATTACGCACGGTTACTATATGCCTCGGTGGGTAAATAAAACGTTGTCCTAGCGTCATACAGATGCGTGTCAGAGTTCTGGTTTCAATAAGAATGTCCTTTTTACTCGTAAATAGTAGAAGATCAAAATGGCTTTCGCTTCATTTGTAAGATCAACATTACTATGACTAAAATCAAACATAATCGCCTAATATGAGAGTTAAAAACAATTACACTAAAATAAAACGTGATAAGTAAATGTTATGTATGTAATGTATTGTGAACTTTGAGGGGTGTGCTTAAAATTTAATTCTGTTTCGCAGTATTGTAACGTGACGTCATAAGCCACACAGATATATACTGCCAGAACTAGAGCATTTCAGCAAAGAAACTCTACCATTATTTTATAATAGCTTTTACCCGCGGCTTCGCTCACGTCACAAAAGGATAAAAGTAGCCTATGTGACATATACCAATACACACAGCGCCATCTATACAAATAATTTCATTTTCCCTCGAGAATATCAAATTTTCCGGGATAAAAAGTACCCTATTATTTAATCCAGACTTCTATCTTCACGTCTGCGAAAATTCAAAGCAATCGGTTTAGTAGTTACTGCGTGAAAGTGGAACAAACAAACAATCAAACTCACTTTCCGATTTATAATATTAGTAAGGATGGTCGTAGTTTTCGTCTCCGTAATATTTAGGTGGATGCAATTCTACGTAAATAATATTATATGTAGTTATTTATATAATATACTTGCACCGTGGCGCAGTCTGCAAACTTCTTTGCATCCTCCGGCGGTTGGGAACTGAGTGCGGCCGCTCGTTTAAACTCAGATAAACTATTCACGAATCTGTCCGTTTGTTGGTTCAAATGAACGTTTTAAATATTATTATATCTTCCACAGAGTTTTGTATTTGTGAGAAATAATGGCGAGTAAATCAAGCTTATGTATCATAGTCGTAAGTTTTAAACTTTATTGTGGCAATATGTTCTTACTGTCGTGAATGAGTAAAGCAAATGTTATGTCATTTATTCAGATTACTGCTATTTCTGTCGTCTACTCGAAAATGTTGTTTTTATTGTACCGGTATTTGCGAAGCTTAAAATGGACAAATATGAGATATAAAAGTGTGGGAGAGCCATGCTTCGGCACGAAAGGGCCGGCTCGACCGGAGTGATATCACGGCCGAGCAGAAAACCGACGTGAAGCAACGCTTGCGTTGTGTTTCGTCGTGTGATTGAGGTTACCGGAGGCCCAATTACCTTCCCCTTCCCCAATCTCCCCAATCCCTGAATCCCCAACGATCCTCAAACTCCTAATCCCCAAAAAGCCGGTGACGCACTTGTAACGCCTCTGGTGTTCCAGGTGTTCATGGGCGACGCCGATTGCTTACCATCAGGTGATCCGTCTGCTCGTTTACCGGCTTATGCCATAAAAAAAAAACAAACAAAAAAAGAGTATGTTTTAAAACGGAAAAAAATGCAATTGCTATCAGTTACATTAAATAATCTCCAGTTTGCGCATTATCTATTACCTCCCCACTCACCTCACACTACGTCTAAACTCTACAAACTAGCATTTTACTTTAATTAATAACAACACATCCACAAAATCACACACACACACACATATATCAGCGTCCAATTACTACGCAATTACTCCGTCAGTTGAAAACAAACAACACTTATAATTTACACATCGCTGGTTTACAATGGGGCGCACCTCGTGCGTTCCAAGTTCACGCATCGATGGACGTGCGGGCTCATTATGCAGTCGCGATGCAACTTGCGGCGCACCGTTTTAATTAGAGATAAAAAATATAGTCGATATTTAAATGGCTGCTGTACAGGTTTGATGGATGCATTGTTTTGTGCTTGTATTTTTAAATGATTGATGACTCTTAGTAGTATGAAAAATGTATCAAAATCAGTGTAATGTCCATTGGTGAAAGATTTTAACACGTTGAGTACCGTCATTATAGACACAATGAAAGAACAATAGGTTGCGGTCACCGGTGTCCTCGCGGTGTTTGACAGTTTAAATCATAGCTATTCCAATTGCAAAAACATGATCTACGTAACTCTAAAGAAAAGGTTAAAAACCTCTTTCTAGGAACATTTATGAAAAAGAAAACATGAATCATCATATATTTAGAATGGTAAATAGATGATTAACAAATCCCAAAATGCTACACAAATTGCATTCAAGCCTCATGCCAATAACACAACAATTTCGGAAAATAATGTAGTGTTATAACGTTACAGTTCCAGAATATAATACAGTTTTAACGGTGTGTATACGAGCCCGATGTTACGCGAATGCATTATGGCTCTCATCAGCACAGACCTACAACAGCACAGCGTAAAGTGGATCATCGATTCCATTTGCACCACAAAGTCCCCCATTAACATCAAAACTATTGTTTCTACTTAGATTATTCAATTTGTCTTTATTCCGCACAATATCATTATTTAAAGTGCCTATAGAGGTATTATGTCATGTAATGCAAATATTGTGGCTGGTAATGAGAGGTGGCGCGCTTGCGTGACCGCTACGGCTACGCTGCGTGGTCGCTGCGTGGTCGCTGCGTGGTGGCTGCGGTGAGCCGCGGGTGCTGCGTTACTTCGCTCATTTTAACAATTTATTATCATTCGATTCTGTGATATTAACTGAATCTAAATTCTGAAAAGTCTGTGTATTTTAGTATATTGTTTCAACTATGAGTAGTGTAATTACTTAACTACATTGAGAGCTTAAATATATTTTAAAGGTAAGTCTATACTAATCTATAGACAGATAAATAATTAACGTAGTTTGGTAAATGAACAACTGAAACTTGCTTCCAAGTTACCGAGCAATTCACAGCTTACTCAGAATAACTCGCTAGGCTACACTCACCCAATGTGAGTTGAAACGTAGTGTCCTCGAGGGAGTTCACTCGACCGCTGCCAGTGGCGCCCTCTTCACTCACAGGTGAAATCGAACGCATATCGAGACTAACAACGTTGGATGTACACAGTTGACCTGCTTTCATTTACTTAAATCCATGTCTAAATATTTATAGGTGCTATCTTGTATATCAAAACGTTCTAGCACGCTTAAAAAACTTACAAGAATTTTGGCACCGTAATAATATTTTTGTTGTATATTATTATTATTATTCCTCTCATAACTATTCGATTGTAAGTTAATCCAATATTTAAACTCATATCGTTGCATGTGAACTGTAAAATGAAATCAAATAGTTCAGTAACTGAAACACGTTTTATATTTATTTGTATGAACAAAAATAATATCGTACTCTACTGTCAATAAATCATTGTTCTGTATGGGATACAAGTATGTTTGTACGTATAAAGTGTCAGCCGTAGACCGCTACATTGATCTATCACGTACCACTTTAATATCGCCCTTACCATCACCACTTACGTAGCGTTTAAGTTGCTTGTCAAATATCGTTAGATGCGGCCATTATTTGTGTGCAGTCGAGAGCTAGGCAAACAGGGGCGGACTGGGGTGCAAACATCGTGTGGGGGCCTGTAGGGCTCCTGTGGGTATTGAACCTTGATGCTGGTAATTAGGTGGCGATCTTGTGGAGTGGGGCCGAGGTGTGAAGTGCGATTAGGGGTAGTGATATTGTGATTTAGATTTGTTTTGGTATGTCAATGATGCTATTGGGATTATGAGTTTTCTCTTTGTTTAGTGTCAATGACAATAAACAGAGAGAAAGAGTCCAAAGTTTTTTTTATGGGATAAGCCAGTATACGAACAGATATATCACCTGATGGTAAGCAATTGGCATCGCCCATGGACACCTGGAACACCAGAGCCGTTACAAGTACGTTACCGGCCTTTTGAGGATTAGAAATTAGGATTGTTGCTGATTCAGGGATTGGGGACAAGGGAGAGGGAGACGATATGTGGCCGGTAACCTCACTCAACGAAAAACGTTCGAGACACGTACAATCTGATTGTTTCCGTGAATATTTTTCTCTTTTTTTCAGTAGAATAACAAATAATTATAATATAACAGCGTTTTTAACTTTTTTAGATCATTCTAAACTTACAATATAACAATTTGCATACAGCCATAAACGCACACACACAAATTAAAATTTCACAGTCGTAGTTAGTTATTTGCATAGTGCGGTCAAAAGGGGCAGGTGTTCGATCCCGGGCAAACTCGTAAAGAAGTTGTGGGCAAACTTGTGACATTGTAAGACTCATGTCTTGGGAGCAAGATGTTTACTTATTCAATGTTAAACTTTGATTGGTCAAATGAAGTAATGAAACGCAACATGTGGTTCGTACACATACTTGAGATGTTTGTTAGGAATGTGTGCTGAACTGGAAAATCAATTACTTGTAACTATTTGGTTAAATTGTTATCTAACCATGTGGATAACGTGTTATTGTAATATAGCAATATCAATATGATTAAATCCAAGTAAACGTCTTTACTAAATTACCTTATTACTTAGAACGATTTGAATAAAATATTCCTTTGTCTTCAAGTGCTTCTCTTCACTTCAAGGAGCTGCATTACAATTAGAAGCGCCCCTCCCTTCCTCCCTAAGTCCGTCTCTGTCTGACTTATTAGCTGGCACTTAAGGAGACCAAGTTTCTTGACCACCCCTGCCTGCTGCAGGAGTTGGGTTCAAAATTACCAGGTGTTAAGTGACGAGTTAACTTGTCGGTAACTTACTTTAGAATTCGTAATACGAATACACTATAACAAGTTACTGTAACTGCAGCGAGCTTGGGAAGTACGATTGATGACTGTGTTGAAGTTAATGTTATTAGTTTAGTGTTGCTACACTTTTTTCTATTTGTACATTTTCAAAAATAATATCCTCAATATAACAAATAGCACTCGCGACACACTAAATTAAAATCAACAGCTCTACTATCTAAGCAAAATATATTTTTGCGCGTCGCTAGAAAATTTTATTGCTGTCCAAGCAGTATACAGTAGTGTGACAGCACCATACACCAATAGAAAACTCGGAAGTTTCGGTACAACTGAATACATTGTCACCAGTTTTCTCTTCAAACAGCGAAAATTGCAGCAAGCGCTAAATTGGCTGCGAAATAGCTACTTTCGCTGGGAAACATGCAATTTTTGGTACATTTTCCTCGACATCAACGAAAATAGAAATAAAGGCCATACTGTTCGGGGCCAGCCAGCGTGTTGACACAACATGCTTGCATGAATTAGTTATCTTGGGGAATAATTAAGGAGACGTTCGTTCAGCCTTACATCGTCATATTGCCATCGAAATTTGATTTTACCTCTCAGCACAAACCTGTTTCACGTATTAATCTTTAGACATTTCAGATGAGTTCAATGTTTCTTAATTTCTTCACCATCTCGACATAGAATAACGAAAATTCGTCAATCCACTTCGTAAGATAGGATCAGTCTCCAGTCTGCCGTTCGGGTGAATGCCAGTATTTTGCACGCGTTACGGACGACCGCAGCCTGAGCCAGGTCAGTCGGTACCTGCCGTCGATAGGGTTATGTCCAGTGAATATAACTGAATGGATTTATCGACAGGACTATCCAAACTGGCAACATAGATACACACAGTTGAGGACTAAAAGGTTTCGAAAATTCATTTTGATCGATGTTTGTGTACATTTTTTACGATGAAGTTCCTACTGGTCATTATTGAACTCAAGAATCGTACATGCCAAAGCATTGATGTGTTGTATATTAACAAAATCAATAAAGGCACTAGAATACTCTCGTTAGTAACACTTAAAAAACTATGAATCGCGTTGAAAACTGAACAAACAAGCACACATCCACTACAAGCGCACTACGTAAACTTGCACATTGTAGAGCACTTGACTGTAAATATTATAATTATTTTGTATGGCGCAGCTATTAAATCAACTAATAACTTTTATCACGTCACGTTAACGTTGATATTTCATTGTAGCGACTGTAAATATAACTTTGAGTTTGCTAGCATTGTAAAGCCGGTGTCTGAATATCGGAGGCAACATCGGGGCAGTCGAAGCCTATCGTGTGTACACGGTTTTACATTTTAGTGCAGGGTTGTACTGAGCCCGGCTTAGTTTTAACTGTTAGTACATTTTAGAAGGCTTATGGCGACATTACGACGCGATGAGACTTGTCAACAATAATCTTGTTCTAGCCTAGAACTTCAGCGAATAGAAAGTATTTAAAATCTGATTTGATTAGCTATTATTAAAAGCAGTTCTTATGAAATAGTATACAAATCTAACAAACGTTTAAACGAAGTATTGCGACTACCAATACTAATCAAGTCATTATCCCGTTTATAAACACTGACAACGATATTAGAAGTAAATAATGGCGAGTATTTTCACTGAAACGTCATTGACAGTAACAATAAAGCGATATTGGCGCAGTCCTCGATAGATTGAATTGTAATGTTTCGTAAGTAGCGAATAACATTTTATCTAAGTATTTCTGTAAGTAGGAATTCCGTTTAATGGGAATTGTTAAAGTGATCATAAATATGTAAAATGTTTTGCCGTTGTTTTACTCAAAAGAAAGAGAAATAAGGAATGTGTCATCTGTTTTTTGTTTCGTGAAAGTTATGAGTGAGTGGGAAGTAAAGTGGAGAAGTTGTTTCATTTGCTTTATTACAACGCCTAGTTACAATGAGTCGATGGAAAAGGAAAATGGAATTGTGTTATTATGATTGTTTTCTTTATTAGTAGTAGATATTTATAATGTCTATGTGTTTGATTGTTGATAAGGCGTTTGAACTCAAACTCAAATTCAAAGTCTTTATTTGCATGTTAAGGTAATACATACAGGTCTTATGAAATAACAGGCACAGCTTAAGGGCCTTTTTCAGGCGTTGCAAATTCCAAATCAAATGGAGTCTCCGTGGGAATTTATAATTTTCCACGAACTTAAAAGGTTGTTTTATCCGTACACATAGTATACTATAAGAATTTATGTCCATAATGCCATGGTTGTGGAAAAACGGTAGTACCCTACATCTGCACCTTGGTAAGAAATTAGAAATATAAGAGAGGCGTAGGTACAAAAAGACCTAGATTGCTACAATACCCAATATTGCGATACTCAGTAAAATCACTTCTTATAACAAAGACCTTTAGACTCAGCATTCCTATCACAAAACCTTTCACCTTTCAACAAATTCCACGAAACATTTTCTAACTAAAATCGAGTCCAACGTGGCAGCCCTACGCATCTAATCCACCTCTAGCCGAGCAATCGAGGCGTTGAATTTTTGAAATTCCCCTTGAGCCTCTTCGTTGGCAACCCTAGTGGACCGGCCTAGTGCCTAGTGCACAACGGACGATATCCTTCTACCTACACAATACACTTGAGTCCCGAAAAAGACTTGTAAATGTAGATTTTTGTGAACTGTACTGAGAGTGTTTTTTTTTGGAATGTGTTAGGGCTTATAGGATAGTGGTTCAGTTGGTAGATAAGGCTTTAGGTTGCCTCTATGTGTTTGGTATCTCGTTACTGTGATGTTACTTTTACTTTTAGATTTCATGTCGAGTTGTGTAAATTACGAAATACGAAACGAGTTCATTTAAAATTTAAGCCTACGGCCCTTTTTTTTTAAGGGGGGAAAATCATCGAATGTCTGCTCCCGCCTGGGTGTAAGGCGGGAGGGAGTGTCAGACTCTTACTGACTAAAAACCACCCCGTTCCTTCTCCTGCACGTCGAGCCGGAGCCCCGTTCCACGTGGATGTACAAATGTTACTCATATTGGTAGATTTTTTTTATGGGACAAGCCCGCCACAACATCTCAATACCGCTGCAACTCCTGTAAGCTAGGATCTACAGTAGATACAACCATGAAAACTCCGGAATACTGAAGTTCAGTGAATTTATTATCACATTGGTAGATACTAAAGAACGCTAAAACGATTCTTCAATGCATCTTTCAATTTATGTAACTTTATAATGAAGATATTTTTACAATTGTAAACTGTATCAATTGTAATCTGAAACGTTTATATCTAAATATAAAGAAGTAAAGATGTACCCATGTAAAGAAAGAATTATAATAAAACATTCAGAAGTACCTAACATCAGAGAAACGCTTCTCAATAAATACGGCACAAGATAAATAACCTCTAAAGTTATCAGCCCCCAGAACACATCTTACTTGATTATTTCTATCTAACGTTAAGAAAATAATCTGTGCATAAGTAAAAGGATTAAACGTAAAGTCGGAGTAGGCCGAGCGAAGTTACTGAGATTATGGTAATTACTTGGAGAGACGGCACCGAGTCAGCACCGAGTCAGACCCTGGATTGAAGTGAGGCACATTCCTTAATTGACCTAATTACTGCTAAAGCTGACCAAACTCTTTACACTTACATTTAGCAGTAGGATTTAATTGGTCAAATCTTGCACAATTATCGTTAGTCGTTATCACCCAGCTTTGTAGCCCGTAAAGTAAAATTATTATGTTGGAAGAGCTAACAATGCGAAACAATGGAGCTCGGCAGCGCCGGAGCAGTAATTTCACTTTGTTTATCATTTATATTGGGTAAAATCACGACTTTAGTTTTCGATATACGAATTCTCTAGAAATTATAAAAGTTTTTAAAGAAATCAAGACTAAATCAACGGAGGATCTTTGGGGCTTATCGGTAATGGTTTGCAAGTCACTTATCCAAACTGTAGCGCCATATCTGGCTGTGATTTTCAATAAATGTATAGATGACGGTGTTTTCCCTGACCTAATGAAATATAGCAAGGTTATCCCACTATTTAAAAGTGGTGACACTAAAGAACCTAACAACTATAGGCCAGTGTCTGTTTTACCGGTTCTCAGCAAACCTTTGAAAAGTTGATGCTGTCTCGGATGCTTCATCATTTTAATAAACATTCCATCTTTCACCAACAACAATAAGGTTTCACTAAAGGTCGTTGCACAACTGACGCCGGTGTCACTTTGATTAAGGAAATATTTGGTGCTTGGGAGGAAGCACAAGATGCTATTGGTGTCTTTTGTGACCTCTCAAAAGCATTTGATTGCGTTGACCACGAAACACTTTTGCTGAAATTAGATCACTACGGGATAAGAAACTCTGCGCTCCGTCTTATGAAATCTTATTTAGAAGAAAGACAGTTAAAGGTTCATGTTAACGGTATTAACTCACAGGGATGAATATGGGCGTTCCTCAAGGTTCAATATTGGGTCCCTTTCTCTTTTTAGTCTATATAAATGATTTGCCATTTATATTTAAAAATGAACCAAGAATGGTGCTTTTTGCAGATGATACATCATTAATTTTTAAAGTAGATCGACGTACAAATAATCTTGACGACGTAAACAGCTCCATTCTTCGAGTGCAAAACTGGTTCACCATTAATAATCTAGCGCTTAATGAGAAAAAAAACAAAATGTATTAAATTCAGTTTACCAAACGTGCGTAGTAACGATTGTGATATTGTTTTGAACGGTCAAAAGTTAGAATTTGTCGACGAGACAGTATTTTTAGGCATGACATTAGACAATAGGCTACAATGGGGTCCGCATATAAAGGCGCTTTCGGGGATATTGAGCTCAGCTGCTTTTGCAGTTAGACAGATTAGACAGCTCACGGACGTAGATACAGCTAGGCTTGTCTATTTTAGTTATTTCCACAGCATTATGTCGTACGGCATTTTGTTGTGGGGTTGAGCTGCAGAAATAGAATCAATATTTATTCTGCAAAAGCGGGCTATCCGAGCAATATATAACTTACGCCGTTGCGAATCGTTGAGAGAATTGTTTAAAACGATAAATATTTTAACGGTGCCCTGTCAATATATATATATGAAAATATAATGTATGTAAGGAAAAATAGGCAATTGTTTGAAAAAAGAAGCGATAGACACAATTTTAATACTAGAGGCAAAAATAAGTTAGCTATACCGCAATTCAGACTGTCCAAAGTACAGAAATCCTTTATGGGGTTAGGTATTAAATGCTATAATAAAATACCAAATAGCATACTAGATCTCAATGAAAGTAAATTTAAAACAAATGTATATTAAGCGCGAATTATGTAATCAAGCTTACTACACACTGACAGATTATCTTGAAGATAAGAATGCTTGGCAGCGATGTTGGTTCGGCTCCACTGGACAATACTCAAATGTAGTCAGTAGTTAAATTCCAATAGTAGGTAATACCTCTATAATACATAATTTAATACTTTAATTCTAATGTAGGCAATCTAGTTTCCTTATGGCATCGAGCATTTCTTTCTTTATTGAAACAAAGAGTTTCCTTTTTCTTGTATAGAAGCACTATTTCTATGGATTGTCAGTATGCATATGTGAGCACCATGTAGTAACTTATTAGTATAATGCGTCAAGCGTGTCTTTGCATTGTTCTTACATATGCGTACAGTATTGAAATTTGTATCAGAGACATTGTAGAACATACTTTTTTAAAAGAGTAACGAATGGAGTTTCTTGCTCGTTCTTCTCCATTTGAATCTACGTTTTGGAATGAGCACCTAGCTTCACTGACGGACTGACTGACAGACTATTATTTATTTTGTATTTGTTGACGTTTCAAAAGTACCAAACTATGGTTTAATTGAAATAAATGTTTTGACTTTGACTTTGACTGGAGCTAATTAAATTAACACAAACTTTACTGAACCTACTGCCGGCTACCAAATATATTTGCAAACTGAATTCAAGTCCTATTGATTTGTTTTTAAATGATCACGAATTACCTTCAAAATGTATTTAACCCTTTTCTCTGGAACACGTTTGAATCTCCCGTGAATAATGTTACTTCAATTATTCGTTTTCCACGGAGCTGGAAGCTAAACATTATATTTTCAAATACTGTTACTGGAATTGGCTTTTTATTGAAACCACCTGCCTAGTGTTTTGCCACTTGTTTAATAAAAAGGCTCCGAAATACGGCTTTGTGTATAATTTGAAATATTGTAAGTACAGCTCTCTATAGAATTAGCTACTGTTAAGTAACGAGTAACGACTGTAATGATGTGGGGAATTAGTTACCGTACGGGCTTAGAATCCCCGCGAGTATTATATGTATTCATAATGTTAATCATAAATGTACGTAAGTAATGAGTATTGCTCGAGTACGTAGCATTCATCTCGATACAAAACGTTAAAATGACAACAAAGAAAGTGCTCCTTTGTGCCCCAACAAGATAACATTTCCCGAATCAATAATAACAATAAAGTAAGTCCAATTTATTTACTACATACTTTTATTCTCCAATTTCCTCATTTTTTCCTTGTAGAGAACTATAAATCGCGTCAGTTTCGCGACAAGCGAATACAGGAAGGGCCGCAGTGAGCAATCATTAAATTCGCATCACCCGAGACCGAGACAACGGTGTTTCCTGCAATATATCGCTTATTTCCAAACGACGACTTCCTGGGAAAGAAATAGCGAGGGAATTACCGGCTCCAGCTACTACTATTGTTGCACATGTCAGTGGCGTGTTGTACGTGAGTTTCTTTTCGATAACATTTTGGTGATAGACACTGATAAATACCTATCATTAGATTTTTTGAAGGCAATATCGTTATGCTATTGTGATTCATTAAATTAAATGTATTACCCACATAAAACTAAAATAGGTACACAAAACTGTAACAGGACAGCAAAAAACCTCATTAAAACTTAGCGTACATTTTAGTTTAGTCCAAAATTTAAAACAAGCTCTCCAGCATCACGACGAAAAAGTTTACTAACGAGTATCCATCGAGAGCTAATAGTAGTAGCGTACAAGAACAACGGCTCTGGGTAATCACCCTGGTTGACGACAAATAGGAACTTTATTCAAATCAGCACAAATTTATTTTAGCGAAATGACAGCTGGCAGCCATTTGCTTTTGTTGCGCCACAATATTCGTTCGCCGCAATTATTAATTTCGCCGCCCGGTGCATGATTAATTGTGACTTACGAAACGTTATACAAGTTATTCAATTACTAACGTAGATCTGACAGGAAATTAAAAAAGAAAACTAATGGAAAAACTTACCAACATCAATTTAGAAATTAGATTAACAATTTCACGTACAAAGTTCTAAATAAACCTCCCGAAAACTAGCCTATAACAATGAAAATAAATAACAACTGAAACAACTTTTATTTGCTACCAGTAGTGCCACCTAGTTGGTGCTTCTAGAACGTTGGATATAGCCTCGACGCCACCTAGCGAATGTTTACTGAGGTTTTGAAATACCGACGGCGCGCTATAGTTTGTGGTGTGCACTCCAAGTTCAATTGGTTCTGACTAGATGGCGCTGCCACAAATTTTATAAAACGAGGGGTGACACGCCATCTTCGTCTCGCGAGCAGCTGTTCTACAATTAGTATTGACGGCGCTCGTTTTTTAAAATAAAATAATAGGAAACAAAATGTTATGTAGTAATAACAGTAACAATAAACTAAATGTGAATAACAATACTTTTAGTTATTTTAATAAAAAAGTTCACGAAAATCAAAATTAAATAATGCAGTACCTACATAAAGCAATTTAGACCCAAGTCTAAAATAAACTAACTGGAACGAATTATAGAAAACTACAGTCAACTGCAACGTAATTAGGTATTCCAAATGAACTCTGAAACTTAGCTCTAAACTGGATAAAGTTAGCCTTCTCGAAAATCCACCATTAAAAGTAGATAGTTGTAAGTACAAAGTAATAATTACGGATGTCTAACTTCGCAAGTGGACGAGCAAGGCGGGGTGAAGTTCCCACAATTGGTATCTACCGAGAAATAACTTCGTAGACTTCTTTGGCTACAACTGGGATCATTTTAATTAAATTCGTTGAGAAATTCTCAAGCTTAACTTTTGAAATTGAACGTATCTTGAGAATTGACCTAATGAAGCAGCTATTTTGTGCACTTTAAAATTTAGATTAGCTGAGGTACTTTCTTAGCTGCATTATATTTTTATTTGATGTTGTTGAAGTTAAATACGGAGTTACAGTTAAAAAATATTCTTTTGTATGTTAAAATATTAGTAGAGAATTTGTTAGTGTAGATAAGCGTAAAGTTCATTATTTAAGACTGCGCCATCTAGCGGTAGCATTGCGAACTTATTTTCCGCTATCCAGTCGTAGTCGTTTCAAACCGCAAACCTAATACTAGTGCTAACAAGCGTTTACAGAGGGCGTTTGGTTTAGTTTACTGTATTTCCACTAGATGGCAATAGCAACAATATTTACATAAAGGCAACTGTATCAATTTTTAAACTTTTAGTTCAGACATTCGTTAATAACAAAATTGGTTCATTTGAAGAGATTACGGAGATACAGAGTAATTAAATTATAATTTGTTGTTATATCTGTGGTTTATTTCGTTTAAAATTCGTTTGTTTTTCTAAAACAAGTTTGTCTGATTAATTGTCTGCCTAATTGAAGGATATATTCACGTATTTTCTACATGACAGTTGTTAGAAAAGTTACCTATTAGACATTGTGAAACAGAACATTTTGTGAAAGAAAACATTAATTACTGACAGGCAGGATATGTTGCACATGTTGGTGTTATTCATTTATAAATATGTTACGTTTAAAAACAAAAAAATCTAAATTTGTAGGAGTCTACGGAATCACTTATCAAAAAAAGTTTTAGTGAACTACAAGCTATAACATAACATAACATCACGCCTTTTTATCCTCGAAGGGGTAGGCAGAGGTGCACATTTCGGCACTAAATGCCACTGTACAATGTAACACCCACTTTTCACTATTTATGTTATGAGTCACATTTCCAGACTCTGTCCTACTACTGAGATTTTAAAAAACCTAGTAATACTTTGCCCGACCCGGGAATCGAACCCGAGACCCCTTGCCCGGCAGTCGCACTTGCGACCACTCGGCCAACGAGGCAGACTACAAACTATAGATTAGTCAAAGCTTTGACTGATGAATTCTTACCATTCAATAGGTGTCAGAATGAATAGTTAGTACTTTCTTTCACAGCTAGATCGGCAAAGAAATCGTGTCTTGCTATTCATGCGAGAGTATTGGTGAGGATCTCGCCGAGTGTCGTATAATGAGGTGCGGCTGACTAGTGCTCAAGTGGGGGCCCTATAGATACCTATCTATTCATGTAGTACATTATGATAGTAGTTTGTAGCACCTTGTCAGGGTTAGCATTAGGATTGTGGTATTTGATGATTTTCTCAATGACTACAATCTTTTTTTGTCTTACGATCACATACCTCTAGTTCTAGCTCTTAGCCTGTTCGCGACCCTAGCAGGATAATCATCACATCATCACATCAACAGCCTATAGTTAAGGCCTCTTCTCACACGGAGAAGGTTTGAGCATTAATTGCCACACTTGCTCAATGCGATATCAAACTTTAATTAGACATTATAAGTCCAGGTTTCCTCACGATGTTTTACTTAACCATTTGTCGATGATGTCTAAATAATCTTAGAAATTAAATATAACTCGGAAAAGTCACATTGGTAGGTTTCGAATCAGCACCCTCATGCATGAGGAGCTCTTAGACCTCGGAGGTCTTAGAGCTCGGAGCCACCACGACATCCTACGATAGCAGTAGGATAATGTTGTCATGTAATTACGCTAGGAACTGTTTTGCAGCAGAAAGGTCCGTCTGGAACCATCTCTAACAATTAATGACTAGGAAATAATCACATCACATTTAGCTAGTCTTGCAAAATAATTTTATGAAGGCTGTCATCCTTTAAAAGTTTAGTACATTTGCACTGGCGAGGGGCGCGCGTCAATTTTTTGACGTTCCCACATTGTTAGCGCCGGCGATGTAACGCAACTGTCGAGTTTTGCAAACGATAACAATTTCCACTGGTTGTTAGATTTATTTGTGCAACGAGTTTTTGAACTGTTGACTTATAATGAGAACGGTTTGAGAGGTGGAGTGAAACTAATTTGATTAATCAAATCAATGTCATAATTAAAAACTGTAGGTGGATTTTCTCTTCCTAAATTTTCTTTGTGACGAATAGTCTTATTGAAAAATCTGCGGAAACAAATTGCAATACATCTGTATTATCAAATAGTGTTGTACAGTTTTGAAGGCTTGATGACTTTAATCACAAAGTAAGCCTGATACTATAATAATCTACTGCTCGACACTGAATCCCTCCAACTCGCTCAACTCGTCACAATAAATAGATGATTACCTGTAAAAAAAAGAAAAAACATTCCATTAGAATATAACCTCCTTTCAAATCACATAACAATATATCGGAAGAAAATTTTCTATCCGTCAGTAAGTTCAACCCTTCCGACCCGACATGACAATTTGTCGAATATTCGCTCCCACTCCATATTTTTGGGGGAAAATCTTCAAATCAGCGTGCAAATCAGAAAACTTAGAATACCTTTCAAATATTTTTTATACTTGACAAACTCCTTCTAAGTTTGGCGAAGTAACCCGAAAGCCGAGAGCTTCATACTTCGTTATGACGAAAATATTCGCCATCACTTGACGAGAGCAGGAGAGCAGGGAACAATTTGTAAGAATCGATTGTGAAGAGAATGGGGAGTAAGTGTTTATTATAATGGAAAAGATTTTGTTTTCTTTTGTTTTTTACTCCCGTAGGTACTGTAGATTACTTATATTTAAGTCATTGATTATTTATTTTAGATGAGGTCATGATGAAGCATCAGTTCTACTAACCTATATAACTTATATCTCATTTATGGACATAGTTGATGATACTCAATTTTACATTTAAAGCTGCTTGAATTTCCACCGCTTTCAAATATTTTAACCAGCTTAACAATTCACGAAATGAAAGTGTTCAATTTAAAAAGTCTCATTGGTAGCAAGATGGCGAGGTGGTGAGGTGGTGAGGTGGCGAGGTAGCAAGGTGCAGACGCTCATAAATAAAACGGTTTCTTTCTTGCGCCGCGAGTTGGCGAGCTCTCCAAAGTGGCAGCCAATGTCGGCCGCTGGAATTGTCTGGTGAGACTTTAAATTAAAGATGCGGTGCCAATGGATATTGTTTTTTAGCCGACTTCTTCTGTATTTGTTCGTTTTAGATAGAAAATATTTATAAAGAAAACTTTCAAAGAAAATGTTATGTTTACTTTTCAATATCAAGGATTATTGTACATTTAATTTATTTGCTTGAATGCTAGTTTATTTGCAAATATAATGGACTATCTCTCCTATCAGGCGATGTACAACAACTAAATGAATCCAAATTTAAATTATGTATAAAGAAAACTTTATGTAGATAAGCATATTACAAACTCAATGAATATATAGAGGATAAAAATGCTTGGATGCAGGCTAGTCCGGCTCCACAGGATAACTAAAAACACTGTTGTTTTAATGAAATCGTAAATAATACAGCCATATTGCTAAGTTGTATATTTTTTTAACTTATATAACCAATGTAAATGTGAGAGCCATGTAATTAACTTAATATTAAATTAGATTAGTAGAATTCATTTGTGTCAGCTTGGAGTTGTCATGCTCACTCAAAGGTCTCATTGGCGGTGGCGCGTGCAGTGGATCGCTCGATTCCCTACAATATGGTTGAGTTGGGCTGTGCTGGTGTACGTGTCATGTTCGTGAACGGGCGCCGTCAACTGGGACTGGTCAGCTCCAGACTGTATTATTGTTCTTAAGGTTATTTTCTTTCTTGATCACTTTGACTGGATTTTGGTGTTACATTGTTCTCGCACAATACAAACAGCAAAACTATGTAACTAGAGAATTGTATTGTGAACCTGATTGAAAAAGAGTAACCTATGGAGTTTCTTGCTCGTTCTTCTCCATAGGAATCTACACCTTGGAATGAGCAAATAGCTTCACTTTTAATATTAATTTTATTTTGACGTTCAAAAGTGCCATTCTGGCCTAATTGAAATAAATGATTTTGACTTTGACTTTGACTATCTTGCATATAATATGCTAGTTCAACCATATAGGTTAATAATTGCATTGTAAGAAAAAACGTACATGTATTGTTTTCATATAAATAGTCTAATACCTCTAGGCATTATCAAACATTTTCACATCACACGACATAGTAATTACGTAAGGACGTTGAAAACCGGGTACACATAGTCTCTTGAAACAACGACTGTGGCGCCTGGCTACTTTAAACTCACGTAAAATACACACACATAGACACGAAGGACATCTATCGCGTGACATGGCCCGTCATTACACTTCATACATTACGGTGTTGCAAGTACACGCACACATAAATACACCACTGACATTTCGGTGCTTCAATCATTTTAAGTGACATTACGTCTGCGGTTTTTCCACGTCCTTGTATTTACGTGTGTATTTTCTTCCTAAACAAGACAAACGTATTACAACCTCATTTCCATAACTTCGCGTCTTTAATTTAAACATCATCATTCATCATAGAACTGACTTGATATTTCCTTCAGATTCGCGTCAAATGCCAAGGTTCTGTACAAAAATAGTATAAATAATGTAAAAAGAAGTAGATTCTGAATATAATTTGTCAAGCGAAGGTAAAAGGATTGCGAGTGAGTTATGGGCAGGCGAAATAATAATATTATAATGTCTTTATTCAAAGAAATCTTCTTTGGGATTTGACAATAGCTTTATTACGCGGGATTTGGGTTACTGAACCTGATATCGGATTTATATCGAATTGCTTCATTGGAAATACCTAGTCATGGTAAACTATTCAAGTTTAAGATCTTATAAGATCAGTTTTTGTTCACATTATTCGCAATAAAACTAAAAATAGCTGCCTTTATTTTTAGTTTTTTATTTCTAGTTTATACCTCTAGTATTGTATTGTATTTTAATATCGTACGGTTCTTTCAAGTTGAACGCAATAATCTAAACAATAAGTGCACGGTTGGTGCGGTGGCTGGGCAACTAGCTGCCGTGCAACGGGTAGCGGGTTCGATTCCTGCACGAACCGACTCTTTGTGTGATTCAAAAATTTGTTGTTCCGGGACTGGGTGTTATGTGAATGTGTAATTGTATGTTTGTTTTTATAATTTTACTGATTAATTCTCCACGGACTCTAGTCCGTGCCCTTGTCATACAATTTTTTGTTATTACAATACGTCTAATCTATTTTTATAAAGTAAAAAAGGTACCTAATTACATACTAGTTACCATTAATCACATCTATAATTATTACTAAAAGTATAAATTACATAATAATTAGGCATTATCTATTTATATTTATTCCGACGGCTCTATGAAATCAGCCCACCAACAAGATGGGAGAGCCGACCTGACCCAGCAAAAGGCATCCGTTCACGAGTATGACGTGTGTGTCAGCAATTGGTCCGGTCAACCTTTTTGTTGGGAACGGAACAAGCCAACACACAGCGCCACCAACTGTAGGACATTTATGTGTGCATGACGCCTCAACCCTTGCTACGTTGGCCGACTTCAATAAAGCTTACAATAGTCCAAAAGTCAATAGGTTATTTTCTATATCTATGGTATATTTATAAATATTAAGTATATAAATTGTACGTTTGTAAACGCATCCACGACACAGGGGAAAAAATTTGCGTGGGGCAAAGTAAAAAAGAAATAATAATAACCGAAATTAAAAAGAACTGTAATTATTTTTTACTAAGTTTTTTAAATTAGGCGAATTAAGATTCAGTGGCGTTGGTCCAGCGTAGGCGTTCGATAAACGTATACGCCGCGCACACGCCACGCTGATGACAATTATTACGCTGGATAAACGCTACTGTGAACTGGGCTCTAAAACAAGGACTTATAAAACAGTCTTGTTACATGTGGACATCAATCGTGTAACAATTTACTTTCTTGTATTTTTTAAATATAAACTAGTAAGAATTAGTCCAGTGGACACATGCAACTGCCCTTGTATATTAAAAACTACTTCCATCAGATATCTAGGCATCACAATTGATGAAACTCTTTGTTTCAAACAACACATCAGCGCTTTGGTTGCACGTGTCAGGAAATTGATGCACATTTTTAAAAAAATTAGACAATTCGGAGATTTTAAATTAATCACTCAAATCTACCTAGCGTTATGTCAGTCAATTATCCAGTACTGTGTTACTTCTTGGGGTGGCGCATCAAAAACTGTTATACTCCCTCTAGAACGTGCTCAGAGAGCCATCCTTAAAGTTGCATTTTCCCATCCCTTTCTCTTTCCTACATCGATGCTATATAGATCCTGCAAAGTTTTAACTGTTCGCCAAATCTATGTAGTACAGCTAATACTCAAACAACATTCACTACTCAGCTTCAATGTTAATAATCTTACTAACAAAAGGCGGAATGATATAGTTTGCACTTCAACCTCAGTGTCAAAACACGCTTTTATAAAAAGATTCTTTATCTTTCTTGGTCCATTTTTATACAATAGAATAAATAGAGAATTAAGTATTTATAGCCTCAATCACTTTCACTGTAAAAAACTATTACAAAATTATGTACACACCTTAACATACGATCAAACCGAGGAATTACTTGAAGTAAGCAAATAATTTTATTATAGTTGACTTAGTTATTTTTGCTTACGTTTGTTGATGAAACTGTACACGCGCACCTGTTATAGTTAGAGACTAGCTTAATTTAATTTAGACATAATTTTTAGTTTTATAAGCAATATTATTGTATTTTAAATATTTCAGTACATTTTTAACCTGAAACACAGGCTTGGACCTAGTTCAGGTTTCACATATTTTTAGACATTGTTTAGATATTAAGATTTATTTTGTAATCTGGCTTTTTACACCAAATAAACATTTTATTATTATTATTATGTATGTCTTTACCATTCACGGGACCACAGGGTCCCGGTCATTTGGGAGGCGTACGAGGGGCCGAAGCCAACTGCGCAGAGGCCCTTTAGACAACTTTAATCTAAATGTCATGGGGACACAAACCGGCGACTATCCCTGTATGCACTATGGAAATGCACCCAAGGACAGTCCCCGGTTAGTGTAGGACTATTGTGAATAATGGAAAAAAAAAGGTAGGGCTATGGATGGGTTGCTGTGGACTGGGAAATTGGGAACTATGGATGGCTATGGCACCTGCCGAAACAATGTAATTATTACACGTAAAAATGGCAGGCGGAGACTCGCCAACTCACCGACCGGGCCCCGGGAATGGTTGCTAGATATAGCAACATAGGGGCAACGAGAATGTGAGTGGCTGAAGGGTTAAGAAACTACCACCGCTTTCTACTCAGATCATCTGCTCCAGCCGAAGCCTCCTGCATCCCTGGCCCACTCGCGACTTACGAATAGTTTCTTACCCTCCGAGCAGGATCACTGCTCTCGCGACTCCACTCTGGACGGCCAATGAAGGCAAGCCAGAGGTGGGAGACCTGTTCCTTGTCATCGTTCACTCCAGCCAGCCAATTAAGGCAAGCCGGAGAAGAAGGAACGGTGACTTCTCCCTGGAGCACTCGGGATGATGGTAGCCCGCGGGATCGCTAATGCCCGTCACCTCGCCTCAAGGTGCCCTGCGGGCTTATTATTATTATTATTAAATAAATCCTTTTTATCACTAGTACCTACATTCACATCTGCCCGGTTTTAGCAAACACACGTCTCTCTGACTCCCAGTTAGCACTTACCACTTGAATAATAGACGCACCGTGTCTTCTCAATATCCTAGACACTTACTAAAACAAAGTATTTCACTCAATAAAGTGTATTCCCAAGCAATACAGTAAACTTTCCAATCTGTTCACAATCTGCAGTAAAGTGTGTCAAGTTGTCGTGTTTCAATCCGCTGTCCCACGGGACGGGAGTTCGATGCCTCGTCGGGGACCGCCTGGCTCGTCAATACGAATATTATATGACATGCGATACTGGATCAGTTTATATGAGATATATTATGTTGGTGATATAAATTTACTTGTGCTGCTTGGGAGATATGGCGAAAAGTGTGATGAGAAATTTTGGAAAAGTTGCAGAAGGATAATAAAAGTAAAGAGGAAATTGTTTCGTGACTTTTTTATGATGTATGAAACTGTATGTAATATAACATCACAAAAATAACAGTCAATGAAAACATTCATTGTCATCAACAGCCTATATAAGTGGCCACTGTGAACCAAAGCCCTTTTCTCACCACGAAGAAGGCTTGAGCATTAATCACCACGCTTGCTCAATGCGGGTTGGCAATTTCAAATTTATAATTATGAATTATAAGCTTAGTTTTCTTCAGGATGTTCTTTCACCATTTGTCAGTGGTGTCTAAATTTTACTAACTCGGAAAAAGTCATATTGGTACTTGCTGTTGGTAGGTTTCGAATCAGCACATTTATGCATGAGAAGCGGGGCGTCTTAAACCTCTGGGTAACCACGTCGAAAATATTGTAAATAAAGAACTCAATATAATTCTAATTCTAGCCTCGACTCAATAACTAATTGTGTCCTAGCTTTAAGCCAATGTAACATCTTAAGATACATCATGGAATGCAAATAAAGATATGAATATGAACTACACAGATATACAAGGTGTTTCGCTTCAGTTTTATGTTGAAAGTTTATTGCATCCATTTTTTTTTTGATGTAGTTGTGACCTTTCTGGTGCGGGGGTGCTGAGAACTGGGCCATTATCCTCGTAGAGTAGAAAGGGCTTCGACTTTCAATTCATGCAAAGAGTTATTATTTTCAGTGTTAGTTATTTCTTAGAAGTAACTCATATTGAAATTGTGTCCCTTCCAAAATAGGCGTCGTTGTGGTGTTTTATTATATACTGATAAAAAATTTATAAATAAACTCAGCTCACTTAGAAGGCCTAAAATCGATCCACAACCTATGAACTTCAGTCCAACATTGAATGAACAGTAAGTACTTTAGTACGGAGATATTCTCAATAGCAGAGTGTCAATCAATCGGTGACAAGCGGAGCGGCCGCAATAAATAATTCAGGGTACATGCCCTCGTAGCTAATACCGCTACACTGCTACTGCTACTAGCGAACTAGCGGAGTAGCGAAGTTCTGAACGATGGAGAGGCTGACAGTGTGTGGGAATATGTGGGGATTAATTGTGGCTTACACGATCACCGAGCCGTACCGTATGTGTTGCTGAGATTGTACGTGCCGGCTTCTGAGAGTTCGGATATTCTAGTAATACAGTTTACTAAGTATAATAAATAATTGGGCCTAGTTATTTATTTATCTTGTGTTATAGACATAAAGGACACTTTAAATGTATTTCTAAACTGTATACCTTCCATCATCAGCTTTTGGCATACATCGGAGGGGGCTTACCGTGATAGAGAACATTTTGTTATAATCGCCACAATTTGTGATATACTTGGAGATGGCAAGATTGGTATTTTGGCACTTTTCTTAGGGACCGGTCACAGTTTCAGGGCATACGACACAAATATAAGGACATGGACGACAACATAAGTAATGTAAAACGTATAAGCCGCAACCACGCACGCTGTTCATAAGGAAGAACCCACCCGAAACTAGTAGAGCTTTTCTCAGTACATTTATTTATTTATTTATTTATTTACACTTCTGTATATAAGTCAATCATGGGGTGATGCAGAGATGTGCAACAGTAGGTGTAATGGGTAATATGATTTAATTTATGTGACATAGAATAAACCTATATAAATAAATTCACAATTAGTATATTCACGTAAGTAGCCCGTGATTTTTAGTTATTTAACAAATAAGTAAAATATAACATTCATAAACAATCATATCACTAATTATTTTATAAAAACCTTTTCATTTGAGCTAATCACGACTTCTGCCTGATCACTGCAAATCACAGTTTGACGAAGTACCTACCTACAATACATAATATAATACACACCACACAATATATAGCAGTACACAGGTACTCCTGTAGAACATTGTCGATCAATCGGCGACGACACGGCTCGCGTCGGATGTCATATAAATAATTCACATCAACCCTCGCCCTTCGGGGCAGCGCCGTGTCATAACGTGTAGATGTTACTGCCGATATGTGGTACTATAGGTACTTTGTGACCCTACAGTTATTTGGAGTTTCAAGGGCAAATTTTGATGAATTCATGCCGATAGTGATCTTTAATTCTTTAATAATAAGTAACTTTTATCAAGTAGTAGTAGTCGTTTTGTTATGTTCTTTAATAAAATTTGTGGCAGTTGTGCCACTTTCACAACCCTGAAGTCCAATCATATTTATCTTTATTTTAATTTCAGCCATTATCATCCTACTGAATGGCAAAGGCCTTGCTATCCTCCTCCTACTCCTCTCTATGTAAAACTTTTTGCGGCCAATCCTTGTCATATACCTCTATATCTAGTTCGTCCCGTTCTCCTTTTGGGACTACCGCGACGTCTATTGACGTCGAATTATATGAATTGTTAAAATATAGGTACTCGTAATGAATATTTTAGCAAGAAGTTTTCGCTAACACCCAGTTAAGACTAGGAATAGTGACACAGCATTACGGACCCTTTAATGAAAACAGGTGTCAAGTACACAATATTAACATTACAACGAACTTTAATAAACAACTCTACGAAATATGTTTTGCTTTATAATTCTAAGTAGTGAGACAAACGCTACGATTGTTAGTAGAGGTACAGAGCTGACATTAAATTTAAATTAGCGTCGTACAGGAAAACAGTAAGGAGACACGCTTAATTATAATTTGAAGCGGGCGCCTGAGAGCAGCGA
The DNA here is from genome assembly GCA_038387885.1 of Spodoptera picta. Taxonomy (NCBI): domain Eukaryota; kingdom Metazoa; phylum Arthropoda; class Insecta; order Lepidoptera; family Noctuidae; genus Spodoptera; species Spodoptera picta. Next base: position 2,688,352 of record JAZHFQ010000008.1, on the reverse strand, counting down.
CAGTGGTGTCATCTGTGATGGGGAACTGGAACTAACGTGATACACGTGTGTATGTATATATCTATATGCGATGTATCTTTGAATATAGGTACTGTATTGAAACCTAAAAACAATGTGATTATTTTTAAAGTATAGGTAAGTTTTAATACTTTTTAAGATAAGTAATAAGCGATGATGCGGCCTATAGGCAACATATTCACTCCTGTCTTGAAGACACACAGGTACCTATACCCTTCAGAAAACATAAACTCTGGTAAAGAATTTCACTCCTAGGTTGTCTGTTCATTTAACAACAACGGTTAATAAATAAACAGCCAGATAAATCAGTTGATTAAACTAACTCAACTTAGCAAAGTACACGGTTTACGGTTCACGTACAAGCAAATTGCTTACGCCGCGACCTACTTTTCTTCACTTACTTTATTCACCTTATAATTATAATAATTCAGTTGACCATTAACTATCATCGAACTACAACCGCGGATTAGCATCCAATTAAACTTTCGTGTAACTTTACGAATAAACTGATTATTGGGACATCTGTGGTTTTCGTCAACTCATATATCTACAACAAATCAACTACTACTACTACTACTACTTGGCTACACCTGAACCATACATAAAATTGGTCCTTCGAGCCGGATACAACGTGTGCAGAGTGCTTCTAGTAACGTTAGCGAATCGGTCAAGCTGGTCTCCCAGAAGCGGGTCGCCCCAGTGAGATTGAGAAGGCGCATATAACGTTGTTAGAGGGCTGGCACACGTGTCCACATCAACTTCTTGTGAACTAGTGCCATTGGTGACACAACTCTACTGTACCAACGGTCAAAGTAACAGCTAACAACAATGGTTTTGGGTGTAACTGAATTGCTAAGTCGTCAAGAAGCTATCTTCAGAGACTTGAAACTTATTTGTACTAACTACAAAAAGGACAGCCCCACCAGGAAGAACTTGGCATACTATTAAGTAAAAGTGATAAATTACTTCAACGATATTGCAGTCAAAATATAAGTAAAGGCCAAAATAATAGTTAGCGTTAAATAAAAACCCAGAACGTCGCTTTTGTAAAAAAATCCATCAACAAATTGTTTACAGCACAAAAATAAGGGATTTTTATAAATTCTTTGTTAGCCCTGTCTTCTTATAATCTATGAAAAATCTTCACAGAAATTAATTGCGAAGAACGAGGAAGCTCTTTACAAAAATCACTAATTTTAATTTGAAGAAGACCGTTAAATGAACAGCTTTTATTATGATCATCTGAAAAATTACATTGTTTTTATATTCTTAAGTAAGTCAGCGAATCTCTTTTCCAATCGATTTCATCTACATCCTAAACGTATTATGTAGAAGAACTACAAAAAGCCCATAAAATCTATTTTGTTTTCAAAAAACGATAATAGATATGTAGTTTGTTCCAAATAAAATTGACTGCACGGTTGGTGCGGTGGCTGGGCAACCGGCTGCCGTACAACGTGTCGCGGGTTCGATTCCCGCACGGAACAACACTTTGTGTGATCCACAAATTGTTGTTTCGGGTATGGGTGTCATTGTGTATGTGAACTTGTATGTTTGTAAACGCACCCACGACACAGGAGAAAATCCTAGTGTGGGGCAACGTTTAAAAAAAATGTAGTATTGGATATGAATGGGACCATCTGTAGAGGGCGCCTTAGATGGACATTATATCGACTATATTGGCGATATATTAAAGTGGAGCCAAATTAAAAGTACCCTTAACCGACGAGCATGCATGAAAAGACTGATGACTGTTGATGAAGGAAACGAGATATGTAAGAATCATAGCAATTTGCGATTCATAATCCCTACCTACCCCCATGGGAGACAAGTGTGACGTAATGTATATATGTATAAAATGTAGATTCCTCAAATTCAAATCACTTATCACACGATAATACCAAAAAGTTATTCAAATCAATGGATTCGTCTGAGCCTGAAAGGATTAAATTTTATCCCATCTCTTCACTACTGGTATCTTCGAAACAGCAAAGCATTTGTATAAGAATGTTGACTTACAAAGTTAAATACTTACCTAGTATATGTTCATAGGTGCATTGTACCTCTACATAATTCACGCAAGTTGTTAGGAGTTTCATTGTAGCACGCAAGTTGTAGCAAGTTTTATTGCGAGCCTGTGGTAGTAAGTCGACTTCTTATATTGATTCGTTAAATATTTCTAGAACAGTTAGCTACGAGGATTAAGATTAAGTGAAAGACAGACATGTATTAAGCGTACAGGTGAAATTAATGATCTTTTTCTACAGTAAGTATGGAATAAGCTACACTTTATTGGTGCTTATTTTATGCTCGGTGTACCGGCTAGTGGTCTATACGTAATACATACATAACGTCACGCCTTTTATGCCCGATGGGGTAGGCAGAGGTGCACGTTACGGTACTTAATGACACTATACCTCTACAATGTAACACCCACTTTTCACTATTTATGTCATGAGTCCCAAGTAATAAGGGATGAGCCTATTGCTATACACCAAGCACGTTACCAAATTCCGTGGTACTATTGAGATTTTTTGAAGAATCCCTATAATACTTTGCCCGACACCGGAATCGAACCCGAGACATCTTGCCTCGGCCAACGAGGCAGCGAGTAACCAATTTGGTTTAATTAGCGCACATAACACAACCAATATCTGCCTACATCTGTATTTAGTCCAATATACATACTTACACATGAAATCACCTCCTGCCATAACCGTAAGACATTGCTAAAATATGAAGAAACATCAACAACTTAGTTTTAAAATAACAGTGACAACGTGGTAATCCAGCTTAAACTGCCCCCAAGTTTACTAGCATACAATTCAACCCTAATTAAACAGAATGATGTAAACAAATTGCTGAAACTTTTACATTATTCTGAAATAACTCGAAAGTTATCTTAGTTATCTCAGAGAGTTACAAAAAATCTAAAAACTGCTCACCAATTAAAGTTTGTACTTAAAGTCAATCCCGACGCGGCGCGGTCAGGTCAGAGGGTTCATAGACACCCCCTCCCCTAGAGATAGCCGACAGAATTAATTTATGTACCCTAGATTTAAGATCTAAGGAAAAATCTTGTTTCTAGCATAACATTTAAAAAGGGCAAAGAACTTGGTCGGGCGAGACATTATTGTTTTAGTTTTTATACTAACTGTCGTGAGACATACTGAAATAACTAAAAATTACGGGAAAAATCTTATAGAGCTTTTCTCGGTATATTTTTAGTTAATGACTATTTCAATCGAAGTGCGCAGTAGTTTCTAATCTAATTAATCTGTTTGTAATATTGAAATAACCGCTATTTACTACATGCACGAATACACATAGGTACCAAAAACATTTTTTAGAAACTTTGTTTGTCTATTAGTACTGGCTAATCTCTAGAATTGCTAGACCGATTTTGACAGGACTGTTATGGGCAGGAAGCTAATGTACTAAGGAATAATATGAGCTACTTTTATTTTGGAAAATTTGAACCATAAAGTCCTAAAATTCATAATCTACGTGGACAAAGTGGCAGGCAACAGTTAGCTTACATCATGTAAGTGTCACAATTTTTTATTCCATAGATAATGTATGGAAGAAGCTGAATCATCTTGATAACTTACAGAAAACGTCTTATTAAGTTTCCATGAGCCTACATACCAATCTAACTACACATAGTCACGACCGTTACGACATCTCCTCAATCAGTAGACCATGAAATCTTCACTCACTTAGCCAATAGCAACATAATGTTATTACCACAAGAGAACCGTCTCCATGGCCTGAGTACGGCATGTCTTACACACTCCAGGGACGAGATACATTGGTCGATATATCAGTTAGTTTGTTTGTGGTAAGTTGAGGTGTTCATTTACATATTTTCAGTTATCCATGTTAATTTTAGACTTTGATCTGTTTATAGTGTATGGGTGGAGTTTTGATAAATAACGTAATGAATAGTATGCATAGTTTTATCAAGGTAGGTTGAATAGGTCGAATGTGTCGTGACAATGACGGGTTCGCAACCTACCAACGGCAAGTACCAATGTGACTTTTTCTAAGTTATATGTATACATAATTACTTACTTTCTAAAATTATTGAGAAACCACTGACAAATTAATGGTGAAGGAAAACATCATAAGGAATTCTTAACTCATAATTTCTAATTATAGGTTTAAAATCGCCAACCCGCAATAAGCAAGCGTGGTGGTTAGTGCTCAAACCTTCGCCGTGTGAGGAGAGGCTTTGTTCAGCAGTGGGTATATAGGCTGTTGATGATGATGATGATGATGATGATGGTAAGGTTCATTAGGAACAGAATTACTGATTTTCATTACATATACCTAGACGTAACTGAAGTAGAAAGTATACTTCTTTATGGTCTCATTTTCAGAAGAAGTCAAAGCGTTAGTGGGTGACTTTATCAAAACGATTTAATGACACGAAAGAGATAAAAATAGCACTAAATAGTCCACATGCTATCTTTATCCTTATTGAATATAAGGATAAAGATAGCGTGTAAAAAACATTTAACTCGTCGAGTACCGTCATTATAGACACAATTATAGAACAATAGGTTGCGGTCACCGGTGACCGCTTGGTGTTTGACAGTTTAACGTTACGAATTGAAAAGTACTTTCAATTTCTTTTAATAGAGGAATTTGTAATTTTGTCAAAAAAGTCTCGAAGTCGTCGTAACGAAGTCAGATCTCATCAATTGTGGCGCGGAAATTGTTCGACATGAAACATTTAGAATTCGAAGTTCGAAGCGAAAGAAACGAGTGCAGGATACGAGGTAACTGATTACAATCATATTACAACTGGTTGCTAACTCAATTTTAAACAGTTTCAATTCAAAAGACTGTCTCATTGGCCGAGTGGTCGCGAGTGCGACTGCCGGGCAAGGGGTCGATTCCCGGGTCGGGCAAAGTATTACTGGGTTTTTTTTTTTAAATCTCAGTAGTAGCACGGAGTCTGGAAATGTGCCCGGTATATGGCAATAGGCTCACCCTCTATTACAGTGGACTCATAACATAAATAGTGAAAAGTGGGTGTTACTTCTGTGTGCACCTCTGCCTACCCCTTCGGGGATAAAAGGTGTGATGTTATGTATGTTCAATTTAAAAGAAAAAGTTACGTTGGCAAGTGTGACGTGGTATCATCATCATCATTAAAGTTTTTATTTATTTTTCCGATGACCTTCAAAATGATAGCATCGTAAAAGCAGTAGCAACAAGGCAAACACTAATGAGAGCACAAGCAAGTAAGTACTATAATATTACTGTAAGTGAAATTAAACATCAGCTATACATCAAAACTTATCGACTCGTGTACCAATTTGAATATCAGCTGACGTCACGGGCACACCGCGGGAAAATACTCCGAAATCCTATTTCTTCCGGTATTCTGAAGGAAGAAAGTTTTATTTTTTTATTTACCACCCTAACAGACTTTGACGAAGGGCCTAAGTTTAGAATAAAACTTTGAAGTGCCGGAATACCGCGATTTATGTGATGTACTCGTGGCCTACTTTACTGCCGTCACCATGTGATTTATTCGGCGAGATTATTTCTTTCCAACCCTTCCTTGCCTATGGATTTGTTACCTGGACTGCCGCTTGAGATTATGAATGTAGTTTGAATGACATAACGTAATTTCACGCCTTTTGTCCCCGAAGAGGTAGGCAGAGGTGCACATTATGGCACTTAATGCCACTGTACAATATAACACCCAGTTTTCACTATTTATGTTATGAGTCCCGTGTAATAGGGAGTGAGCCTATTGCCATATACCGGGCACGATTCCAGACTCCGTGTTACCACTGAGAATTTTTAAAAACCCAGTAATACTTTCCCCGACCTAGGAATCAAGATCCCTTGAGCGGCAGTCGCACTTGCGACCACTCGGCCAACGAGGCATCAAAATGTAAGTCACTAGTTTGAATAATGACTATGTAATTTGAATTCAGTATGTTTAATATGCTTCTGTTCTTTAGGCAGCACACATCACTGAACTTTATAATTTCAAAGTCAAAGTCAAAGTCAAAATCATTTATTTCAATTAGGCCAGAATGGCACTTTTGAACGTCAAAATAAAATTAATATTAAAAGTGAAGCTATTTGCTCATTCCAAGGTGTAGATTCCTATGGAGAAGAACGAGCAAGAAACTCCATAGGTTACTCTTTTTCAATCAGGTTCACAATACAATTTACTAGTTACATAGTTTTGCTGTTTGGATTGTGCGAGAACAAAGTAACACCAAAATCCAGTCAAAGTGATCAAGAAAGAAAATAACCTTAAGAACAATAATACAGTCTGGAGCTGACCAGTCCCAGTTGACGGCGCCTGTTCACGAACATGACACGTACACCAGCACCGCCCAACTCAACCATATTGTAGGGAATCGAGCGATCCACTGCACGCGCCACCGCCAATGAGACCTTTGAGTGAGCATGACAACTCCAAGCTGACACAAATGAATTCTACTAATCTAATTTAATATTAAGTTAATTACAGGGCTCTCACATTTACATTGGTTATATAAGTTAAAAAATATACAACTTAGCAATATGGCTGTATTATTTACGATTTCATTAAAACAACAGTGTTTTTAGTTATCCTGTGGAGCCGGACTAGCCTGCATCCAAGCATTTTTATCCTCTATATATTCATTGAGTTTGTAATATGCTTGTCTACATAAAGTTTTCTTTATACATAATTTAAATTATAAGATACTTCTGCGATCAGCCCTTCGCATTCCCATAGCTATATATACCATAATCTACCCTTGTTCCAAATTTTATCGCGATCCCTTCATCCATTTTTGTATCAAGGAGTAACAAAAATAGAAACACACAAATTTCCACATCTATAATATTCATAACTTTATAAGCTCCATGTAAAAGGTCACATCACCGTAAAAAATCAACATTCCAAAGTACCAGTGACCAATCACCATAGCATCATTCACCACATATGCATTGTACGCGCATTGGCTACACATCGACCTGAACAAACCAGTATAAACTGACCATTGAATGAGTGAAAAGATCACAGAAAACGAGACCATGATAAACTGGTTAGTTTAACCTGACCTGCATGGGTACCTGCGACCCAACACTAAACACAACACGTTTAACCCTACACCGCGACTCGTTAACCCTTAGGTGCGGTCTCGTTACGCCAAACGTGTCACCGATGAATTTAATCAAACCAATTTAGCTTGTTCCTGCCATTGTAGCTTCCGAACGTTTTTCCTTACCGTACTGCCAATAAAATTGATGATTTCGCACAATTTAATTGAAAATGGTGGTCGTGAGCTCTTCGTGGCTTATGTACTGTCTGTCTGTGTAACGGGTATTTCATGGGGTGTAATGTACATATAATGTTTTGTTAAGTTATGTTGTGATAGAATAATATTTTTTGCAGTTATTTTTTTTATCGGTTAAACCGGTAAATAGGCACACGGATTACCTGATGGTAAGCAATCGGCGTCGCCCATGGACACCCGGAACACTAGAGGCGTTACAAGTGCGTTACCAGCTTTCTGGGATTAGGAATTTGAGGGTTTTTGGAGATTCAGGGATTGGGGAGATTGGAGAAGGTGGGGAGGGTAATAACCTCACTCACACGACGAAACACAACGCAACCGTTGCTTCACGTCGGTTTTCTGTGAGGCCGTGGTATCACTCCGGTCGAGCCGGCCCATTCGTGCCGAAGCATGGCTCACCCACACTTAATAATTAGCTATGAGTAGTTGTGAGGGGAATAGATAGGAGGTATCCACTTCACCTATAATTATGATAGCATAATTCTTCGCGTATGAAATTGAACATACTCATAATTCCAATTATTTTTATTCAAATTTGATTACAATACTGCAGTCTGCGAAGGATTTAAACAGTCAGGATTTCATCCATACTAATCAATGGATTGAATAGATTGTAAGACTGTAAAATATACCAAAACCCACCAAAAAGTATTTTTTAAAATTAATTCTCGCATCTCCCCTAAGTGTAATGATAAGTGAACCCTGGAGCACCCTCATTCAAGTTAAATAATTTATCTCTTGCCTTTTATTCCTGCCCAGCCTGTAAGAGATATGGCGTAAAGATGAGCACGTTGGGGGAGAACTGTCACTCAAAAATGTGACATTTAATTTCCTTATGACCAGGAATAATAATTTGTAAGGAGCTTGTTATGAGGACATCGTTTTACAAGCAATCCCATAAATAAATATAATAATCGTAGGATCCTATTGGAATCAACAACGATGTGTATGTTATGTAAAGAGAATGGACTGCAAATCTAGGGTTCAGCATGAACCCTCATGCGGGTTCGAAACTACCAACGGCAAGTACCAATGTGACTACCTTCTATCTTATCCTACCTTATCTACCTTCTAATATTATTTAGGCACCACTGACAAATGGTGAAGGAAAACATCGTGAGGAAACCTTACCTTGGCTTATAATTTCTAAATTAACTAAAAACTCGCGGGTTAATAAATATCGCGGTCGATATTCACGAGAGAGACATTCTCGATATTCGATATTCTCAGTCGCGGCGATGTCGCGCAGCCTACTCATTAGGAAGAACCCCTCTAAGGTTCGAAAGCAGTAGAGCTCTTCTCAGTATATTCACGTGAGTAACCCGCGATTTTTAGTTAATTTAGTATGTCTCACGATAGTTATTATTATAATTTTTAATTATAAGTTTGAAATCGCCAACCCGCACTAGGCAAGCGTGATTAATGCTCAAACCTTCTCCGTGTGAGAAGAGGCCTTTGGTTAGCAGTGGCCACTTATAGGCTGTTCATGATGATCACATTATTAGATTAAACTAAATGTGAAGTCAGTGTTATGGTTTAACTCGTCGAGTACCGGTTTTGTAGACACAATTATACAACAATAGGTTGCGGTCACCGGTGACCGCTTGGTGTTTGACAGTTTAAATAATACTGGATTTTTAATAAAACGCCATAAAAATCCATTACACGCATCCAAGGCTGTTACAATACAGTATGAGCATTAAAGTTGCAGAGTAAATACTCGCGGATGTGAATTATTATAATACGACCTCCGCGGAATGTATGGAGCAGAAAGCAGAGCTAAGCATACAATCCTCATTACAAGACCTATTGTTATTCACGTGCATAACTCAAAAGCTGGATGGTTTTCAGAGCAATTTTCCCAGTCATATCCTTTCAGATTCAGAGAATAATAGGCCATAAAATTTTAGCTCTCACACGAACATAGCAGGGACGTACGCTAGTGAAGATTTAAATATTTATTACTTTGATTAAACCAAGTATTCCAATTTAGTTCGAGCGATGCGCTCCGCCTTAAGATGAGGGCCGTACTATAAGACTGATAGGATATTAGGTACATAGGTATTTATTTTTCACTATTAGAAAAAAGGTTACGTTTATTGCATTGTTTGCAGGGTTTGAGATAAAACAAATGTGATTTAATTCATAAATAAACATATTTACAGGTTGAAAATTATTATCTAGATATGACTGTATAGGTATGTGCTATACATATTGTGTCATATTAAAGTTAAATCAATACAAATCAAATAATTCATAGCTTCGCTCGCATCTGTCTATCGTTCCAATTACCGCTTAATTTCTCTGTAACTTGAAATTACACAAATTACCAGGCTCGCATAAATTTCAAGAAACGTCGGATTATCAACCCTTGCAGCCGGAGCGATCCTACCATGTCACCTTATTTTAATTAACATTCCTCGTTATTTACTGGTTACATTCAAATGTCGATAAACTACAGGGGAAAATAATTTTAACTAATACGTCTTAAGTTAATCGAACTTTAGAAAGTAGCTCTAAAGAATGAACAAACTAACTTAACCCATAATGCATTCTTAAACAAATGAAAACAGTTACCAAAAAGTTGTAACAGCTACCAGGCGAACAGAAGTTTGCAAGGGGTTTGCTAATAACACTTGCACCGAGTGCGGTCGCACTACGTCAATCAAACTGTTTATACTAAACGCTACACTTTGCTTGGAGTGGCATTAATGAGTATTTGAGGGGAAGTTTGCTGAAGACTATTGGGCCCAGACGTAAGCTGACAGACCACCAGAGATGGGATTTGATAAATTAAACTATCTGCGTCGGTATGTCAGTGATGTTTCAAGTTTATGAGCCAGTCTGTGTAAAGTTGCTTCGGTCAATATTGTACGTACAAACTGCCTTGGGATGAAGCTTCGCTACGGAAAATTAATCAACAACTAATTACTCTTTGCATTTTTAATGTTTGCTGCAATACCGGAACACTTTGACTTTGTAGACAGAAAGGTGTTTAAAAACAACTTTTTAAATAAAGACTTATGTATATTAATCTCATGAATGTATTTTTATTCTTTTTTAAATTAAAACATTGAAAATCTTTTACCAAGTCCCATACAAATATTTTGAGTTGTGTTGTTGACTTAGTTAAGTAAGCACTGGGAACGTACTACCTATTGTGATTATTGATCTTACGGCAACCGCTTACAATTGTGCTCATCTTGTAATATATGGGCCTAAAGATTACAAATTGTAGCTAACTAGTGACGGCTGTTAACCCATTAGTTATCGCGTAAACTGTTTCCCTCACACTAAGCAATATATTCGCTTATATCAGTACAAATAGAGGTATAGAGATGTTACATAAACGTTTAAAACTCTCGTATTACAGTTAAAATGACGAAGCAAAAGGACGAACGCTTTCGTTAGTACTAAAATATTCAAATCTTTAACCAGAAATTCCTCACGTCTAGGTATTTTGAACAAAAGAGAGATTTTCTGATTTTTGGGGTTTCCACAACCCTAAATGCTCACGTTTCGGTTCGAATATTCGGGCGAAATATTCGTCGGCGGTGTGACCTCAACCTTGATTCAAATTCCATCAAAACTTGCTGCTAAGTAGGCGTTCGATCTTATAATTGAGTCTGACGTGCTCTGTGGAGTATTACAGTCACCTTTTATTATTTGACTAATATTTTACGTGACTTCGTTGTAGTTTCAAACTAATTCCAACGAAGGAAGTGTGCGTTGTATGGAGAATACAAAAAACCTCTTTGAGGGAGTTCTCGTTACCAGATTGGATTTATGTGAAGCTGAAGATTTAAACTATTTTTGATCCAAAAGTTAAAGTTTATTTTCCTGTAGTTAACTTCTTGTTCAAGTAAGAATATAACTCGATTTACGAGCCAATAGTTCCGATAGTAATTGTTTTGATTAATGCAAATGAATTACCGTGCACTCTCCACTTGATTCAGTAATCAGTATTTTGTATACTTTTGTGTCACAATTATTGGTTAAAATGAAAGATTTATTGTTTATCAATTAACTCAAAAAAGATAAATAACAACTTCAATTGAACAAAAGTGTGAGCAGAGGTGCGTATCAGAGTGAAAAATTTTGTTTTGGGGTAGTAATGTTTATTTTTTTATAATACGCTTCATGCACAATAGGTGGACTGGAGGCCGCAGGCAATTTGACCCAGTCTGACCTTTGGATGATACAGAGAAATTATGTCATGAGTTGAAACTGTAACTTAACTATAATAGTATACGAAACTGTTATCATAAATTCGATAAAGCTCTATTACAGAAAGCTGTGAATAGCCTCTCATCCGACCTTGACAAAGAACTCAAAAATCTTAGCTCAGCAGTCATGCTTGCATCAACTTGACCGTCAGAGACAAGTGATTCAAATTAACCACAATGCCATCAATAATAAACTACTTATATCACTCAAAATTTCAAAGAAGCTATTTATTAATCAAATCATAGACTAAGAAACTGCCGAGACGTTCCAAGCCGTGCATACGACTATGAGTAGTGGAGTCCCGCTGAGACAATAGCTGGGAGTCTCGCCATCATGGCGCCCAGACAAGTCACTCTGATGCTAACTTTATCAACCCGTTTAAAAACAAACACTGTCAAGGGAGGTTAAAGGAAAACTCTTCGAAGAGACGATATGGGATCAGAAATGTTTATATACTTTTCAAGACGTTTATTGAGTGTTCTGTATCGTTTTATGTGAATGGGGATGTATTGTTTTGTGTTATAGATATTGGTGGATTATGGGTAACGTGAGTAGACGTCCCGTTTTGAACGGGACTGTCCCTTTTTATAATTACGAGTCCCGTGGTCCAACCATGAAACCATGCAAAAATTTGAATAGTCGGTCCTATGCGACGAATCTTTGGACTACTCGAATGGTGTGCGAGAACGATACAGCGACATAGATTAATCACGCGCTAATTTTTGACCAAGTACAGTCGAAAAATTTGAAGTTCCTACATTCATGTGCTGTTAGTAATGTTAACCTATACATTGTGGGCACTTAATTTGTGTTTAAAGGTTCTTTAATAGAATCTAGCTACTAGGTGCTTCACTAAATCTAAATAATCGTATGTCCCGTTTTGAGTCAAAAAATAAATGGTCACGTTAGCTAACGTTTGACCATTTATTTTTTTAGATTATTGAGAGCAAAAGTTAAAATAATAATTATGCTTAATCACCTACAAATGTGGATAGAGGACCAACACCAATGTACCCATCCCTACCCTTGTTTTTGAGATGATTAATGATAATATATAAGAATTTTAAAATAACATCAGTAAATTATTTTTAAATGAACATACTAAATTCTTTTTCATGTTAAAAAATGAAAATAACAAAGTGAATCTCATGAAGTACATTCAAGAAAAATACAACAAAACACAACATTCGAATAACATTACGTAATTAATTTTCGAATCGCTCGCAAATATTTTTCTACAGCACACACCGGCAGGAAGATTATTACGAGGACGTACAGACGTACACACATACTGCCAGTTTTATAGTATAGTTTTTTAAAGAATGTTGAGAAAATTCTTAATTCTTTCGTGGCTTGAAATGCTGGAATGGAACATTCATAAGTTTCCACATCCACTCCTTTCATAACTCACTGTATCTTTGGCTAAAAACTTGGACCGCACTGACATCGCAATGTCCACTTCCATAAGTTCCCATAAATGGCCACAGATTCATCCCATACATGAACCAATACTGCGATACGGCGGCGCAAAGTCTAGACCCTTCGCAGGACATCATAGGATACTGCAAACTTTTCACTACAACCACCATAATCTTTGTCCTAGAGTATAAAAGTCATAATCGAATAACTCCGATGTATTGGTAAGTTGGTTGTGTAAAGCCTGGAACATCGTCGCATGCATTTTACATCGCATTTGTGATGATTCGATGAGCAGACTATTTATTATGGTGACATTCGTTTAAAACGCGCTCGGTGTACAGGAGGACAGCCAGTGTGGCGACGGTGTGATAATATGCCATTCTACTTTCTAAGAAGAACTAGATACAACCAGGTTATTGAACACTGAATATGATCAGGTGTATGTTATCAAACTAATAAGTAATTTCATCTCATATATGATAGTTGTTATTAAAAAGAAATAAGACATTTCCGATTCATGGCACAACGGAACCCATAAAAGAAACAACGGGGAAAGAGTTGAACAAATTCAAAAAAACTTGGAAGATATAAACAGAAAATTGCCATTACAAACGAGATTACGGCTACCTTCGTCAGAATGTTTTTATGTGTATTGTTCTCGGATGAGCACGAAAATCCTTTTTCCGCCGCATTACTATGCCACTACTGTTAGCTCCCAACTTAATATCACGGTATTACGCGTACAATTACCTCTAGAAACTGCATGCTCTTTGAGTTCACAGAGCTTTTAGATAAAAGTATAATTTAGAAACACTGTATAAATGTTACACAACAACGTTATATTAAAAAATAAAAAGTAGAAAAGACGAATTCAAGACTCAGCTGCCCGAAGAGTTAAGAATTCTCCTAGCATCAAACGTCTTACATAATTCTCTGAAACTTTCTAAAAAATATTCAGCTCTTAATTAGATTATCCTCGCTTCCAATCAGCCAGAAAGTCATTGGCCAACGATTATATTGCAAACTTCTGCATAATTTATAAGCTATCTTGTGCCTCACTTAACTAAATTAAATCGTTCATCGTGCAGATGGCGGAGTTCAAAAATATTGGAAACTTTTCCGTCAGTATCTACAGTCTTGAATTATTTGCCTCCACTTCTTTGGGAAAAAGCTGTTAGTGAAATTATTTGGAATAGCACCCAAGGTAGATATTTATTTCCAGGCCGGACTGGGAATTAGAAATACTTTAGATTGTAAACAGTAGATGAATTTTGACGTCGGTGATATTGTAAAGAAGTAGATTGCAGCCGTACTCGAAGGTTAATCCAATATCTGATATTGAAGTTCATTTCCCGGGAGACTTGAATACAAAACTAAAAACTACAAGCTCCAAGTCTAAGCAGCAATTGTTGTAATAACTGGCTACCGAGAATTGTTTTTTGTTTTTAGTTTTGCGACAATTTTAGGCGACACGAAGTCTATGTTGTTGGACGTCCATGTTATTAATACGGTGACGTCCATTATACAAAGTGTGGCAGAATGTCAACACGCTGATATTTGCCGTAATGAGACAGAAATAGCCTTTTGCATAATTAACCTTTTGCAGGTTAATGACATTATTTCCGTGAAACGTCTGTGAGACATGATGAAAAATAAAAGAGTTACTGGTCCGGTCCCTTGTGCTTCCTGTTATCGATTATGCTGATGTTTGTTACTCTGACCTATCCCAAGACCTTCTGAACAAATTGGATCGAATGCTCAATAACTGTATCCGTTTTATCTTCGGTCTTCGTAAATACGACCACATTTCTTCTTTTCGCGATCAGCTAAAATGGCTTCCTATCCGTGAGAGAAGATCTCTTAGATCTCTCTGCATGCTTTTCTCTATTCTGAATGATCCTTGTGCTCCTGAATACCTAAAGTCTTGCTTCCAGGTATTGGGCAGTTCTCACAGCCGAAATCTCCGTTCTGCTGAAAATCTGCTTCTTTAGATTCCGTCCCACCGAACATCCTTCATTTCTAACTCTTTCACAGTTAGTGTAATTAAGTTATGGAACGCATTACCGCTTAAAATAAAAAAGGCTCCAAATAAGATCACTTTCAAACGTGATGTTCACGAATTCTTTTTAAAGTCACTACAACGCTGAGTCTTGGTCTATTCCTATTATATATGT
Source organism: Spodoptera picta (assembly GCA_038387885.1). Classification (NCBI taxonomy): domain Eukaryota; kingdom Metazoa; phylum Arthropoda; class Insecta; order Lepidoptera; family Noctuidae; genus Spodoptera; species Spodoptera picta. Next base: position 2,673,195 of record JAZHFQ010000008.1, on the reverse strand, counting down.
ATTATTATAGAATTTATTTATTTAGTATATTTATGTATATACGAGCATACATATATGTTATAGAGGTATATACCTATATATTTATGTTGTATTTATATTGTAGTGTAAATTTTAAATATTTTTAGTACCTTTCTATATTTATAAAGTCTATGTTATTTGTTTCTAATAATTACACATGCCTATTTTTTCGCAGATTTCCATTCTAACCCTAAGGTTGACTGGGAGAGAATGTCATATGGCATTAATGTCCGCCTTATGTACCATTACTTGTTTGTCTGTACATTAAAGTTTTAAAAAAAAAAAAAATAGTCTTCGCGGAATATTTATTTAGAACACTAATGAATAAATTAAAGGGATTTTTCAAAATTTTTTTAAAGTTTAAAATAGCAAAGCGTAGGTATCGGGTACAGAGGCAGGTATAGAGGCACCCAGTAATCTATTACAATCTGACAGCCGCACCGGTCTCTGTAGCTTATTACCCATCGCCCAAAAAGAGTTAGATTTAGCAACATTTGAGAGGAACACCTCTGTAATTTCAGTTCAAAATACCTGTTATTTTAGGAAAAACTCTAACAGAACACAATGATCGTCCACACAAAAGCACATTAGTAAACAAAACCGAAACTTCAAACGCAAGAACTCCTTTCAACCGGCGAATTCCGATACACTTGAAGGATACGAGGTGAAAGAGTTCTAATGTGTTATGCTCGTAGTGTTTATTTTCCCTTGGCATTGGACTCTCAATTATAAGGGCCCACAATTTCCCCCAGCTACCTGTCAAACGTCCACTGAAGCTTGAAGATACGTGCGTGTATCGGGACGCGTCATCTCACTCATCCTCTTGAATGTTTCGTCGCGATGTTTGCTATCTTTTTGACGTTATTATGTGCGATACAATGTTTGAGAGTTTTGTACGTGATTTTTATCTCCTTGCGTGATTTGAAGAGATGTGGCCTATGTGTGTTGTTTTGTAATTTATGGTGGGGAACTAGTAGAAGATATGGTACAGTTGTACTCCTTTCGCAATCATATTTCGATATGTCCTGTCCTTATTCTATCATGAAGACTATATAAGATGTCATAGTCATTTTTAAGTGGTTTGCACACTCTTAAGGGCAACTTACAATTTAAACCTATCAAACCAATATCAAACAACCACAAATGATACCCTCAACTACGCGATTTAATTATCAACCACAAAATGTGAGTCGTTACCGTATCGTATCGTAATCGTGCAATAGTCGTACCGCACCGATGTCGTGCGTGCACCGTCTCGTCGGCCATTAATTTCATTACACCGTCGTTGTTCGAAACTACATTAATTCTGTCTACCCCCTGACGTGCCTGCGTAATGAACTAAACTTTGTCAATACGTTTTTGGTGTTCGAAAATGATGTTGATCTGTTTAATTTTGATTTATTAGGTCGGTACGGTACACTGCGGCGTCTATTCGTGATGTTTGTGTTCGCGGAAGCTATGTAGTGCTGTTATTGGCTTGTTTTACTGCGAAATTATTAGCTGCAATTGAAGTTTAAGCATTTTATAGCATAACGATTATATTGTAGGCCAGGCGATACATGAAGACTTAAGACGTGAGTTATGATCACACATGTGGCAAAACTTTAAATAGGCAAACAAAATGAGTAGCGTTTGAATATAATTCCTTTTTTCCGCTCTGTACCCCACCTTTCCATTAAAAATCGCCAGTTATTTGTCTTTGATACCGTAAATATTTCACTCCCCGGCAAAGAACAATGCATCATTCAACCAGAACGATTACCTTAGATTTATAACCCTTTCCCTCTTACGATCAATCAAATGTTTGTAAAAACCGGCTCACAACACCGTTTGTCAATTGAGCAGAGCACACAGTACGCGCGACTGGCCACTGCTCCGACAAAACAAATTGTCGCGCGACAAACGTTTGTCGCGTCAAATGTTGCGTTCAACGTCGCTCTGTTGCCTCCCATTGTTTGCTTTTTATGAAGATATTTTGTTCAAAATTTATCGGCGAGTGTGGCTAGAGGGAGGTGGGTATGTTGTTTTGATTCATAGAACTAGGTACGTACTATTGTAGGTAACTAAATGTTGTTACCTGGATCCGAGCAAACTCTAAACTGACTAGCTACCAAGGGACAGATAGCGTCGGTTAGTATAATAAAATTGTAAACACTTGCCTTCAATGTGCCTGTATTTAAAATGCTTGATTCAAGCACATAATCAGTAAATTAAGCAGAAAGAGTAGCTTTTTACGATAATTTTACAACGAAAAGTATTAAAAATAAATTTGTGTATTGTATATTGTTTGCAGCGAAATATTTCCCTAAACCACCCACTAGCAATATGTATGTTCAATACCTTATTTACATCCTTACTCCGCATAATATTTGGCCTTACATTTTTTCCTGCAAATTTAACAAACATTGTTTTTCCGAGCCACTTCTATCCACTTCTCCATATGGGATAAACTCGGAATCGCGTTGTAACACGCGAAGACCCCATTTGCCGCTCGTTTCGGGACTGTCTATACTCAATGCTGGAGTAGATCGGCAACAAAGAAGCAACTTTTTTGTTGACTTTGCCTTTTATAGGATATACATTACATTCGTCTTTATTAAAACCAAACTTATCACCTAATATTACTACGAAAAAATATTGTAGTTCTCAAAATGCATTAAAACTTTTTCTTTAAATTTTTAACGATAGATAGAGCAAGCAACAACGTGTGAAGAATGGAATTGGAAGCAGTTTCAAGTCAGTATCTGATGAGAAATGGCAAGAAGATCAAGGAAATTGACATTTCAAGACCGGACAGTTCTAACTTCAAAGCCAGCAGAGAAAGTTTAAAATGTAGCCTAAAAGTATACCGTCTGAGCTAACCTCATCGAGTTGTTAATTCAGGTTACGGCGTAGCAAGGTACTACGTGCGCCGGTTACACAGTGCTACGGCGCTACGCCTTATTTACGGCACTCGTAGCCAAAGTGATCATTGCTACGGCATTCAAGTAATGAATTGGAGTTTTTTTATTACTTGCATATTTAAACATTTTAAACTACATTGTTCATTGTTACTATTGAAAAGCTTTATATTAAGAAACCAGTATTTTTGCGTAACATAATTGATTAATCCGTAGAGTGACGTATGTGACTGGTTGAAAGAGAGTATTTCGTTCAATATTTTCTACTAATCCTCAATACTCGTCCTAGGAACAAGCTCCTAACCATTAACAATATAAGAAAAATCATATAAAAATACTATATTTTTTATTTTAAAACTTACTACTGACTTGACTAACTTGAGTAGGAACTTTGGATGGAAAAATCCAATATCTTCCACCCATATAATTATGTAGGTAAGCAATAATAGAAAGCACCACAAACATGTCTCGACTTGTTTATAGAGCAGTTACAGTAAATTGATATAGTGTATAAGTAAGTCCTGGTTACGTGTGCGCGAAGTGTTAATCTTTGTTACACTGAAATTTCAGCGCACGGCGGTATTGTATGAACATTGTAGAGGTACTAGTAATATAAATTATGGTATTATTCGTTTAGTTTTTTTATTGACGCTATAATATTGACACAAACAAAATATATGTAAGTTAATTCAATAATTATCGTGGTACATAATGGTATGAATTTTCATTGATTCCAAAAAAAAATAAAAATTATATCTTTGCTATCGTGAGACAAACTAAATAAGGCTTTCTATTTTCAATTAATCTCATCATTATCATCTTATTAACTGCTCTTTTAGAGCCTAGCTTTAAGGCCCGGCTCGAACTTTAAAGCATAGCTTGTTTTACGACAAAACAAAGAAACAAAATGTTGATATTTCTCACACTGGCTTACATTTACATTTAAGAATATTCTCAAAGCTCTCTTTATCTTCGACTGCTCAGTAACATAATGTTTCCCGGGTCGTATCACTTCGTTGTACATGCAGTTCACGATTACCATCCAAGTCATAATCCTATGTTTTTGCGGTTCGCACGCGATTCGCATCTTTCACCGATAGATGCCTGATACATGGCTTCCCGATGGTAATTCCATTTCAAATGCCTTTTTTTATTCGAATAGTTAAGCCTCTTTCTTTGACCTTTTTGAGTCGGACGTCACAACATTTTCTTTTGTTTTTCAAACGTTTTTAATTGGTTTCTTTTCTTTTATGGCATTTGGCATTATTTAAACAATTTCATATATTGCAATGCAACCTATCTATCTGTTTTTTCTTTATTCACTCCTCGTTGGTCATGTCCTGGGTAGAGAATCTATTGCAATTCATTCGTTCAGACACCGAGCTCTAAACTACACATTTGTAAGATACTTAACTTTATTAGTTTCTGCGAAAGAACTACAATATTTTATCAACAATTTAATAACAACCAAACAATTACTATTAAGGGATCACCTACACCACCATATTTACCCATGACTTCATTTCAAAAACATCTGACCCTCAAACGCAAGCTCACTTTGTTTCTCAATGAATTGAGGCTCACCTCACAGCACACACGTTGCGCTCCCATATAGTGAAGCCTGATCCGATTGACTGACCTCGCCAGCACTGCCACAAGTACTATCGTGGAGACAACAAGTCCTTTGTAAAGGTTCCCAGCACTTTGGGAAGCTATTTTGCTATTTCTAGGAGTTCTAGTGCGATGAAGGTGTGGGATCATTGTGGGCGTGTGAACTTTACCGAACTACCTCAGTATCTTGTTATCTTAATTTGAAACGTGGTTATATAAGCTTTGAGTTTGAAATAATTTAAATAGAATTCTTCGTTAGTGAGATTTTCAATTCGAAGGAATTGTCGCCCCATGATTGTACAACAAGATGTATGAATTTGATGAAAACTAAAGAAGTAAGCCACGATCGGAGTAGATGGCACTCTGTAGTGTTACCTGCCTCCATGAGACAATCGGATGAGTATTTTGGCATATTTTAAAAGTTATCTCAAGTTTCCTTAATTTAAGAGCAGAAAACCGACGTGAAAAAATACTTGCGTGTTTTGTCGTGGGAGTGAGGTTACCGGAGGCCCAATTACCTCCCAATCTTCTTAATCCCCGAATCCCCAACAATCCTCAAATTCCTAATCCCTAAAAGGCCGGTACTTGTAACACCTCTGGTGTTTCGGGGTCCATGGGCAGCGCCGATCGCTTGCCGTTATCTGATCCGTCTGCTGGTTTACCGGCAGATTCCATAAAAAAATAAGGGTGTGTAAAACTGTGTACAACACAAATAATGAAAGGCACATAGTTTTCTTGTAAACAAACACATAATACGAGAATCAATAGTAAACAGACACATAATACGAGAATCAATAGTAAACAGACACATAATACGAGAATCAATAGTAAACAGACACCCGCCGACACACAATAGTTAGCATTTCATCCGAAAATCTCCGCCTCAATCGATTAACAAAGCGGAACAATTAAATTGTTGAGAGTCTAAATCCATTTGTCCCGTTTGTTCGTACCCTAATAGTGTTTGCGTTCGAGACACCGCAATTCCATTTGAGCACTCAAATGCTCAGTTTTGAGAAATCCGAGTTACCTGACTAACTGACTCAATCCTCAAATCTTGAGGGAATGCACCGGTGTTATAATTCTGTTATACTTTACAACAGATTTGTAACGTTTTCCTAGTTGGAACAAGTTGGTCGTCACCATCTGCTCCGTGAACTATTTCTATGGACCGCTAGTTCCCTAGACATCGCTTATCGCTTCACAAAGTTGCTCCTTTTACTAGCGAGTGTGCGTAATGATATTTACATAGTTGTGTATCATAACTATATATTTTAGTTACATTAAAAAATAAACGAGATAAATGTAATTTTAGAAATATATTACAGCCATTTCATAGCTTTCAATTGCAATTTAGCTCCCTCAATGTATTCGTTAAAGGGTGAGATTTAATCGGACAATAAAATCAAATCTCAATAACAACTCAAGAAATGAACGCTTCATCTAAAAACATAGGAAATAAAGGAAATTGTACAATATATACATATTTATAAGATAGATATTCAAATGGGTGCAAATATAAGGGGCCGGGTGTTTAGCCATTTAGCCGAAGATTTGGATAGACTCACCAACGGTTTAGAGGTCGCACCCTCTCCACTCGAGTGTTGAAATTGCAATGTGAAGAGTTTTCGATACTGAAAGTGGTATATTTAACGATTACTTTAGTTTATTTTAGTCGTATGTTTATATTTAGGCAGCTATTCCTTGTTAATATAATCTTTCGTTCTTATTTTTAGTTTTGTATTTGAATGGTGTTAATTTTTACTGATCTGATTTCAGTCAGTTATACAACATCTTTTCTCAACCAACAGTAAATCGTTCATATTAATACAATCGGGTACTTGCCAACTAGTCAAATTCAGTTATTTTTACAAACTATCAAAACGACGACACTTTTCTATGAATTTTGTACAAGATTGTGTATTATGACGTTACGTTTTTAGGATCAAACAGCATACTTATCTCTTAAAAAATTGCACTATAAAAATAATAAAATTAAGTTAGTCATAAAAGTTTATTGTATTGAATAGTCAAAATAATTTGTTTTTGATCAAGGCAAGTACCTAATTATTAACTAGTTTATTTTATTCAAACAAAAACAATAGAAATTAATAAGTTTATTAAAAGAATTACCTAAAGCAATACCATACTGTCCAATATTTACAACCAATTTTAAACAGTCAAGCGCACTTTAACATAACAAACACAAAACATACAGACACGACATACCAATCAACAATTTAGAGACACACTACATGTTCCATCAATTTCATCATCCAAGCTAAATAATTCAGGCCCTATCGCGTCGTCCATCGGTCTTCAAACGCGAGTCACGTCTCCAACGTCCGATCAATGTTCATAGCGAATAACTTGTAAACTTTAATAAGACCAACATTCCCGAGTATGGTAATGAGACCGATCTAGATCGCACTCGAATTGCTGCGAGTATTTGAGGCCGTTGTATGTTTGTTTGCGCGGAACGAAATTGTGTAATTGTAATTTAGATTTAAACCAGTGTAGTTACGAAATGTTGTTTAAAATTTGAACTTTGATGATCATCATCATCATCATCACTTACTCTAATATTGTTAATGTGAAAGTTAATTTACATGGATGTTTGGATGTTTGTCCGAAAATCACGCTGAAACTGCTGAACGGATTTTGATGAAATTTTAGTATTTTTTTTTTTTTTTTTTTTTTAAGGGGGGAAAATCATCGAATGACTTCTCCCGCCTGGGTGAGGCGGGAGGGAGTGTCAGACTCTTACTGACTAAAAACCACCCCGTTCCTTCTCCTGCACGTCGAGCCGGAGCCCCGGTTACCCGTTAGGTTCTCCGCGACTCCGAATCGGCATCGGCCCTATTGGGCCCCATCTGTGGTGGTCTGATGGCTCTTTGAGGCGCGCGCGGAACGCGACGCGCCGTACGCTCGGGTCTGTTTCTGGTCGGACGGGGAGCCACCCATGCTCGCCGTCCGCAGGCCCGCGCTTACGGTGGCCGGAGATCGTCTCGCGATCCCCGACGCCCGGTGTGTCCTTCGCGACGGCTGGGTTGCGAGGAGGCAGCGCTTCGCTGCCTCACGCGTCCCGCCTCCTCCTTAGCTAGCATGACTGCTTCGCAAAAGGAGGAGACGGCATCCCAGTCCCCCTCGCTCCGCATCATGGCCTGCACTAGGCCCGGACGCGAGAGGTCGCCATCGCCGATCACCTCCCTGAGGACACGGCGGTGCTCAGCCCACGAAGGGCATTCTCCCACCATGTGTTCCACCGTGTCCTCAGGGCGGTCCTCGCAGTGATGACACCCGGGCGTTTCCTCCCGCCCCATCAGACACAGGTACCTCCCGAAACTTCCATGTCCGGTGAGGACCTGCGTCAGGCGGTAGGTGAGGACGCCGTAGCGTCTCTCAAGCCACTCCTCAAAGAGGGGACTTACCGCTGCGATGGCAGCGAGCCCAGCCCTCGGTTGCGACAGTCGTTGCTGCCATTCCGCCATGAGATCACGCCGGAGCTCATCCCGCCACGCACCTATTTGGCGCGGCAGCGGGGTTTCGCCCCGGCGACGTGCCTCCGCGCGCATGCCGTACACGCGCGCGAGCACCTTCGCCTCCAGATCCCACAGCGGTAATCCGGCAAGGAGGTTCGCCGACTCCCCAGAGATCGTGCGGTATCCGCGGATCATTCGGATCGCCATGACCCTCTGTGCCATAAGCAGCGTCCGAGCGGGACGCCGCAACAGGTTTGGCGCCCAAACAGGGGCGCCGTAGAGGGCCATGGACCGCACGACCCCGGCGTATAACCTCCGGCAGGAGGCGTTTGGCCCCCCGAGGTTGGGGAGGATGCGTTTAAACGCAGCCCCCGTCCTCTCCAACTTTGGAGCCAAACGTCGGAAGTGTTCTATGAAGTTCCACCGACTGTCGAGGACGAGTCCTAGGTACTTCATCGTCGTCTCGACGTCGATGGTAACTCCTCCCGCCGTTATTTGGGACCCACCCGGAGGTGGCGCGTTCCCGCGGCCATGAAAACACATGGCCTCGGACTTGTGGAGCGCCACCTCGAGTCCCAACTGCCGGATTCTCTCAACGACTGTCGCAACCGCTGTCGCCATTAAGTCGGCCGCCGCCTGGTGCGACCTCCCGTGCGCTAGCACCAGCGTGTCGTCGGCGTAGCATATTGTGCTAACGCCGTTCGGGAGGTCGGTGCGCAGCACCCAGTCATAACCGATGTTCCACAGGAGCGGCCCCAGAACCGAACCCTGTGGAACACCGCGTGACATCTCTCGCCGGTTCCACTCGCCCCGGTGACCGGGGTAGATGACGGACCTGTCCGTCAGGTATGCCTCGATTACACGACGGAGGTAGGTAGGCACCCGATGATATCGGAGTGCCTCCAAGATGCAGCTCCAGGGCAGGGAGTTGAAGGCGTTGGCGATGTCCAGAGACACCGCCACTACGACCTTACCCCTGGACACTGCAGTCCCCGTCGTCCGGTCCCTAACGCGCATGATGGCGTCCACCGTGGAGCGCCCTCTGCGGAAGATGAAATTTTAGTATACGAGCAGAGTATGGGCTGACTTAAATGATAGGATACTTTTATCTCGATTAAATGCTTCAATGGAATAAAATAGAAATACGCAAGCAAAGCCGCAGAAAAAGCTGGTTCGTAATAATTCTTATAAGAATGGTTTTAGTACGCTCAAAGTGATTATTGAATATTTACAGAGCTCTGTATATAATTGTGTTTAGTTCTTGACAAATAATGTTATGCGCCCCGTCGTTTCTTCATTTATTACACCTGACAAAGATTGCATCGGCAATAGGGCTAGGTTCTTACACCTCTTACTTCCAGTCCACAAGAGCGGAAATTGGCCTCTTCAAGGGGTAAAATTATAATAAAATATATGTGATTTTCACTAGATTTGTATGCAGTAAAAAAAAAAAAAGGGAGATAATTCTATATCCTATTGAAGGCACTTTGGCGTCGTATAGCGGCGTGCGGCGGTAAATAAAAACGCTCTCAATTGGCACCCGTCTGCGCCGGATGCGCGCCTCGCACTATGACAGGGCTGTCAGGACTTGCGTCATCTTTATATTGCCTAAAAAAAATTTTAGACGACCAAAAATAGCAAAAAGTTACCCTGTCTAAAATACAAACGAAAAAATCACAATTATTATATCATTATTACATTTACAAGGACAAATTACAAATTACACACGATTTAGACGATAGTGCACTATGACGAAATCAGATGAAACATTAATATATTAACCGCTTCGTATGGGTCACCAGTAATCTACTTAAGCAGAAGACTGGCCGTCAATGTTTTTGACAGCAGCTTAATGATTCAAGTATCCGGTACAAGTGACCAAAAAATATAGAAAAGAATACAAAGTGGCACCCCTAGTAACATCACAGGGCCGCACCGCGTGCGAGTTGCGACCGACTGCACTCGCTCCGGATACGCACTTAGATGTTATGTACACTGCATTAGCTTCTAATACAATCTCCTACGTTATATTTTATCTACATACGTCTTTGACATTCTGCATAGTGCACTATAAAGTACCCGGAAATGCTACGAAGGAATAAAGTGCAGAACTGAACTTTGCATTTTAAAATAAATTGTTTTAAAAAATATGGTAGAGTGATTGCAACCCAAAACATAAAAGCATGAAGGTTGAAATCTAGAAGTTATTCTAATTCTAATAATTTAAGTTATTAAATAAATATATTTTAAAATGAGCACCTAGTTTCACTGACGAACGGACTGATAGTCTATTAATTATTTTATATTTGTTGACGTTTCAAAAGTATCAAAGGTTTCATTGAAATGAATGCTTTGGAGTTTGAGTTCGAAATAAGAGAATCACTTCAAAACAAACTCGAAATGATAAAGAATTTATATTTCCTCATAGAATAAAAAATAATAAAAAAATACAAAATCTTCCATATCTCTACTTACCAATAAAATTATCATAATAGTTCATGGTCTCCATATTGGAATACTATTTAAAATAGTACCTACAGCTCGTATACTTCAAGACTCGAGACTTATACATCAGCGTCACAGCTGTTGAAGACGACGACGACTCAACTTAATTTCCTGTGCAAGAGTGACCTGGCAAGACGAAGGCAGTGCCACAGTATTTTTGCATATGAAAATAATTAAGTATTACATTATAATACTTAAAATATTTTTTATGTTTAATTTTAGTTACGTAAAACCACTGGAAAACTAATAATAATATGTTGAAGAATAAGGTATTGTCACTTTAGTTGCATACATGTGAGAGATGAAACCAGTTTCTGCACCTAAACGAAGAAACTGGCTAAACGTTATAACATAACATCACACCTTTTATCCCCGAAGGGGTAGGCAGAGGTGCACACAGAAGTAACACCCACTTTTCACTATTTGTGTTATGAGTCCCATGTAATAGGGGGTAAGCCTATTGCCATATACCGGGCACAATTCCAGACTCCGTGCTACTACTGAGATTTTTTTAAAAACACAGTAATACTTTGCCCGACCCGGGAATCGAACCCGAGACCCCTTGCCCGGCAGTCGCACTTGCGACCACTCGACCAACGAGGCAGGCTAAACGTTATCTTTGACATGAATAATAAAATTGATTAGTGCAATTTTTGAATTAACCCTTTAACTAATACAGATACCAACGGCTCTGTAATAAAGGATATTAGAGGACCAGCTGTAGTGGATCGTAACGAGGCACAGAGCGGAGATCACATCAACTTGGTATCTGATGGCAGTGCGGCAACTCTGTGCACGTAAATATTAGCTTACGCGTAACGTGCATGTGTGGGTACAGGCGGTGACATTATCACTATTACATAGTCCTGCAAAAATATCAGTTGTGTACTGAATTATTATGATTTCAAGGTTAATGAACTCAACTTTAAATGAAAGATTAATTGATGACCGAGTCGACTGAAGACAGTAATTGTGGAGAGGTAGATTGTTTTTAGATAGTAATTATAATTACATTGTAGAAAGAATTAATGTATTCTACCTTTGTCCCAAGCTACCTAGGATGAAGCTAGGTTCAGCTAGGAAAAATTGATGTTGTGTTGCATCTATAGATACATTTGGTGCGAATAATATCGTCATATTTTACAACAGAATGATAACAAAACAACCATAAAGTCGTGTAGAGTTTGACAGACAACCAAACGTGTGATAAATGTGGAAATAGAATTCGTGGAGTTTTGCTCGTATCTGTACGGTACGTTGAGAAAGTTTATGAGCCGGACTGAAGTTGGTGTCGGCGGTGGGCGCACTGGCCGCGCCCTCTCGCTTGCCCGATGCTAACGGGAATGCGTTTGATTCACAAAATCAATGGGCACAACTGTACGATCGCCTTTTGTTCTCACAATCATATTTGTACGATGTTGTTGTAATAAGGGAACTGGGAACTGCAGAATTCCCAACTTATAATTGGAGGAATTGCGAACTGCGAGCAACAGTGGTTCTAACTGTTAGTCGAACGTTCGGTTGTGGATCGAATTAATTGGGATGGGACTGCGTATACATTCAGCAGATGGCCAAGTAAGAATGATTGAAATTCCAAAGCTCTTCAAGTGTAAATAGAACGTGGACGAGAAAAATTTTCAAACAAATAAAATTTTAATCAAGCTACTTTTGGTATTATAAAAGAGGTAATGCCAACGAATGCATTGCAGTAAAACGGGACACGTGTTTGAAGTAAATTAAAGTTGTGTACGTAATAAAATAAGAACAGCATCGTCCCACACGAGCCGTGTTTCAATATGGGATGTCTCTGTGTCAACCGGTGCATACTACTGCTGTATTACGAATCCAATACTATTCTTTTATGCAGGTTGAATGTCAAAATGGATGATTTCATTCAAGCCAGTTAAGCAATGTATGTTTTCTGGTCAGCTATCTGTTTTGGTGGACTTGCTTTGAATTTCTTTATAAAATTATGCGGATTTCCAATATAATCTATCGCAGCTAAATAAGTTTCACTCTATTTTCTACATAATCGGTAATCGTACAATAAGGACAATATCATTATTTTGTATAGAAAGTTGTAGATAATACTTCTGTGCGGTTTCACAAGCCTTTGTAAATAAATGCACTAACCAACATACAAAGAATTATTAATATCGGACTAATAGATCCGGTGATTAGCGAATTTAATCAAATAAACTCGTCAGCTATATACTAGTATCAAATATGACAATAATATTTTTTTTGTATCACAAAATACTCAAAACTGCAAATTATATTCTCACCAACTGACTACTGAACTGAAACTTTAAGCCTGGTTGGGTCCTTTAATATTTTAGACCATTCACCGTAACATAGAACTTTTACGAACACGGACCAAACTAAATCGAACAAAAATCGTCCGAATTCAAAACCGCAGTGGCCGAAGCTTTTGGTCGAGAAATGAAAACGTAACGAGGGAGTCTAGAGAGGAGAATTAACAGAGAAATACTATGTATGTGGAAAATGGGAATTTAATTAGGTTAGCTTTAAGCGAACGGAATAATCCAGATTGGTAGTGGATTCCAATTTCATTGATATGCCTACCTACCTTTTCTTGGAATCACCACATACAGACGAATCACCTGATGGTAAGTAATCAGTACCGCCCATGGTTCCCCGCAACACCAAAGAAGTCACACGGGCGTTGCATACCCTTTAAAACTGAGTACGGTTATTGAAGGAGTATGTACTTTATACATATTATATTGTTTGACTGCAATTTAGAACACAATAAAGAACATTTGTATATGCACTCTGCCTAGCCGGTTGTAAAATGATACGCATAGCAACTGAACCAACCTATGAACTCCATATTTACCAGTGAAGGGCAAAGACACTTTGAGAAACGGTAATAGCTACAATAAAGCATGAATACACAATATTAACTGTCAGTATAAATTACAAGAACATCCGTACATTTATGTTTCCTATTCAAAGTATAAGGAAAAGTATCACTTTTGGGAATTACCTTGAATTTTTTTCATTATGGAAACGGTTTAAATAAGCCAAAACAAAAGTTGGGAAAACATGAGACAAGTCCTCGCAGTTGAGGAAACGGTCGAGACGTTTTTTGTCGAGTAAAGTTAACTTTAAGATTTGATCCAGTGCCAGATATACGGAATGATTTCTTTTCAAAAAATAAATGTCAAAACATCATAATAAAAATAAATTAAGATTAATGTACTATATTTGTCAGTTGTAAAAAAGTAACATGTCAGTAGGTAGTAGATTAAATGAGAGTTGCGACATGGTTTCATATTCGTTATTATTCGAGTGTACAAGCATAGAATCTTATACTATCAATCCGTCGAAAACAATTTGTAAGGTTTATACGTAACAAAATTAAAATACAAATTCCTTTAAAACTATGTGAAAATCGTCTAGGCAGGTGCTGTCAACATCAAACTTCTACGAAAAACAAAACAAAGCTACAATAAAGTTTATGACAAATATCTGTCGGTGGATTGTTGACCTAAGCCCGGGTCCAATCTCACTCGGTCCTGGGCCTTGAAAAACGGCCTTGGGGGATGCGCGAATTACTTTTTTTTGGATACGCATCCCTTTCTCATCGTCACCTGGGCCCAACACCGTGTGTATATGTTCCTGAGATATATGCGGATAAATGGATAGGTAGTTGCGTATATAGGGTTGCGCTGCCTGTTTTTATACATAATATAAATAATGTGGGCTGTTTTTTTTGGGAATTTGCAAAGAATAGATGTCGGCGTTAGAATTGAAACTTTTACATTTTTTATTTTTGTCAATAAAATTGATAGACTCTACAATAGACAGCTATGAAATACGTAAAAAATGCAACAAGTTAGACAAAAATCATATTGTACGTACTATCATAAAAAATTAACTAGCACCAAAATGAAGTACACATAATTAAGGTTAAAAAAGCGAGTAAAATGAACCGTTAGCTCATAATGTTGTTACATAAAAGTTAACATTTATAGTTAAAGTTAGCGCGTGAGCGAACGGCGGGGAGAGATAAAACGAATAAATTAAGGCGGAACATTTGACCGAAGTTGGCGCATTAGCGATTGTTGCCTATGGAATTATTTCAACTTATTATCATTTTGTGTGGGTGTAAGGGTGCGAGCACGTTAGTGACGCGACAGCGGGTAAGAAAATTTAGTTTAAATTTCTTATTTTGTAAAAGTAGAAAGAAAATCATTTTGATTGTGTTAAGAGGTTTGTTTTATATCTCGGTGTAATTTGATGATATACTTTTGAGAAAAGAATAAAAATCAGATTTATGTTGCATTAAAACTAAACACATTTAATTTTCATAGTTAATGGCGTCTTAGGTATGAGAAAAAATTTATTCATTCTCACTATCATATATTATTATTGCTAGTAAAGTAACATTATCGTTACAATTTCGATTACTATTGTATACATCAACTTCGCCAAATCGCTACCACCTATCGACATAACACCAGTCTTACTAAGTTCTTTCGCCCCGTCACAATGCACCGTCTGCCACCATAACCATCATGTCGACACCGACCAGGTGGCGAGTTTGCCACTTTTTAACTACCATCGACCGTCCTTACCGTCACCGGGGGACGACTGCTTTCATTTGATGACAATACTTTACAAATCTCTTTAATTTCGTATAAGAACTGTAAGAGGATGTGTGCTTTGTAGCTACAGATTTATAATGCAGTTATTTGTAATTACATACATAACATCACGCCTTTTATCCCCGAAGGGGTAGGCAGAGGTGCACAGAGAAGTAACACCCACTTTTCACTATTTATGTTATGAGTCCCATGTAATAGGGGGCCTATTGCCATATACCGGGCACATTTCCAGACTCCGTGCTACTACTGAGAATTTTTAAAAACCTAGTAATACTTTGCCCGACCCGGGAATCGAACCCGAGACCCCTTGCCCGGCAGTCGCACTCGCGACCACTCGGCCAACGAGGCAGCAGTTATTTGTAATTTACACTGCTAATCGTATATTTATTTTTACAGTAACTAGAAAATGGTAAAGGGAAATGCCGTGGTAATGGAATGAGCATAGCATTCTGTAATTTATTTACTTCGGATGATTTGCCGAAAATACTTACAACTTAGAGGTAGATTACTTGCTTCTATTTATTTATAAGAAACTTAATCGAAAATAACAAGACTACTTGAGATAAGCAAGATAAATAATACTTTGTTATTTACCAAAACATAAACACATTCAGCACAAATCCTCGCGCCGACCCATTCATCCATAAAATGGTGTCACTTCGCATCGCTGTACAAAAATCGCGGCCTATTGGTCCAGCCATTAGTACGCAGGCAGCGTTCTGTCACGTGATTGGTATTTCATATCTCTTTTACGAAGCGGTGATGTGGCCATTCCTATGCGCTGGATAACTCTTCTAAATGTTTATCAGTTCGACGTTCGACGATCTGTCTCGTTATTTAGAAGATGTCTCCATCTGAGAAGGGGGGTGAGATGACATATTCCCGTTTACTGCACTGAATATACAGTCTTCAGTTTATGCTGGGAGATTTTATTTTCACTATAAAACATTACGCTTTGCCGTCAAAGCATAGCGTTTTATTTCCTTCTATAGCAAAGCATGTTTGGCGAAGAAATTCGATTTTCTTTCGGAGAACCAGCTGATACATAATTTTAAACAGAAAAGCTGTAGTAAAGAAAACTTGATATAAGAATTATCCTCTGTAATCAGCTACAAGACTCATATACAGCAATAACCACTAATTAACCTACTTCTAAATTTATATTAATCTAAGAAAACATTTTACCATTTACTTTCAGACCAAAATCCAGGTACAAAGAAACAGTATCTAAATTAAAGTAAAGAAAAACAAAGCAATCAGGGCAGGAGGACAGTGTTTTACTTGGCACTAAGTTGTTGCACGCCGGGGACTAATTCCAGGTGAATGACGGAACAAAGTAGTTTAGTCTAGGAAATACAGGTATACAATACTGGCCTGTCGTAGTTTACTTTTTGGAATGTAATGTAGCCATTTGTTGAGAAAAAGGAACATAAGATTTTTATTGTAAAATTTTGTTTTGAGAATATGATGTTTGCAGTTTTCGGTCGGCGTCAAAGCCTTAATAGTAACTAAACAATATAATACCTGATCGCACACATTGACTAACACGATTTATCACTTCGAGATGCTGAGAAATTACAAAAAAAAATATAAAAATCTGATCCCAATACGGGAACCCACTCCAACTCAACCACCATTGTCATTATCCTTGTCTACCCTAAAACAACAAGCTCAATCAATGTGATAAACATGATCAATAACTTCACCAACAAACAGGAAGACAGGTGTATTGTTGATCTAGTTAAAAAGCTAAATTAATCAATCAAAACTTAATTGAAATTTTATAAAAAAAATGTTTCCCATGGCTCCAGTGATTAAATTGATAGTTGCAAGGCAGCCGAGTGTACGTTCCAACACCTATTGTAATGAAAATTGATTTCATTCGATATGCGAATTTCAGTTAAATGTTTATTTTGTGAATAATTTCAATAAACAACGCGAATGCCAGCAATAATCGTAGCTACCTTAAAAAAGTTTCTTATTTAAAAATATATGCATCGAAGCATTTATTACTCATTTTTTTCAGGAGGGGAAAATTATCGGATGACTTCTTCCACCTGGGTGAGGCGGGTTGTCTCTTACTGGCTAAAAGCCACCCCGTTCCTGCTCCTGCACCTGCACCTCGTGCCGGCGCCCCGGTGACCTTTTACGTTCTCCGTGGCTTCGTATCGTAAGCTGCGAAGACTGTTTTAATATATCTGCAGCATGTTTGCTTTCTCCGAACAACTTTGACCTTGAAACTTTTTTAAGAACTAATAGTCTACCTCTACGTGACCAGCTTTTGTATAATAACTTGAAAGACTAAATACTATCGGTAATAGGGTCAACATTACAGTTCTTTACTTTTGAAGACTTCAAAATATGTTAAACTTAATATTAATTTAGTCTTTACTTGAAAGAACTGAAATACAAGAGCTAATCTGGCCGATACTTCTATGCAGGTGAAAAAATAACAATAATAAACCGAACCAGATTTCACTTCCAAAAAGTCAAAAGTCGTTCTTTTAAAGCGAAAAACCTAAGGAAAACGTCATATTTCATACAACAATAGACGTGTACCGGAATGATTTATTATAACATTCACCCATTCATTCAGTTCGTTCTATTCTCACACAGGGTATAGCCGACTGGACTGCACAGTGAACAGAATAGTTTATCCCGCATTACATTGTTAGTAAGTTATTTTGTTTTATTTATTTATTTAAACACAATAATGTTTTGTTGTAAATAAAATAATTGTATAAAGAGGAGTTCAGACTGTTTTTTACCGTTATGTTAATGAGAGAAACAAAATCTGTTTTTTTTTTCTTAATTAGCTTTGTTAGTGTTCTAATTATCAAGACACATAATATTGTAGAGGTATGTTCTTAGATATTCTAAGCGCTGAACCAATAGTACTAAAGCCATAATATAACAAACATCACCCCTTTTATCCCCGTAGGGGTAGGCAGAGGTGCACATTACGGCACTCAATGCCACTGTACCTACAATATACCTCTAATATCCAATTTTCACTAAATACGTTATAAGTTCCCTGTAATAGGGGGTGAGCCTATTGCAATATACCGAGGACAATTCCAGACTTCGTGCTACTACTGAAAATTTTAAAAAATCCCAGTTGTATAGTAGTAGTATGAAACAGCTAAAATGAAAGTAAAAGATCATTATTTTACCTTATAAAGAAAATAGGTGAAACAATAAACTAACTAATATACCGTAACTAGTTCATCACAACGCAGTACTTCTCTATGTTTAACTTGTGTGGAGTAGAAACGATAAGCCTGTCAAGTATTGTTCACGAAGGCTTCGATTTTTTTATTGAACTTGCAATTTAACGTTTACTGAGTTCAGTAGAATCGAGTGTTTATTATATTTATGTATTCACATAACATACCATCACGCTTTTTATCCCCGAAGGGGTAGACAGAGGTGCACATTATGCCACTATACAATGTAACACCCACTTTTCACTATTTATGTTATGAGTTATGAGCCTATTGCCATATACCGGGCACAATTCCAGACTCCGTGCTACTACTGAGAACTTTTTAAAAACCCAGTAATACTTTGCCCGACCTGGGAATCGAACCCGAGACCCCTTCCCCTTATTATTATAATAATAAATATATAATTATAATATATTGACAGTGGGTGACAGATTTCAAGGACTAAAAAAATAACACCATATTACTACAGCTTCCGAAAATATTTATGGCATTAAAGTATTAAAAGCAATGTTAAATAATTTATTTATTAACTACATTTAAAAAACCGACTTCAACCCCCTCTTTTTTGAAGTCAATTAATTGATGTACTAAATAAAACCTTCTCCTAAATGTTCAAACACTCTCTTGACAACCGCATCAACATCAGTTCAGCCAATTGCGAGATAATCCCGCACAAACATACATACATACAAGTCAAACTTAGAACCTCCTTCTTTTTTGAAGTAGGTTAAAAAGGTTAATAAAATGAATTAGTATTACTAAAAACCAAGAGTTAATTCACTCACAATCTATGTCTTACACAAACTACTAATCACTACATAGTATAAAATAAAGTCGCTATCCGCCGTCTGTCTGTCCCTATGTATGCTTAGATCTTTAAAACTACGCAACAGATTTTGATGTGGTTTTTTTTAAAAGATAGATAAAGTGATTCTTAAGGAACGTTTTATGTATAATACGTGCATATTGCACCCGGGCGAAGCCGGGGCGGGTCGCTAGTTATACTATAAAACAAAGCAAATATATACAACGAAGTATGAATGCATATGGAAGCAATTAAAACAGGGTACCAGTTTTATCAGGACCAAAACTAAAATGGTATCACAAATGCAATATTCTAAACAATAGGTACCAAAAAGCGCATCACATAACTCTGGGAGCCGAGCTCCATTTGTTTCAGCGCAACACGGTGCGCGCCGCAAATGAAATGTTTTAATTTCATCATAATTTATGGGACGCCCCTAACATGCTATGCTTTATGTATTTCAATTCAATTCCGGGGATTAATTTCGTTCCCAGGTACTTTTGGTGATTTAGTACCGTTTGATTTTGGTGGCAAAAAGGCAGGAAAGTCGTCGTTAGCTTCGATTTCGTCTGTACTTTTTGCAAGATATGCATTTCATACTTGCTATCTTGCTATGGCTAGTATTTTTAATAACCCAAAATTAGTTCATTTCATCTACCGTCAACTGTGGCTACTTTACCGTATTTTTTTACATTTTTACTATTTACCACAACATGGAGCTAGATATTTAAACTTTTATTGATTTACTTGGTAAAAAATATGTGTCTCTTTTAGATGAACCAATGAATTCTACTAAATCTCACATAGAATCGCTAAAAAAAACAAGGATATGACTGAGGTAAAATTGACACAAATTTGGCAACTTTACCTAGCATACTGTTTTTATCGAATGTGTGTTCCAAAGTGCATGCAATGTAAAGTTTCCAAAGGTCCAAGTGGTAAAAAGCGATGTATTTTATTTTGAAGTTATCATCTTCGTTTGGGTAACCACTACCAATACATAGGTAAAGTGGCCAACAGAAATTTAAAATTATCATAGAAATGGTCGCATGTCATCAGGGTTGTCGAAAAATAATACACTTTAAATCTTTTTTTTAATACTTTTATTTATGCATTCACTTGGCGTCAAAAAATTAAGTACTTAGCGTAATTATAATCAAAACTTGATACCTATTCGTTAAACAGTAGGTATGCACAAAAAAACCAATCGTAAAATTGTCTCTCCAAAATGAATAATCAAAATCCTAGGTAGGTACATAATTATAATCACATTCTATAAAAGTAATTCAGTCTCTTGTTAACATAAAAGTATTATTCGTAACAAAAAAAACTAACACAAATCTTAAAATTCTCTCTCCAAAAAATTAATAATTAAAAATCTAAGTAAGTACAGACGCGAGCAGGTCAACCTAATCGAAAAAAATTGACAGATTTAGGTAGGTTGTTCTGCAGTGGCGTACAGTACCTACATAAAATAATCACAATCTACAAAAGTAGGTAACTCAGTCTCTTGATAACGTAAAAATATTCGTAACAAAAAAAAATAAAACAATCTTAAAATTCTCTCTTCAAAATCAATCAGCAAAATACCTACTTTATAGGTATGTACGTACATAAAATAATCATTGTCTACAAAACTAATTCAGTCTCTTAATATCGTAATGGCACCTATTAGTTGAACTTCTTTATAATTATTCTTTCATAATCTGAAACTGCGTGTCGCTCATAAATTTTCAAAAAAATCAACACCTAATCAAAATACACTAAGTCATCATCTTCCAAAAATACAAATTCAGTTTCTTTTTCACTTAAAGGTAGCAGCTGAACATCTTTTACAATCATTCCTTCGTCTATGGTATCAATGTCTTCTTTCTTTGGAACAGTAAATTTTATATTATCATTTCTTCCAGATTTCTTAAAAAACGAAACCTGATATTTATCTGTAAGTTTAACAATTATTTTACCTACAAAATACAGAATTTTCTTTTTTAATATATATCTTACTAATACGAAATCATTGACTTCGTAATCAATCAAAGGAGTATTTTGCTTGGGTTCCGTACTACAACTTGCACCCCAATTCGTGTCCGAAGCAATATTAGGAGACGGTGATTTATTCATCCTAGTTGTTCTAGTTTCAATCAAGCCTGCATGCTCAGATTTAATTGTTTTTTTAAGTATTTTGGAACTTTGTATATTTTTACTTTCTGTTCTATACTTTACATTCACAATATGATCGGGTTTTATTTCTTCAAGTGCAAGAGGACCATATTTGCGCAAATCGAAATATGCCAGATTCTCTGCTGTATTTCTTATGTCCGATAAAACTGTCACTGTATTTTGGTTTCCCGAGCTCAATTTACTGCCATCTAAACCACCCATAACTTCCTTAGTTTCCTGACTTTCTGGAATTTCATCTTTCTTTTCTTTTACGTTCTGGACTTTTCTATCTTCATCTCGTGATATGCTACCTGCAGTTTCTTCATTGCTTCTATTCACGTGCTGATCTTCAATACTCTCCTCCATTATGCTTTCATTTATGTCATTTTCTGTTTCTGTGTCTTCATCATTTCTGGGGTCATATTCTGATGAATCGCAAGAAGGTATTGTACAACTGGATTCTGAATCTGAAGAACTCTCAACACGACGTTTGTTTCTTTTAATTGATTTCCTTTTTTTTACATCCTTACTTAAGTTTTCTGATGGACTCTGTACTTCTTTTTCTTCCAATTCAGAGATATGTTCTTCTGTTTGGCCAGTCGCTTTCCTTTTGATAGTGGTCTTTGGTTTCGTGGCAGATTTCCTATTTATCGACAAACATGATGAGATGTCGGCGCTGCAGACTGATTTACCCGATGGAACATTTAACTTGGTGTTTTTCCCTCGTTCAATTGGATTAGGATGTTTATTTTCTTTAAGATATTCCAGCAGTGTTTGATCAACGTCATATTTAATTTCATCTTCGTATTCGGGCAGTTTTTTATAAACCTCATAAGGATTAAACGGGTGTATGCCAGTAGCTTTAAAACCGCTCAGCATGTTTTGTTTTTTTATGTTAGCAGCATCCATCAATTGCTTCAGTAGAAGAGGAAAATGGGTTTTGTTTAACGATGCCTGTTTAGGATTTTCCGTTTTATACCGAAGAAGGATTTTCCTCCATTCTTTTTTCAGAGGCCCGAAGAAAGCAACATCGAGGGGCTGCGTTAAGTGAGTAGATCTAGGAGGCAAAAATATAAAACGTATTTGGTGAGCCTCACATAATTCTATCACATCAGGATTTAAATGACTGGATAAGTTGTCCCCTATAACTAATTTCGGACCCTGTAATTGTCTAGCCCATGGAATGACTATATTTGTGAACCAGTCCAAAAATACAACTGAGTCAAACCAACCGCTTTTCGAGCGATTGTAGCGCGCCCCCTCTGGTCCATCTTTACACCACTCAGTCCATAAGTTTTCAGATCTATATACAACGTATGGCGGCAGAAGTTCACCGTCAGCAGTTCCCGCAAACATTACTGATATGCAGCCCTTTGAATGATTAATGATTCTTTCGGGGTATTTTACTCCTCGGCGAAAAATACATTTTGTGGAGCCTGGGTCATCAGATACATTTGTTTCGTCATAATTCATAACATTTTGAGGTGGCACATTTTGAAGAGAAATCTCCAGATTTTCAAAATAAGCTTTGAATTCGTCCAAAGTTCTTTCTGCTCGCGCTTTTGTAATATTTTGAGTAGACCTGAGGGTAAGTTGGTCTCGGTGCCGCTCTAGAAAATGTTTTACCCACCAATTACCGGGAACTTGGTCATTAAATATGTAAGTCTTGTTATTTTTTTTAAGGTAGTCATAAACCACCAGTTTTAAGTCTAACTGTGATAATGGGCATCCAAAATCACCTGCTGCTATGAGTATTTTGACAATTTTTTCTTCTTCTTCTGTAGATAGACGGAAACGCGGGCCAGGTTTATCAGTATGCAGGTTTTTCACTCTTTTTTCTATTGTCCGTCGTGGTATGCCAAATTGCTTCTCAGCTTCATAAGAAGTAGTATTTTTGTTTCTTACCATATCAACAGCCAACAATAGCATTTCTTCAGAGTAATTTTTGTAAGGTCGCGCTCCTAGACGTCTTCTATTTCTTTGTTTGACGCTTACTTTTGGAGGCATCTTGAATATAATATCTGTAATAGGATATCAGCCAAATTTGTCACATTTATCCCAACACATCATGTTAGTGCTTTGCACAGCTAAACGAAAATTAAAAAATTAAACATAAAACCAGATTAGTTATGCAAGTTAAATTTGACAACCCTAGTCATAGGTAAAGTTGCCTTCATGCTGAGTTTGGTAACTTTACCTAACCTCAAATAACATTACCTTTTAAAATAACTCAGAAAATAGAAGATTCTTAGGATTTAATCACTGCGATATACCTCCATGACTATAAACCAAATACTATATAATATACGCAACTTACCTGCACTTTAATTTACTGTAGGAAGCACCAATCTTTACACGGAAGCGCTGCACACAAAATTGACCGCACGTAACGAAAATGTTCTCTAATTTGACAGTTAACGAAGTTGCTAGCCTAAAAAACTTTTTGGGTTACCACAATTTATTACAAAATCTACCAACATCTGCGAAATAACATAAACTACCACAGACAAAACAAAATGTAAGTTGAACTAGTATAGGGTATGCTTAGGTAAAGATACCTACGGAAAGTAAAGATGCCACAGTTGACGGTACAAGACAAGTCATGCATATTTATTTTCTTAGCTGTGAATATGAGTTACGCGTGTAATACGCGTAACGTATATGTAGGAATAACAAATATAATATTTTCAAAATGTTCCTATCGTTATCTTAAATCATGGCGCCGAAATTCTTTCAACAAACAACCCCTAATCCATATTACAATATGGCAGACAGACTTTATCATGGGATGAAAGGTTAAAAATGGAGTACTAAGTTCTATAAATAAGATAATGCAAGCTACCATCCTTCGGTATGACGATTATATGGAAATAAAATATGGTAGTGATGTCAAACACATCAAATGGAGTAAATTGATAATTTTGCTTATAACAAAACTATGTATCCAACTTAGATTTATTATAATTCATCCATATATGCTTGTAGTATTATACTCTAACTTTGATTCACAAAACTAAACTAAACTAATCAAATTGCACTCTTATTTTTTGGATTACAAGCACTAACCAGCTGAGTACTCCATTTCTTTATACTCTTTGGCCGGGACCCTTCCCACATTTACATACTTTTCGAGGTTATCGTCTTCAAAATATTTGAGAAAGCATTACAGCTTGTTTTGGAAGACGATTTTACATGTCTAGGAATGTGGGGCGACAAGCCGTGGACGTGTTACAACGAGGAGAGGTCACTTCTTGAATAAAACATTGAGCTCACAAACTTTCCGATTCAATGAAGTTTTCTGCAGTTTGCTGTGAGCCCTTCGAAGCTGAATGACTTTCAAAATAGAGCTGCTTCAGTATGTGCAATGAAAACTTGCTGTTGTTTTAGAGAAACACATAGTGACTAGTTACACGAAATGTTAGTTAAACTAATAATAACGTATTGGGTAATTGAGCTTCCGATAACCTCACTCACACGACGAAACACAACACTTTCTCGTCGGTTTACTGTGAGGGCGTGGTTATCACTCTGGTCCAGCCGGCTCATTCGTGCCGAAGCATGAATATATAAGTTATTTCTTTAAGTGTGGGAGCCACACTTAAATAAATAACTCATATTATAAATGTGAAATTAATTTTTAGTTAATTTTACTAAATTTAAAGGTTTTTTGTATGTGTTTTGGATGTAAAACATCCAAACACGCATCACGCTGAAACTACAGAACGGATTTTGATTGAATTTGATATACAGGCATAGTATGGACTGACTTAGGTGATAAGACACTTTTTATCCCGATTAAATGCTCTCATGGGATAAAACAGGAATCATATTCTACGCGGACGAAATCGCGGGCAACAGCTAGTAAGAAATAAGTTCTTCAAAGAACATATCTGTAGTACAAACACTTGGAATCGAATTTCTGTAATAGATTTGTCCCAGAAACAGAGCTTTGAGCCAGTGACACTCCATTAGGTGGTCCGTGCAGAGTCAGCGCTCAGCCGGCTAAGCCAGTGTCTTATTGACCTCCTCCGCAAACATTCAATACTAGCTCAGCTTGACTTCGGATATTTTCTTTGAAGGGGTTAGTAGCCGCTAGCTGCTAGCCAACTGACTGGAAAGTTAACATGGGATCTAGATATTTTTTGAAAAAGGATTTCTGCTTCGATCTTAGAAAGCAAGGATTTCAGAAAGGTACGTATTTATTTACCTACTGTATTTTGCACAATACACATTTCAATTACAATCATGTAGTAGTTAATTCTTCAATAGTACCTAGTATTTAAGGATTCTAGTAAATGTCGTTTTCTTTTTTGATCCTCGTATTTTTGTTTCGTGATCTAACATTAAAACCACATAATTTAAACACCGCTAGTTGATAATGGTGGTTTCCATAAAATAATAATATAATAGTGTACCTATCCGTAGCCGGGATAAAGTTACATCCTTTTTATATACCTTGTAACTCTCATTCCAGACTGAAGCTAAAAAACCAACAGCCAAATAAAAAGCTTTCTTCAATCCATTAGTAGGTTTTTGCGTCGTCAGCAAACGATCTGCGACCGTTTGACCTTGAGCAACATTCAATCTGTTCCATCGATCTCAACCATTTTCGGACCTTTAAGTACTCCCTACATTATTGCAAGTTTACAGGCTCTTAACGTTTTTTCAGCGTGAAACTTTCAGAGATAAGAGCTTTCACAGGCTTAATTTTTGTTGTATCCGCTTTGCTATAAAACTAAAGTTTCGTAAACTCTGAAGGATTTAAGACATACTTAATCTCTGTTGAACTTCCTTCTCAACGAGTTTTTAATACAATTTTAGCCGTTGTAAGCTAGCTGACTATTATTGTTCAGGAAATATTACTGGAGATTTAAGACAGTCGACGGTACAGATCAACAGGTTTAATTGATGAACTGAGTACACAATTACACATATCTCAAGCTCATTTATATACTATCTACATAAGCACTGCATATGATAGGATTGAGGTGTAGTTGCTTGAAGGTCTAAGACGCCTGCTTCTAATGCATGAGAGTGCGGGTTCGAAACGGACCTACCAACGGCATGTATCAATGTGACTTTTTCCGAGTTATTTATAGTTTCTAAGATTATTCAGACACCACTGATAAACGGTGAGGGAAAATATCGTTAGAAAACCTTGTCTGATAATTTCGAATTATGCGTTTGAAATCGCCAACCTTCAGCGAGTATGGTAATTAACTCGTCGAGTACCGGTTTTGGAGACACAATTATAGAGCAATAGGTTGCGGTCGCCGGTGACCGCTTGGTGTTTGACAGTTTAATGCTTAAAGTATGTCCGTGTGAGAAGAGGCTTTGGTCAGCAGTGGGCAATAATAGGCTGTTGATGATGACAGGTATATTATGGTAAAATGTGACAGGTATGTTACGTCGGTTGCCTAGATTTTTGAGTTTTTTTACGGGCCCTGTAATACTCGTCTTTTAACACATAAGAAGTAATAATACCTTAGCAACTTCTAACTACTAAGAAGTATGACTGTTTTGCATACAATTTTTAAAGCAAAACCTTTCATGTTGATCGTTTGTTGTGTATGATACAAAATATACGAAACGTGTTGTGAAGTATGTCAGGTTTATCAGGCGAGACATGAGTTATCACGCACAGTCGCCTCGATCAGCCACCGAGCCAGCTGTGCACTTGAAAGTAGTGGAAGTAGTCAACTGATATCACAAGTTCACAGCTGAAGTTAATAAACTTGTAACTAGCTGTTGCCCGCGATTTCTTTTATGCAGTAGTAAATTACACAGTATTGCAGTAATAAAAGTAATTTTATATGCATGTAGTAAAAAGCGGTTATTTTAATATTACAAACAGACACTCCAATTTTATTTATCTGTATAAATTTTAACGAAAATGGTGTAGTGATTAGATGTTGGGATTTCAACTGTAGTCGACAGTTTTTGACTCGGCAATATTAGATCCACAAGATTGTAAACTTTGTTAATATATTTTTTCCGATCGTATCATGTCAAATATTTACGTTATGAGTTCTCTGTATTTTTTCATCAATCACCGAATGACTGCTCCTGCCTGGGTGAGGTGGGAGGGAGTGTCAGACACTTACTGACTAAAAACCATCCAGTTCCTTCTCCTGCACTTCGAACCGGAGCCCCGGTAACCCCTGAGTATCTTTTTTTTATGGCATAAGCCGGTAAACGAGCAGACGGATCACCTGATGGTAAGCAATCGGCGTCGCCCATGGACACCTGGAACACCAGAGGCGTTACAAGTGCATCACCAGCTTTTTGGAGATTAGGAGTTTGAGGATCGTTGGGGATTCAGGGATTGGGGAGATTGGGGAAGGGGAAGATAATTGGGCCTCCGGTAACCTCACTCACACGACGAAACACAACGCAAGCGTTGCTTCAAGTCGGTTTTCTGCTCGGCCGTGGTATCACTCCGGTCAAGCCGGCCTATTCGTGCTGAAGCATGGCTCTTCCACTACAAGAATCTCCGCGACAGTTCTCTGTATTAGGATAGCTTTGTTGCCAAAGTTTTCAATTTCAGTATCTTTGCCATTCATAGAAAATCAATCAAATAACTCAATAATATTTTATTCACACCGACAATTGAAGTCCCTTAGTACTAGCAATATTTTTCTTATATTCTGTACAAAGAACTACTATAGCTATTATCGATCGTGAACAAAACGTGTCCAGAGGCTACGCATGTAAAGGTAGTTCAAGAGTTAGAGAGGTAGAGATCATCATAAATCAAGACAGATGCCTCATCTGAATATCGGAGCGACCCTCTGTACATTTTACCTCTATTTCCACTTTACAAGTTGTTTCGAAACGACAGCAGTTTCAATCTTGTGTTGAATTATGACAATATATGAGGTATACTGAGATGAACTGCAGTAATAGAATGGTGTGATTTCTTTAAAAAATTGATTGTGTTTCGAAGTTACCATAACTATAACTAGATTGAATCAAATAGTTTACAAAAGTAAATGTCAAAATGATACGCCTTGTTTAGTTCAAGCATTCAGAGATTTTTTATGTATCAAATACATAAAAAAAATCTTGTGGAAATTTTACCAAAATGAACATCCACCACACTGCATAGTAGTTCATCGGTAGTTCAACACAAGCTTCCTTGTACGAACTGCTAAGGAGTGGAATTCTTTGCCAGACCCTGTTTCCTGAAGGTCCGAGTGAATAGATTGCTTATGGGCAGACGTGATCTATCGTAGGCCGCATCATCGCTTACCACCAAGTGAGATAGTGGCCAAACGTCGACACATAAAAATTATAAAATACTAATATAAAAACTTTTTTACTTTTTACTGGTTATATCACGGTTACGTATTAAGTCATGAGTGTATTTTGAAACTTTTTCTTGTTATTATTTTCTAAATATTATTATAATCTCAACTTTAGTTTTAGCAGAAAATAAATAAAATATGCTCAAATAAAGCGCTTGAAAAAAACACAACCAAAAAAATAAAAATAAAATTAAACGCATTAATAACTCGGGCCAGAATTGTTAACCTCCTTAATATTGTACCCTCGAGGATACATGAGGATGGAGTCAGCGGTCCGAGAGACCTTCATTCAGGACAGCTTTCGACCGGAAAATCACAATAGCACGCTCATTTTGGCGCAACACGCTGAGACCCTGGCCTTATCGCGGGGGAATATTTTACTGGGACACTGAAACGGTCTCTGGAATCTGGAATGAACAATATAGGTGTGGAGTATTTAATTGTTGTCTGTGTTAAATATTAGTAAATACTTTCTAAGAGTTTGGTTGTGGCGTCTCTGTAGGTGATATAATTCATATAATTAAAAAATATTTAATGTTGTTATATTCAATTGATTTCTTTATAAGCCAGTAAATAATCAGATGGATCACATGATAGTAAGCAATTGGCGCCGCCCATGGACACATGTAATACCAGAGACGTTACAAGTGCATTACCAGCTTCTTTGGGGATTAGGAATTTGAGGATTGTTGGAAGATTGGTAAAGGGGAGGAGGGGTAATTAGGTCTCCGGTAAGCTCACTCACACGACGAAATACAACGCAAGCGCTTCCATTCATATCAAAGCATGGCTCTCCTATACTAAGGATTTTACTTAATGGCTACTATTTAGTAAAATAATAATAAAACTTTTATAAACAAACATAACCAGTTCTGTTTCATTTCACTTTAGCAGAATCGTTTAAAAATCGTATAAAAATATGTTAAATAATGAATTTTTAACCATTTCGACACAAAGCGATGTAAATTAAAACACAAAACGTGTGACTTTGATAGAACCCTTTATAAAACATGTTTCTGTAATCCGCCAAACACTCATCCGTAGCTCAAACAAACACAAGATTAACTTCCAACTGTTAAACGGACCTATAATATGGTCCATACATCCAAGTAAAATACTGAACACAACCTGACACGGGATTTTCCACTGAATTAACTCACAATATAAAGTCGAAAACCCCGTAAAATTGAGTTACTGTGTCAAATATCGGACTGATAATATTTTGTATCGGTGGTAAATGAATGTGAGCTGAAGTGTTATAAGAATAAAGAAGAATATTGAGTGGCGAGGTCGTGTGGTACTGTAAGTCATAACTCCTGAATGTGATCCGCTTGGTGACATTTCGAAGCTACTGCTAGATTGAAGTCTGTTTTCAACGCGATAAAAGTGAATAAAAATAAATAAATGAAAAATATTTACTCGGTCAGAAGCTGTAAAAAGGAAGCTGTTATCTCTGTGTATACGTTGGCATCATATAGTTGGCACGGCAAAACAGATTTGTTAAAAAACCTGTGTCAAATTTGTAGAATTGCATCAAGACTATTGTCTATCTAAAAAAGGACATATGCGTTGATAAATGTAAACTGTAATTCCTATTGTTTACATACGTAAACAAACACAAACTACATAACATCACGCCTTTTATCCCCGAAGGGATAAGCAGAGATGCACTTAATGCCCGTACAATGTAACACCCACTTTTCACTATTTATGTTATGAGTCCCATGTAATAGGGGCCATATACCGGGTACAATTGCAGACTCCGCACTACTACTGAGATTTTTTTAAAACCTAGTAGTACTTTGACCGACCCGGGATTCGAACCCGAGACCCCTTGCCCGGCAGTAGCACTTGCGACCACTCGACCAATGAGGCAGTACATAACATAACATCACACCTTTTATCCCCGAAGGGATAGGCAGAGGTGCCCATTATGCCACTGTACAATGTAACACCCACTTTTCACTATTTATATTTATATCGGGCACAATTCGGTAGCACTTGCGACTACTCGGCCAACAAGGGAGTCTAAAAAAGCAATTTTACACATAATAAAACCATTAAAAGACTGTTAAGGCCTAGACCGCAATTGCATTAGTTATTAACTCTTCTAACGCCACCCATTGTTAGAAAAGTACATTAAAAAAATGCTAAAAGCAGTGCTAACACTAGCATTAGTAGGAAAGTTCTTATAACCCTTTTCTCTAATACAGTTATTGTCCACGCGGCCATAAAAAGCCCATAGCTGGTCATTACACAGAAACACACTTACTACTGACTTAAGACGTACCTACTTCATACATCCCTTTAGCATATACGATACGATCACGATCCGATTATGCTAATTTGCTATTTATTGCATTGTGTATTTAAGATGCAAATTAGAGGTAGAATATAATGATGTTTGGTTTATGACCTTACCCTTCTTTTTTTTAAGGGGGGAAATTTACTGAATGACTTCTCCCGCCTGGTTGAGGCGGGAGGGAGTCTCAGAATTTTATTGGCTAAAAACCACTCCGTTCCTACTCCTGCACTTCGAGTCGGAGCCCCGGCCACCCGTTAAGTCCTCCGCGGCTCCATATCGGCATCAGCTTTATTGGGCTCCAACCGTGGTGATCTGATGGCTCATTGAGCACACTCGGACCCTTCGTCCATTCGTCTAAGTTTATTATTGGCGGGATGAGCTCCGGCGCGATCTCATGGCGGAATGGCAGCAACGACTGTCGCAACCGAGGGCTGGGCTCGCTGCCATTGCAGCGGTAAGACCCCTCTTTGAGGAGTGGCTTGAGAGAAGCTACGGCGTCCTCACCTACCGCCTGACGCAGGTCCTCACCGGACATGGAAGTTTCGGGAGGTACCTGTGTCTGATAGGGCGGGAGGAAACGCCTGGGTGTCATCACTGCGAGGACCGCCCTGAGGACACGGTGGAACACACGGTGGGAGAATGCCCTGCTTGGGCTGAGCACCGCCGTGCCCTCAGGGAAGTGATCGGCGATGGCGACCTCTCGCGTCCGGGCCTAGTGCAGGCCATGATGCGGAGCGAGGGGGACTGGGATGCCGTCTCCTCCTTTTGCGAAGTAGTCATGCTAGCTAAGAAGGAGGCGGAACGCGTGAGGCAGCGAAGCGCTGCCTCCTCGCAACCCAGCCATCGCGAAGGACACACCGGGCGTCGGGGATCGCGGGACGATCTCCGACCACCGTAAGCGCGAGCCTGCGGACGGCGAGCATGGGTGGCTCCCCGTCCGAGCAGAAACAGACCCGAGCGTACGGTACGTCGCGTTCCGCGCGCGCCTCAAAGAGCCATCAGACCACCACAGATGGGGCCCAACAGGGCCGATGCCGATTCGGAGTCGCGGAGAACCTAACGGGTAACCGGGGCTCCGGCTCGACGTGCAGGAGAAGGAACGGGGCGGTTTTTAGTCAGTAAGAGTCTGACACTCCCTCCCGCCTCACCCAGGCGGGAGCAGTCATTCGATGATTTTCCCCCCTTAAAAAAAAAAGTGTTTTCAGCTTAGTGTTATGATTACAGTGAATATAATTTTATTAGATTTTGGTATAACTGGTACGATTTTATATTATGTAACGAATGTATAAAAATAATATTTAAATACTTAACTTATCACCATCAAAGTAGATGAGGAAAGTGACATACCTGAAACGAAGAAACCTCGTCGTTAATATTTTTCAATAACAATAATAATAATCATTTAAACTACAGCATAAAGTACAGAGAATTGTATTGTGCACCACACAAGCACGAATAACTATCGCATTCGTAACGTAATAGTATCGAGCGCGTTCGGCGCTCTGATTGATCGGCTCAAGTTCACCTACCAATCAGAACGCTTAATTCGCTCGATACTGTTATGATACGAATGCGATAGTTATTCGTGCTTGGCCCTCTGATCGAAAAAGAGTAACTTATGGAGTTTCTTGCTCGTTCTTCTCCATGGGAATCTACACCTTGGAATGAGCAACTAGCTTTACTTTTATTTTTTGTTGACGTTCTAAAGTGCCTTTCTGGTTTTGACTTTGACTTTGAATTAGACGACTTAACAAAGGGGTTTGAATTCGGTTTTTTAAACGTGAAAGAATTATTATCTTATTAACTAGTTTTTATGAACAGTGAGAATAATTTCTGCACTACCAAATACGGTGTAAAACACTTGGATGATTCTCGTATGGAATAAAGGTCTTTTAACCCCTTGAAGCATGTGATCAGTCATTCTTATTGGTGGAAGGCTTTGTGCTCAGATTAGGCATGGCGATGACATGATGACGTCATAATAGTGACGTCACATAATGGTGACTTGAGTTTATTATGTGAGAGTCACCATTGCGTCGTGTGGTGTCGGGTTCAGTCTTATTTTGGTGTTAATGCATGTCATGTACAGGA
This sequence comes from Spodoptera picta, assembly GCA_038387885.1. Taxonomy (NCBI): domain Eukaryota; kingdom Metazoa; phylum Arthropoda; class Insecta; order Lepidoptera; family Noctuidae; genus Spodoptera; species Spodoptera picta. Next base: position 2,640,150 of record JAZHFQ010000008.1, on the reverse strand, counting down.
TGTGTGTCACTTTGTTGTTGGCTTTGTTATTTTGTACAAGTAATGGCTTGTTTTGCTGTTGTTTGTCTATTGACATTTAGACTGTGAATGACACAATAGTGAAATGCATGCACCACTAATTATAGGATTCAGAAAACTAATTCTGTTGTTGAGATACTCGGCCCTTGAAATAATCTTAAATAACTAGTTACAAATATTGAAGTTGAAGTACACACGTTCGGATTGTTGGATGTCCAGATGTTTCAAACCGGCTCGACACTTTGGCAATGCGTAGAGATGTAGCTTCATTGTGCATTTTCTACCTGATACCTGCCGCATCTTTTCGCCATCGACCCTCACGACAGCATATGCATCCCCATCATATAGATGGTTGGCAGGCCACAACTGTGCGGTTCTCACGTAGCTTCCTGCCTCGCACAGCAAAACTGTGGAATGATCTGTCGTCGGCGGTATTTCCGAACCGATACGACCTTCAAACCTTCAAGAGAAGAGCGTACTCCTTTTTAAAGGGCCGGCAACGCACCTGGGACTCTTCTGGTGTTGCGGGTGTCCATGGGCGGCGCTGATCGCTTACCATCAGGTGATCCGTCTGCTCGTTTGCCTCCTATTCCATAAAAAAAAACACACGTTAAAATTACCCGAACATTAAACCAATATAAAACATATAACATACCCGACCGGATCAGTGAGAAAGCAATAATTTTCTCACCCGACCTTTCCTTCCCGTCGTAAATAAAAACATATATCAATACATAAAATATAATCATACGCAATTTCATCGAATATCATTTTCAACTTCCATTTATCGATACAAAATCCCTAATCCCAAAAGGTATTCGCGATTTCAGTGCTTTCGCAAAAAGAAAGGATATGCAAATTCGGACGGGGACCCAACCACCTTCTGCAGGGTACAAGGGCGCCTCTTATATCGGTGAGCCGATGAAATATTTATTCGATATGTTTTTTGTAATTAAAAATGTAATTAAGATCGCATGCGTTTTGTTTGTTTGAAGTTTTTAATGTCTGTGGTAAATATTACTGGAACTTAGTGACGTTTCTTGTACAAATTATTTCTATAGCAACTTTATGTTTGGTTGTAAAAAAGGAGCAAAAATAGAACTAAATAAAATCTCGGTTTACTCACGTGAATAACATAGCATAACGTCACGCCTTTTAACCCCGAAGGGATAGGCAGAGGTGCACATTTTGCCACTGTACAATGTAAAACCTACTTTTCACTATTCATGTTATGAATCCAATGTAATAGGGGGTGAGGCTATTGCCATATACAGGGCACGATTCCAGATTCCGTGCTAAAAATTAGTTTTTTAAAAACCCTGTTATAATTTACCCGACCCGGGAATCGAACCCGAGACCCCCTGCCCGGCAGTCGCACTTGCACTCGGGCAACGAGGCAGTCTACTAGTTATCTCGCTACTATTATAGCTCTACTATGTAGTGGCGATGTCGCGCAGCCTACTGGCCGCCGCGATTGCGCACGCTGCTCATGAGGAAGAACCCCTCTGTGGTTCGAAACTAGTAGAGCTTTTTACTGTATATTCACGTGAGTAACCCGCGATTTTTCGTTAATTTAGTATGTATAATAGTTATTATAAAAACAGAAATATAACGTTTATCGCCCGAAATATCGTGTCATCTCTATCATTTTACAAAGAATGTGTAGTGACAGAACTATTCATAAGCATGACTTAAAATTCAGTAGCATTTCAGTATTCGTGCGTAACAATATACTTACCTCGTCAGTTTATTTATTTATTTATTTATTTTATACTTTATTGCACACATAGAGAAAAATTGTAAGCATTTCAATAGTAATTTGAGTACAATGGGCGGTCTTATCACACGCGCAGTTTACAACGTGAAAAAATCACAAAATAATTATTGTTAATTAAAAATAGTTACAAAAGCTAAAGTCACTTTTAAAAACGTTTTTCATATTCCATCCTATATTTAGGGAGAGTAAAAACGTTTAGAAAGAGACTTCAAATTCATAAATTCGTGTACGTGTTTCTCACGCTCGAGACGAGTTCTAAAAATAAGTGAAAACAAAATTTTGCGTCACGCGACACGAACGAGGGTCGGAAATTTAGGAAACTTTAAATAATAATAAATTAAAATGTGTAATTATAATCAGTGTAAGAGCAATTAAACAGTTGATTTGAAAGGTGTCGAAATATATGTCGAATGAAATGTCGGTAATTAATAACATGTTACATTATTTCATTGTCACTTGAGTGTGAAACATCATGTTTCAGGGAATTATCCGCTGAAATATTTGATAAACCTTTTGCGGCGTTAAATTGGTGTACTTTAGTGTTTTAATGTTGATACATTGTTATTGTACTCAATGAATCAATTTACTAAATATAACATAACATCACGCCTTTTATCCCCAAAGGTGAGGTGCACATTACGGCACTTAATGCCACTGTACAATGTAGCACCCACTGTTCACTATTTTTGTTATGAATCCCATGTTAAAGTGGGTGAGCCTATTGCCATATGGCATATGGCAATAGGCTCTGTAAATGTGCCCGGTATGTACCAGGCACATTTCCAGACTCCATGCTACTACTGAGATTTTTTAAAACCCAGTAATACTTTGCCTGATCCGGGAATTGAACTCCAGACCCCTTGTCCGGCAGTCGCACTTGCGACCACTTGGCCAAATCAATCTCAGTTTTATAAAATGAAAAAAAAATATGATAAGATGAATAGAGACTAAGTTTATATTCTAGTTACATTATTGTATAAAGCAAAAGTATGCTTTTTTGTTCTTGAATCCACTTTCACATTCACCAGAGGCCCAATTACCCTCTCTAGTCTCCCGAATCCTCCGAAATCCTTAAATTCCCAGTTCCCAAAAGGCCGGTAACGCACTTGTAACGCCTTGGTGTTTCAGGTGTCCATGGGCGGCGCGGATTGCTTACTATCAGAGTATCAGGTGATCCGTCTGCTCGGTTACCGGCTTATACTATAAAAAAAAAAAACACTACCGAATCCTTTCTATCCTCATTGTACTGTAGTGGCTCGACCTTCAATTCCACTTACGTTTAAGCTTGTTTTCTACAAAACTTCTTCAAGTAATGGATTAAAAAAACTGGAACAAAGGGAAGCAAGTATTTTTCTGATTAGCCATCCAATCAGCGACCGAGTCTCGGAGACTATCGGTTTGTATCAAAGTGCTGCAAATTACTTTACTTACAAGTGCTACTGTTCGTTCCAAGGAGAAAATTGTATTTGTTCTCGAGGAAATTATTTTTGTTCCAGCTTTATATAAATGAAATTACATTTCTAAATTTGGACTTCAAATTGTTGTTAAAGAGCACATTAGGTGCAATTAAATGTATGATTTATTTCAAAGTAGATAGATAGAGAACTTACTAAACTTAACTTCATGCCTTTTATCCCCGAAGGGTTAGGCAGAGGTGCACATTACGGCACTTAATGTCATTGTACAATGTAGCACCCACTGTTCACTATTTTTGTTATGAATCCCATGTAAAAGTGGGTGAGCCTATTGCCATATACCGGGCACATTTCCAGACTCCATGCTACTAATGAGATTTTTATAAAAACTACGCAATATTTTGCCCAACCTGGGAATCGAACACGAGACCCCTTGCCCGGTAGTCGCACTTGCGACCACTCAGGTAACGGCAGTCTATGTAAAAAGTAATGTTTATATATTTCTTTTAAATAAAGCACTTAGTAATATTGCTTCCTACTTGCCACGAGGAGCTGCTTTGACTTTTCTTGATAAAAGTTGTCATCATGTTTTCCTACATTTAGTCTAAACGTCAGCACTCAAAACTAAGTTATGAAGAAATAAGTAAACTGTAAAAAATACGCGAAAGAGCGCCGCCAGTGGAGACTACATTTAAGTTGATCAAAACAACACGTTTTCATTAGCTAATTGAGTTGCGAGGCCTCGCTCATCATCCTGTATATAAACGATATTGCAGCCGTAAAAATGGTCAGGGTTGGCAGTTTTGGTAAAATAGAAAATTTATTGGTTCTAGTTTTAATTTACCGTTTAAATTATATTTTGTTTTATTATAATGTGTATTACATCAAAATAGTTCCTTAGTAAATATTTTTTTGATAAACATTTTGTGAATGCTGCATCAATCAATTAAATATCCATTTTTGTTATTTTTTTAGATTGTCAGTAAAATGACAATCTATAAAACTATACTCAAACCTGTATGGACATACGGAATTCAGCTATGGGGTACTGCCAGTCACAGTAATATAGAAATATTAGAGCGGTTTCAAAGTAAAACAATGAGATCCATGTTCAATATCCCACCATACATAAGCAACAAATATATAAAAATGGACCTAAATCTGAGAACGGTGAAAGAGGAAATAGAGACTTATAGCAAGAACTACCAAGTAAGACTTGACCAACATATAAATCAGCTTGCCGCAGAACTGCAGGGGGTGGTCAGTCTAAGATATTCTCGCCTAAAAAGGAACAGTATACCAGACCTAGCAACAAGATTTGCCGACAAAAGATGAGAATGGTACCACTGGGGACACATCTCAGCTAATCCACTTCCACTGATGTAAATCTGCCGTCAAATTAGTTTATTGTTTCTGTAGAAACAGATAGCTAAGTGGCAGGACAGAAAAAAAAATTGTTATTCTAAAATGCAATAATTTTTAATAAATTCCAAATAAAAAGCAATACTAACAAAAACAAAAATAGTTACAACGTTGTCTCTAAAACATGAATATCAAGTCCAATGGGAACCATGCCACCTGCCGTAGCATGTCAAAACTAACGCGTACTATATCAAGGTTCAAAATGTATCCCGACTGACTGACATTCGATTAAGCTCTCACCAATATTCTGCATATTCCGCAGAGGCCTATCCCTTCTCATAGCACACGAGACAGTGTGAGATGACACGAGAACGATACATTTTATTGGAATTCGGCCTTCATACCCGAATCTTCGATGTTGACACGGAGACAGTTTGTGCCACTGATGCCGATGCTAACCAATTTAAACCATGTCGATTTGTATGTATTCAATTATTCCTGTTTTTGGTACCTACGTCTATATAAGTGATCTGCTAAAAACATAACAGATTTGTCGTTTTTTTCAAGACATGTATCACAGATGTAATGGTTGTGTACTTGAAATCCTAATAATGAGTTTTGACAGCCCTATGTTATATATAGAGTGATGCGAACTGTACTGTGTACGTTTATCGCCCTCTGGGTTTTATGTTAATTCGGATACGATTCAGATGTGCTTTTAAATGCAAGTAAATGTGTACAAAAGGCATTCGGCCGCGATCCTCACATCTTTCAAGTATTTGTTTGGTAGACTACTTATTTGGCATGCTTCATTTATAAATGCGCTGAGGTTGTTTTCTATTTGGGAAGGTTTATGTATCTGAATGGTCTTTTGGCAAAGTTTCTTTTGTGTTTTAAAAGTTAAAATCAAGGCACATGTCTTCAGGTATTTTATATTTAGCAATGGACCCATTTATCATCGTAATATTTGCTCTAATAAATAAATTGTTCGTTAAAACAATTAACAGACTCCAACATAGACATTTATCAATTCGATTCGAGCCTCTATTCAACTTAAAATTGAGAAAAGGCATTATCCTACCAAAAGTGATTGCGTGGTCACAATAGACATATATCTCTTCCGCGCCAGTTATCGGGACAGTCCCCGGTGTTTTATTGTTATAGCCACCTTAGCAGGTAGCTACAGACACCGCTCACCACGAAGCACCAAAGAAAATTTAAAAGCAATATTTACGTTCTGAACAACATCGATAGCTTGGTTTGTTCGAAATGTTTGTGGGAGCCACCTTATTAGCCAGAAATGTATAACGAAATCAACTTTGTGTGTTTTATTATTCTTTTAAATGTTTTTGGAGTACGTCATAAAGTTTTACGAGCTTGTTATATTTGTTTAAATAAGGATATCAAATGGGTTTAGGGATGATTCCAGAGATGGGTATCGTTAAATGCTTAAGCTGATTTTATAGCTCACTTACAGTATGCTTACAGTCTATTCTCTTGAATGTAAATTCTTTACAAACGTTTGAGCACATGATGTTTATAATTTTATGGACTCAAAACAAAAGAAAGTCTCAAAATGGTTCGTAAAATGGTTGCTAATTTTAATGTACCAAGTTGTAGTCCAGTATTATGAAGTCACTTTTAGTAATAAACTCGAACAGTTGTAATATTTATGTTAGTATATTTAACCGACTTCAAATAGAAAAAAATGAAGGTTCTCAATTCATGTATGTATCTCGTGATTGGCTGAACCGATTTTGGTGCAGATTTTTTAAAAATGTTTATTACATTAGGAAGATTTTTGTATATTAATTAACCGACTTCAAAAAAAGCGAGAGTAAAAGTCGGTTTTCTAAGCTTAGTTTATGAAAGAATTATTCGAATATTAAATTATATTATTATGTAGTCACTTCTAGTAATAGCACTCGAACAGATGTAATACTTATTTTAATATTTTTTCGACTACTTGTACCTAACAGAAAATAACCAAGGTCATTCACTAAAATTCACTAAATAATCAAACCAACTTACATTACCACAAACACAAACACTCCGTACAAAGTAACCCTTGTTACCTTCAATACATTTTTGTGGGCTTACAACCTTCTTTAATATTTACTTGAAACTTTTCTAATCCTAATAGAATCCAGTGGCTTTTAGCTAAGTAACTTGTGTACTGTAACTTTAACTTAGCTTAATAGACGATAAATCGTGGAAATGTCGAAGTATATCTCAGCTTGGAACAATTTATTGGTTTTAAGTTGTGTTGTATTGGCGTTATTATGAATGTAATTAGTTTGTTAAATATGATTATGTAAACGAAATTGAGCACTAGTTTCGAAGCACATTGTTTTTTTTAAGTAGACTATGTACTCTATCTTAATGTCACATGGCACGCATCACACGTAGCATTGGAACAGCAATATATGAATGACATAAACATATTTCGCTCAGTACCCGGCCATCCAGCCACTGCGTTAATACGTACTATTTTTGTCAATTACTATAAGGTTTTTTTCAGAATTCAGAATTAATTTTAGTTGCTAAAATAAATAGGTTTACTGAGGCGTGACTAAAATAGCTGGTGCTATTGTATTTTTTTACTTTATTTTTGTGGTGTTAAATAGATATTTTTGGTTACAAAACTAAGGGTATCAAAGCATTTTATGATGGTCATTATATTTATCCCCAAATAAATAACATATTACATTACAACATGCACTTCAACATAACAGTGTAATTTAATGTCGTCACAATATATTACCCATAAAATTACATTTTAACCTAAACAAGTTTTCAATTAGTATACCAAACAATAATATTCTGGCTGCCGTTATAATAGCTGTTATGACCCAAATTAATTTCGTCGCATCAAAGTTAACAGGACATTATAATAATAATATTATGTAACCAGGTATTAATTTATTATTTTAGTACCTACCTGCACGTTTAACACTACTGAATTTTATTTATTAAACGCACCGTAGCACAGTTACGGGTGGCATAGCATTTGAGCTACGACGTAGTAGTTTTCGTAGTAGTACATATTATGATAGTCAAAATTTAAAGCTGTGAACACTAGTAAAAAACTACAACTTATATTGAATTCTCCAATATTTTTACTGTTTACTGAATAAATAAACAGTAATATCAACTAAAAATATATAAATGTATACTACTGGCAACAACCAACCTCTCTCGTCAATTCCCCGCAACATCGATAGGAATATAGTTCAGTCTGTATCCTAATCTCCAGTTACTTGTTTAGCTCTGAATACAGGCGCCACACACTACGGAAATTAGATGGACCAGACAATAATTGAATTTTGAATAAGTTCGAGTAATGTTGTGTTCCAACAGTGGAATATTATCATCATTTCTATTTCTAGGACCTCTAACGTATTATACAGGTTTTTATTGAAGGCTCATTGATATATAAATTTTTTGGAACAATATTTCTTAAAAACATTTAAAATATGTACTTAATACGATTTTTATTTGTAATTATATCCATCAATTAATATTTGCATTTATAGCCTGAAACACAGGTTTAAATAAACCTAGTTCGGGTAGTCCGTAGTATATATACTTAGGACGTTATTTCCTCGCATATAGAGGTAGTATAAAACTAGATTAAGTAAACTATTACGAGTGTTATTATTAAGTCTTTTTATTACTATAAAATCTGAGCGATCTGTAATTGTAAATGTGTTCTATGTTTTTTAATAAATTTATTTATTTTATTTATTTTATTATTATTTATAGACACGTTCAAAAGCAATTTCACTATGAAAACATACATTAATCCAAAATAATGACTAACACCGCTGTATAAATGTAAATTGAAACCACATACGTATCTCAATGGCCACAGATAAAGCCACAACCGTCACAAACAAGCCCTCTAACTCATAACATTCATCACAGTTCGGCTGCACACTTGCACACTGCAGTTTTGTCCTAATCTCCAGTTAGCGTAGCGAGTTTGACAACGCATTCGTCCGCCTTCGTACCGCGCGCCGCGGAAATTACATGACGCAGCGGGAGTGTCATAGTGCGGGGACTGTTCGATAACATAATAATAATAAATATAATATTTGATTTACGTTTTTGTTTTTGATATAATATTTGTTCGTTTATGTTTCATAGAGTTTTGAAGAGAGATTTGAAGTTCGTTTAGTCATTTATGTGGAATAATGAGTAATGAGACAACTAAGGAGGACTTTGGGTTGATGAAACTGTTCTTTACATTTTATATTTATTAATTCTATATCACTACATAACGTAACTTCTTATATAACCCCCCACATTACGTTAGGCAGACACTGCGAACGAATGTTAAAACTGTTCTTCATAATCTGGCAACATTATTTTCAGGCTGAAACTCATGTTCAAGTTCGTGACTACTTATAAAAGAATTCCCCAACCATTTTATTCAAAAAATATCAAACAATAATAATAAATGCTAGAAGTATCGATAAAGTATCGACATTTGACGTCGTGCATCCCTAGAGGCGTATCGCTTGAGCACAAGTCAGCAATTTCCCGGAACGAGAGGTGATTTATTCCATAAGTATAAGTGTAGTGTAGTGTCAAAGTTGCGCGCGACAGAATCAACAGACCTGTATTACTGTTATATATATTTTGTTAAATTTATGTAATTCTATTCAGTGTGGTGACATACCGTGAGGGAAAACATCGCCACTTATAATTTCTAATTATTAGTTTGTAATTGCCAACCCGCGATGAGTAAGCGTTATGGTTAATGCTCAAACCTTCTCCATTTGAGAGGCGTTTGCTCAGCAGTGGGCACTTATAGGCTATTGGTGATAATGAAGATTCATTCTGAACAATATATTGCAAAAGTATTATTTGCTTTAGTTCTGTCGTGAAAACAAAACCTATATTCACCTAACATTGACTTACAAATAATTTAGTCATTAGCTACCAATTGAACTGGCTGCCACGCAACGTGTAACGGGTTCGATGCCCGGTCGTTATTACGGTCTGGGTGTTATTTGTATGTGATATTTAATGTGTTTAAACGTACCCACGATGTATTTTCTAGAAAATCCTAATATTGGGCAAAAAAATTACAAAGAAAACAAAGAAATGTATAAGGCAAATCACACACCAGCCATGGTCAACATGGGTAGTGAATACGTTACTAAACAATACAAACAATTACTATGTAAATACGCAGAAATAAAATACTGTAAGCCAAAGTTACACTCTAATATATATTAATATAATGTACTCGTTATTTCACCGGACAAATTCCATTTTCCCCTACAGCACTATCTCAACCACACTCAAACTTTTCAGTTTATGGTATTAGTTTTAAAATAAGGTTCACACGCAGGTACAACGTATGTAACTTGTACTGCACTGCTGTAATGCTGCTGTAATAAAGTGGTACTTGCATTGTAATTTGTTAACCACGTCGGAAGTTCCCAAGTTTATTGTGTTATTGCAAGTTCTAGATGATTTATTTAGGAAATATTCTTGTTGTTTGCTCAAAGTTGAAGTTCAGGAAATGAATAGTAATGTGGGGTAGGCATTTGTGGTGTTGTATGCTTGGGGTTGAGTTTAGTTGGTGGTGAAATCGAAGACTAGGAAATGTACATGATAGGGATGATGACAGGGTATGAAAATTAAAAATGTAATTAGTCCGTCAGTTAGGTAATGATAAAATATTAGACACGTATTTTAGATTTTGTTGTAGAGGTATAATAAAATGATATTTAGATATATTATAACGAATCAAAGTTTAGGAGTGGGGGCTAAAACGTCATTTTTACGTATAAAATCTACATAAAAGTGACGTCACGTGACATTTCAAATCAATATACTTATGTTTCTTCTAAACTATTGGTTTCCGTAATAAAAATAGAAAATACGTGTATAATGTTTATTATGTACTACCAGACGGTCATTAAGCCTTTAACTGCCGACAAAAACTGTTAAAGGCTAATCCTCCGCTAGCGTCGGACAACATTGTCCGACACGGCAACCAATGCGTTAAAGTTAGTCATCTACCCTATTGTAATAATGTGTATTATAGAACAATGTAATTATAACTAAAAATTACGAGTTAATTACGTAAATATACTGAAAAAAGCTTTGCTAGTCACTACTTTCGAGTCACAGAGGGACTCTTCCTCATAAGTAGCGTGCGCGGTCATGGCGATTTCGCGCACACGATTCGTTATAAATACAATGTATTAGCTATTAAAGCTTAAGTAGCCATCGCATTGGAGACTTCTATAATGGTAGTCTTAGGTAAAATTTTGTAAACAAATAATGTTCGTAGAACTAACTGTAGCCAGAAGATTATAAGGTGATATGTAAATGTTCACACAAACTAACAAAGGAACTACAGATGCTGCAGAATGCAAAGTTCAAACATTTGTCTACAGTAAAAAAGCAACATTGTCAATCAAGTCTATAAGTATGTATAATTCAAAATACATCCATTTCCTCACCAATATTTTGTTAAGATTACATAACATCATACATACATAACATCACGCCTTTTATCCCCGAAGGGGTAGGCAGAGGTGCACATTCTACCATAGTACAATGTAACACCCACTTTTCACTAGTTGTTATGAGTCCCATGTAATAGGGGGTGAGCCTATTGCCATATACCGGGCACATTTCCAGACTCCGTGCTACTACTGAGAATTTCAAAAAACCCAGTAATACTTTGCCCGACCCGGGAATCGAACCCGAGACCCCTTGCCCGGCAGTCGCACTTGCGAATACTCGGCCAACGAGGCAGTTGTTAAGATTAAAAAGACTAAAAAGAATACAAAATCCCTTCATATAAACAAGCTGTCGTATCACTATCTTAACACAGAGACTGAAACAATACAACACAGGAACCCTTCGCTTAATCCTTCACGTTTCACAAACTTTACATAATACAAGTGCAGCTTAGCGTCACACGCGTGGAATTAATTAAAATACCTAATTTAATATGTTCAGCTTAAGTTTTGAGTGCACGAGGTTAAGCTGATGTTTCGTCGACTGTACTTTTGAACTTTTACTTGTAAACTAATGTGTAAATGAATGTTTATGGTTAATTTAATGAGACGAGTTTTTTATGGGACACCCAAAACAAAGAGATTACACTTTTATAGGTATTACATTAAGTATGTAGCACAAAAATATCGTCTATTTTACTTTCATTGAGAAACACGTTTAATTTTTCTGCCAATTCTAAATCTTTATTTTTGACTTTATTTATCTCATGCATTATTCATTCACTGCTTAATAAGTGTAAATAATCTTTAATAAAATTTCAACCCGTTTTTCAATTTTCTCCCATGCAACGACAGAGACAATAAAGTGATTTCATTGCCCCCCATAACTCTAATATTAATATTCACAGAACAAAGAGCGAGGCAGCACGCCCACCATATAATTTTCCTCTGGTCACCCTTATTTATAAAGCTGGGGCGCTTAACGTATAGTTCCTACGTGACATGATAATGGCGTTTAATAAAAGGAGTCGAGTTTTTAGATGAAACGAGAGACATGTGTGACTTTTACTAAATATTATTTTACTTGTTCTTTAGTAAATCAACTATGTGCGTTTATCATTCGTCACATCAGATATTATATTCAGGTTTAGGGAGCTGCTACGAAGTGGCTACGGCGTAGCAATTGCCCCGAGTTCGTAGCTGGTTCTTTATATTTATGTTTTTGTAAAACATTAACATAAAATGTTGTCACTGCAAATAAAACTTAAACGTAACTATGTTCATAAATTAGTTCATTTTCAAATAAAGGCATTATTTTGTCAAAATTTTGATCATAACCCTTATCATTGACCACAGATCAAAGATCGCAAAATTAGATAACATGACCGTAATGTACCTAAATGTGCGCATATTTTTGCGCGAACTGGACACAGTGTACGTGATTTTCATCCTAATTACAATTTTAACTGTTGTTTAGTAGAACGAGAGTTTGAATAAAATGTTCTATTTAAACAACATTGTTTACAAACAAGCAGTTATAAGAGCCTTTAGTTCAGTTAGTTATATATATTAGTGATTGGCCCGTGCGAGACTTTGCCTCGCCATTTCTTTTCTAATTCTGACAGTTTGAGTATTTGTGCGACCCACGCAAATGTTCTTTAGGTTGGTATTGTTCGTCGAATCAGTCAGCCTCACCTATTAATTCAGCAGACTATAAACCGACACATGCACACTGCCTTCAGAACGGGTCCGCTCAAACTGTTGTGGTTCTTTCCTCAAAAGGCCACTACAGAAAGAACTTGCACTGTTCTCACACATAATCTGTTATACATATCGTCTGAACTTTAAAAGACACAGACCTCTGAGTTTGTTTCGGCATTTCTTCTCAGAGTAGTCAGTTAGGAATGTCGGCCTCATCGTTCGCTTGATAAAATTGACGTGTAAAAGTACTTCCGTGTAGCCTATTTGAAGAAATAAATTCACTTCACTTCACTATAAAACTACATCAAATACACGCTCTAAAATATTTCTTTAAACTTTCAGAAGTGATACACAAAAATATTTCACAGCGTTTTTTAATAAAAAAACATTGTGACGTGAGTCACGTGTGATGACAACAAAACTAAAGTTGCAGGTCGAAGTATACTCACACACTTCGTTATACTACCCACGATAGTTACGTGGTTCACAGTATTTTTCAAATATTTCGCAAAATCCTCGGTACACACGAACCGGGTCTTTGTGAGCGACAAATTGGTTTTTCCAGGTTTTGTATGCAGTTAGTGTAGTTCGGCCCGATAGATAGATTTTGCTAGAAATTGTTAACTTTACTCGTTTCAGATTGGCGCTGTGTACTGTAGTGCGGTTAAAAGTAATTGTATTTGAATATGGAACGGTTTGGTTGTGACTGTGATGTGGAAAACTGTCGCCAGTTTTATTTCTTCGAACATAAACTTTTTTATCGTTTGTTTATAGGACGCTGTGGTAAATAAATGTTACGGTTAACGTCTTCCTCGTTTCTTGTTCATCAGCGAATTGTCTGCTAAGAGCGGCTGTGAATAATACTATAAAATACATTTCCATTTTACAAAATTGTGTTGAAATACGTGTTGATCTGACGTCATCACTTCCTAAAACTATGTATAACATTACGTTTGATCTCCATCCCCATAACAGGCTGTCGGCCCAATGAGGCGTGCCGTGGTGGCGGCGAGCGAAAAGTGCAGGATTCACATGCAAATGTGTACTGCATGTATTTGCATGTTCAACAGTATTGGGGAAAAGACTATTCTGTTCGGGATTTGACGATGTATGTACTTTTTGGCGAAACGCGTAGATTTGAGAAGTGATTGCTCAAATGCTTTTGTGTTGAAAAAGTGAGGGGTGGATATAAAAATCGTATTGATATTGTATATTTTAAATGTTGTTTTGGACTTTAAAAGCAATTTCTTATTAGATATAATTAATTTACTATTCGTTAATAACGCTTTATGAACCATGACGTCAGTCGTTTTTTTATGGGATAAACCGAGAAACGAGCAGACGTATCACCTGATGGTAAATCGACCATGCAATTGGGCTTCATTTGGTCATCAATTGGTCTCATTGTAACAGGAGACTGCGACTTGCAAGGTACCCACTAAAATAAAAGAAAACTCTGAAATTAATCCGCTTGTCTATTAAACTGTCAAACAACACGCGGTCACCGGTGACCGCAACCTATTGTTCTATAATTGTGTCTACAAAACCGGTACTCGACGAGTTAAAACATAGCTAAGCTAGTAAAAAGTATTCATTACAAAAATTACAACCAATGCTTCAACAGTACATCATAAAAGCGGTAATGGTATGCAAACTTATGTAGAGCACTCAAGCCGCAGTCGAAGACGTTCTGCGATATGCCTCCACTCATACAGACAGCATCAAAGAAGGCATACATATCTAAAAGGCCATGGAGTGCTTCTTTTGAACTGCACCCCCCATTCATCCACAATCCCCTCGCTAGTCAGATTAGCATAGCGCATCTGCTTATTTGCATATCCTTTATTCGTTTCCAGAACTGATATTTTGGTAAAATATTTTATATTACGAGCAGCGAGGGAGATGTGCTGCTATTTCACGGTGCTTCACTTAAGGGGAGGCTGAATAGGTTATGGTTGTATGCATCGCCGCTCAATGTCATGAGAATTACTTACTTCGCTGCTGCAGTATATTTTTTTGCTTAATTTTTTCACGTAGTTACCAGCAGGAAGAGGCTTGGTAATTTTTGTGAATGTTTTTGTATAAAATTTTGAAGAAGATTATTAACTATGTTTGTGTTATTTTATGTACAGTTGCAAGAAATATATGTTATTATAATAAACTATATAAAATATATAATAATAAAATGAAAAAAAAAGATCTTTATAACTAACCAGCATTTTCAAGGTTATTCAGAGTTTTTATTCTAAAATTTTCAATAAAACATTATTTAGACTACTTTCTTAACCATAAGTTATATTTAACTTCAAAGCAATAAATATAAATCAAGTGAGAAAGGAAACTTTAGCAAATGACACCTATTTATACACAAACCACATACTACAAGCGAGGCAAGAACAAGTAAGTGCATTAAAGAGTACACTGTACTAGCGCTGCATACAATGCTAGGGAAGTTTGCATCAGTTTGCGGTATCGCTTAGCTAGATATGTATTTATTGCCGCTACTATCGCTGCATAATATATCGCGATGAAATAATGTACTTTACTTCTGAATTCGCTGTGTGCTCGTTGTGTAGTCACAATGAGCACTACGTCGAGATTTGAAGGCGAAGGCAAAATCGAAAGATCGATTGTATTTATTATATACATAGCCTAACTCCCATGGGGGTATACAGAGACTGTGGAGCACCAAATGCTACGATTCTAACATACCTCATTCGCTTCCTCAACACCCATCAGTCTTTTAATGCATACTCATCGGTTAAGGGTACTTTTAATATACCTATCGAATTTTAAGATCACTTCGTGGGTCGAGGAAAGGTATCGAGAACTTCGATTCTGTTCGTTACTTTAACTGTGTGACGGTAAGTTAAGCATGACTTACTCCCCAATACACGAGACTCATAACCTAACATGTCAACCAAAAAAGGTCTTGTGGGTCTCATCAAATTACCAAGATGCTAATAATAATTCACCAAGAGCTTCTCACATAACAATTTATAAAACCAAACGCAGGCTCCCACTTCCAAATATCATTCTAATCAAAATAGACACTTTATAACAATTGCATCTTAAACGTACCCTCCATATCCCCATGAAGCCACATCTTTGAAAGAACACAATTGTTCCCAAATTGTTTGTAAGCCTGCCTCAAAGTTTACCTCTATATAACCCTTTCATACAATAGTTCTCAATCCCCCAACGACCACGAACAAGTGCTCAAAACGTCGGCAAAAAGTTAAGTGAACGAAGGAAATAACTCGTAAAACTATTTGCATTACAATCCTTTTCACTCACTTGACTGTTGTTTACTTACAATAGATGGAGAATTATCAGAGAATGGGTAAGAAATAACAAAAGTTTAGTAATATTTTCGGCAATGTTATATCTGTATAGTTTCCTTAAGATTGCTATTTATAGTTATTATGTTTAACAATTTAATATTGAATCTAAGGAATAGTTACTAAGTAACAGATATTACCTCTAGAGGTACACTAGTTATTCGTTTAAGAATTCATTGTTATTGTAAGTATAAATGCATTGTTATTACTTAAGAGATCTGAATGAAATAGTTATATCATTATCATTGGAATTACTAATAAAATATTTCTATATTTGACTGCCTCGTTGGCAGAGTGGTCGCAAGTGCGACTGCTAGGCAATAGGGTCTCGGGTTGGATTCTAGGGACGGCTGGGTTTTTTAAAAATTCTCAGTAGTAGCACAGAGTCTGGAATTGTGCCCGGTATATGGCAATAGGCTCACCCCCTATTACATGGGACTTATAACATAAATAGTGAAAAGTGGGTGTTACTTCTGTGTGCACCTCTGCCTACCCCTTCGGGGATAAAAGGCGTGATGTTATGTTATATTTCTCTGTAGATAACAGTAGACTATGCTTATCTCAATCTACCCAGTTTTTGCAATTTCTAACTGTAAATGATTTGATTCCTTGTATTGGATTGTATCTTAATCTAAAACTGTGTTGCAGGTACGTTGATGCCAGTATTAAACCCACAGACTCTTTGTGACCGTTCGCCTGTCCACTGCAAAAAGACTCTTGTTAGCGAAGTTTCAGTTTCAGCCAATTCCTGATAGCGGTGCAGTTATTTTCTTGCTTATTTCGATTCTGGATTCCGTATTGAGTTAATGTAAACTTCAATGTTCTTAGTTTGTAGTAGCTATTTTAAAAAAGAGAAATCCAGTACCAATACTTTTATACATTTTGGGTCTGAAATGTACAAATTTTTTGTTCAAACACATAAAATCACGCCTTTTATCTCTGAGGGGGTAGGCAGAGGTGCACTTTATGCCACTGTACAATGTAAAACCCTCTTTTCACTATTTATGTTATGAGTCCCATGTAATTGGGGGTGAGTCTATTGTCATATACCGGCCACAATTCCAAAGTCCGTGCTACTACTGAGATTTTTTTGAAAAAACCCAGTAATGCGTTGCCCTACCCGGGAATCGCACCTGAGACCCCTTGCCCGGCAGTCGCACTTGCGACCAATTGGCCGCAAGTGGCGAGGCGGCAGAAGGCAACAGAATATCATGTTAATATATTACAAAACATCTAGCAAACATTAGCTTAGTCAGAAGTATTCACAAATTCAACAGACCAGTTTGGAGATATTTGAATGAATAGCCCTTCTATTTTAAGTGGTTCTCTCGCAACGAAGTGACGAAATCTCCTACTTCAACAACATCGTCGCCGTCATCAAAATAAATAAATCTTATCTCGCCCTCATTAATCCGTCCAAATCACTCCATATTAACAATTCCGTCCCAGAACCCCACTTAGTCTGTCTCCAAACGTTTACACGTCCGTGAACATCTACAACAATATCTTGAGAGCCCTCCTCACAAAATTAATGCGAAAAAGAAGCACTCGACGTATCTAAGAGTAAACTTCGAGCTCTCAAGTCTCCGCCTTCAGTTAGATTTAATACGCCTTTAAAATATTTTTCCCAACCGATTGGGACGAGTTCGTAACGATTGGGACGAGTTCTTTTTTTTTTTTTTTTTTTTTAAAAAACGTTGCCCCACACTAGGATTTTCTCCTGTGTCGTGGGTGCGTTTACAAACATACAAGTTCACATACACAATGACACCCAGACCCGAAACAACAATTTGTGGATCACACAAAGTGTTGTTCAGTGCGGGAATCGAACCCGCGACACATTGCACGGCAGCCGGTTGCCCAGCCACCGCACTAACCGTGCAGTCCAGTTCGTAACGATTGGGAAAGTCGTTCTGTACGACAAAGTGTTTTATGAGAGTCTAGAGTATTAGTCTAAGTTTTTCTTTTTCTGTACCGAGTAAGGAATGGAATTGTGCCAGTAGTTCTGTCGTCAAGTCTGATTTATTATTCAGTTGAGTGATTATTTTGGATTTATTGCCTTAACGTTTTTGTGAACTATTTTGTCCAGAGTCGAGCAGAATTGTGTTTAATGTATTTTTATTGAGACTAAATTATTTATCAATCACTATTTTTTTGCAATGACAGTTAATTATTTGAAAGCTTAGATTAACCGGGTCAAACAAAGTTTTTTACACAAATGTTTCTAGATAAAAAAATATCATAAGTTTGGAAACTAAAAGCGTATAAATTCCAAAGTCGAATTAAAAGTTGACGTTACAGAACTTCTTTATCCCAGTATTCGAAAATGTCTGAGAGCATCCGAGTGTATCCGAAGTAAGATTTAGTGGGCAGACGCTCTAGAACAAAACTCAAACTGAGGATTTGAGACTCGACGAATAATGTCAGTGTAATGAGATTTCGTTGAGATGATTTATTGTGAGAATGTTTGTCTTTTCATGTATTCAACGGGCAATTAAGAAGTCACTATAGAAAAATCTCAACTACTATTATGCTTGGCAGTAGGTAAGATATGTGACCATTAAATTCTGACTGATAATAAACACATTGAACTGTGAACAAATCTCGTATTTGAGAACCATGGACGATGTTCATATATGTAGTTCAATAAACTCAATCTCCTCATTTGTGTGTATATCGACGAGCCAAATCCCATATGCAATTGGCCCATACACTACTGTTGTGGAATATACACGCAACAACTACATGAAACTGTACCTGCCTCGTTGGCCGAGTGGTCGCGAGTGCGACTGCCGGGCAAGGGGTCTCGGGTTCGATTCCCGGGTCGGGCAAAGTATTACTGGGTTTTTATAAAATTCTCAGTAGTAGCACGGAGTCTGGAAATGTGCCCGGTATATGGCAATAGGCTCACCCCATATTACATGGGACTCATAACATAAATAGTGAAAAGTGGGTGTTACTTCTGTGTGCACCTCTGCCTGACCCCTTCGGGGATAAAAGGCGGAGGTAATAAAAGGCGTGATGTTATGTAACTACATGAAATTAGGGTATATTTGAATTATCTTCACCATGCAATACTCGTAGAAAATATATCGAACTGCTGCAGACAGACAGTTTCCAAAACACACAATCAACCAAACCACAAATCGTTCAACCGTCCGATATCTCTATTCACAAACTTCGAATAGTCCAAGAGCAAGACGTTAGAACAGCAGTTTCTTACTCAGAGCACATTGCACGCGTCATCATAGTCCTCAGTTACACTTTGACGGGAGCTCGCTCGTTACTGCGACCGCGGCTTACTCACTGGCTCCCTGACTACCACGTAAGTGTCGGCTGCGCACTTCTACTTCTAATTGCTTGTACGACCCGCTCATTGATAGCTAAGCGGTATAATTGGATTTATTTGGCTTTAGCTCAGCTTTTATCTTTAGTGGACTTATTAATCGTGATTTGGTGAATGAGCTGAGTTCGGGTTTTAGATTAATTGTGGTTTGATTGCGCAGTCATAGAAGCATAATAAACAGAGAACATGCCTTTTTTATGGCATTTATCGGTAAACGAGCAGACGGATCACCTAATGGTAAGCAATCGGCGTCGCTCATGGATACCTGGAACACCAGAGGTGTTACAAGTGCGTTACGATTAGGAGTTTGAGGATCCTTGGGGATTCAGGGATTAGGGAGATTGGGGAAGGGGAGGAGGGTAGTTGGGCCTCCGGTAACTTCACTTACACTGCGTAACACAACGCAAGCGTTCCGTCACGTCGGTGTTCTGTGAGGCCGTGGTATCACTCCAGTCGAGCTGGCCCATTCGTGCCGAAGCATGGCTCTCCCACACTAAATCAACAAAAACAATTTTATTCATAAATTCTTCAACTTTTCGAAAAAAAAAAATGTTTTAATCAAGTTCTAACTCGCTTACAAACCATCAAAGTGTTTAAAACAACTTACAGCATGTTTAGAATGCTTGAAGCGACAGCAGGAAGTGATGGAAGTTTGTTAATTTTCTTGGAAACACACGAACGAGCCGTAGCAGCTAGTTAACGTGTGTCGATATGGATATGTTGAAGTTAAACATACGGGTGATATGACTAGGAATTGTGACATTATTGATGCTATTAGTTAATGAGGATATTTTTTTACTTAACAGTGTGATATTCTTCCTATTTGTAACCAACGATCTTTCCAGGAATTTTCTTTCCATAGGTCGTCAAAGTCAAGTTGGAAAAACAAAATTTGTGGGAAATCGTCAGGCAATCAAAATAATGCACTTTTTTAATTTCGTCATTACAGCTTTAATGTAAGTGCTAGAAAATTGTGCTCAAATTTACTAACAAAAAACTGAGTTAGTGCCTTACAAAAACATAACATAACATCACGCCTTTTATACCCGAAGGGGTAGGCAGAGGTGCACATAACGGCACTTAATGCCACTGTACAATGTAACACCTAATTTTCACTATTTATGTTATGAGTCCCATGTAATAGGGGGTGAGCCTATTGCCATATACCGGGCACATTTCCAGACTCCGTACTACTACTGAGGTTTTTACAAATCCAGTAATACTTTGCACGACCAGGGAATCGAACCCGAGACCTCTTGCCCGGCAGTCGCACTTGCGACCACTCGGCCCACGAGGAATTCAAAAACTCACGTGAATAATTTCTACATACGTTTTTATTCTTTTGAAAATAGAACTACGAATGTTTCCACAAAGTCAAATTGTAAGCTGAGCAATTTGATGTATGCATGTAAGTTGTAGAGAGCCAACAGTGGAACTTAGCTCGTTTATTCGAGTGTAAATGTTGGGACACACTCGGTAATGCACGCTTACCCGTTGACTTAGCGTCGCCTTGTTTTGGCGACGGATGCCTTATTAACTTAGTTCACTACAGCTACAAGTCTTCAGAGACAAATATTTAAAGTTCAATGAACTTTGTGATACCAAAAAAGTTAAGCAATTTTCTAGTAAAGTTAGGCCCTAACTACTCATATCCATGAACGAAAATTTACCAGATAACGTCAATGATTCAACAAACACTTGAAACACCCACTTTGAAAGTTGTTACCTTAAAATTATTTTTAGTTCATAATGCTTTGATTCTCTAATTTTGTACCACCGACTTACGTGACAGGTTGGTTTTCATTACTGGGCTAGCTTCTGTCCGCGGCTTTGTACGCGCAATTCGATTTTTTCCCCTTTTCCGTAAGATTTTTGGGAAATATTTGGATAAAAAAATCCTAGGATAAATAATCCTCTGTATGTAAGTCTCCTGTTTCTAAGCTCCTATCTGTTCCTACTATCTTCCGTTTCCTATCTCCCTACCAACTTTCAGCCAAATTAATTTGGCTATTTTTATATTATACATAGTGTAATACATATTTCATTTATATAATAGATTACTACTTTTAGGTGTAACTACATTATAAGCTGTGAACTATTCGGAATTGATCATGCCTAACGCCCACTAAATGGGTCAATGAAATCGATACCTTTTATTACAATGATACTTTTAGGTACTTTTCAAACTTGCAAAAATATAATGAATAAAAGTCCATGGACAAACATTACAGCACTCCTCTCATATATTTGAAATGCAACAAGTCCCTCACTTCTCTTTGACTACAACATTATTAATTTCATCAAATATTATCTTTCATATTACACACAAGGCTTTGATCCTTAACACATCTTCATAATAATGTCGTCCAAGTTTATGATCTTCGAAGCTTAATTAATATTTTATTAGAAACTGGCCAATGAAGACGTCGTGTGTTGTGACGTCATTGCTCATAATGAAGTATATTAAGTGTTAAATTTACGAGCGGCCAGTTATTGAGTCCGTGATGACGGGGAGTAATTAGTTAGCTTTGAATTTAGAAGGTGAGAAGTACTGAGAAGCAGGAAATGATGTTTTAGATTTTTTTTTGTTGTAGAAGTAATGACTAATTATAAAAAACTTCATGACCCAAATATAGTAATGTAGATTTGTACTTGTTGAGGGTAGTGCAATTGCAAGCATTGGATAATTCCGGGTATCGGACAGATGTAGTTAATTCAAGTTTTCGCGGAAAAATCCCGCTAAATCGTAATTGGCGATGGCCGCCGTGACACGAGTTCATTTCGACTACATTTTTAGTACCTAATATATGATAATGAGCTTTGAATTTGGGATATATTGTAGACACGCGGCCTTTACTTATAGTAGATTCGTGGATTTACACTATCCCCGAGTGTATCGTGATGAGCCTGCATTTGATCATGTATCAGAACAGAAAAATCGTGTCATTTGCGTAATAATAATAATAGTCACCTTCTTTTATTCAGCTAACGCCTGAATCACAACAAACATACCTGAAAAGAAGAAAAAGAAACATTAGTTTACAATACTAATCTTTTATATAACGATATCACTATATCTGACAAATAAGAATCACAGAAACTTTTCCACTCATTCGTAACATCACTTGGAACTCTGCTTACCCTCTTCACAATCCCTTCATATCTGGCATCCCATTCGTCACGGCCGTCAGAGACAGAGGTTATAATAAAACGCTACTTGCGTTAATTGATTGATGAGCTCTGCCTACCCCTCTGTGATACGACTACATTTACATACATTTTCAGCTCCATCTGTGCATAATGTTGTAATGGACTGAAGAAGGACCAAATAATGCAATAATATAAAGATATTACGAATCATATTTACGAAATAAAAGAACAATATTTTGACTGCACGGTTGGTGCGGTGGCTGGGCAACCGGCTGCCGTGCAACGTGTCGCGGGTTCGATTTCCGCACGGGACAACACTTTGTGTGATCCACAAATAGTTGTTTCGGGTGTCATTGTGTATGTGAACTTGTATGTTTGTAAATGCACCCACGACACAGGAGAAAATCCTAGTGTGGGGCAACGTTTAAAAAAAATGTTTTTAAAGAAAAGAAAATAAAATATAGAGATTGTAAGCTGTTAAATAACTATGTAACTGACTACTTACTCCCTTAATTACATGATGATAAAGTCATATATACACGGGATGATAATCATACGTATCGTAGAGGTATCAAAAGTTAACGTTATTTCTAAATAGAGAATTAAAGACATATTTTGACTTTAACATAATTATGTCTGTGAATTGACCTTGAGATCAAATAACATGCGATAAAGGCCATAGGTATAATGGCAACTTAATTGGCGAAAACTTTACACAAATCAATTTGCAAATACATTAGCGAATACAGCACGCCGCTCTATTAAGTCGATTTAACCACTTAAGCTCGTAAATCATACATTAATGAACTTTAAACTATTAACCAACTTTGAACCCCAACTCAGATAGGTTCAAACCTAGGCAAAGTTTAGGTAACCTCAGAACTTGTCCCTCAATCGATCACTGGTAAATGGGTTTACAGGTGACAGTGCTCGTCGTGGGCCGTAAGTGCGAACTCGTGTAGGTTACCTATATGTAGGCACTTTGTGGTGTAGGCAGATATCTAAGTACCTCGAAGAGTTTGCTTTTACCTGGAAAATTGAAGGTCTTTAAGGTTGAGGGGATGAAGACTGATTTAATGTTATTCAGGATCAAATTATTCATACGTTAGTTTTCGATTGAGATTCACTAGTTACTTGATCCTTGAAATACATTATATATAGATAGAGTTATACATATATATATATTCGTTCCCTGAAAATTCTCATCAAAATGGAGAACACAACATTTCTTTTTGAACGCAAATTATCCCATTGAAAGAAACAGAACGTAAAACCATGGTTAGGTACTTTTACGAGCACCTGTAAAAGAAGTATCAAACTCAAATCCTCCTTGCTTGATAAATAATTCAACGTATAATTTTGTAACAAAAAGTGGGTAAAACAAAAATTATTGTGGGTAACTGTACACTGGGTGCGATGCCGGAGCGATGGCTGTGCGATGGTGGTGCGATAGTGCGCTTACAAAACGGCAACACAATGGTTAGTTTTTATGTGTGACCGCCTAAATGTGAGATCTGATACAGCTGGCTTAAGGCGTTGATACACTTGGCTACTTGGGAAGTTTGTTGAATATTGTTGAGGTAAGAAAAGACAATGCTTCGAATAAAGATAATACGTTTCATCTTTTTAAATTGCATGCTAGTAAAGATATCTACTGCATATTATAAATTATAATAAAAATATCGAATCTTAAAAATAAAATAGCAGTGACACATCAGACAATAACCAGAAAGACATATTGTTCATCGGTTGTAGCGTGATGTTTAATAGCCTATAGCCATCCTCGATAAATGCGCTACCCATACAAAAATAATAATTCAAATCAGACTTGTAGTAACGGAGATTAGCGCATTGAAACAAACAACCAAAAAAAAACAAACTCTTCCTCTTTATGTAATAGTATAAGATTATACTCAGTATTTAACATTAATTTTATTACATAGAAAGCTTTTACTCTACATCTAAACGCAGTCCCACAGTTCCGCTAACGCAACAAATTGTCACGACGGCGACGCAACGAAGCGTCACGCGTCCCGAGGACACTTCCATCCATTCGGACAGTACTCAGTGTACCACTAACCTAAATATATATACAAAACACGCAAGCGTTTCCTGAAGGCTCAAGTCGTTTCCGGTTCCGGTTGTAAAAAGCGAGCCGGTGAGGATCTGGGCAGGATGTCGAGCCATGGATGTGACTACAAGTGGATTTAAGAGCTTGGATATAATTGAAATGAATTGAATGGAGTGTGTTTGGTGATGTTTGCTTTTTAGTGCGAATTATCATTAGAATTATATTTATTTAACGATCGTTTTTTTTTCAAATACTTCAACTCCTTCTTTTTTTGAAGGCGGGTTATTAATATACTAAAACTTTCTCCTAAGTGTGTCGCGAGACTCTCGCGCACATACTTACATATACCTATATATATATAGGTACATACACGTACACAAACTGAGAACCTCCTTTTTATGCAATCGGTTAAAATACATATCAATTATATTAACCCATTTGGGACCAAATGCAAACTACACATAATTTAATAAAAAAAACTTTATTAACTCAATGATATGACGCCCACAAACAAATATCAGTAAAAAAAAATCAAAAATTATATTTAGAAGTATTAAAAAAAATGCCGTCCTTGATTGGGGACAATGGGCTCATGTGTAGTACTTTTCGAAGTAGTAACTGTTTTCGACACATAAGGTTCTAACGCATTATTTGCATTGATATCACAGTTTTTTTATGACGAACTGCGTGTCGTAACAGATATTAACTAAATCTCTGAGGAAAATGTCTAAATCAATTTGATGTGACGCGCCTATATTTTTTTGAGGGTAAAAATCATGCATTGCGTTTTCCACCTGGGGGACTCTTACTGGCTAAAAACCAACACGTTCCTAATTCTGCTTCAAGCCGAAGCCTCATCTCCGGTGACCCACTAGGTTATTCATAGTAGTCGGGCATCTGTCCCGCTGAGCCATCTCGATCTAAGGCGGTCTGATCTGCACTTTGAAGCACGCGCGTAACGCCACCCACCTTACAGGTACAGGTCTGGTTCTGGGCAGCGATCTGTTCTTGCTACTATGACTGCTTCGCAGAAAGAGATGTTTTCTAGTTCCCCTCGCTCCGCACCACAGCCAGAACCTAAGCTGGACGTGGAAGATTATCGTCGTCGATCACTTCCCTGAAGACACGGCGGTGGTCAATATATACAGGACATAATGCTACTCTATCCTCTGGGTGGACTTCGCTGTGACGACACCAGAATACAGCTGGAGGAAATGCCCCCTACTGCTGAATTCTGATATCGGATGCGACGCCTGGTACTGTAGGTGTACTTTTGACTTTTGCATCTTCGGTCTTGATGCCCACGAGATTTTAGAATATGAACGCCTAAAGATATGGCGGAATTGGTGATGCTCTTCGTGAATTAGCGTCTGTTGTCACCAAGTATTAGCTATAACTAAGTTTAGTCTATAGGTGACCTTTATAAATTGGAAAACAAAATACAAATCAGGTATAAATGTTTTATAAATATACTACAGATGTGCCCATTGTCCCCATACAGGGACACCATCATTTTTTCTAACTTTCCCCTAAGCGGAATTGAAAGTATAAAGATATTCTTCAATATTATTTTAATTGACACTATAAGCAAGCAATAATCACAAAAAAGTTTTATAAATCTTCATAATAACGTACTACAAAACGCCTCTGCTTTCGATAATAATTCCCATTTCACTTCCTCTTGATAAAATTGACAATATGACCCCTTTTTTGTAGCAATTTTTCAAAAGTTCTAATAATTTTAGGAAAGTACACTACTCCTCATTATAAATACCCATGAAATGTGAAGATAGCTAAAATAATTAATAACCAGCGGGTAAAAGAAAACCTGTCCCCATATGGGGACGGCGGATCCAAATGGGTTAAAAGAGATATCGAATCCTATACATCCAAAAATGCGTGCGTTAAGTGCGTAACAAATGGACCCTAATTTGTATAAAAATTTGGTGTTAAAAAAGAAATCATATCTATATCAATATTATATGGCATTATGAGGTACACTAACGACAATCCTTGAACCAACATAATTAAAAATCACATTACTACCAACACTCGCGCTATATACAAACCTAGATCCAGAATAGACCTAAAGCACTCCTAACACGGTAGGTGTCGCATCCAGCCGCTATATATCTGCGTTCGGCGCGCGGGGCGGGTCGCCAGTCGACAATTTATTTCGCATTAGCGCCTTTTGTTAGAACCATTAGTCTGTTCCGATAAAACCCAATATATGCCGAACTTCTTTTTAGATTACCATAAAGTTGCTAAAGATGGCTGATAACAGTCGGTTTATGGTTGCTTCCCAGTTGTTTCTTTTAATGGTTGATGAATAGGCACACGGGGTTTTGGGTGTGAGTTTTAATGATAACTTGTTTTGTGAAAAGTTTTGTGTGCTACAGACCTTATTTTTTACTACATAGTGTACATATTTACCTGTCGCAATGAAAAAATAATTCTAATCACATTATAACAGGTTTGGTCTTGCGATAAAACTAGTAAAGTTAGAATATCAATTAATCGTCGTTACTATCGAAATTACTAATTTTAGACTTGAATATCAAAGTTTACATCCACAAATCAATTGCCTCTACTATTACTGTTTACATAAAATTATAAATGATCCCTACAATAATATAACTAGAGTTATTGTAAGGAGCTGAAGTTACAAAGTGCTCGAGCCACTGCCTTCGACTTGAAGGACCAAATTAAATAACTTTACGTCACTTAGAGCTAGCTTAGAGCTAACTTGTAGGACTTGCGCTGATACTGGATATGTGCTGACACTAATTATGTGCCTTTGAGATGACCTAAACTTGGATATATTATGCGGTTTCTTGCATTTAATTGAAGAAGAAAACTATGTGGTTACCAGGTTCAAAAGAAGAGGTATTATGTTAGAATGGTTTTTATAAAATGTTTGTCTTTATTTATAAGTATCTTTTTGGGTTAATATTATATGGAACGTATTGATGAGACTAGGTAATTTGGGGGTCAGCTAATGACTTTGAATACACGTTGAAATTTTGTATTTATACTTCCAAGAATAGTTTCTTTTTATATTTGATGGGCCGAAGTTTGACCACTATATCGCCTGGTGGTAAGCTATGATAAACCCGCGGTCTACTATGATTTTGAATTTCTCTAGATATTTTATAATCAGAGTTTATGAGTTACTTTTTATATTTCTTGTAAAGTCTAATAGAAGTTAAAATCGTTCTTTATTAAGTAGACAGTAGCTAACCCGAAAATCTGGAATAAATAAATCCATGTGTACCCAGGTAGTAAATCTAAATACTTCATCAAAATCAACTTTTCTGTCATCCAAATTTGTCCATTATGAACTGCCATCATTCTGTGATAACTTCGATGATAAAACAAGGACACCGGGCCAGCCCTGATTGATGCAGCTGATGTTCATCTGCTTTATAGCTCGTAAACCTGTGAGTACTAGCCATTATCTATTCCGCGCCATATTTAAAGGGAACAGAGATAATGCGGGATGACTTGTCGTTAGCTTTATTTAATGTTCATTCTAGATAGTAAATACATCTTTATTTCTTTGTGTTTTGGAAGCTATTTGCTTTGGCAGACGGTTTAGTGGCTATACAGACATGGTTCAGAGAATCTAGGCTTACGTTCTAGTAGTAATGTTTTTGGTTGTCATTGTGATGAGAATTGCCTTTAAGTGTATCGTTGTAGAGTAATTAATGTCTCTTGATGCAGGTAAGATTCTGCAGCAACCAGTTGCCCAGCCACCGTGCCAACCTTGCAGGCTAAGCAATATCTAGAAAGTGCCATAAAGCAACTATGGACTGAGTATAACAATATCATAGACATATTATTTGTCCTATAATAATTATCATAATTGTCTTCTAACCCACATACAGAACATATTCAGTGGCAATATGGCAAAAACAAACGCACATATAATTATGCAAACTAGCGTCAAATAGACGAGCCATCCAAATTCCACACATTGCTAATGTAAATTCCTATTTAGCATAGCGACTGTTTTCACAGGCGACGCCGGGCGCTGGGCCATGCGATTAGTGATCATTACTAAATGAACGAAGAAAATACATTATCGTGATGCAATTAGTTGTTCTGAGTTGAAGTACGAATGTTTATTCAAAAACTATTAGTATAACATTTAAAACCAAATTTATCAATATAGATTCAAGAACATCACTGCCTCGTTGGCCGAGTGGTCACAAGTGCGACTGCCGGGCAAGGGGTCTCGGGTTCGATTTCCAGGCTGAGCAAAGAATTACCGGGTTTTTGAAAAAAACTCAGTAGTAGCACGAAGTCTGGAAATGTGCTCGATATATGTCAATATGCTTACCCCCTATTACATTATACAGTGGCATTAAGTGCCTTAATGTGCACCTCTACCTACCCCTGGGATAAAAGGCGTGATGTTATATTATGTTATTCAAGAAGTTGTTTCAAAGCTGATACTAAGTCTACAGTAGCCATAAATACTGTACCCTAACAATTGCTGACAAAAGAAACTAGCATTTATTTACCGTGCATAAAATCACAATTCCTTTAAATTAGAACAGCAAGATGACAACTGGAAAAAATACCACTTCATAAGCCAGAATGTCTTGCACAAGCCACAGATCCTGTCCTCCCGTCATTACCCAGCGAACTATCTCGCAAACACGACAAAGAACTTCCATTTAAACAAGAATAAGTATCCAAAGACACAATCTACCTCTTAAAGGCAATACGACAGACTCGCGTAAAAGAAACTTATGAATTTCTTTGCAAACGACACCGTTCCTAATTCCTCGTCTTTGGAAGTTTTCAAGCTAACGACATAGCAATGTACTTAACTCGATGGCGATGTCTTTTGTCGGTTCTCACACAGACACGAATAGAATAAATAAAGGAAACAGAAAGTATCATTTGGTTCGCGAACACTGTTTTTAAGCATAGGTATTCCTCGAAAAGGTATTACGAAACATTTTCCACAAAATACATTTAATTTTAAAAAAAGCTTCAGCCTTTTTTTTGTAATTGTTTAATATACACAAACATAACGTACGGCGAATCGCGTTTCGCGCTCGCCTCAAAGAGTCATCAGACTACCACGGATGGGGCACAATAGGGCCGATGCCGATACGGAGTCGCGGAGAACCTATCGGGTTACCGGAGCTCCGGCTCGAAGTGCAGGAGTAGGAACAGGGTGGTTTTTAATCAGTAAGAGTCTGACACTCTTTTTTTCCCCTTAAAAAAAGTGTAACAAACATAAAAATTTGAACACCGCATGAAAATCAGTTAAGCCAATCGCGAGATAATTGTGTATACATACATGCATGCAAGTCTAACATAGAACCTCTTTATTTTTTGTGAAGCCGTTAAAAAATAGAATTATATTAGTTGTATTTTATTATACTCTCTCTACATGAAATCTATTATAATATATTATCTATTAAGAGTTACAAAACCGTCAGCAGACCATCAGCTAAACTATAAAATTCAATATTCTGTTTACCTATTAACCATTAACTCCATGAAATATGTAAATGTGTACACATAGGCCGCGCATCAGCTTAATTTTGCAGTTACTAGTAAAATTAAGTTAGTGACCAATTATTTGGTGGGTAGGCTAAAGGGAGGCAAACTCGATTGAAAACTGAACCGGTATTATGATGCTAAGTCATTTGGAAATATGTATAATCTGTTTGTATTCTACTGTTTTGATGATACCTCGGTTAGTATGGGGAAAGAAAGAAAATGTTGTAAGAAAAACGAAAACAGAAAAAGTAAGTGTAGTTTCAAAGTCAAGTCAAAGTCAAAATCATTTATTTCAATTAGGCCAGAATGGCACTTTTGAACGTCAAAATAAAATTAATATTAAAAGTGAAGCTATTTGCTCATTCCAAGGTGTAGATTCCTATGGAGAAGAACGAGCAAGAAACTCCAGAGGTTACTCTTTTTCAATCAGGTTCACAATACAATTTACTAGTTACATAGTTTTGCTGTTTGGATTGTGCGAGAACAATGTAACACCAAAATCCAGTCAAAGTGATCAAGAAAGAAAATAACCTTAAGAACAATAATACAGTCTGGAGCTGACCAGTCCCAGTTGACGGCGCCCGTTCACGAACATGACACGTACACCAGCACCGCCCAACTCAACCATATTGTAGGGAATCGAGCGATCCACTGCACGCGCCACCGCCAATGAGACCTTTGAGTGAGCATGACAACTCCAAGCTGACACAAATGACTTCTATTAATCTAATTTAATATTAAGTTAATTACAGGGCTCTCACATTTACATTGGTTATATAATTTAAAAAAAATATACAATTTAGCAATATAGCTGTATTATTTACGATTTCATTAAAACAACAGTGTTTTTAGTTATCCTGTGGAGCCGGACTAGCCTGCATCCAAGCATTTTTATCCTCTATATATTCATTAAGTTTGTAATATGCTTGTCTACATAAAGTTTTCTTTATACACAATTTAAATTTGGATTCATTTAGTTGTTGTACATCGCCTGGTATCTTATTATAACATTTAACACAGAATCCCATGAACGATTTACTTACTTTCGCTAATCTCGAAATTGGCTGACTTAATCTATTCCCATGTCTAGTTTGATAGTGGTGTCTGTCAGACACTTTACCAAATAACTGTAGGTTTTTCCTAACATACATGATGTTTTCATAGATAAATTGACATGGAACGGTCATAATGTTGATCTCCTTAAACCTTTCTCTGAGAGATTCGCGACGACCTAGATTGTAGATAGCTCTGACGGCGCGCTTTTGTAAGATAAAAATAGATTCAATGTCAGCAGCGTGTCCCCACAGCAAAATGCCATACGACATAATGCTATGAAAGTAACTGAAATACACCAGTCTTGCCGTGTCAATGTCAGTTAACTGTCGTATCTTCCAGACAGCATAAGCTGCAGAGCTCAATCGTCCCGCTAATGATATAATGTGAGGACCCCATTGCAATTTGTCGTCTACAGTAATTCCCAGGAAAGTTGTCTCTTTTACAAACTCTAATTTCTCACCATTCAATAATATGTCACATTCGTTGCTTTTAACATTTGGCAAAACAAATCTAATACATTTTGTCTTTTTCTTGTTTAGTACTAAGTTATTTAATGTAAACCAATTTTGAACTTGCATTAGGGCATTATTTACGTCGTCATAACTATTTGTGCGTCTATTAATTTTAAAAACTAATGAAGTGTCATCAGCAAATAATACCATCTGCGGTTCATTTTTAAATAAATGGGGCAAGTCATTTATGTACGCTAAAAATAAGAATGGACCTAGTATCGAGCCCTGCGGTACACCCATAGATATGCTAGCACCCTGTGAATTTACTTTATTTACTTGTACTTTAAGTTGCCTATCCTGAAGGTATGATTTCAACAGATTTAGCGACGTCCCCCGAATGCCATAGTGTTTCAGCTTCAGCAATAGCGTCTCATGTTCAACACAGTCGAATGCCTTCGATAGATCACAAAATATGCCGATGGCATCCCGTGCTTCTTCCCAAGAGGCGAACACCCGCTTAATTAGAGCTACTCCCGCGTCAGTAGTGCAGCGACCTTTGGTGAATCCGTATTGTTGATCATGAAAGATAGAATTCATGTTAAAGTGACGCAACATCTGAGAAAGCATCAGCCTTTCAAACACTTTGCTGAGCGCTGGTAAAATAGAGACCGGCCTATAGTTATTGGGTTCTGCACTATCACCGGATTTAAACAATGGAACTACTTTACTATGTTTCATTAAATCCGGGAAAACTCCGTGATCTACACTTTTATTAAAAATGAAAGCTAAATGAGGCGCTATAGTCTCTATAAAAGACCTACACACCCTAACAGACATTCCCCAGAGATCTTCAGTAGACTTAACTTTGATCTCTTTGAACGCTTTAATTACTGCTTGGGGGTTTGTGTATTGAAATCGAAACTCAGAAAGGCACTCCTTGATATTACTTTTAAGAAGTTCGACGGAAAGAGTCGGAGATGATTTCAATGCTTCCGTAGTTTTTATCGGAATATTTTTAAAGAAACTTTCAAATTCCTGGGCAACTTTCAAATTTGAATTGATGTGTCCATTCGCAGTATTTAGATTAAATTCAGCATTACGGGATTTATTTCTACCTGTCTCGTTATTAATTATATTCCAGGTAGTTTTTATTTTATTTTCTGCAGTCTTAATTTTATTAGTAATGTAAAGTGCTTTAGCCTGCTTGCAAACTAATTTAAACGTTTTCGAATATTTGGAGACATAAATGTGAAAAGCCTCACTATGATTAAATGGTTTCATACCGTAAAGCTCAAATAACCTTTCCCTACTTATGCGTATACCTGGTGTAGCCCAGTCACAGAATACCAACTTACATTTAATGTTTTTTCGTTTTACAGGGAATAATTTATCAAATTGAGTTTTAATAATTGACAATAGGTTGGCGTAAATCTCACTCGGGTGTTCACTATCACGCATTTGACCGCATAAATCATTTTTTAAATTATGATTTAATGACTCAATTTTTTTATTTGAGATCTGTCTAAACATAATTTCACTTTTTTGAACAGTTGTGATGGTGTTAAAGGTGACTGTCAGCCCACTGTGATCAGATGATAATTTATTAACAACATCTTTATGTAAATAATCACAGTTACAAAAAATATTATCTATACATGTTGCCGTGGTGGATGTTACACGGGTGGGCTCAAGGAAAACATTAGATAAATCAAAAGATTTGAAGAGACTTAATAAGTTAGTACAAATAGAGTTATTTTCCAAGAAATCAACATTAAAATCGCCACATATTATGGTACATTTACTACTAGAACACGTTTTGTGCAGTACATCTTCCATTACGGAGCTAAAACTATTAAAATTTTGTAACATAGGAGGTCTATAAACACAGACTACAATATGCTTATCCAGCTCAACACAGGACAACTCTATTGTGTGCTCTATTGACAATAATGTAATATCTTGTCTTTCTTTATATTTCACTGAATTGTTAACTAAAATTAGGCTACCACCATGTATCATTGTTTGACGGCTAAAATAGTTTCCAACACAATAATTTTTAAAATTTATAGATTCTACTTGATAATCCTTCAGCCAATGTTCAGTAATACAAACAATATCATAATTAAATTTTTCTAAAAATAATTCAATTTCTAGAGATTTTGATGAAAAGCCCTGCATATTTTGATTAAACAATGTTAACAACTTTTCTTGTTTTTTCTTCTTATGTACTACTTTCATAGATTTAGACTTAAATATATTGCCAGAAGATACCTTTACAATGCATGGAACATTTGTAGTATTTAATTGTTTATCCTCTGTTGTCTCATTATTCAGTTTAAAAAGTTATCCAGAGTACCCACATTTGTCATCAAATCATGAGTCTCTTTCGTACTATCATAATAAGTACAGCTAATCTCTATATTATTAGATTGTCTACATAATATAGATCCGTCACTTAAACTATTATAAACTAAATTAATACTATTTGCTAGCAAACTAGCAAGTAAAACTTTACATTTTCTAGGAATAAACATGTATTCCTTGGTCAAATTAAAACCACTAACAAATTTGTTAGTGTCAAAAAATAATAATTTGTCTTTATGACAACATGTCAGCATAAATATTAAATTATTTAAATAATGTATATTTTTATTTTGTGATTCTGTCAAATTGTCAGAATACGGAAAAGCACACATTATTATGTTTCCTATCTTTAGTTTCAATAAAGCATTGACACCATCCACTATATCCCGCTTCTTTACTCCAGTACTATCACCCATCAACAACACTACCGGCTGAGTTTGTGTGATACATTGTTGTTTTATTTTTTGTATCATCTGACCAAACTTTATGTTATTATAACAGTAATTTGTTATACTATAATTGAGGCAATTTGAAATGAGCGACCCAATACCTGCTCCTATGGAGTCAGTGAACACACTAGCATTGCTGGTCATTACTGGTTGAGTGACCGTATGTGATACAGGTATATTGTGTTCCAGCTCAGGAGGCAGGGTGTGAGTACAACTACAAGAAAGGTTATTAGCTAAAGACTCATATCTCTCAGCACTGTAAGTTACTAAGTCTATTAGTTTACCTGCTTCAATCATGTGATTATTAATCTCAGATTGGGCGGATTCATACTTTTGGAACATCTGGTTTAGGAATAATTCTCTCTGTAACAATTCTTGTCTAAGAGTTTGGATGTCCAAGTCATATACAGCCCTACTTTCTTCTAATTCATTATGGCAAGATTTAATTTCACTAACTAGTTTAACTTTTTGTTTTCTTAAATTTAAGTTTAGTTTAGATAGATTGTGCCTCTTTTTAATTTTTTTAATTGTCTTATTCAGTTTAATGTACTTTTTAATTTTGTTGTGGCTGTTTAGCATGGTGCATGCGGTTGATACAGTGACAGGATCATCGCCAGTCAAGTCTATTGTAATGGCCGGCTCACATGTGTCACCAGAACCACTCCCAATTAACTCTTCGTATAAGCTCTGAGTCTTGTCCGACATTACTGAGTGTTTAAACGCCTCTAATGTATGTATTGTTTTGTAGGCTTCTCTTAATTCATACTCCAATTGTGATATACGTGTTAGAGCATGTTCATGAGTGTCAGTGCACTGCTGGAAGGTAGTAACCTTTTTGAGTAGCATATCATGTTGTTCAAGTAGGTCTGTGTGACACATATGAAGTTCAGCCAATTCAGTTTTAAGATTAATGTTTTTATTTATAATATTTGTCACTTCCACTTCACTATCGTCCCGTTCCTGTAGCAGTTGGTTACACAGGTGCTTGGATGACTCCAATTCCTTTAGCGCTGCTCTCAGTTTGCACTCCATTTCCTTCGATCTGGTCATCATACTGATAGGGATGATACTCTGAAATAAAAGAAAAAGGAACAGCAAAAAGACAGGGAAGATGACTTGAAATGAGAGAAGTTGGTATATTATATCTGTAAGAACAAGACAGGAAAGAAAAATAAGGAAAAGGACAGGTTTAAATTGAAATGTTTAATTAATATTGGTATGATGATTTTTATTATTTTTTTTATGAATGTAGGTAGGAGGTAGGTGCCAAAGAAATGACTAGATCCAAGTTTTTAGTTATTTAAGCTTGAAATAGTCATAAATTGGGCTTTAAACATTAATTACACGACTAGTTTCGTCTAAGTTTACACTAAAGTAGAAAGATTTAGTAAAATTTCTTTGTTTGTGTTCTTTGTTTTCGTTGTCGTAATCAACAAATTGTCACGCAGACAGATATGTATAATTTTAAGAAATAGGGTCTTTTGATTATTGTGTAATGATAGACTACAAGAATTATCACTTAAACTCCCCTGGTTTTAGGATTTGAATACAACTTTTGCTCCGTCCGTTGACCGTTGACAGCCCGTGGGAACTTTTCAATTTTGTGGATAAAGTCTTATCACCATCACCAGGAAAACACTGCTACTAATACTTATATACGTGATTTAACATAATTTGACGTATTTAAAACTATAATATCACTTAAAACTAATTTTAAAATTAAATTAAATCGCAGGTTCGATATTTGACAACCGGCTACCAGTGTTGCCAGTATAATCAGCCAGTATAATAGTAAGTGTGGGAAAGCCATGCTTAGGCACGAATGAACTGGCTCGACCGGAGTGATACTGCGAGTGGTCCAATTATCGACTCATCCCATAAAAAAATATATTACGTTAAAACCCAGTTGAAGAGAGCTTTTAGAGGTATTATAACTACAATGATAAACCGGTTTTATCCTTGTCTGCATGGCCAATCCTTCTTTTTGATAAAATTAGTAAACAATACACTATTCCCTAAAAGTTATTAAGTTTCGCATTTGATTCATGGTTTATACAGAAAATGTATTCTACATTTACATTTTCGTGTTACAAACCTGTGTAACGAAATCCTAGCTTTTAGTCTCAAGAAGGTTTTAAAGTCGTTCGACTCATTTTAGACCACCTGCAGGTTCTCTTGAAACACTTTGAATTTCCCGCATAAAAATATCTGCGGGGAAACTGTTTTAAGTTAATTAGTCTGGTAGGTTAATGGCATTTCCTCGGAACTTGCCTTTATGGGATTTAATTATGGGGTGTTATGGTAAGGTAATGACTTCATTAGCTGATGTTTACTGAGCCTGTAATAACGGTCACATTTACAGTGCGATTACAATTATGACAAGATTGTATTTCAAATAGTGTTTCGGGTTTTGTTTCCGATTTTTATAACACGGTTGCTTTACTTAGAATTGTGAAGACATGTACCTACGTAATGTGTGTGTGTATACTTTATTAAAAACTTTTATGAAATAGTGTGAAATATACGATATACAACTTTCTCTGCTCAAGGGACTTCGCGGTAGTCATTTATTTTAAATAGAGGTATAATATTACCCACCGAAGACTTTAACCAAAATTAATCATATTTTTTACTTGAACTAAGTTGTAACGTAAATATCTTGTAAGAATATAAGCATGGATAAGGAAATCATCAAAATATTAATTTAGTAAATGGTCGCGTTTTTTATACTACTCAAATATGATCATAATAATATTGTAACACGATAGGTAAGTACTTTGGAAGCCGGAAAAATTATGGGATTTGAGGAGAGCTGTTGTATAGGTCAGATGGTGCCCACTTCATATAAACTGAAGTCCTACTCGAAAAGAGCACTTACAAATTTACTTCGCAATGTAGAGGTAGACATACAAGTGTTATGTAACAGCTGTAACTCTTAAATACTTTATGAAAACAAGTGAATATTTGGTGCATATAGACCATCTCCATCATAGACCGCATCATCACAGGCGAGATAATGGTAAACAGGTAAACTGGTGTCGTACCTTATTACCTTGACTAAGACTATGAAATATACATTTCTTAGCTTGATTAAGACTTAGTATTTTGAGATTTCTAGAATTCACTATCATCACCATTAATCTATACGCTAGACAGGCGACGATTTTCTGTTTTATAATAAAATACAGAGTACAAAATGTTTACTAAAATATTCGCACAAACAACTGGTTAACCTGTAGCGCTACTTGCATTGCATGTGTATAGATTAAAAAGGATGATATTATGTAATTTCACTTGTGTTTTTCTTCCAGCACAAAATAAACAGTAGGCACACTTAATAGGAAAGATAAATTGTAACATTTGCACACATTATTCCAATCAGCTATGTTTACAGCAAAAATCTAAAACCAAACATTAGGGTGAGCGCCCACTGTTATCGCCCGGATCAAAATAGGGTTAAACATTATAAATCACAATAAATATCGGTTCAGTATGCATAAAGCTATAATTTACGATTTTTGAACCCTCGCCTTGCGTAATACGAATGTGTGAACGTGGCTAACTTAACAGAAAATACTATACAAGAAAATATTTTTACTTAATTATCGTACGTCCGGGTTTTAGCGCAAGTTCAAAAAAGGAATGGAATGAAAAAGATTAACTTTGTTAAAAATGTGTCAAGTGTTAAGCTGTGTTAAAGGACTGACATAGGTATAAGTCGTATGTACCTCTACAAACGTCGTATATTAGTAGACTTAAAAATAGTAGTAAAATTTATTTTATGAACACAATTTGTAATACAATTGTTCAAATTATGTACACTTATTTACGGTAGAATATTAAAGTAAAATAACAAATAAAAAAGGTTTTTTAAAATTTATTTTTGTACAATAAAAAGCCTGCATTTCTCGGTCACTTACGTCCCATCATTACCATCTCTATCCCCTTTCGCTTTCTAATTTATGCGGCCGTTGTCTGGCCGTCCCCTCCGTATGACGTCGCGCCGTAAATTCGGCACAAATTGAAAATACTATTACAGAACGCATAGCACAGAAGAACCATACAGAGATAACAAGCTCGTATGTACATTGTACATGGATACGAAAAATAAATCAATTAATAGAGCAATGTTTCAAGTTGTACAGCGAGTACTATTCTGTAGTTTAATTTAAAATTATTTAGTTGGTCTCGTTACTTAGTTCATCGTTTCAAGGCTTATTTTTTATAGCTTAATTTAGTCACTTAAAACCAAATTGTATTTTTTTAATTATTTTTAACAAAATTCTATTTTTAAATAATAAAAAAGAAACAGATACTTTCTGGGCCTTTTGTAGGTACAAAAGGCCCAGAAAGTGTCACTACCAATAGTATGTACGATCAAACTTGGAGGTCCAAGTTTGATCGTACATACTATTGGTAGTGGCCCAATGCGGAGTGTGGAGTGGCGAGCGGCGATTCTTTATCGCAAGGGTTGATGACGACCCTTAATTTTATTTATGCTCATGACACGTGCCATTGTGTGCGGTTGTGGTCGCCGCACGACACACGGTTTGCTTTCAGCTTGTTATTCATTGGAATTAAGTGCGCTGATAATGTAGGCGAATTAATTAATCGAGTGGAAGGGATTGAGATTATTTTTTATCTTTTTTAACGTCAAGGGGTCAACTTAAGCTGCTTGGATGATATCTCAATACTGCAGTAAGGATTTGAAATTCAATTATAACTATCACGAAATATTCTAAATAAAAAAGATAGTAATATATTATACGTTTCGTAAGACATATTAAATTAATTGTTATGTTTTTTGGCTAGTCGCGGGTCGCGGAATGCTGCTCATCAATACGAGCTTCTAGCATGGCTTGAAACTAATCGAACACTTCAACAAATAATTACGTGAATAAGCCTGAATAATATAATAATTCATTTAGAAAGTTACTACTACAATCTATAACAAATGTTCTTGCTTTTTTACTGCGTTTTGCTGTTTTTTGTAGTCCGTGATCCGGAGTACAAAAAACAAACCTGAATTGATTACCATTGTTTGGTAATTATCAGATGTGTTGTAGTCGCAGCCAGAGACACACGAGGCGGCGGCCATTAGGCGGTAATGTTAGGATCGAATGCAAATCGCGCGGCCCCGCGACTAATTTACCCGCGCGTAAATTTGTACCGGACGAGCTTCCCTCCTACGCATCGTACTCAGCTAAACTGATACGTGTTAGATAGTCATGCAAAATAGAATCACTGTGATTAAGCTGTGCTGTTTTAAATTATCTTTCGTATCTTCGTTATTAAATTCAACGTGAAAAACATTGTATTTGCAAAAAAATAGACACGTTATTTTTTTTTAAAGTGAAGTATAATATAGACGTGAGATATAAGTTGCTACATTTTTTTATGTAAAGTATATCTATGTGTATATTGACGTAAATAGATTTTAATTAAATACAGGACAGTTACGTTTGTCTTGTAAAGAATATATACAAATAAAATTACTGTGATAATCTCCTGTCGTAAATAGATCTAACATTTTCCAGCAAACTATTTCAACTCCAGCATTTTGCGAACGAATTTCCAAGTGACTTAGACATACAATTTGGTATCTACCGTACAATACGAGATCGGATGCAAATCGGACGGAGCCGCGACTAATTTATCCGGTCGTAAACCGGACCTGACGGACGGCAGCCCCTATATACGTACGGAGTGTCTAGAACATGCAGATAGCTTGTTTTAATGATGGCGTATCAGATACTAATGTGGAGAATAAACCAATACAGGCCCATACATTTATATAGGCTTAAATACAACAGCTTAACAATAGACTTTGGACTTTACAACAACCACATTAAGATGGAAAGCTATTATCAAAAGACTTGACGTTTGATCTGCTATTGTCTTCAATAAATTAATCAATGTAACGTAATCTAGATTTCATACAAAGTGCCAACGTCACTTGTAAGTGAACAGTTCAGTAATATTTTATAAGACAATACACTAACTGTCACTTCATAGGTACATATCAGCTTAATTGCTTAGTGTCACTGGCAACTGTGTGTGCCACACAATAAAGTTGTATTTAGTACACCTTCTATGTACAGATGATAGCACGTCAACCTATACTCAATCTGCTAAAGATTTTCAACTTTAACGTTTTGTAATAAAGTTAAAAATAAATTAGCAAAACTGTGGTAGCTTGACGTGCTGTTAACTTTGTATACGTAAGATGTCAGATAAGACCTCATTTACACCATCCACTGTCCAATAACAGTAAGTTGGTGATGTCCATAGTTATATGACGTCAGTTGTGACGTAACAGCTACCTGGTAATAAGGGGTGCCGATGCAAATTGCGAGGGGTTGCGACTAATCCAACTGCGTGTAAATTTCGCTGCCCCGGATGCAAACTCCCCTCCTGAAGCACATGTATGTAGAATTGTTGTCAGTCTCAGTATTGTAACGTGGTTTCAAGCTAAATAGGTGCTATTTTTTCTTTTGAAGAAATTATAGAATAGACAGTAATAAACTGCGACAGTAATAATTCTATAGGTGTCACAGATGTCATAAAATCATGCATTATGACTAGCTCGTGACCAACCACTACTATGCACCTTCTATACATAAGAAGGGATAAAAACGTTATTACCTTCCTTCTTACCTTACTCTAGTTTCGACTTCAGTAGCAGCGCGACTTTCGCCGCATGCTTGAAACTAGTTGAGTTCCTCGTCAAATAATTACGTCAATAAGCCGAAAACATAATAATTAATATATGTAGTATGTCTCGCGATAGCTTTAATATAAACATACGTTTTGTATCACTCTGCATTTTAATCAATTTTTCATTCAAAAGCATCGAATCCATTGCCCCTAACGTAACTACGTGTATCTTTCGTACCGTTGAACGCAGTACACATAGCTAATGAAATTTTCATACGAAATGGACACTAGGTGGCGCTCCTGTGCAACTTTACCGTTAATTCCTACCGTTATTTTTTATCGATGAAAAATAATGGTTTGTTGTTCACAGCATACGAGGGCAGATAACCAGATAGCATTGCTCCATTTTTTCCATGAAATGGTATAATTAAGAAATATGCGAATTTGCGAATTAGGCTTTTTTGTAATTCGGTTACGAATTTTACCCCTTTAATGGGAATATTGGAGGTTCGACTTTTTGTTTAATGTGGTTAATGGGGCGGAAAATTTATATTAAAAAATACCAATTTAATCATTTTTTTAACATTTCAAACGATATTCCTTCAAAACCTCATAAATAAGATGGTCCCTACATAGCCATACTACCACATCCCTAGAGAAAGGCTATAAAAAACCGAACCGCCAAAAAATCATAAATCGCTAAATACAAAGGGAGAATCCAGCACA
Source organism: Spodoptera picta (assembly GCA_038387885.1). Taxonomy (NCBI): domain Eukaryota; kingdom Metazoa; phylum Arthropoda; class Insecta; order Lepidoptera; family Noctuidae; genus Spodoptera; species Spodoptera picta. The sequence continues at coordinate 2,598,254 of JAZHFQ010000008.1, read as the reverse complement.
AAATGGAAGGCGTAGATATCCAATCTCCTTATATAGCATGAAAACAAAAAACGAAATTAATTAGTTCCCCTTGAAAACGAGCCTTGCACAGGAAACTATAACGCTCATCGCATTGTGGGCGACAGAATAAATTAAAAAAGAACAATTAATTCTTCGTACTAACATAACATTTACATATTCTGGCAGTTACAGGGAACTTTTGATAAGGTAGGGGGGACTAATTTCATACAATTGTATCACCCAGATTAAAAGGGGTACGATTTTAGCGTAACTCGGGGTAAATAGCACTTGGGTCATGAAATATGCATTTATTGCTAACTGTATAAAATATATTACCTAGTGGTATATCACTATTTACCTCTATTATTATAATTGCAAACATGTTACTTTTATTATAACTATCGTGAGATATTCTAGCTTAACTAAAAATCGCGCAAGCCCTACTAGCTCTACTAGAAGAGCCCCTCTCTGGCTTGAAACTAGTAGAGCCTTTCTCCGTATTTTCGCGTAAGTAACCCGCGACTTTTAGTTAATGTTTCATTTTAAATTGGCAAATAGTATCGTTTTACATCAATCGTTACGTATTGCCAAAGTCATAAATTCATAGCGAACTAATTATTTTTTTACGTCTTGTGCTAAACACTATTATCCGAATATAATTACCTACTGCTTTTTACTAACAACAAAAAAATCAATTCAAAAGCACAAAACAACCAACAAAAGGAATCGCTGACTGCACTCAACTGCATTTATTTAAAACATGAAACCCAATCATTCTGGCGCAGTGTACAATACTGGTTTCATCAAATACTGTCACAGACGGGCCCAGTCCGATTCTATTAGTGCCAAAAATCGGCAACACGAACAAAAATGTCCCTCTAGCTGTCCCCACAAAAAATAAGCTTGAACATACAGGGGGACAAATATCCATTAATGGTTCTGAAATGGGAATGGCACCAATGTTGGTGTATTGGGCCAATGTGCAATATAAACCGTTAAAGGGTAGGTGAATCAACCGATTGGCAATTGAAATTGAAATGATTCAATGATGAGTAAGGATTGTGATTATAAAGTAAGTAAGACAACTGAAAGTTTTAGAACCTAATAAACACAATTTTGTTGTATCATAAACTTATCTAAAATAAAACGATGGAAGAAACTTGAAATGCAATGTAATCTTAAATATATTTTAGTTTAACTTAAATAATTCATTTTTATTGGCTGTAATTAACACATGTCAATAATCGATCAACTTTAATTGGTCCCTTGTTACCACGTTTCGCATGAACACAGAATTTTCACCAATATTCCAACCAATATCATACCAATGTTTGTTCCAATATTGGTCAAATCAGTCTGTCTATAACACGCAGATGCATTTGTCGTGTTAAGGAATTTTGTCTATAATAACGAGCGTTTTATTGCGTCGTAAAACTGGTGAATCATTTTATTATTTGTCAAGTATATATTTATTAATGATGACATAAAATTATTCTCTAAGGAGGTACTCTTTGGGCTCGCTGCCATCGCAGCGGTAAGTCCCCTCTTTGAGGAGTGGCTTGAGAGACGCTACGGCGTCCTCACCTACCGCCTGACGCAGGTCCTCACCGGACATGGAAGTTTCGGGAGGTACCTGTGTCTGATGGGGCGGGAGGAAACGCCCGGGTGTCATCACTGCGAGGACCGCCCTGAGGACACGGTGGAACACACGGTGGGAGAATGCCCTTCGTGGGCTGAGCACCGCCGTGTCCTCAGGGAAGTGATCGGCGATGGCGACCTCTCGCGTCCGGGCCTAGTGCAGGCCATGATGCGGAGCGAGGGGGACTGGGATGCCGTCTCCTCCTTTTGCGAAGCAGTGATGCTAGCTAAGGAGGAGGCGGGACGCGTGAGGCAGCGAAGCGCTGCCTCCTCGCAACCCAGCCATCGCGAAGGACACACCGGGCGTCGGGGATCGCGAGACGATCTCCGGCCACCGTAAGCGCGGGCCTGCGGACGGCGAGCATGGGTGGCTCCCCGTCCGACCAGAAACAGACCCGAGCGTACGGCGCGTCGCGTTCCGCGCGCGCCTCAAAGAGCCATCAGACCACCACAGATGGGGCCCAATACGGCCGATGCCGATTCGGAGTCGCGGAGAACCTAACGGGTAACCGGGGCTCCGGCTCGACGTGCAGGAGAAGGAACGGGGTGGTTTTTAGTCAGTAAGAGTCTGACACTCCCTCCCGCCTCACCCAGGCGGGGGCAGTCATTCGATGATTTTCCCCCCTTAAAAAAAAAAAAAAAAAAAAAAAAAAAAAAAAAAAAAAAAGGAGGTACTCTTAAGTTCCGCCAGTTATGTATTTCAGTTGAAACCGATTTTTTTTTGGCATAAGCCGGTAAACGAGCAGTCGGATCACCTGATGGGTAAGCAATCGGCGTCGCCCATGGATACCTGGAACACCAACCATTGACTTTAAATTGAGTATCGTTTGAGTATTTGGACATCAGTCTTGTAATACAAGGCTAAACAGTTTCCTCTGACAATATTCCAGAATGTTTTATTATTAATAGAAATTTGAAAATAAATGATTAATTAAACTTACTGCCTGCCTTGTTGATAGAGTGGTTGCAAGTGCGACTACGGGACAAAGGGGTCTCGGGTTTGATTCCCGGGTCGGGAAAAGTAGGTATTACTGGGTTTTAAAAAATCTCAGTAGTAGCACGAAGTCTTTGCCCGGTAGCTGGCAATAGGCTCACTCCCTATTACATGGGACTCATAACATAAATAGTGAAAAGTGGGTGTTACATTATACAGTGGCATTAAGTGCCGTAATGTGCACCTCTGCCTACCCTTTCGAGGATAAAAGGCGTGTTGCTATGTATGTTTGTATGTATGATTAATTAAAATTTATAAGATAAATTTTAGAGTAGTTTCCTAATTGGAAATTATACTGTCGTAAACCTAATAAACAGAAAGAGATAATACAAGCTGAATGCTTAGCAAATATAATAGGAAAAATCCAATAAAACAAAAGAACAACATTCTCATCCTCCATTAGTGGACAGCCATGGAATAGTCACAAAACATGCGATAAAATATCATGAAACACACATCGATATGCCGCCATTACTCGCAATGGTGGAACTTTTTATTACAACCAGATGTGGTCACAGCACACTTTGAGGAGATTTTGTCCCAAAATACGGAGAAAAAGTTTATTATTGCGAAAAGTTCCGGCTTCGGGTGATTAACTACTGATACTGGAGTTGTCACGTGAGGTCAGAGTTAGGGTTAACCCAATAACGGGTTATTGTGACCACTTTTGTTGCTTATATCGGTTTAATAGATATCTGGTCGTGTTTCATTGTTGAGCTATGTAATGTCTCTAAAAAGACTCTTGGAATCAAAAAGTTAGTTCTGTACAATATACAATACTGTCGTTTGAGTTTCAAGTGGAAGGCGCGTGAGTACATTAGCGGGACAATAGGAGTTTATGAACATCCTATATAATTTTTCATCTTGTTGAAAATACACACATCTATAAACTTTTAAAATTATTTAGTTTATGTTTTAAACTCATAGGATGACTGATAGAGAATGCTGGAAGAGTATAATAAATATTGATTAAATCTAGTTATATTTAAGCATATAAAAAAAAAGGATTCAAATAACTATTTATTAAAAATTAAATAACAACTCGGATGATATGTAAGACGGCCTAAATATCTGACTTCAAAATATTATAATACGAGCATAATATAGTAGCTTATGAACGAGTATAATACATCGGCGCCCTTTTTAAGGAGATTAATACCGGGTAAGCCTTATTTTTGTATGCAGAGCGGATTATAAAGCCGCAGACGAGATGCTAATGTATTTAAAATGTAAAGGAATTCATCCGTACTGGTCGGAAACCAGTGAATTATACTTACAAAGACTTAAGGTATTTATTTTCAATTCATTTCTTATATCATTATCTGTTATTTATATTGTTCTGAACTGTATTAACTCAGAACGAGACACTGAAAATTTATTAATTAATCGTGAATAATATCTCTTTATGTTTGAAACAGCTATCAAAATGTGATCGACTACATATTATATTTCATCAGTTTCATCTTAATAATCAGTATTATTCGTTTCATTTTAATTAAATGGTATTTTGTCAAGATCGTATCGAGAGATTTTGGTTCATATTTTATACCCTCTCTTTTATTTCCTCCTATCTTTAGTTAATTAAACATGATAATATAATGCTTTTTCTTTTATACTCTATCGTAATCCTTTTCCTGCATGTCTTACCCTTTACCATATTTGATGAATTATCGTCGATTAAGTAAATAAACAAGACAACATTCCCCTCACATCAAACATAACCTACATAAAATACTTAAGGACCGCAAACAAAACGTAATCAATTAATTAATTAAAATACCTCTTACATATTATTACCATTAGTCATTCATCATAGTAGACACGGTATAATTGCGGACCCCACTCACGAGACCCCAGAGACGAAGGAAGGGGGTGAGGGGTCTTTAATTGAACAACCCTTATAATAAAATTTAATCTTTGGGTCCTGTCTTATCTGTGCTTATTGTTTGAGACTAGAGATTAATATTGGACCCTGCATTCCTTGTCACTGTTCAGAAGTCAAAGTGCGACGTGTGAAGATGATTTATGTTGTGTATAGTTTATTTATAGTTAGTAGTTAATTTATATGAGTTTGCGTGGGGTCTGTATGTTAAAATGAGAGACTCAGTAACGCAAATACGGTCTATTTGTACCTATTCTGTTTCCCTTAAAAAACTATTTTTTCTTTGGGTCTGTAGCCAAACAGTTCAGAACTAAATCAAATATACAATACCTACTAGTAAGCAAAAAAAGAAAGCTAGTCCGTTTTATGGAAAATCTTTCGTACATTTTGAACCGTAATTTCAATCCAAACAACCCAATATCGACGTGTATTGAAGTTAAACGTTCAGTACAACTTCCGACCACTATGCGAAATCACCAGAGTGCTGCCCCCTGACGGACGATTATGAAAAGAGCCTGATGAATAGACCGACCGGTTTTTTTTTATTTTTAGTACGGACAAAAGTTTGGTTAGGTTTGGTCTACATCGGCGCATTGTGAATTTTGAATGTACTATAGATTTTGTGATGACATTGTTTCGAGTGGTTTTTAGGGTGAACTATTAACCGGTATTCACAGTTACGTATTACTTCCAGCCATTTTAAACAAAAAATATTATCGTATTTTTCCATCAAAGCAAGTAACTATACCCAATACGTAGTCATTTACTGATTAATGCTTTAATTAATTTGTCTTTTATTCAACAGCAAAATAACTGAATTCAATTGTAGGATACCCATTAAAATAAACGTACATATTCAGCCTGAATTTACGCGGTATATTAGTTTACCTACTTGGGACGTGAAATGTTCCATTCAATATGCTTACACCTTTACAGTGACTCGACTAGAGCATGCATACACGCAGTATATGTACATTGTACGCGCGTAGTTTTTATTGGGTGAGCCGTGATGCCGTGATGCCGTGAATGCGCGCTAACTTTCTCTCTTGTGGTTAACAACTCCAGTCTACAGGAATTTGCTGGTATGCTACGCATATAGTGCAGTTTATGCTATATATTGTGGAAATATAATTACAGATTTTTTATTTTGATTTTTGTAAAGTATTATGTATATTGTGAACGGGATAATATTTTAATATATAACCATTTGGGTGACAAAATATTTGTATCTATTTGAATGGTAAGATAGTACTAGTACTTTAAAAAATATATGAGATAGATAGAAAGTCGCATACGATGTACGGACTAACAGCATAAAAAATAATAAAAAATATATGAGATAGATAGAAAGTCGCATACGATGTACGGACTAACAGCATAAAAAATAATAAAAAATATATGAGATAGATAGAAAGTCGCATACGATGTACGGACTAACAGCATAAAAAATAATAAAAAATATATGAGATAGATAGAAAGTCGCATACGATGTACGGACTAACAGCATAAAAAATAATAAAAAATATATGAGATAGATAGAAAGTCGCATACGATGTACGGACTAACAGCATAAAAAATAATAAAAAATTCCATGAAATCATTCATTTAGTAAAGATGAAATATCTTTGTATATTTTAATCAATAGAAAGAAAGAAAGAAAATACATTTATTTGGCCATTGGCACACGAAGACAAGGATCATTACAATACAAATAAAAAATACAGTGAAAATAAAAACAAAACATTAATAATAGATTTTATGAAAGAGAAAAGAAATGAACAAAAATCATTAAAACATAACAAAATATAATTAGAATAATAACCGAAACTAAAAAAAAAAAAAAAAACTAAAAACAAAAATAAAAAGTATAATTATATATATAAAACAAGGAAAGAAATATAAAAATAAGTATTTTGGTAGTCTATCAACTATATTAATGGTTAATTAATAAATAATCAGTATACCGACGTAGTTAATTTCCTTCGTTTGACTGAGTGTACTCAGACCCATAATGAATATTTAATAGATCGAGCACAATACAAAGTTTGATTCCCGGTCAACGTCTTGACGTCGCCGTCGGCTAGTCATTTCCATTATTCATGGTTTCTTGTGATTTACAGTGATACGGTTAACTAGTTTCTATATAATATTATAATTTAATCACATCTTGTAAGAAGTACCTCTATAAACAGTTTAGTAGTATCAATTTTACTTTATTTGGGTATCAACTAAAAAAAAATATTACGCAGTTTCAGTACAAAATGTAACGAATAATCATTCTCAGGATTTATGACAACTGCTGTATAACACATGATGTTAATAAAGCTATATATATTCACAAGTAGTCTTGCCTAATAAAGTACACTCTGTAATATACGCTCAACTCGAACAAAAGATCTTCAACAAGTTATTGGCAATCCAAACAATAGCTTCAGAAACTTCGATCATATCCAACTAAATATTATCGATAAAATAATGAAAAAACTTCTATAGGCCATCGAGTGTGTCGAGAAATCGCCCAGATCCAACGATATCCATAAAAATAAATGATCGAAAAATTCTCTATTCGATATCACCTGATGCTTTGAGCGGTAACCTTGGCTCCATTCCATTCCATGGTCTCAAAAAATAATTGCACAGTGAAATACACTGCGCAGCATCTAAGATTGGGAATAGGTATCGTTCGTTATCGAAGAATCAATGGAATGGGAAGAAAGCGATAAAGTTGGCAATTTATTAATTTCGTGGTAGGGTTGTCAGGGCGAGTAATACGATCGCTTTTTATCGACACGACTGAGACAACCCGATCGTTTTATGTTAAAGAATCTTTTTTCTTATGACACAGAAGTATATAATTTCTTTTGTAATTTAAGCGATGAATGTATTTTTGGGTTCATTAAATACGAGGAAAGGAACAGCTGGGGATTCCTTTATTATATTTTGTTTGATTACGGGACGGGTACGATATTAGATTGAGACATTTTCTGCGTCAGAATTTTAGGAATGTGCTATGGCACATTCAATATATATACAAATATTATGATATTTGAAGAGGATTTATGGAATTAATGTAAAATGCCTTATAACGATGATGATTTGTTTATAAATCTTGTACAAACCCATCATTTATAAATCATTTTCAGAACTCGAATACATGTTTCGAAATTTTAAACAACTGACTAATGACGGTAGATTGATTTCATAGTTTCATACTTATTTAAGTAACTTTTTAACAAATGCACACAAAACCAGTTTATCGCAGAGAGCTTGTAGAATAGACATAACAAATCATAATAACCCACACCTCGGTTTAACAACGGTCGACTAAAATTAATTACTTTGAACTGGAAATGACATACATAAATCATTACACAAAGGCACAAGTAATTAATTTAATTATTATAATAGTTTCTGTCATTACATTAGTGGGGATTCGTTGGGTTAGTGTTAATGATTACTTGAATGTTGAATGGGATGTGTTTTAGTGGCCTCGTTGGCCGAGTGGTTGCAAGTGCGACTGCCGGGCAAGGGGTCTCGGGTTCGATTCCCGGGTCGGGCAAAGTATTACTGGGTTTTTAAAAAATTCTCAGTAGTAGCACGGAGTCTGGAAATGTGCCCGGTATATGGCAATAGGCTCACCCCCTATTACATGGGACTCGTAACATAAATAGTGAAAAGTGGGTGTTACATTGTACAGTGGCATTAAGTGCCGTAATGTGCACGTCTGCCTACCCCTTCGGGGATAAAAAGGCGTGATGTTATGTTATGTTATGTGTTTTAGTGGTTAGTTGCCAGTGGCCTGTGGAGGTGGACTGTAGTCACTTCATGTATTGTACTGATCAATTATAATTATTATACAATTGACTATCTGTCTAAACATGATGTGCAGTTATTACAAAAAGGATAGGTAGAGGTGTTCGTGTTGTTAAAGGAAACACATTGCAAGCCCTAATAAATATATCACTACATAGTATAAAACATAAGATTCTTCAGTAAGGTTTATATGTACCTCTATAACACAAACATATAGCATTCGTGCGAAGCCGGGGTGGGTCGCTAGTTATTAGTTATAATACTTATTTAATATATTTTTTGAACAAGCAGATAAAGGGAGAATGTTATAAGATTGTGGTTTTGAGCCAGAATCTTAAATAAAATATTAATAGACCAATGGACCAAGTCACTTATAATAACATAATTCCCAGCAACATAAAAATAAAATCACATTCAAAAGGTACGGAACCCTTAGCAGAGTCTCGCAAGTTTTCGGCGGAACCAGTAATCTCCTGAACCGATCTGAAGAAGTTAGCGCTTATCCGAACAAAGTTAGGACACTTTTATATCTGATAATTTTTTTTACAATAAATCGCTGCTCAAATGCGTGAAAATTTGAAAAGGGTTAACGTAATTTGCGCTAGAATTTTAGAACATTGGAGAATGAAAATATTTCTTGAAATGCAAGGCAATAGTCACAGTTTTGGATGCGAAGATAAACCAATTGTAGGTTAACTAACATTAGTTTGATTAAATATTGTTTTAACACACTGAGGGTCAGCAGTCAGAAAGTTTAACAGTCCATTGCGTTAACCCAAGTAGAATAGACATTAAAACCCTAAATCTATGTTAAAACTAAACTCACAAAGCAATTTCATAAAGATAGTACTAAGTCTCATTTGTTACTTAATACAAAAATATTGTATAAACTTCAAACTAAGAGTGGTTTGAATTTTATACAGTGAGGAAAGCCTCATCACATAAAAATATGAAACAGTCTAAAAATATGAAAACTATATCATTTAGTAACTCAGAATAAAGTAGAAATTACAAAAACTTTGTTTTCAGTGCTTGTTTGGATCGCGTAGCACAACATTGTACTTGGTACTTGGTAGCGTTAAAAAACTGTGAACAAAATCCCGTGGTGCAGTCCCAGACGGCGTAGTAACTCGTAGCGTTTCGTAGCGCTTCGTAGCGCTCCGTAGCACTATGTCGCGAGTACTATAAAATTTATTTGCGGAGTTAAAAATACTGAATGAAGTTTCTTTAGAGACGCATGTTGGGTGGATTTTTAGATTGTGGTTCCGTATCAGTTGTTTAATGCGAAATTTTATAATTGTACAGAACTAGATTTAAAAAAAAAACGTCTAAAGTTTCGAAAGTTCCGAATTGTAGTTGTCAATAAAAATATAAATATTTTTGTTATGAAATAAGATAAACATTAATATTTAATGTCATGATACCACTTTGCACATTCACAGTTTATCTTTTTTTAGTTCCTATTCCTGAATATACAAACTTGACATAGTAAGGTCCTCAGCAGCACTCATACACTAACTTACTAGCAGGGAACCCTTTAGAACCCAAACACACATACAAGCATGTGTCCCCGACGCCATCGTCTCGACACTCCATAGTTGTCGCGAAGTTTCTCCGCAAGAAATGTTTTATTGAGCCCCACTGTATGAGTTTCCACGGAAAATACTCTGTATTGAAATAAAACGTCTTTCCGTATCTACGACTAGATAGTAAAACCAGTTTTAAATAACATATTTGCAGTTTTAATTGATTTTATTTACAATGTCATGACATTAGCCATTAAATACCAATACTACCTCTATAGGTGCGTTGGCTAAACCGTAAGGCATCTTTAAATATTTGTAATGACTCTATTGTGTTATAAACCCCTTGATTTCTAATTGTTATCAGATTTTTTTATAGAGGTATACGTTGCCGTACTCTAGGATTTTCTTTTTTGCGTAGGGCGTTGACAAACATACAAGTTCACATAGACATGACATCCAAACCCGTAACAACAAGCTGTGGATCATACAAAGACTTGTTCGGTGCGGGAATCGAACCCGCGACTCGTTTCGTGGCAGACGGTTACCGTGCGGTCAACTAAGTAATAAAAATATAAGTATAAATAGCAGAAAAACTGAAATATAAGTACTTACTAAAACAATATAAACCAAAGCGGTTATAAAAACAACTGAAGTAAAAATATCAACCAATGAAGTTAATACAAATGACAATAATATCATAACAAATTAGATTAAATGTCTCAACCCACACAAAGAGAAGTAAACAGATATTTATTTACGTAAGAGATTTGTTATTTTTATGAATTTAATAAGAGAGCCTCATCAAGTGGCGGCTCAAGAGTATTTTGTATTTAATAACGTCCCGTAATGAGACACTCGACGTGAGCGACTACCTTAATAAATGTAACGTAAAATATACAAAAATATATTATGAGGGCCTATTTATATAGTTTCAAATTTAAATATGGAGATATTTAGGGCTGTGCTGTTCACGATGCGTTTTTGCACTTGCGAATGCATGCAACCAAAAAATGATAATAGGTGACCTTCTAATAACAATTACTTGAATCTTGTTTAGAAAAAATAAACATTGTCCCAGAAGTCGTAATCGTTACCGGGGCTCCGGCTCGACGTGCAGGAGAAGGAACGGGGTGGTTTTTAGTCAATAAGAGTCTGACACTCCCTCCTGTCTCACCCAGGCGGGAGCAGTGATACGATGATTTTCCCCCCTTATAAAAAAGGCTGCCTATCTTCTTTTGTTGGTCACAAGCATACTTCCATTTTCATAAAACGAAAATATGAATTCACTCGTTAATTAAATAAACAAATATATTTAGTCCCAATCAGCTAATAGTGCCTCACAATACGTTCTTTATACAAATAAAGTCCCCTATTCATGCACAAAACATCTATTACCTGTATAGACCCCAGTCATTACACTAACCGTCCGCCAAGCAAATCGCGGCGCGGACATAATTGGCAAATATTTAAATAAAATAATTAGTCACCCACACAGGGCGACATCAACCTTATTATGACTAACATAAAGTTGAGATCTACGTGGTGCAGGGATCAACTCGTTAACGTTGTACCAATATTGAGACAGTGCTTGGTAGAGGAATTATTGACGAATCATGTTTGAACGAAAATCGTTGAATCAGACTCTGACGGGAGCAGTTGTCATATTTCCACGATGTTGTCTCGCGTTCATTCATTTTTAATCCGATTTCTAGAATTGTTAAAACGATGTAACTTAACGTTACATAAGTTTGATTGGGGAGATGTGAGAACTACATCTGTGTAATTCAATTTACAAAAGGTTGATTTAGTAAAATTTTGTACAAATGTTAAACTCGATACTTTAAAAAATATTTTCACGACAAAGTCCATATAACCTTGTGATACAATATCAATAACTCCACCAACAAATCTGTATAGAGTAGTAAATATCTCAAACGCTTAGTTTATCCATTGGCAAGTAAAGCCGGTGTTGACTCGCTGAACAACAGCGGCGATGTGGTCAGGATTAAATAAACAATTAGCCACAACCCACATAAATGTCAAACGACCCTTGTAATCGCCTTCCGAACGATAGTGTGGCCACTGGCTTATGTTGTTGCGTGGTCGCACTGCCGGCGGATTTACATACCAAGATTAGATTGTGAAGTAAGCTAGTTTTAATACGAAGTTAATTTAAATGTGACCTTGAAAGTTTCTTATTGTTTTGAGTGTTTTTGACATTAGTAGTTGTTATAGGGTTTGACAACAAATTACCTTTACGACCATAAAAGAAAATTTTTATTCTGTATTTTTGTCTTTATCTATATTCTGTATTTTTCTGCATATTATTATATTCTATTTTATTGTGATAAGGTATGAGAAGTATTTGGCTACTACATTAACTTTGGGATTGTAATCATTGTAATTTTGTTACTTATTCAGGTACTTGAGAAATTGTAAGCCATCCTAAGCTATCACTTTTCACCTCTCTCATTGGCACCCCACTGCAAAAAACCGCAATGTTATCAATACACACATTGTAATACAACCCCTATTAGTAGATACTATTGATATAATGTATCACACATTTATCAATAGTAGCGACGTTGATATTAAATTTCCAACATTTCTGCCATCACGGACCATGATTAACATTGTTTTGAATAATTGTCGCTCCACTACATGAAATTAAATAGTTCTGATGTAATTTGTGGACGTTCGCACTATACTGTGTTCCGTAGTTGAATAACAAAAGGTCATATATTTTTGGAAACTAAAAACAAAGCAGACTATTTTTCACTTTCATTAAAATGCACAGCTATATTTATGACGTCACCACAATCCACCAAAACCCAGAAAATTTGATAGAAAACACTTTGTCATAAATAAAAATCCAAATATAAAATAAGTAAGGCGAATAATCGTGAAAAATAAATTTATTCTCGTAATAAATTGTGGTTGGTAGTCAATAAAGCGCTCTGGCCCATCCGGCGGGTTATATACCAGTTATATTGAGTATGGGAACCAATAGCTACTGTCTCGAATGAACGAGTTTACGACATACTAAACTTGTGTCCTGCGTTCTGATCGTAAAAGTATTTCAAACTTCTTGACTGCTTAGGCAACACTTAGCAAGTTAACTGAGAAAATATTATTGAGTTTGGTCTCTGGTGGCGAGTACTTAGCGTTGAATTTTCCAAGTTACTATAGATGCCAAACCATGATGGCTGAATAGAGTATATTAGTACATTTTTGTAATCACCCCAACCCTGATGATGATTCTAGTTACTGTACTCTATTAAGTATATCCATATCGGAACTGTGATAGATAGTCGTGTGATTGTTAATCTATAGACATAACATCACGCCTTTTATCCCCGAAAGGCAAAGCAAAGGTGCACATTACAGCACTGTACAATATATGTAACACCCACTTTTCACTATTTATATTATAAGTCCCTTGTTATAGAAGGTGAGCATATTGCAGATTTTTTTAAAACCCTATACTTCTTGTTCTGCTGTCCTTGCAACCACTTGGCCAACGAGGTAGTCTAACCTATAGAACCCACAGTATATCGGTTGTAGGTATCCTATAGAACTGATATCTACATATATAGAAGTTATAGACATTGTATGTATGTGTAGTGTTCGTATATATGTGATCCAATAGAGTCTACAGATGTATATCACAAGTAATAAGTGTATCTTGAGATCCTATAGTCGTATAATCATAGCCGGTATATTATCCTGATATAACACTTTAATGACACTACAATGGTCGGGCACTGGGGCTAGTGGTCGTCAAACTGACGACACTTTCATTATTATGCCTCTTATTTATATTTATGGGGTATTTACTTTGGCGGAATGCACATACTGAGTCTTTGGTCTTGTGAGCGTAATTAAGGGTGCTGATTACAATGTTTGATTGAAAAAATGTATCAATACGTGTGTTTGTTGGTAGTACATGTTGATAGAGGTGGTAATGTTTGATCCTCCTATGTTCGTTTAGTATTATTAAAGTTTAGTAATATGTATGTATAACAGAGATGAGCGAATGTTGACTTTGACTTTGACTTTGACCTCTCACATGGATATTTATGTCAGTGACCATTAAATGATTTATTTAGAAAAGATATAATAATACAAGGTGTTGTTTTAAAGCCGCGTCATTTTCTAGGAGGTAACTTGGCTATCGATTCTGAGTCCGAATCAATAAAAAAAAATTGTAGGTAAATATTTTTCATTTTTCTGTAAATTACGGAAATCTGTAAGTGCGAACTACACGCCGCCGTCTTGTAACTAGTTTTATAACGCGGCTTAACACACACAAACTCAAAACACGTAATTGATATTATTCCTAATTCCATAAAACTCCAATAAGAAACATTGCTGTCACTTATTCTGAAATGCTGTTGAACTTAAAAGATTTATTATAGCCGTATTTTTAACTATTGGTCCGAAATTGTTTCTTACATTGAACCTTTATGACTTCTATGACATGCCTCCGAGAAATGACATGGTTTCAAAACTACACCTTGTATATTAGAAAGTTAAATGTAAGTTCGCAGTGTTTTAACTCCGCTATCATTGTAACTGGCTAACAAGTCGCTGCGAAGAGCTCGCGCTCTCAATCACGGCTGTCCGGTACACTGTCTTCACACCACAACGTTTGTCTTGTCTCGCTAAGTAATGGCAATACCAGACTGCGGGGATCGCGCGATTCTTATACTTTGTCAAAATTTAAAATAGAGAGTTTATTATATCTATAAAGAAATTGTCTTGTGTTTTTTTGATAATAATTTACATCAAAGTTTTTTTTTTCAAGGCCGTATAGATAAGTTATTTACGTTTCATCGAATGATGTTTAATTTTGTCCAAATATATATGTCTAAGAATTTAATATGCGGTCAAATCCTTCGCAGGGGAGTCGGAGAATTCAAGATCTCCACAGTCAGAATTTTACATGACTAAGTCAGGTCATATTGTCAGACCAACTAAGAGGTTTATTTATTGATGAAAGAGCTTAAGACATTAAGTCCTATTGTAATTGTCTTAAACTTAAGAAGGGGGATGTTACATGTATCATCACTAGTTTAGTAAGAAGTGGCCCCCTCATTATAATGTATTACATAAAATAGAACACTTGTCAAGACGGACACTGTCTATCATGTCATTCTCTGGTGTATGTACACAAAACACCGTTAATTAGTTCGCAGCGCTACACATCGGCACTAGTATGACTACACAATATACATGTGTGGGTAATTTCATATTAATAGATATGTATAGAAACATTCGTCTATCACACACATCTTGGTATTTAAATATCATTTTTGTGTCGGTATACGTAATTATTTAGTAAATAAGTTTAAATAAAAACGAGGGTAAAGATAAAAATAACTTATAACAAACTTTGAATAAATCGAAATCAAATAATGAGCAATCGAGCTATACAATACCCATATAAATATAGTGTTTTCTCATCGTATTTTTATGTTACTGAATGGTATACAATATTTCGATGATCTCATTCACAGCGCGTTTGGCGTAATGGTTATCACCTCCAGTAAAGTGCCGCCGGATCGATTCCAGCATTCACAAGTTGTTTCAAGAATTCATTAATCAAATTTTTAAAATTTGAAACAATGTTTTAATCTTTTATTTTTTTTCTATCCTATTTTTCTAAATCTTCATAAGTTAATTTTAAAAGTATAAACTTTATCGCATGATATTTCCCAATTCGACTATAAGGTTTATTGGCATATTGATTAATTATTATTTAAAGAACTTTAAGAACTTAACTGTGGTATGATAATTAATTATTATAAATATTGAATATAAAACCACTTATTTGTATAATAAATAAATTAATTGTAATAAAAGATAGTATTGTTTTATTTACCGACTTATCTGCTTCTTTTATAGCCTGATCTAATATTTCAAAAAACAAAAAAAAAATGAATAAGAAAAACTACATAGTAAAATAAAAAAGAATCTTTCAGTTGGAATAGAACTCACATCATCATTGATTATTGAAAGACGATAAAAGCGTGCTCATTAACCAGTCGACTACGAACACTACGTTAATACTCGTCAAAATGTCGGGTCATATCAATGATTGTAAATAGTTTTAACCTTACCCGTGAATTAAATTATAAAAATACATATACCGACACAAGAATGAAAATACCAATGTGAATGTGGTGGACGAATATTTTTATACACAGTCAGTTATTCTGTAGGTAACCGCAGCCATTACTCGTTTGTACATTGTTAACACAGGTTGTAGGGGCGCGGCGAGTTGCAATCAGTTGCGGTGTGAGCCCGACACCTCTGCACCGAACTACCAGAGCACAGAACTCCTTTATAATCCATGGTAATCTGTATACTAGAGGTAGATACTCAACTATACTTTATTATTCTTTGACTATCCCACACATTGAATAAGGCATGTTTGTAACTTGGACTTAAGCCAGATTTTTATGGACATTTGTCGTGATACTTTTATGAAGTCTTTGATTAAACTTATACGTCAGAATACAGTGCTTCTAACAATAATCCTTGTTTTTGTACAACTAATGGGAAATGCACCATACACATAAACGCAACGTTTCTCATAAAATCATCTGAAACTACCTTTACAATTTCATTAACAAAAGAACAACAAAAAGCAAAATGCACTCTACAGCCCAAATTTTAAGGTACATTTCACCTTATGCCGTGTAGGGTAGTAATAGGAAGTGGAAAACTATTCATAGTAATCCATTTTACGGGAGAACAAGGTTTGGTAATATATTTGCTTTATTTATAAACAAACCCGAGGGACAGAGCTTGTTAAATAGTCTGTTTGTTATCCTAACATCGTTGTTGTGGTTTCTATAACAAATTATTTCAGATTTTTTCTAAGAAGCCGATTGTTATTCAGAAGTGAAGACTAATATTGTTGTAAACGAAAAGCTTACAAACATCGTTACAAAGTTATCGCATAAAAATTCGTGAGTTTATGTAGGCGATCAAAAACTACATAATACTGAGACCAATATCTTCGGGAAACATCGCGAACCTGTACTTATAATTTCTAATTAAGCGAACGTCAAGTGAGCAAGCGTGGTGATTATCACTCAATCCTCCTTTTTCCGTGTGATAAAGAAGGTATTGCTCATCAGTGCATACTTTAGTCGATGATTGCTCATGATGAATCTTCAGCCAGCCAAATATCATACAATTTAATTAATAAAACACTTGACGTTCGCTTATAATATTATATGAGATACGATAACTATAAAATTGATGTCATTTACAAAACAAATCACAATCGCTGTAAAATGTAAAACGTACGTAAAAGTATTGTCAGATTCCGCCGGCATATTGGCGAAGTTTGCGCGCCCCGGGGCGGATACGTATCTACATAAGTTGCGGATATTGAAAATATTTTGCGGATAATCCGCGGATAGTGCGGCGTGCGGATACTGCCGTCTTTTGTTCGGGAAAAATGTTTTGTAACGTTCGAAAGTGTCCAGCTCGAATTTCTTAAAGTTTTCTTCTTATGTGGCCGCGGGAATGGGATGCCGGTTTAAAATTCAAGATTTTAACTCGTATTGCCTGGTTATAGAGGAAATATTTTGTCCTTTTGTATGGTCTTTTCGTAATAGTAGCACAATGTGGAGAAGAAACTCGTTTTCTTGTTAGTTTGTACGTATATTTGCTTTTACGTTGCTTCATATAAAAGTCTCCTCGCATCTTTTTATGAAAAAATACATGTAACGTAACATCATACTATCATTATTATAGAGGTAATCTACAAATTGTCCCACGACACAACTCATTATTTTGTGCGGGCATTTCTTCCGTTATCATGCAGCCATCTTATATTCAATTTATAATTAAACTAACCGTTCTATATAACATAATATAACATCACGACTTTTATCCCCGAAGGGGTAGTCAGAGGTGCACATTATGCTACTGTACAATGTAACACCCACTTTTCACTATTTATGTTATGAGTCCCATGTAACAGGGGTGAGCCTATTGCAATAAACCGGGCACAATTCCAGACTCCGTGAGAATTTTTTAAAAACCCAGTAATACTTTGCCCGACCCGGGAATCGAACCCACTCGGCCAACGAGGCAGTCCGAGACTAACCGTTCTAATGATGATAATTGTTTTTTATTATTAATATACCTTCTCCTAAATGTACCAAACACTTTTCTCAAAACCGCATCAAAATCGGTTCAGCCAATCGCAAACAATCGCGCACAAACGAACATACATACATACTAGTCAAACCTTCTATCCTTTTTCTTTTTGAAGTCGATTAATAATATATAACATCTATTTGTCCTATAATCATTAAACTGACAACTGCGATGGAAATTAGTGATGGTACCATAGTACTTAGGATACGTGGGTAATGCAGATGATGCAGTCTAATGTCACGGCAATAACGCGAGCGTCATCTGCCGGCGCCTGCTGCTAATTGTCACTCGATAATCAAGCGCCAGCCTCCGCTAGGGTTATTGAACTAATAACTTACGTCTTCGATTAGAGAGAACATAGTTGGACAGTTTCGTAAGCAAACTTTTACATGTTACATTTAATAAAAATACATAAAAGACTGCCTCATTGCCCGAGTGGTCGCAAGTGCGACTGGCGGCAAGGGGTCTCAGGTTCGATTTCCGGGTCGAACAAAGTATTAGGTATTGGGTTTAAAAAAAGATCTCAGTATAAGCACGGTGCTTGGAATTGTGCCCGGTATATGGCAATAGACAATACATTGTCCAGCGGCATTAAGTGCCATAATGTGCACCTCTGGCTACCCCTTCGGGAATAAAAGGTGTGATGGTATGTCTTATACAAAGAAGTAAGAGCTGATAGAGGGACTGCCATTTAGCGGGGACTGGCCAACAGCGCTCTCTAATACCTACTTTTTACTATTTATGTTATAAGTCCCATGTAATAGGGGGTGAGCCTATTGTCATATACCGGGCACAATATCAGAATTCGTGCTACCACTGAGATTTTTTCCCTTAGTGACAATAGTATATAGTTGTAACTCATTTATTTTACTCTGACGTCATTATACTTCGTAATTTACTTCTTCTACCTTCTTCTTGATTGTCTAGTACGTACGAATATGATGCATTGACCCCCAAATAAATTGGGATTAACGCAGGAGTATGATGGGCAACCGACGCTGCGTAAACCGTTCCGGGTGAAAAGCATTGTGATTTATTTTTCCCCAACTGGACGCTGTTGATACAGCCGCCATTTAAAAATATACTCTTGTTCCCATTTTTATAAAAAATATTGTCCAACGCCAGCTAGGTACATGGAATGAAAATAAAATTCTGTGTTAGGAAAAATAAAATTTTGTATAGAGGTAGCCGTTTGATACACATATTAAACTATCTAAAAACATAAAATATTTTATCAAATGATAGAGTATTGGTCGTTTATACATTCATACATGGTGCGTACATGGTAAACATAACCAAGTTTATAAAAAAATGCATAAGAGAACAAATGCTTTAAAAATTCTCATTGTTTCTCTTTTAAGTAATCACCTTTCTAAAGGCAAGTGCAAGACGTCTACACAATACACATAAATTCTCATTACTATAATTGGTAATAACATTTTCCACATATCGCCAGCCCTAGTATACGACATGTGTGTACCGTAATGTTAGTTGCTTCATCATTGGTTTATTGAGTTTAGCTTCATTATTGTGTGATTTATGATTGGCTGTAACAGGCATATTACGTCTCGCATGTAACAGGGGTGGCTGTTATGGACAGCTGTACTATCATTGTTTAATATCACGTCGATTATATTGTTATTTTGTATGACAAACTGGCATTAGACAAATAAAATGAAGATAAGTTTTTACCTTTACGAATACAAGTTGGTTACATTATTTTCTTCCATATAGGTTGAATTACAAAGGTAAAAGTTGTGGCATTAGTTAAGAACAGAATCCAATACCACACAATTGGAAAACAAAAAATAATGAACTATGTATTGAAATTATTATTTTATGTAGGTATTAATTTTAATCTTAAGTTGTATATATTTAATTTAGTAATATTTAGTTTTAATTTTATTTAAGTAAAAGTTGTAATTTAAGTTTTTTATTGAAATAAACGATTCAATTTGTATTGAACATTTTGAAACCGATCTAATATTAGGTACCTATGTATCTACTATGTTTTTTGGCTCGGGGATGAAGGCATTCTTTTAGCAATCCTATACTATTAACATCAGATCTTAGTATAGTATGTATGTATTACTAATTATAGATAGAATTACATACATAACACATACATAACATCACGCCTTTTATCCCCGAAGGGGTAGGCAGAGGTGCACACAGAAGTAACACCCACTTTTCACTATTTATGTTATGAGTCCCATGTAATAGGGGGTGAGCCTATTGCCATATACCGGGCACATTTCCAGACTCCGTGCTACTACTGAGAATTTTTTAAAAACCCAGTAATACTTTGCCCGACCCGGGAATCGAACCCGAGACCCCTTGCCCGGCAGTCGCACTCGCGACCACTAGGCCAACGGGGCAGTCAATATAATAGTAATAGATAGAATTATTATAATTATATTATAGTCATTGGTATACAACACTGCCTCATTGCTCGAGTGGTCGCAAGTGCGACTGCCGGGGCAAGTGGTCTCGGGTTCGATTCCCGGTTCGGACAAATTATTACGGGGTTTTAACTCTGAGTCTGGAATTGTACCCAGTATATTATGGCAATAGGCTCACCCCCTATAACATGGGACTCATAACAGAAATATTGAAAAGTGGGTGTAAGATTGTACAGTGGCATAAGTACTGTAATGTGCACCTCTGCCGACCTCTTCAGGTATAAAAGGCGTGATGTTATGTGGTTTACAATATACTACTTTTGCAGAGTCTGCATATATGCAACATAGCTCGCTGCAATAAGGCGCATCGATTGAGCGCGGCACGCCAGCTATGTGGCCTGTTATCGCCACCAATATTGTATTGTTACTACCTATTAATGTCTGCTGTCTGACTTGATGAGCCCCGATACGTTTGTTTTGATACTTATTCACTTGTGAAACTTCAAAATGTTTGGTAGAAAACATTAGCAAATTTGAAGAGCTATTGTTTTTTTTTTAGTTTTCTGATTTAACAATTCCGTTATATGTATGTATTAGTCTGTATTAACATCACTAGTTTAGTAAGTAGTGGCCCCCTCACTATAGTGTATTATATAAGGTAGAACATCTGTCATAATGACGCTGTCTATCTGTCATGCTTTGGTGTGCGTCGTGTGCTCTGTACATAAATTTATATTAAACGGTCAAATACCAAGCGGTCACCGGTGACCGCAACCTATTGTTCTATAATTGTGTCTGCAAAACCGGTACTCGA
Source organism: Spodoptera picta (assembly GCA_038387885.1). Classification (NCBI taxonomy): domain Eukaryota; kingdom Metazoa; phylum Arthropoda; class Insecta; order Lepidoptera; family Noctuidae; genus Spodoptera; species Spodoptera picta. The sequence goes on along the minus strand of JAZHFQ010000008.1, from coordinate 2,577,004 downwards.
CGAGTTAAATAAATACAAGTAAAACCAATCTAAATAATTAATCAACCAATATGACAAATTTGTTACATAATATCACATTCCTGGAAGATACAGTAAAATAAATTGTCTTTTTCTAGTACTAAAAAGTAGCCTATTGTTGGACCATTACATCTGCGCACTGTCATCAAGTCATTTTTATCGGATCTCTCGCTCACACTTATTTGAGTAGTGCGTTTGTCACATTCGTTTCTCGTGACAGTTCGTTCGTTACATTTGTGATGGCCACACTATAACTACACTAATATTTTATCAAGAATACGCTCTTATCTGTTGAAATAGAAATTGGCGTACCTGTTATATTATTAAGGACACTTAATGAAACATTGTATTAATACAAATATCTCGATTTAATAACAATACAGTTCAAATACAGGCACTAATAATCATGTATTGTATTCTCACAAATTTTCTATGTACACTAAGTCTAGTGCCGCAATACAATATAATAATTGCTGCTATAGTGTCGTAAATATACCACTATCATAACTTCATACGTTTAATAACGTGTTATTTACACTGATTTGTATTTATTACTAACGTTGTCTTGTTATAGTTTTAGTTAAAATAATTTTAGTTTAGTGATGTGATTTGACATAAACGAAGCAGCCAGTACTTTCAATAAAACTGAACTGCCATTTCCAGTTCTTTTGGAAAGGAGGTTCTTATGTACAGTAGCGAACTGTTGATGACAACGATGATTTTGTATCCCGGAGGTTTAAGAGGCCTGGAGGCTTAGGACTTTCTTTTCTTTCTTTCTTATGCCTTTTTTTTAAAGGGAGAAATTCATCAAATGACTGCTCCTACCTTGGTGAGGCGGGAGGGAGTGTCCGACTCTTACTGACTAAAAACCACCCCGTTCCTACTCCTACACTTCGAGCCGGAGCCCCGGCAACCCGTTAAGTCTTCCGCGGCTCCATATCGGCATCAGCCCGGTTGGACCCCATCTGCGGTGGTCTGATAGCTCCTTGAGGCGTGCAAACTTCTTATGCCTAAGGGTGCGATTTTGAAACTTACCAACGGCAAGTACCAATGAGACTTTCTTAGTTATATATACTTTTCAATATTATTTAGACACCACTGACAAACGGTGAAGGAAAAATAACCTGGGTTTATAGTTTCTTCTTCTTTTTTTAGAAATTGAGTTCTTTTAAAAAAAGATAAAAAAAGAAAGAAAGAAAGAATTGCCAACCCGCATTGAGCAAGCGTGGTGATTAATGTTCAATCCTCTGGAGTAAATTGATTTATAAAGGGTTGACAAGGCGCATATAATGCCTCATGAGTTGCAAGCGTTCATAGGTCACGGTAACCGCGTACCATCAGGTAGGCCGTGTGCTTTACTTGCCACCGTCGTGGTATAAAAAAAATAAAAGTAATCATACTCCGTATGAGAAGAGGGCACTGGTCAGCAGTAGCCACTTATACCCGTCTGTTGATGCGCATTATTGTTTAAAATACAGATCAGTTCGACCTGCTTGCGCGATATTACTTCAAATATCCAGCATAATAGACTATTACGTAGGTAGTAAAGTTTTTGTTTTACCATCATAATAAGCAGAGGTGTAAACCGTCCCATAAACACTCCGTTATTTATAACTGTAGCAGTTAAAATCACATTAAAATTCACAGTAATGGTTATTACAAAGAAAAGCTATGAAAGTAATCGCCATCTTGTTCTTTATAGAACGCCTTATTCTTTATCTTATGGTTATTTGATGATCGTTGTAAAGAATGTATTGTTTCTTAGTCTTTAAAAATGTTTTAGTAGTAGGTTATGTCCTACTACTGAATATTTAGTATGATTAAAGTTGTAACAATTTGCTGGATATTTCTAAAGCATAATATAACATCACGCCTTTTACCCGCGAAGGGGTAGGCAAATGTGCATATGATATAACGGCACTTAATATTACTGTAAGATGCAACACCCAATATTCACTATTTATGTATATGATACATGAGTCTCATGTAATAGGAGGTGAGCCTATTGCCATATACTGGGTACATTTCTAGACTCCGTGCTACTACTGAGATTTTTTAAAAACCCAGTAATATTTTGCGGGAATGTCCAGCAGTTGCATTTACGACCAGTCGTCCAAAGAGGCAGTCAGGCAGGCAATGAAGCAGTTTCTAAAGGTGATTCATGGAAGGGTAGACAGAAATGCATAATTCTCATTTTGTTAAGAATCCCACTAGTAAGTATTATTGTGTTACTAACTAGAAATAAATTCAGGTTCCTTTCCTCCTTCCAGGTCATCATTTTATATTTTATGTGATTACGTAGTAAACCCAAAAATCACAAAATCAAGCAAGCCCAAGGATCGAACCTGATGCTTCCATTTCTAATCACTACTAACAAAATACGCTAGTCTACGCAACGCTCTCTAATGGGTTTTCGCCTAATGCAACAAATCAAAGTTCCGCGCCTCCGCCAGTAAATCCAAAGGTCCACAGCTGGATAATTATTTTTCTAATATTTACGATTTAATTTCCCCCCGGGGCTAAATTTCCGCGGTGACCGCACTCGCCTGCATAAATTAACGTACCTAACAACAATTAATTTTCTATTCGTTCACAAATGAAAATTAAATGTCTTGCGTAGTTTGAATTATGGTGGGACCGCTCTTTTTGAGGTTAAAGGATTTTTCTATTGTTAGGTTTTAGAGGTATATAAAAGCTTTCTGAATGGGTTTGTTACTAGAAAGTATGGCGTTCTGACTAAGACTTCGGTTTGAGTAAAGATTTTTTAGTTTATCTATCTATCTTAGTAACTCTTTGTATGACATTGTTTCTTTTATTATCAACTATAACATTGTAAAATATACCTCTAGATTCATCAATAAAACATAATTTCTTTATAACAGAATCAACTAAAAGCCAAAAACGTGCTCCTAACGAGCACAAAGTTACTGAATGCTAATTAGATTACCTACCAATGAAGCGAAAAAGGTGTATAACAATTGGCGTTCCATAGTCTCTGCCAGTCGCGGAGAACCTAACGGGTGACCGGGGCTCCGGCTCGACGTGCAGGAGAAGGAACGGGGTGGTTTTTAGTCAGTAAGAGTTTGACACTCCCTCCGCCTCACCCAGGTGGGAGCAGTCACTCGATGATTTTCCCACCTTAAAAAAGAATAGTAGTAATAGGAGGCTAAAATATCGGCCTCTGCAATTTAATTTTAAAATTGTGACGTATACAGTGATATTTTACAGCCCATTTAGAGAAATATAGTAGATCACTTCAATTCCCTTTCTTTAAACAATAATATGCCCAAAACAACAGTAAAATAATAGAGAGTAAACATCTAAACACGTCAAAAGCATGAGTAAGCAGGAACCATGTAAACATACACATCGAGAAGACAAGTGGAGTGATAATGGGGGAAGGGGGGGCGGTGATCATGGCGCCCATAACAATAATGTTTATTCATAATTTATGGAGTCCCATCGCCTGCCTGACTCATCGTGTTATGAGATCAGATGGTTACCAAGATTAAGAAAATGTTGAGTTTTCTAAGACAATAAGCACTTTCGGTGATGGCAAATTATAGATACCATATATACTCTTTTTTATTTTATCAAAACTTTTACTTCTTTTTAATAAAACTGCCTCGTCAGCTGAATGGTCACAAGTGCGACTGCTGGGCACGGGGTCTCGGATTCGGTTTTCGGGTAAAGTATTACTGGGTTCTTTTTTAATTTTCAGTAGTAGCACGGAGTCTGGAATTGTGCCTGGTATATAGTAGACCCCTTATTACATGGGACTCATGAAATAAATAGTGAAAAGTGGGTGTTATATTGTAAAGTGGCATTAAGTGCCGTAATGTGCATCTCTGCCTATTCCGTCGGGTATAAAAGGCGTGATATCACGTTCTGTTCAAAATCTTTAGTACAGTTACTATAGTAAGAGAAAAAATGCAAAATAAAATGAGGAAAGAATTATACATAAAAACATACGTAACCTCACGCACCTCACGCCTGTCTGCTATGGGGGTATGCAGACACTATAGAGCGCCAATAACTACGATTCTTACATACCTCATTAGCTTCATCAATAGTCATTAGTCTCTTCATGGATGTTCGTCGGTTAAAAACTGAATGTGTCCATTTATTATTCAATCCTACTACTATTATAAATGCGAAAGTTTGTGAGGATGTATGTGTGGATGTGTTTGTTACTGATTCATGCAATAACTACTGATCGGATTAAGATAAAACTTCAGACTAATGTAAGTCATACTCAATTTCTGCCACTAGTTATTACTTCACTCGGATGAAGTCGCGGGTAAAGTGTTAAATAAGTACAAAATTATTATTAGCCACCAATTCACAGCGAATATGACTAAGGGTTTAATTAACAATCGGTGCAATAGGCTGAATGTCCTTGGCATTAGATGTGGGTGAAGCTGTGTGCATTGTACACTCCAATGAGATGGGCTCAATGGGCTAAGATTGAACGCAAACAGATATATAGCCTATCACAGCAAGTCCGTTCACATCCTGTACTTCATCAGGGGGCCTAATAAAGATCTAGCCTAGTTTACAAACAAGTTTCAATATTATTAATTGATTTTGGAAGCCAAATCAGTGCCGGATTAAGCCAGCGCGGGGCCTGTAGCAAATTCTGTCAAGGGGCCCTTGGTTTGCTATCGGTTCTCAAATTTAGGGTAATAAATAAAACAAAACTGTTACAAATAAACTTTTCTGGATTTATTATGAGCAAATTTATTTATTTATTTTGGTAGTAGTTTTGTAAACAAAACATTTTCTTCATAAGTCTTGCTGTTGAAGTGGTGTAATTACGAAATATCTATTTGAGCGCGGGGCCCTCCAATTCGCGGGGCCCGTAGCATTTGCTACTCTTGCTACGTGGCTAATCCGGCACTGAGCCAAATACTTTAGTTTGACTGCTTGCTTGGCGCGGTGGCTGGGAAACCGGCTGCCGCGAGACGTGTCGCATTTCGATTCCCGCATGGAACAACTCTTTGTGTGATCCAGAAATTGTTGTTCTGGGTTTGGGTATAATGTGTATGTGAAATTGTGTGTTTGCAACCACACCCAGGACACAGGTGAAAGTTCTAGTGTAGGTCCTATCCTATTAAGTACTTTATTGATCAAATCTTAAACATTATTAATTTATTATGTTGTACGATTTACTACTACTCTCCTAATTTTTCGACGTAAGTAATTAAATTCTTGTCTAACGATAGTTAGTTAAGATAATATTCTTCAATTAAGAAATATCTTATCGAAATAATGATTACTGTAGCAATTAACATTCAGTAACATAAAATAAAGAAGCCTAAGCAAAACACTGATCAATTTTATAACGCAAAATAGATTCTTAAATGACAAAGTCTATCTCTTGCCTCACTCTATTACATATAATTATGAACATCACTACTTTAGTTAGTAAGGTGGCCTCCTCACTACATTGTAGTATATATTATCAACAGACAACACGGAACGCGCTGTCTATCTGTCATACTATGGTGTACTTACATGTCGTGTGCTCTGTACGTAAAGTAATTAAAATAAAGTCAAGTAAAACCAATCCGAGTCTAAATCATTAATCAACCAATATAACACACTCAAAGTTAGTCATTGGATGACTTTCCCACCTCAAAAAAAAAATTAAAAGTTTTAGCCATCCTATTCAATCCAAGATACTAATTCTTAACCACAGCCCAGTCATAACAGTAACAAACTTTAAATCACTAGATTTCATGGCTACAACAGTCGCCGGGCACTGAGGCGCCACTCGACATCTCTCCAGTCGGTTCCTGGTGACTCACTCTCTACACTATCCTAACAGATATTGTTCGCCTCTACCACTTACTCATACTCGAAAACACTGTTACTTGCAGTAAAGAGCAATTTCTTAGATACCCCACTGTGACAGTGTTGTTTGTTTAGTTTCAGAGCTAGGAAATTATTGTTAGCTGATGATAATAAAAGCTAAGGGAATCGGTTCATTTTTTATGAGACGGAGGGACCGATAGGCATCATAGTATAGTATAGATATTATGCGATATCGTTTTATAGTTACAAATAAAAAATCCTAGCCGGAAATCTCCATTATCAAGTTTGTTGTAATATAAAAAAATCCAGTAAAGTGTACAAAATTCGTAAACAAAACATCAACACACACTCGACACTCACTGTGGTTTCCAAGCACTTGAACCTGCACTGCTGCTTACCCCTCAAAACGAGTGTGAAGTACATGATAATCTAGAACAATCAGTTTCCCCCGGCGCCGCACGCTGACTCCACTTGTGAGTTCATTGCGTTGTTTACAACAAAGTGACGTCACTGTGTCGTGTACACATTTGACTACCGTCATTTTTATTTTTATACATTTAAAGTTGATCCCACGCTTATACTTTCGTGGTTGTCTTTGTAAATACAAGAGGAAACAAGCATTTTTGTAATGTAATTTAATACGAGCACTACTGCAGACTGTTTAAAAACATACTTAAAAAAAAAGAGTAACGTAGGTATGTAGTTTCTTGCTCATTCTCCTCCACTCGGATCTACACTTTGGAACGAGCGCCTAGCTTCACTGACGGACAGACTGACAGACTATTATTTATTTTATATTTGTTGACGTTTCAAAAGTACCAAATTATGGTTTAATTGAAATAAATGCTTTGACTTTAACTTTGAAAAAATTCTTAAATTCTTTTTCGAGGTGTTTAGAATCTGACACTAAATTCGATCGCCTTTTGTTGTTACATTCTGTAATCAAAGACGCTAATCAGAATGTATATGAATTGTGTTGCTTCTATAAAATCGAACCGTGTAATATTTATAGTGTTTAATTTTAACTGAACACTTCAATTTTGCAACACTATAACCCATTAATACCTCTTCTGTCACTTCTAAATCGATTTCTACCACAGCCAAACAGGATTTTTTAACAGTTTCAAAAGTACCACAGTATGGGTTAATTGAAATAAATGCTTTTGAGTTTTTTTTTTTGAATTGAATAAAAACTTAGGTATTTTATCTGCGATAGGGTTGGGCATCAGAACAGTCCTTGTTCTAAGAAATTGTTGTTTTAATGTGTTTGACGAATTAACACATTGATAATGTAAAACAATCGTTATGAATCTGCCCCGCGACTGTTGAATCTGTTCGCAGGCTCGCAGCAAGCTTTATGTGATGACGTCACAACACATGTTTGTTTGCGCTCACTGTTTTGTATGCCGTGCTTAGCGAACAGAGAATATGTGATTTGTGATTATTGCAGCCGTAAATACATAGCGTTTGAATCTGTTTTCAAATTGTTAATAATGTTGGTTTATAAATAAACACACGGTGGGTATATCGTGAGTTATTGACCCAGTATGAACCCAATTACGTAAAATCGTATCAGAGAGTCGCAATAAGAGGTATAGCTATGTAAAATCCACTTTTCAATAGTTATGTTATATAAACCTAATTGTAAAACAAAATATTACGTATCTCCAATATCTGTCTTTTTCGTTATAAATATTCTCATACAAATCTTGATTGCATAGTTTATGAGGAAGAATAATAATGGCTTGAAGAATGGTTGTAAGAATGTCTTACTAAGCAATCCTGGTTGTAGGTTAGTAAATATATTTACGAATTGCATAATTCTGAACTAATTTTTCAACTCACTCAGTACAAATTGAACTTAATCTAATTACAAACCAAATTCTATAATGATTCCTATTAACGTCCTATGTGACGCGACCATGAAATGCAACAAGGACAATTTAAATCACCCACGGCCCAGTGGTCGCGGTGTCCGTTCATAAATATCCGAGGATATCCGCACTAACTGCACGCAGCGGATACGGGAGACGCAGTGCGGCGACGCATAGCCAACATTCCCGGGGATTTTGCACCATTCCGATGTAAAGGAACGCTTGGAAAAATGCAAAGATGTGTCGAAAATCTGGATTTATATATTTTTGTTAGGATATTGCCTTTTCTTAGTCAGAATGGTATGTGTGATTGTCCAAATATGTAATGTAGACTGGAGAATTATATTACCTCTAGTCCTTGTAGTTATGAAATAGTAACTGCGGATAGGTACTACGATTTAAACTTCCATAACATTTAATATGTGTAACGCAAATCATAATGTTTTGTTCTGAATATAATTATGGACAAAACATAATATTGGTTGATGATTTTTATTGTTACTTTATTTAGGTATTTGACAACTTATTGGATACTTAATAAACTGTATTATTACAATTGAGCAATAAACAGCAATACTACAGCTACAGAGAAATATTTCTGTAACAACTATACTTGTTGCAAATTAAACTTCAACTGGTAAATAATGAGTTTCAGTTTTACGAAGGACGAACTCGTATTTAACCCTGTGCCCGGTCTGCGGATATTTGTCACTTCATACGTCATCAAACCAGATTTACGAAGCAAAAACTGTGAAAGTTTCATCTCATTGAATATTTTACACCATCAATATTTATTGTCTGTGATATTTCATTTTAAGAGTAATTCCGAAATGATAACTGTGAACAGGTTTTTAAAAGAGTTACAGTAAATTTTCACACTCAATTGTCTCTCGTGAAGAGATTTTATTTTATTGGTTTCAGGTCATACAAACTGCCAGTCAATACAAATGTTAATGTCGAACTTTAAACAAACATTGCAATAAAACTGAACAAGAGCTTTGCTATTTTATTTAGCCATTTTAAAGACAACTGCAATCCACAGAATCTCTGTCGTCCAAACTTAAACTGATTCATAAAAAGGTAACAAAACAAGAAATAGTTCCCGTGTCCCGTGCCCCGCGTCCCACATCCCGGGTCCGGCGTCCCGCGTCCCGGTGTATTGTCGGATATTTTTATTTGTCCCGGTATCAGCACGACAAGTTTCTAAACGTTAGCGGTTATTTCTACGTCTCAACTCGTACAAGTAATTAATGCAGTAATTGAATTTTCCTATTGAATAGTTATCGTTTATATTGTGCTTCTATTAAACAAGGTTAGATGCAGCAGAAATGAAAATAGAAATGGAACGAAATAGAAATATGCTTAATAAGTGATTGTATATTTTTGAAAATAATTGAGTTATTGAATAATTCATTTAAAAAAATCACTGGCTTACGCCGTACTCAGAGTCTTCAATAGTTATTTGTTAATAAGGTCTACGTAACCATTAGGCGACTGTAAGTATGGCAGTAAAGCTTTAAAATTTTAAGCCTGATTGCTTGTACACTGCATGTTATCCGCCTATTTAACTTAGATTTATTGCCACAAATCATGTCGTTATACAAAACAACAGATAAACAAATCCTATCATTATTTACACAAGGCTATTTAAAACTTAGTAGCCACAACTCTATAAATATTATCACCTCATAGAGTTGCGGTGCTCACATCACTTCAACATTGTCTTTAATAGTGGCTTTACAGTCTCCAGCACGTGTCTAATGTATTTCTATTAAGTGTCTTGTTGTAAAGTACCTTTACCTCTATAGTGTTGACATTGTTGCAACGAGAGGTTTTAAAGTAGGAAACCTACAAAACGGGATTAATTTATGATTTTTAAAACTCGAAAATTTAAAGGTTTTTTTACTAATTTTGAAGAGCTGTTTTTTCGTGTAGGAGAGCCATGCTTTGGCACGAATGTGCGCCGGCTCGACCGGAGTGATACCACGTCCTCACAGAAAACCGACGTGAAGCAACGCTTGCGTTGTGTTTCGTCGTGTGAGTGAAGTTACCAATCACCCTCCCCTTCCCCAATCTCCCCAATCCCTAAATCCCCAACGACCCTCAAACTCCTAATCCCCAAAAAGCCGGTAACGCACTTGTAACGCCTCTGGTGTTCCAGGTGTCCATGGACGACGGCGATTGCTTACCATCAGGTGATCCGTCTGCTCGTTTACCGGCTTATGCCCTAAAAAAAAAAATCTAACAAAATCGATTCTGACAGTAATTTACGTAAGTGGTAGCTTTGCACCACACGCACACACACACACACACACACACACACACACATACACAGCCACAAAACTCCAGGAGTTGACTTTGCCAGGTACTTTATTTGTCCTTTTATCCGCACTAGTTTCGAGCCAGTCCCAGCGAACGTGGTAACATCACTAGACACGCAGTTGATATAATATAATTTTTCTTTTAAAGTATTTTAATAAAGTTACTCATGATGTTGTTGGTATAAAATGAATGTTCTGTAAAGTCAATAAATAATTTGTTGATAGTTATTGTTCTAGATTTCACCAGGATCTAAGCTTTGTACTGATTTGAACTACCTAACTTAATAAAACATTTAAAATTATTTTAATGTTCTATATTTAAAATTCCAATACCTAATAATACAGCTCAGCCAGTGAGCGGGAATGGAACCATCACTCACATAAAATATACACCGAATTAAACTCGTCTCGGAACGCTTCGTACACTGAAACTTTCCGGGTTGTGTACTGTATAATTGTGTATAATTTGTGTACCGTGAGAAACACAAGGTGCACCGAGGTGTTCGATTCACGACACATTTAATTACTTTTTGTTTAAATTCCCTTTTTGTTGTGTATAATTTTGAGGCGATGACGATGGGGAAGGAGATCAAAGACATATTGTAGATGTTTGTTTTTTATTTATCATGACTCATGTTTGTTTTTGGTTCATCAAGGGGCTTAGGAAGATAGGGATATATCTTACCTACATGACATAATATTTAATTAAAATTCTACATCTATGTTAAATTTAAAAAAAAGTTAAGTCTTTGTACAACAATATTAATTTCAAAGTTAAGTAGGTAGTTGTTAGCTGCTAGCCTACTCAGGCTGCGCAACACCGCCGCGACCGCGCACGCTGCTCTTGAGGAAGAACCCCTCTGTGGTTCGAAACTGGTAGACCTTTTCTCGTCAGTAACCTGCGATTTTTAGTTAATTTAGTATGTCTCACGATAGTTTTTATAAGTAGTATTTAATTTATAGGTATTATCTATATAATTTTCATATATATAATAATATAAAAATAAATGAAACCCGTTTCCCGTTGTCACGCCATAACTTGAGAACAGCTAGACCGATTTGGCTGATTTATTTTTGTTGTGTCTGTTATCGTTAGGAGAAGGTTTTTATGACAGATAACAGTCCTGAAAATCCTAAGAGAATGGGAGAAACGGGATTGCGCGCACAAAGTCGCGGGCAGAAGTTAGTTATTATAAAAACTCTAATAAAATGATTACGTTCAATGGGGCCTATCGTATTTTTCCTCACCTGATAGCGCTAATGTGAACCCTTCGTTCTTCGTCCAATAGCGAATTAGCCAGTGTCACACCGTTGGACGTTTAAAATTTGACAACTTCTATGATTGGACAAAAACTGTCTTCCTACATTTGCACAATCTGGTGACCGACAATACGGTAGCACCCATTGTATCCTGTAATAAACCCAATACAACGTAACAATTTTATTTAGAAATCCACGAATACTGGATAGATAACAAACCCCATTCACTGTTACTAATTAAACAGCCAGCTTTAGTTGCTAATGTCGATGACCCAGACTTTGTGTTACGAACTAATTCCAATCCTATTCACTACACACTATTGACATTAGCTTCAATATTCTAGTAGGAGGGTCGTAGACCTAATAATAACAGGGATAATAATATGTAATTATATGTCGTGTAGTGTGGCACAACCCCCAGCCTGAGGACAGTGATTTACGGTTATATTTCACTGGAACACCATGGTGGCGCAACTAGTCGCTGGCAACAACCTACCGGCTCGACCGGAGTGATACCAGGACCTCACAGAAAACCGACGTGAGACAACACTTGCTTTGTACTTCGTCATGTAAGTGAGGTTACCGGAGGCCCGATACCCCTCCCATTCCCCAATCTCCCCAATCCCTGAATCCCCAACACTCCTCAAATTCCTGATCTCCAAAAAGCCGGTAACACCAGAGGTCTTCCGGGTGTATAGGCGACACCAATTGGTGATACGTCGGCTCGTTTACCGGCGTATCGCACACCACAGTGGCGCGACTGGTTGCGCTGCTATGCTGTCCCGGTGAAAAATAGCTCTTACAATACTGGAAGACAATTACACTATTAATAATTCCATGTAAGTGACTTGACTTACCACAAATCCAGTTTAAACGTATAATTTGTAAAGCATTCAATTTTTCATTCGGTAATTTCTTGTGGTTAACTCAAACTACTAGTACATTATCGAGCTATGAGGCACCAGTTCATCATGATCTCAGTTTGTATGGTCTTTCCCTCTATTTGAGGGTCAATTTATACTGGTATATATAGTTTGATGGGTAGCTATGTGTATCTGTTTAAACACGTGTTTGAGTTCACTGTTCTTTGTGTTAGTAAGTCATATAATATCTATCTGTGTCAGCTACTTACTTGGTTTTGATTTTATAATAATATACCTACTAATTATAGTCCTATTTTCGTATCCTATTAATTGTTTCATAGAAATTGAATTAATTTCTTTCAGAAAAACATATTTACAAAAATCATAGCTTTCCGTAACTCATCAAAGATGAATTAAAAAGGAAACTAATAAAATGTAGAAAAGTGGACCATATGCCAATGATAATAAGGCTTAACAGTTTAAAAATTGTGAAGAGAATGAGAATCACATAATGTGTTTAATAAATATACCTCTATGCAATAGTAACATATCAAGTGATTAACAAAGTAATTACTCTAACAAACGACGTACAAACATACAAACAACATGATCGTAAGTCGTGCGAGCAAACAGACAGATAGACAAACAAACAAATATGGCGGCAAGATGCATACGACCACAGATTATACTCGCGTCGTATTGGCACAGCAGCTGCTTTATCTGTTGGCGAGTGGACTGGTATGGTGATCGGGTTTCATTACAGTGTAGATATGAATTATGTTTGTCTCATATTTAAACGCGTTTTTGAGTTAAAATTCGTAATATAACTGCCTCATTGGCAGAGTGGTCGCAAGTGCGACTGACAAGGTGTCTCGGGTTCGATTCCCGGATCGAGCAAAGTATACTTTTATACAAAAAAATCTCAGTAGTAGCACGGAGGCTAGAAGCGTGCCCGGTATATGGCAATAGGCCCATCCCCTATTACATTACATAAATAGTGAAAAGTGGGTGTTACATTGTACAGTGGCATTAAGTGGCTTAATGTACATGTCTGCTTACTCCTTCGAGGATAAAAGGCGTGATATTATATTGTGTTATATAATTGCGTAACAATTTTGTGAAATATTGTCATATCTTTCATTTAAGATGCATCTTTTAGGCACAGGACACCAAAGTGATCACCTGGTGGGAAAAATCGGCACAGTCCATCAATGCGCCAAACGAGTCCAACTTGATTGAGATTTAGGTGATCATCAATACACTTCTTATATATAAAAACGTTGCCCCACACTAGGATTTTCTCCTGTGTCATGCGTGCGTTCACCTGATACCCAGACCCGGAACAACAATCTTGGGATCACGCAAAGAGTTGTTCTGTGCGGGAATCGAAACCGCGACACGTTGCGCAGCAGTCAGTTGCCTAACCACCGTGCAGTCAATATGATTCTATAATTCTAATGTCGGAATACTGAAACGCTACTCAATTTTAAGTCGTGCTTAAGTGTAGTTCTATCTCTACAAATTCTTTGTAAAATGACAGAGATGGCACAATATTTGAGCACGACTTAAAATTGAGTAATGTTTTAATATTCCGGCTTTAATTTGTCAAAAGTGACCAAAGCAAGCACATTAAACAAAACAAAAGATTGCACAAATATTTTTATTCGATCAAATTCGAAATTCAAATTTGGAAACATGGTCTCCATTGTTAAACTACAATTGAACCGGTTTGATTAAAACTAACCCGATATAAACTCCGGCCCGGCTTAAGCTGAATTATTACAGAATAACATAAGTTTCAGCCTGCCATCTTGTGAATATGTTAGGAACAAGTACTTGTACTAGTTCTGAGCGGATTTAGTTAGCGTTGTATTGATTTTCTAAGAGATTGACTTAGGATTAGAGTTTGGTGGAGTGTGTTAGTGTTTTGTTAGACCAGTCGGCTCGAGTATGACAACCTAAGCTTGACGATACGGATTGTAGATAACTATGTCAATGTTAATATCGTATATTTTAAAGTGACTTTGCCCTTATCCACTAACACATGATGCTGATATTAAGCTTTCTGTAATTCATGTTAAGAACATTTAATTATAGTTTCTTCGTCCATGGGTTAATCATTCTACGCAGCATTCCATTTTTTGTGTTTTAAGTGAACGAAATGCTAAAATGTTACATTTTGGATATCGCCATCACGTTTATCGCCATCACCTTCATCCTTTCAATGCCAATTTCATTACATAATTCTAAAGACAAACAGCCCAGGTGCTGGCAATTAAGGACAACATAACCGATGATGACAATGCCACGTAATCACCTCATCTAACACAACAAATACGATCAATCCACTTGGCAAACCAGTAACTCAGGTTGGCAACATATATGTTCTGGCATTAGTGACGTCATAACTGCCTGGCAGAATGTCCCACACCGCTTGGCTTACTGGCGCACTCTGATTAATGGCGCATGGGCCGGGTGATATGATTCGCTGTGACGTAATAGATTGGCGCATCTTAATTATGTAAGGAGGAAGGGCATGTGATGAGAGTAGGTCAGTTGATGATAAGAGTATCAGTAAGAGCACTCAGATTATCTTTAAGTACAAGGTTGTATCTAAAGATAAACCGTCTCCTTTTATCAGTTATTTCTATGGAGTAAAGAGATAAAACTATAATGGGATCAAAATACAAAAAGCTAGTTAGACTTTAGCCAGGCCAAATATGGGATAAAACAATTCATGTGCAAATAAAAAATCTTTCAAAGAAGTGTCAATAACTCCAACAAGGAAACAGCGATATACAAACACCTTTACACAGATAACTCTTTCACACACCTGAGCAACCTCGAGAAAACTCTTGACTTTTTAAAAAAGACATTTCTTTTTTACTACCCTGTTCTATATACAAACAAATATGGGTAAAATATACGTAAAAACGTACCTACATTTGCACCACGGCATACTAATAAAATTCTGTACAATACGTCCGGGTATCCATTCCCCTTACAAATATTACTGCGTGTACGTTTTCGTCACAAAAAATGAGAGAAGACGCGCGTCGTCGTCGCGAATTTTGTGTCATACTGTGAATTATGCGCCTATGGCAACCTTGCCACGTAGTATATGCAAGGTATGCAGATAAACTATACATATTTTGTTTATGCTTTAAGATCATATTTCTTTGATTCAATTGAACATCATATACAAAAGCATTAAGCCATTTATAAAATCAATCTTCAATTTTCTTTTAAAACTAGCTACCTGCCCCGCCTCGCACGGATGCAATATGCATTTATTATACATATGAACCTTCCTTAAGTATCACTCTATCTATTAAAAACCGCATCAAAATTCGTTGCGTAGTTTTAAAGATCTAAGCATACATAGGGACAGACAGACGGCGGATAGTGACTTTGTTTTATACTATGTAGTGATAATACGTTTGAATGAATTAGTATAGCTTAATCTGACTGTCATCATCTGAATGGTCGACATGTTGTTTTTAAACTTAAGACTGGAAGGAGTAAGAAACAAATAAGAATACCTAAGCGTTACTCATCTATTACCAAATAACATAATTTAAACTGAAGGTTTTCCATCAGTTTACATGACCACTGACCGAATTTCCAAAAAAGCACATACATTTTCCTCAGCATCTACAATATCACAATATACTATACATGAAGTAATCAGGGCGTCGCAAGATGACTCGCAAGTCGTAATTCCTGTTACGATTATGATCGCAGATGGCGGCCATGTTTATTTATATAACTATGTGTGATACATGGGAACATGTGTACGCTAATTACCATTGTATTAACACATAGATTACCCCGTGTACAATTTAATTTACTACCACTTAATTAGGAGTTGTTTATAACCTAGTGAAAGTGTGAGAGTAGGTTTCTGTTGTTTAATAATCTTAGAACTTGTGACGCGGTTTCGTACAAGTTGTTGGTATGGTAAAATTAAACATCACTGAACTTTCTACATCATTTATGTATATAATAATTTATTGTCTTACCTACATATTTCTTTTAATTACTGCTCAGGACGTAAATCAAGAGACATACCTGTAACAAAATGAAAATGATATATTATACTATATTTATGTTTCATAATAGAAATTTTTATGTACGTTAGTTACATTTTATTAGTATTTATATGTACGTTCATTTATCACCCTTGTTTTTTTTCAATAGATGCAATCTTCGTTTATAACCTACTTTATCTGTTCTCTGCATCACCCTGTGGTTGGCTGGTAGATTATTCCATCCAGCATTAAGCCCGCCATTGTATACACATTTGTACATAAAAAATAAATAAACAAATAAACATGAATAAATAACTAGAAATTCAACATTAAATAGCATGTAAAAGTTCACAATTGAACTATGGACTTCCTCTAGATCTTCTTCCTTATACCCTTGGGAAGAGCAAGGACAGTGATAAGTACTGTCACTACATTGCTCATGAACAACCTAATAATATCATAATTATTACAAACTATATTTGAAAATTCTCAGTAGTAGTACGGAGTCTTGTAATTTGCCCGGTATATGGCAATAGGCTTCTATTACATGGGACTCATAACATAAATAGTGAAAACTATGTAGGTCTTACATTGCACAGTGGCGTTAAGTGCCGTAATGGGCACCTCTGCCTACCCTTCTGGGGATAAAAGGCGTGAAGTTATGTTATCACAAACTACTAACAAATTACAACAGAGAAAGCTCTCTGAACAAAAACAAATTCAAAAACAAAGGTTCCTTCACACTTTAAAACAAAATACATTCCAGCAGCAAACGTCTCAAGTATTACAACTAAAGGCATTATCATCTAATAAAATAAAATTTATCGTGTGTTCGAGTCGTATCTGTCTTGATAATGCAGTTTGCATGGGAGAGCGAGCGAAGCGGCGAGGCGTCGTATATGGTGCGTGAAACTACATGAAGAGAACTTGACTACACGCCAGGACAAAAAAAATGGGTCACTAATGGTTTTGCTAGATTTGTATGCTTTTTTTAAAGTATACAGTTTAATTTTGTAGGTTGTTAAGCTAGTTTAGTTTATTAATTTGCTGGTTTATTATTTTTGTTCTGTTTTTAATTTTTACAAATAAAAAGTATCTACCAATTGCAATAGCAATTTTTCTTAAAGAGACTGTGATTGGCTGTATCTGAAACTCATTCGAACGAGTGCCGAAATAATAACACAATAACAGTTATTTTACTCTAAATAATACTGTTCAAGTCACTCAACTCTCTTTAATTCTTAGAATATTTTTATCCAGCTGGTTTAAGTCCGGAACATAAAATTTTATCGCAATATTTTCTAGAAAGCCGGTAGTATAGGTTCTTGAAATAAATTTTTACGATGTTGAAATGACCAAAACTGTCGATTTGAATTCTAGTGCGAGAAATATAAACGTTCTGTCGGTTGAAAATGGTTTTAAAATGCGATATAATATGAATATTATGCATTTTGACTAGAACACGTTAAAAAGAATCATGTTTAAATAAAGGAATGTAAGATTCAAGTGTATGAAGAAAATAAACTGTATAACTTTCTTGTTTTCAAATATTTATGTTAATTACTATTTGATTGTTGTATAAAAATACAATTTAGAATGGTGTAGAATTAATTTAAAAAAGAAATAGAAAATTTATTCGTAACCTGTCAAGCAGAAACAGGAGTGTTTTAAACCATTTATTGAATTTGCAATAAGATTATTAAATGTCTGATAACATCTTTTATACTACACAAACTTTGGAACTAAATCTTTTAAACACAAAGTCTAATTTAATTTGTATTTCAAGTAACATTTATGTAAAAAAATTCATAAAAATAAGTAATCGTAATAAATCATGGGAGTGCATCCAGCATTGTGTCCGCCAGTGTACGTCTGTGGCTCGCGCCGGCTGATATATTGTTATTGTTGTAAGAAAACAATGAACTTGCGTGAAAAATGCGCTTTTTATAACACAACTTATAAATAAATTGTACTTCTATTTAAATATAATTTATTGTGTAAGAAAAATATGTTGAATGTTTTGGTTTTGGGGAGTTTAAGTTTCGCTAAAAAATGTTTTAAAGTAGCTTCAAAAATCTGTTTGACGTATAATTATTCTTTTAAAATTTACCTTAAACCTCATGTGTGCCATGTATATGGATTTATTTTATGTAAGTCTATACTATCCTTTTTTAATGTATTTTTGTTGATTCTTAAATACGCTTGCTTCTTGCATCGACAATTGTTTTTGTCTCTGCATCACCCAAAGGTCTGGCTGGAGGAAAATGCCCTAGGCATTAAGCCTACCTTGTACATTAGTGGGTGCATGAATTCTTTTAAAATAAAAATAAAATAAATAAAATATAATATGAGCCACAAAAAGAGAACACATTGTGTCTCGCGTAGGTCTGTGTTCCAGCATACTTCGGGTTAAAAAACCGACTTTTACCCCTCTTTCTTGAAGTTGATTAATTAATTAATCAACTTCAAAAAAGAGGGGTACATATGGGATACAAAAACCGTCTCCAAGTGTTACAAACACTTTTTTGAAAATCGCATCAAAATCGCTTCAACCAATCGCGAGACAATCGTGCACAAACATAGAAACATACAAACATACATACATACATACATAAAGGTCTAATTGAAATCCTCTTTTTTTAAGTTGGTTAAAAAATATAAGTGCTTTATATTTAAAATGAATTGCTTATATGCGATAGCACATTATAATATACCAAGAATATCACATCTTCATTACACAATATTTCGTTTGACATTCATATACGAAGGTTCCAGTCCATTAATATAAATAAAAAAATTTGCATGCCATATGGTAGATGTACCAGGAACGATGTACCTTTGTAATACCTTATATTATGTACAAAATTCAATGCAAATAAATTATTCTATTCTATTCTATTAATATCTGAAGATATGATTTAAATGTTACCTACATTCCTACTTACATGAATGTATGTGTTTATCTTATGTATGGAGGTACAACGCGTACAGCAACGTATTAAATTTTTAATTTCCAAAGAGAGGCTAACGGCCCTCCTTTGCCGCGAGATACCTTTATGAGTAGAAACTGACAATATTTTACTTCTACTGTTATTGTTCGGATGCTGTTATTAGAGGTTTTATGGAAAACAGACAGTTCCGGATTGTATGGCTAGACTAACATTTATTTCAGGTGGTAATAAAAATCTGTGGTAGAATATCTTTACGATAAAATGTTTTTTTTCTAATAAAAACGTTTATGAAGATTCACAAAGAATAAAATTTCTTTCTCGGGAGTTTAGACACATTTACGTTAAGTACTAGTTTAAAGTAATTGTTTAAATATCAATAACCTGATAATTGAGTTCATCATCTCAAGTTGAGCAAAAGACTTTTTCAGCTTAAATATTTCCAATCTCTGTATAGTAATGTATTCAATGAATAAAAACAATATCCAAAATAAAAATCAAAACAATTGCATTTTCCTGACAAGAATATGTATTTCAATATTAAATTATAATTAATTTGATTTGAATTAAAAGATAAATGTTCAATGAAATTTATGTTTGAATTTAAAAATAACCTAATTCATTATTTTTGGAATATTCGAATATTAAGTTTAAAATTCGCAGTTTAAATAATTATATAAGATAAAATATTATTTGCATAAAAACATTATATTAGTTGCAGTTTACGTGGTATGAAATCGTGCCACAACTAGCACAATCTTTTTTTAAATCGTAACCACACAAAACCTCCAATCATTATTTGAAACTGGATAACAATTTAAAAAACTATCTAGCCACTACCCAGGCTGCAAAAAACTGACCCTTTAAAAAATAAGTCAAACTTTTTTAAACAACCTCTATTTTTATACCCATAGTAGAAGCGTCGTGTTCCCCTTTTCACGAGTCTGTAGTGAAACGAGCAATACAATCTGGGAGACACGTCAGCTGCACTCGAATGCACGCAACTCTATAAGTATGTAAATTTTGATAGTCTTAACACGTCAAGGGGTCCCGGGATGAAGCTGGAATACTGCATTTATTATTTTATGTCCTTAGAAGTTATATAATAGTGACGTGTTTCGAATTGAATGGGTTCTGTTTTGCATCTAAGTTGGGTGGTCAAAATGTTTACTGTTTTAGAAAAAACGTGTCACAACATCCATTTTTTTCCCAAAAATAGGGAAGATTTGCACATAATAAAATAAATATAGGTTTTTGCCAATATTATGCCTTGATATTTTAATTATCATATTGTAATATGGAACGGGCCTATGGATTTATTTAGGAATTATAAAAAAATAAACAGCTATTTTCGCCCCAAGAATCAAAGACCCCTTACTCTTTACGGAGCATTACATTTCCTTATTACATTAGTAATGATTTAAAATTTCAGGTTAAAGTAAATATTGCAATCACATCCACTGCTGTGCATGCTTCTACAATAGCACGACACTTATAACACTTCAATGTTACCTTTAAAGGAGGCAAGTAACATAACAAACGGTCTACAATGTTTCCCTCTTATTAATATTCACACAATATTCAATAATAGAGCTGCCAAAATTGCTGTCATAATCAGTAAACCGGACATTTCATACATAACGATAACTAAATGGTGGTTTAGTACAACGGTTGATTGCACCTAATCCAACACTCGCTAAACAGAGGTTAAATAATGGACAGATTAATCGGAAATTAGCCGAGCTGCTGCCTCGCGGACAATACGGTTCGGAGATAACCATCAATAGACCGGGAGTCGAGAATTTTCTACGCATATTATTAAATTAACATTTCTAGTGGTATAAATACAAGATCAACATTCATGATTTCCAACATTAGAATGATTTTAACAAACCATTGTTTCGGTTGTTTTAGTGCGCTACATTTGTAGCGCGGGCAACTGCAAATGCAGTTTATCAGTAATTGACCAGAAATGAACATAAATTGCAACGGTTAAGTAGGTTCAAATAATTTCCGGGCCGTTCGCGTCCCACCGATGGCATTAACTTGACATAACACATAATTACAGGCTCCCGGACAATGGCACAACAGTCGCGGTCGCGCGGCGTGGCGCTGCGTCAGACCCAACGGACTGCGATAACGCGGACGCCCCGTTAATTAATACGCGTCAAACTGTTTTGAATTTTGATATTTAGATTTTCAAATAATGTATTCATATTTGGTATTATCATCTAATTTGAATGCGGTTTGGGTGAAGCTGCGGTTCCACATTAGATATTTAGGTTATTGAATAATTTTCGCGTGCGCGTTTGCTCGTGTTAGTATGGATTATTACAGATGAATTGAAATGGAATTGCTATTATTCATTTATTTGTCTAAAATTACAATGTTCGGAGATAAAGACTTTCGATTTGGCTCTTATTGTTAAGAGAATATTTCTTACACACTTTTCTGATACTTGGATATCAATAGAGTCACATTCTAACCGTACTTTCACTCAAGAGAATATAAATAATACACTTTTTCTTAAATACAATGAAATACAAATACGTCAAAACATGTTCTCCTTAAACTTAAAAATTCGAGTGTAGCATCGTGGTAGAACGCTATTTGAAATGGACGAGAAATATTCATAAAATATAAATGTTTGAATAAAGTATTCATTCAGCCCCTAACTCGATATAATGCGACTTGCCGTCTTGTCAGTTGAAAGCCGCGGCGATGCAAATATTGTACAGCACAAATGTTGCTGCCAGTCGTCATATTTTATGTAACTTTTATAGCCTTTCTTAGTGACATTAATCCTTATATTTATTATAATAAAGGAAGTTAGAAGGTTAGGTTTGTGTTCATGTTGTATTGCTAAACCAAATAAAATTTGTTGGACACTAGTACAAACTTAGAAGTATTTACATACATAGAAATAAGGAAATGGTAAAACCTCACAACATTTTTTCCGACTTCGGCGTCAAACATAAATCTTTGTTTTATAATAGTTTGTTTTTTAATGTTATTTCCAATAACAATGCCAATAATGCACTAACCAAGTTTTTAATTCTTAAGAAAAACTACAAAATTATGTTCGTCTCAAGTGACGGTGTCTTATAACATCCACTAACATAGAATGCGTCGCTTCGTGTACCGTGGTGCCATATTTTGTGTGGATACTTTTCATGTTTGACAAGAAGGGTACGTCTTTACTCGGCTGAATCATGTCGTGTAAGTTGTGATGTCGTGAAGTTGACGGCTAGCCCCTTTGTAGAATTCGACCACTTTATCGTTTTAACGAAGACAGTTTTACTATGCAATTATTATTTAATAATATTTGTAAATTAAAAACTTCGACTTTAAAACACAAGGTTATTAAATTGTTACTATGTGTTCAACGGAAGGTCTCTATTAAATCCATTTAAAATTAAGTAAATAATAACTTTGAAAAAATAAAAACATGTCAAAACACTAGCACGTTAACTTTCACCAATCTGCTACTTTTTATAAACGAATTTCATTCATTTTACTTGACAGTGAAGTTGAAAAATAAATACAAAATTTTAGGAGAACTTGATTTGCTGGCTTCAAAATAACTTGCCCAATTACCCCCCTCCCTTTCCCCAATCCCTAAATCCCCAACAATCCTCAAATTCATAATCCCAAAAGGCCGGTAACTCGCTTGTTACGCCTCTGGTATTCCAGGTGTCCATGGGCGACGCCGATTGCTTAGCATCAGGTGATCCGTCTGCGCGTTTACCGGCTTATACCATAAAAAAATCCTTTTCTAGTAAAGTTTCTCACAAGATTATTATTAATTCGCTAAAAGTCACATCATAGAAAAAACTCCCTGCTTTCCGCACCCTAATCTGTCGCATACCATCCCCCAAAACATTTGCATTGCATTACAAATAGTCGTGTAACCCCTGAAGGGAATTGTCGTGATGCGTTTAAAATATTTGCCTTTAACTTAAAGCGTCACTCCACGATGCCTCGAGGTTGTACACTTGTTTATTTTTAACTTCAAACGAGGACACTCTAAGTGGTATGTTAGTTACTTTTGTATTCAGATGGTACATTTCATGCTTAAATATAGCTTTGGGGTTCTTCATCATTTTCGTGTTTATTTTTTTTTTCAAATGAAAATATTGTATTATTTTTTTGTCATTTAGTTTCCAGTAATAAGGTTTCGGGGTAGATTTTATTGACAGGTTTCCATGTTATTTCATGAATAATAAAGAAATCAGAAATTATAGGTTAGAATTGAACCAGACCAAAGGTGACGTGTTTTATAATTAAAGTGTATCATGTCTGTTCCTTGTTCATTAAAATATACTAGATAGATCTTAAATCCATTTATCACAAACACAAACATTCCTAATGCCAAGTGGCTGTACGTACGAAACAGATTAATCGCAATCATTACGCTCCTAATTACGCTACTAATAACATTCATTACCAGCATGTAGCCCCGGGGGCGATCATCAGTACCCTAACACCGCAACGACCAGTACATAACCGTGCTCACAAAAACCGCTTCAAACAAACACCCCAACAACAGGTGCTACGAGAATTAAATAATAGCATTAAAGACTAAAAATTAAACACTTTACCAAAGTTTTAATGTGTCGGCCGTCGGATAAATCACTGTTTTAACGTGAAATTTTCCAGTTTAAATTGATCGCCATTAACTGAAGTTCTGAGGCGATTGCTTAATTACGGGCCTGTCACTCAGAATTACTTTTTGATGGAAGAGGGTCGATGAAGAAATGGGAGGTGTGCCTCAGGGTTGTGTTTTAGGACCAACCTATTAGAAATTCATTAGGCTTTTTTAGTACTAGTCTTGATTGTACTATTATTTATTGAAGTAATTAGGTATATGTAACTAAATTTAAATTCAATAACAGTGATACATACTTAATTAATACATTAAATACACCTGATACCCACATGGATCTGTCGTAAACTATTCCAATATTAAGATCAACATAATTTAAGTACTGTATATATATAGGCATTCATTTAGGCTGTCGCTAATTACATTGTTTAGTAGAATTAGCGATGGCCCATCTATCTTCATTTGTGGAGTAGCAGGGAGGCGGTGGATGGGCCTTACCAAGTTACCAATGATTGTGTCTTACTCCTAATGTTTTCTGCACGACATAAAAATATAAATTAGTTTCGTTAATACAAGTAAAACGATTCTAATAAATCGTTTCGGTAAGTATAAGTGCTATTACAATTTGTTACCGCAAAAAGTAATTCAACAGTGAAATACGTAATGTAATGTTAGTAATAACGTCACATAACATCACGGCTTTTTACCCCGAAGGGGTAGAAGCAGATTACAGCACTTAATGCCACTGTACCATGTAACACCCACTTTTCACTATTTTATGTTATGAGTCCCATGTAATAGGGGGTGAGCCTGTTGCCATATACCTGGCATAATTCCAGACTCCGTGCTAGCACTGAGAATTTTTTATAAAACCAGTAATACTTTGCCCGACCCGGGAATCCAACCAGAGACCCCTTGCCCGGCAGTCGCATTTGCGAACTCGGTCGACGAGGCAATTAGTAACGAGGCCGTACGCATATTAGTAAAACTTGTTGCCTTAAAGAAATACAATTTAATAATAAAAAATAAATAATAGGTATGTTTTCAAATGTTGTACATTTAGCAGTTTTCGTTGTAAATATACATTTTAGTAAACATTTTTATAACAGACTGCCTCGTTGGCCGAGTGGTCGCCAGTGCGACTACCGAGCAAGGGGTCTCGGGTTCGATTTCCGGCTCAAGCAAAGTATTACTGAGTTTTTAAAAAAATCTCAGTAGTAGCACGGAGTCTGGAATCGGGGCCCGGTATATGGCAATAGGCTCACCCCCTATTACATGGGACTCATAACATAAAATAGTGAAAAGTGGGTGTTACTCCTGTGTGCACCTCTGACTACCCCTTCGGGTATAAAAGGCGTGATGTTATGTTATGTTTTATAATAGAGTAAGCATGCAATTAATAGAAACTGGTACCTAAAGTGGATGAGAAGATATTTATTTAAAACATTGTTCATCCCATTTTTATTTATTTTGCGTGATATTATTACCCGCATCTTTTTTCGATGAAGTAACAAAATTATATAAAAAGGGTCCCATTAATAAGTATACTTCCCATCTTGCACATTGAAAACGTATTCTGTCAGATGACAAAAGCTGATATGAATACACATTGCCTTTCCTTTTCATCTCAGAATCAGAGAGAAGATAATACAAAATGTGTTTTCTTATATTGTCATGAATTTCAAACATTTTGTTGAATTAAAAATGTAATGGAACTTTTTTCATTGTGTGTTGTATTCGGTGAAAAAATGTAGCCCTTGTATGGGAGGGGAGAACCAACTCAATCAAACAATTAGCAAATATTTGTACTATGTAATTGGCTTACACAAGTGGGGTAAGCAGGAAGGGTGGTCATGAAAAATTTGTGTAATGTATTTTTTGAGGTATGTTCTCTTTGATTGTTAAATTATTTAAAACGTCAATAAGGGTGTGTTGTTGTTTTAATACATGGTTAGCAAACTTCGTATTGGTTAATATAACTTGTTGCATTTTTAATACGGTTAACTTTGCATTTCAATATAAAAACATGTTAGTAAATCAAAAACATCGCACACATTATAATAAATACCACTAAAACACATCCGAAAACGATCGCACAACCTCTATGAATTTCAAATCACTTTTTGAATAGCAGTTCCGGAGATTACAACCGATTCTCATAAACATATACCACTTAATATGTAAGTTGGTGTGTTTGTAATAAAATCGAGGCCCAAACTCATTATACTGTGGCGTTATGTACAGAACCCGGTTTCGGATATGGTTCGCACCTGACCGGAATTAAGATTGTATCTTCGAAGGCATTCGAGTATAATGTTATTGCAATTTTGATAATGTACATCGTAGAGACGCGTGTTTTTTTTCTAAGGAGGTAATGTGCGTGTGAATTTTTTCTAACGGCTGTAACAGGCTTTCAAAACCACGGTTGGGGTTTACTTTACCCCTCGTGTAGAGATACAAATGGGATGTAGATACAAATTTTTGAAAGTAATGGATGTGTGAAGCTAGATAGTGCTTGGTGACAAATAGTAATCAGTACGTAGATCTCAAATGGGTTTTATGCAATAAAAAGTGTTCTTCTTTTGATTTGATAAGTTTTTTAAATATTCAACAATATTAAAATTTGCAAATTATAGCAATAGGATTGTTTTAGATCGCTTTAATTTTGCATTCTTAAACTATTATTTTATTAAGTAAAAAACTCACTTGATCTGACCTAGAGATCAAACCTTATCTTTTGTCTTTGGTATTCTCAAATCTATTTGACCAATGAAGTAGTAATTTAATCTTCTATAACATATTACGTTTCAAATATGTATAATGTTTATATTTCTTCAAACATATGTATCACCGGAGTTGTATATGTTCCTCATTACCGCAAGTAATGCACTCAGCGCTACCGCTGAGCAAACGTAACAGATTCGAAGTCGGAGTCGTCACATTATTATAAGAAAAGCTGCTTTCAAACGTTATTCATAACATTCTTTGAAAGTCAACAGCCGCTGTGTGGGTACAGTGGGGCCATGAAACGCTGAGGTTAAGCGGTTAAGTATACTTGGGCAAGTTGGCAAAAATTATATACATTTTTCTCTGGCGATGAAATATCTCTCATACCTTCTCGATAGCAAAATTGTGTAGGCCGATAAATAATAAAAGAAAATGAAAAAATGTTGCTCAAAATAGCAGGAAAACGTTGTGAATTATATTTAAACTACACATATAATTCAATGGCTTTATACATTTTGTAGTTATAAATTATGTTCTTCAAAATATTAATATGTACTTAAACAATTATTTTTTTATAATTACTACTTTTATAATAACTGAACTTTGTTTTGCAGGAACATCCTTTCATTCCAAACGTATATTATTATACTGTCTCCATTACTCGTGAATAAACGTAATAATTCCGTTTGTAACATTCATTTCTCTTTAAAGTCTAAATCGCTACCTCTCAATAGCTCGATGCCTTTCTATCCCTCCCGGAGGTCTTAACACTGTTTTCTCAGGCACTCAGCGAAGCGCCTTATTGGCTTCGATACAAATTTTGTTGAGCTTAGCTGCTGCAGATCGAAACTCCACGGTTATCCCCAACACAGCTGCTTATTTAACAGATGAGCATAGCAATCGAACAAAAATAAACTCTAGTTAACTGGAAATTAGATAAACTTTAAGTCAACGATGAATTTCATTTCAGGCGGATATTTTATTTCAATTTAAAGTTGAGAAATTGGATGCTTTTAAAGTAAAAGGTATTCTACTTCAATAAACTTGAGTGTAGATTATTTTTAGTTAGGAATAATAAATGTTCCCACAACATTAGCAGTAACTCGCAAGTCCTTTATTTCCAACTCTTTCTCAACTCAATAAACATAATGGCTATCTCACACAAACTAATGTTTAGTACATTAAACAGCACACAATTCAAATTTTACTACGCTGGAGCACATTGTCGAGGCATCTTTATTGCAGTTTAACAACCCACTATAAAATATATTAGAGCAAAAATGACACGAAATTAGGCACGTAAAAGCCCGGACCGACTTTACGGGACTGAAACTTGCCGGACATAAAAATCTTTCGGAATTACTCAACTTCTCTACAATTTTCACATCTTTTTAAGTACGAGCGTTTAAGAAAACCGCTCGCGGCTACGGATTGTCGTAGACATCTGTTTCGTAGCATGTTTTCGGCTACGGCTACGAGTTTCGTAGGCGTCGCGTAGCGTTCGTAGCTTTGTGAGAATTATCTAACTTTTTTGGGTCAAATGTTTTTTTTCTTATTCGTGTGCCGTGATTTTTTGTTATTAAGCCACTTAGCGTTATGTACTGTTGTTCCCTTCCGTCTAAAAATAATATTATAATATTTTTGTTGCTTTACTTTTCCAATATTATATTGGATTTAATAAAGTAAAGCAGATATGATTTATATGCACTACAATGTGCAACTCCTCCGACCCTTGTATGAAATCTCATACATGGTTATAAACGTCAAGTGCCATGTTACTGTCATCGTTAAGTTACCGTCAGACGATAACTTAGACTTGAAGCTTAAAGTCATGCATAAGCAATTTGCGGGCCCATTCTGAAGCTCCCGCGTCTCACGTACTACCCGCGACCATTTTAATACATTTCAAATATTTAATTTCACGTATGGTCACGTCTATTACGAATTTACGACCAAACCGACGGACAATTTGTAGGGGAGATAAACCTTATGTACACTAGAAAATTGCATTCAGTATTATGTCTCGATGGTAGCGAAGTTGCTATGAATTTTTATTTTCTTATTCTGAGGGGTAAAAATATGTGGTTGGCGATACAAAGGAAATGCAATATTTTAGTTGTTTCCTGGAGATAGCTGGGATTGAGGGTCAGTTTACGACGGCGGGGTCTCTGTGAGGACACGAGTAGTCTAGTCTTACTTATTGTGTGGGTCACATATTGTCTGGCGGCGAGTATTTGTGTTATTGGAAACATTATTTTGTGACCTGGCTTATCTTTTCAAAAAATGTATACTTTTTTTTACAATATCTTCTTGGTAATGGGAATCGAACACATAATACAATCTTAAAACATTGTAATGCATATAAATTATCATTTCTACCCCAGCACAACCTAAACAAATTACACCAAAAGAGTGTACACCAATTTTTACACCCAATAAAAGATATTCACGACCAATTTGCCAGTACATTCTCCCACTTATAACACAATGAGCGGCTTTCATTCCTGCCTTATGAACAAATCAACAATCCCACATCTACCTGCACTACTCAGATATTAATGAGATTTCTTGTTTCCACACCGATTTAAATATTTTATAACGCCACGTGCAGCCGGGGGAAGACATATGTATGTTTTATACAGCAATAACCCGGAGTTAGGGTGAATTTGTTCGAATACTTGGCTAGTTTTTCAAAGAGGTTTTGTTTCGATGAAACATGTTTTTTTTTGTTTTCCAGTGGGTAAATGTAAATAAATTAATGTTATGTTAAGAAAATACTAATGCTCTTAGATCTTTTTTCATTTTATTTTATTTTGGGTGATGAATGGTATCTTATGTACTCAAACTACACGAGCATACGTGACCGTATCCAATATTTCAAACTTTAAAAGACGTAACGAAAACTGTTTCAAAATATCCTACTGATCTACTTTATATTCATCGAAGTGCACCCCCAAAATTGAGCTTCAAATAAATTGAAAACAGCACCATCTCTTGGTGGGATGCAGCAACATGTCAAACAAACTACAGGGATTAGAACAATATACATAAGTGCAACTAAGATAAGGTGCAGTTTTAGACACCCTGACTGTGTACTCGAGGATTTGCGTACGTGCAGGTCGTGCAGAGACGCAAGCTGAAAGGCAAGATACAGGCGAATGGCAGTTTGTACTGTTATGTGAAGACGTTATAAATATGTATGTCTTTCGGTTACAGTACCAAGTTATGTGCAGAAATATTAAGACTTGTACTATTAATGATGTTACGTGACACTTGAGTGGTACTGGTAATGTAACTATTTTCAATTTCAAATTTTCAAGATCATTAAGAAACAATTTAAAACTGTTAAAAATTTGAAGTCCAGCTATCATCAAACTTCCAAGGATTCCAAAGGTGGTTAATATTATAGCCAATAGCCGTAACTTAAAAGATCCAATCTATTTCCAAAAAGGTTGTCACTAGAACCTCATCAGCAAAACATAAGTAAAATTTAAAAATGTCGCCTGCCTTTATTATAGTCTTATTTATTTACTAGCTTTTCTGCCAACGGCTTCGCCCACGTTTCTATGGGTAAAAAGTACTTACTAAAAGTAAGTCCCGATTCCTTCAGCACTTTTAATGCGACTGAGTAACAAACATATATACAAACTCACCAACATTCGCATTTCTACCATACCGGCCATACAGTTACAGCGTAAAGTCTACTGCGGGTAAACCAACATTCGGAAATCTTACGTTTACATTTGGAACAGTAATTGTGTCTAGGGATCAAGCCGCACAATTAAGTTCATTTTTAGTGTTTATACTTTTTCGGGATAAAAACTACCCAGTGCGGTATAAGTATTAAACCCAGGATATTAAAGTATAATTATACTAAGTTTCATCGAAATCGGACCGGTAGTTTTTGCGTGCTGCGTGAACATAGACATACATACAAAAATTTTCCTAATCACATTTTTGGTTGCGTTATCTATGTACTATTTATTTTTTAAATATTTTGAATATACAGAATTTTCACTTCCACATTTTTATTATATGTATAGATTTAAATAAATATACCTCTAGAATATCGATGTGCCAACACAGGTGTTCTCTGCCCATCCTCTATAAGACATTGAAACCCTTTGTTGCCTCACAGCTTCTCCCAAAGAGGCAGGTGTGATGTATCGACAACTATGGGGTGCTATTTTATACAATAAGCTGCAGTTCAGATAAATAGGAGTTGTCCTTTGAAAGCGTTTAGTAGCTTCACTACAGTTCTATGTCTTTAATATAATATTAACAAAGAAAGAATAAGAACTATGACGTTTCTCTTAAGGATTTGGTGGTCAACGAGTAGACTGAACAGCTGAGGGTAAGCAATCAGCGCCAACCATGAATACCCACAACACCTGAGGAGTTAGGATTTCGTTTGGAGGAAATGTGCCATCTATATAAATAAAAATGAATATCTGTTCGTTTGTTTCGTTAAAACTCGAGAACGGCTGAACCGATTTGGCTAATTTTGGTCTTGATAGGTTCGTGGAAGTCTAGGGAAGGTTTAAAAGGTGAGAAAAAACTTTTAGGCGGTACGAAGTTTGCCGGGTCGGCTAGTAAGAAATAAAATTCTTAAATCAGATATATTGCATAAGAGTAAATAGTATATAAAAGCATCTGCCTAAAATATATATAAATATATATCGACGAAAACTTAGACCTCGCTAGGTCTGAGTCTTGCAGCGATTTTAAATAAAATTCGTGAATTTAATGTTTATAACGACATAGTTTAAAAAAAATCCAAAGGTAAGAAAAAACTACTCCACACTTCACTTCAGTATAGTATTGTTTTTCGTTAAAAGATTTTTATTGTTAAGGACAGATATACCGATTTAGAGATGGACACATCATCAGAAGTCGCTTCAAAATAACTATACAACCCCATCTTGCTAACCGACACCCCCATAACACAATATCACACATGTAGGTGGGTTCTTTAGGAGGCTATGAACCAGTGGACTGAATTATGGCCGTTTTAAATTGTCCCACAATCTCTTCCACACACAATAAACAATCGTGAGCATACAAGTAGTACGCGTGCCTCTGCCCGCAGTCTTAGAGAATATTGCGCCATAACTCGGCCGGTTGCAACTGGATTTATCCGGTTCCGTATACGCCACTACTTCATAAAAGCAGTTATGGGATAATCTCAGCTATAAATGTGTGCTTTGTGACTTTATTTTCTTGTAGTTAAGAGAAACTGCTGATTGACTGCTTTAAAAGAAAAACAACTACTATAATTATTCCAGTGCAATCTTTAAATTATGCCATGTTTTATTTCAACGAGTTGAAATTACACCAAGTAATGTAGTGATAAATAACAAAAGTAACTTTGTACCTGAGGTAAAAGGCCAACGATAAAGTTGAGAACCTTCCCAAGCAAAGTAAATTTCCAGCACATCAATCGAACAAGTCCTCAACAATCGTTACCAATTCCCACACAACACACAAAGTTGATTATAAAATACTCAGTATTCTTCGACTCAATAATTCGTTGGAAAAATAAATTACCCCAAAATTGGAATAACAAGATAGGAACGAGAATAATTCTCATTGTCAGGGGACTTGAACTTATTGAGGGAAACCAATTTACTCCAGAAAAATCCAGTTTTTTCCGGTTCGCTCCGGATGGGAGTCGATCTATCTGGTGGGAACCGGTAAAAACAAAGATTTAGATGCGTTTGTATTGACGGTGTTTGTTTTTATTGTAAAATGTAAATGGATTATCGTAACGATGTTTTGTGAAATTATTATTTTATTTGTGAGGGTGCCAAAAATGCGGGGAAAAGTTGATTGTCGGTTTTCTTTTTTTTTTCAACTTTATCCTCATCCCTGACTGAAAATCCTCAATGTGACTATTTATTGAATCATAAAATATCATAATATATAAATACGCGCATGAGACGTTTTATTTTGAAAATATATTTATTATCAAAGGACCAAGAACTTTAATCAAACATTTTTGAAAACATCAAAGACTTTCCAAACTTCTCACACAAAAACCATATTTCTAAACTTATTCGTACGTGTCCAGATCGCAGACGTACTCTCGAAGGGACGGTATCAATATATTAACATACGATGGTTTTCTTCCCCTTGTCAGGTGGCGCCCTCGCGCGGCCGTATCGCGAACTATCGGGCGCCAACTTTAGTCTATGCAAATTTAAACGCCTGCATTTTATGGCTGAGATTCGTTGTAAGTTATGAGCTGTTATTATAGTTTTTAGGGTTGGGTGTTTCTCTTATTATGATTATAGGGTGCAAGAGAGGGGAAAATATTAGGTAGAAGAAAATTAAATATGTATGGAAATGCAGTGATTTCGGTCTTACACTTCGTATATTTATTTTAAGTACAAGTTTCTCCTTAATTTACTCACAACTAAGGTTGATGTAAGTGAGATATTTCAGAAAAAAATTGCATATTTATTATTAAAACATGCAGTTGTATTGATTCATTTATTTACAGTTACAATTGTTGAAAACAAAAACCAATTAGAGTAACTGGACACATTAATAAAATAAACGATGAAATAATAAAACTAGAACAAAACATACATAACGAACTAGAAGAGTAAAACTTATTTAAAAAATGATAGCATAACAATCCACTGAAATAAATACACACATTTTCAGTAGAAGTAATTAAACACAGAGCTAGTTTGAAAATTCGTGCTGCAATATAAACAAGCATGTACAAATTACAACCATTCATAGAAACCCTTCCACTTAAATAAATTACGTCATCAAATTAAACGAAAAAATAAAAACTTAATAAATATACGTTCACTCAACTTCAATACGAGTATGTTATAGTACATGACTATTCACAACTCGTCAAGTGCATGTGTGCATCGGCCTTAATGCTGATTCTTAGTACCAGTGTTGTAGTGCATTACGACACGTAAAGTGCAAAGTGTGCATCGGCATCAATGCCAATGCTTAGTAAGACCCTTACATGTGAATATGTATTGCGACACCTCGCGGTATTGTTCGATATCTGACTCGCTTACTTACCGGAAAGTGATTTCGTCATTCTAATTGTAACTTAGGATTAATCATTAGCATTATAAGATATTCATTCTGATTCTTGCATCGAACAGGATCAATTGTATTAGCAGATAGGAATTAATTTGTAACCTTTTTAATATTAATTAAAGTTTGTCTAAGAAGTTCTTGGTTTTCTTTGGAGCCTCCGGCAGCGATCTACATAATTGGCGCAGTCGGTAGGATACTCGAGGCGTCTCGAGGTAGTATATTAGCTAGGCTATCCTCATATAGAAGAGCCGTACTGTTAATATCGCTAACGCCGTCGCGAGCGATTCGGGCACCCGAGTATCCTGAAAGAACCTGTGATCCTGATCGGAGGGGAAATCAAGACATCGATTCCAGAGAAACCAGAATGCTGTTTATGTAAGTACACTAGAATTGTTTCTGTGTGTTGCTATCAATTTCCTTTTAGTTATTTTTAGTTGCAACCATTTTCCATCCCAGGAAAGACACCCCTAGTGGGCCTTCGCGCGCTAGGGAGGCACGTAGGTTAGACGTAGATAATACTAGATATATTAGTGTAGATTCAAGTGCCACATTCGAAGGTTATTTTAGTTCGGTAGATACTGCAGTTTCAACAATGGCTGAGGCAGATAGTATCTATAAATCAATACGCCTATTACCGGATTTTGATGGTAACGCGAACGTGTTAACACGATTTATTCACCTTTGCGACAGATTAGTGGCAGAGTATATAGACGCAAATCCAGGAAACTCGCTAGTTAAACTCTGTTTGATAAATGGCATCTTGAATAAAATTAAGGGACCGGCCGCACTGATTATTAATTCAAACGGTATATCTGAAAACTGGAGTGATATCAAAGCTACCTTAATAAATAACTTCGCGGACCAGAGAGATGAAACCACTCTTTATAATGATCTAATGTTAGCAACGCAGAATAATGATACCCCACAGGAATTCTACGATCGGTGTGTCAATTTGTTCAGTACTATCATGACGTATGTTACATTACACGAAACGATAGAAACTACAGTTCAAGCTAAAAGGGCACTTTATAAAAAATTGACTATGCAGGCATTCGTTCGAGGATTAAAAGAACCCCTAGGTTCTCGCATTCGATGCATGCGTCCTGACAGTGTTGAGAAAGCGTTGGAATTTGTGCAAGAAGAACTGAATGTTATGTACCTCCAAAACCGCAATGATCCAATTAGCGAAAAGAAAAGCAATCAAGCTCAGTTACCCAAACCTTTGCTCACGATTCCAGTAGCTAGCTCTATGTTAAAGCCACTCAATCTTCCCGCTCGACCTGCACTTGCGAATAATTTTCAGATCCCCCAACCTGCATGGAAACCTAATTTCCAACCTAACGTCAATCAAGGGGTACAATTTAGACCAACAGCCGCAATGCTGCCGTCGCGCACGCAGCAAATGTTTCGTGCGCCGCCGCCAAACTATAATAATTCTTTTAATAACTTTCAGATACCCCAAAGAAATTTTAATATGCCTCAAAGAAATTTTAACAATAATTTGGGCCCTAAGCCTATGAGTGGAGTCAGCCACTACGTCACTAGAGAGAGACCGCAACAAACTCAACTAGCTGGTCACGATTGGCGTAAGCAGGGTAATCCACCGGTTTCAAATTATTTTAAGACTAAAGATGTTAACGTGAATGATTGCGCGAACTATGAAGATTGTTACTACTATCCAGATTATAACTGCAACGAACCAGATGCTTACTACTGCGCTAGTAATGTTGAATATTATAATATCGAACCTTATCAACCGTTTTACGGAACTTATAATGAGCCCTATAATTATCCCGAAATAGATTACCAGTCAACTCTTCCCCAAGAACCTCAACCGTCTACCAGCGTTTCTGAAGACCAGGATTTTCAGAAAAGCTCGAAGTCAAAAAAATCAAGATAGAACTAAATCTACAAAGTCAACGTCAGCTTCCATACTTACAAATCTCAAATCCGCCCCTAAAACTTTTGATTGATACAGGAGCCAATCAATCGTTCATAAGTCCCGATGCTGTGAGCAAATTTTTCAGTAACTTACCCCTAAATTACACTCCTTTCGAAGTCACCAACGTTCATGCCACCTCTCGTAATGATTATTCAGTAACCATCCCTTGTTTTGCAGAATTCCAAGAACCGAGTGATATTCAATTATACATTTACAGATTTCATGATTATTTTGATGGACTTATAGGACTCGACCTTTTAGAGAAGTGGGAAGCAAAAATTGATCTAAAAGACAAGATATTAAAAACTCGTTATTCAGTTAACCCTATTAACATGTACAATTCACGGAATTTAAATTTATACGAAGATGTTATACCTGCCAATTCATCAAAAATAGTTAAGGTACCTATTCATTTACACGACGGAGAAGCTTTTATCGATGAACAAATAATTTCGAATTGCATAATTAAAGAATGTCTTACGACTGTTAAAAATAATCGAGGATTTTTAGAAATCAGTAATCCTACTTCTCATGACCTAGTATTTTCAATGGACCGCGCTATACAGGCCGAAGTCTATAATATTCAATGTGCACGTACAGTACAATCCAACGACCGTGCTAAAGAGGTCTTATCCCGGTTGCGGACGGACCACCTAAATGAAGAAGAACGAATTAATTTAGAGAAATTATGCTCAAAATATGCGGATGTATTTTACATAGACGGTGAGACTTTAACCTTTAATAATAAAATTAAGCATCGCATCCGTACTACCGATGAATTACCAGTATACACCAAAAGTTACCGTTATCCATATATTCATAGAGAAGAGGTTAAAGATCAGATAACTAAAATGCTTAGTCAAGGCATTATCAGACCATCCGAGTCCGCTTGGAGCTCACCCATATGGGTCGTTCCCAAGAAATCCGATGCTTCTGGTAAAACAAAGTGGCGATTGGTAGTCGACTTTCGCAAACTAAATGAAAAAACGCACGACGATAAATACCCTATCCCTAATATAAACGACGTATTGGATAAATTAGGCAACTGCCAATATTTTTCTACATTGGATCTGGCTAGTGGTTTTTATCAGGTCGAAATGGACCCTGACGACATCCCGAAAACTGCATTTAATGTGGAAAATGGGCATTATGAGTTTTTGCGCATGCCTATGGGTTTGAAGAATGCCCCGTCAACTTTTCAGAGGGTAATGGACAATGTCCTCAAAGATCTTCAGAACGTTGTCTGTTTAGTCTATTTGGATGATATCGTAGTATTTAGTACTTCACTACAGGAACATATAATTAACTTAGAAAAGGTTTTCCGAAAATTACGGGAGTCTAATTTCAAAATCCAAATGGATAAATCCGAATTTCTCAAATTAGAAACAGCGTACTTAGGGCACATTATTACTAAAAATGGAATTAAACCTAACCCAGACAAAATTGTAGCGATACAGAACTATCCAATACCAACCACCCCAAAAGAAATTAAACAGTTTCTTGGCCTTATCGGATATTATAGAAAATTCATCCCTGATTTTGCGAAAATCACAAAACCGCTCACGCAATGCCTGAAAAAAGGTAGAAAAATTATAATCAACTCTGAGTATCAAAATTGCTTTGAATATTGTAAAAAACTGCTGGTCAATGATCCAGTACTACAGTATCCGGATTTCACGAAAGAATTTATTTTAACTACCGATGCCTCAAACGTTGCATTAGGCGCGGTACTATCCCAGGGCACGATAGGGTCGGATAAACCGGTTTGCTATGCATCTAGAACTTTAAACGAAAGTGAAATAAATTACAGTACCATCGAAAAGGAGCTTCTGGCTATTGTCTGGGC
Source organism: Spodoptera picta (assembly GCA_038387885.1). Lineage (NCBI taxonomy): Eukaryota > Metazoa > Arthropoda > Insecta > Lepidoptera > Noctuidae > Spodoptera > Spodoptera picta. The sequence goes on along the minus strand of JAZHFQ010000008.1, from coordinate 2,539,680 downwards.
GACCAAATATTTCAGGCCGTATCTATTTGGTAGAAAATTTAAAATAGTAACAGATCATAAACCACTTCAGTGGGTTATGAATCTGAAAGAACCCAATTCACGGTTAACCAGGTGGAAATTGAAATTATCTGAATACGATTTTACTGTAATTTATAAAAAGGGTTTATCTAATACTAATGCAGATGCTTTGTCTCGTATAACAGTTAATAACGAAGAGACAATTTCCATGATAGCTAATGTTTCGGAGCGCCCACCATCAGTAGGAAATTCATCCACAGTATCCGCTCACACTAGTAATGAAAACCCCATTCTCGAGGTACCAATAGTCGATGATCCGTTAAATAAATTCCACAGACAAATATGCATATCTGTAGTAGGTGATATAAAAAAACGCCCCTCGGTGTCCAAACCTTTCGACACTCACACTAGAACAGCTGTACAGGTTTCTAGGTCAAATTTAGAGAATGATATAGTAAATATAATTAAAGAATATGTAAACCCTAAGATCAAGACGGCACTACTTATAAATCCTCCTTTAGCTATGTATGACATAATCCCTATTATACAAGAGAAATTCAAGAGCTCTGCCATGAACTTGGTTTTAGCTAAGAGTGAAGTCGTAAACGTCAGTGAATATCTGAGACAACAAGAGATAATTAATCACTACCACGGAGGAAAGACCAACCATCGTGGTATAAATGAGTATTATTTATCTTTATCGCGACAGTACTACTGGCCTAAGATGAAAGATCACATAACGAAATTTGTTAATGATTGTATCATCTGTGGTCAAGGGAAATACGATCGCAACCCAATTAAACAGCAATTCCATATTGTTCCCCCTGCTACAAAGCCATTTGAAATTGTACATATAGATTTATTATCAATTCAAAATGAAAAATATTTTACAATAGTAGATGTTTTTTCTAAGTATGCTCAAGCATACTACATCCCAGATGGCACAGCAATTAGCATACTACAAGCATTATTAAAATTCTGTACACATCACGGTTTACCCTTAACTATAGTTTCAGATAATGGTACAGAATTTACTAATCAACTGTTTAATGAATTTATTAACACGCATAAAATTAACCACCACAGAATTTTGCCTCATACACCAAACGAAAACGGTATCGTAGAAAGATTTCATTCTACCTTATTAGAACACTTGCGTTTACTCAAACTAACTTATAAAGAGTCCAGTGTCGGAAACCTTATACCATATGCACTCTTAGCATACAATAACTCCGTTCACAGTTTTACAAAATGCAGACCCTATGACATTATTACAGGACACTTTGATCCTCGTGATCCATTCGACATGGATTTGACTAAGCACTTGATGCAACAATATACGCAGACTCATAGGGACCAGATGAAGATGGTGTATGAATTAATTAACGATACTGCTCTTGCAACACGCACTAACATAATAGAGAACAGGAACAAAAATCGCGAACCGGAAGTCGAATATCAACCACAGCAACGTATATTTGTAAAGAATCCATTAGCCGACCGTCAAAAACTAGCTCCGAGATATAGTCACGATACTGTTTTATCGGATTTACCAATACATATTTATACGTCTAAAAAACGTGGCCCTGTCGCTAAAAGCCATCTTAAGAGAGTGCCTAAAAGTGCCCAATTGTTGCAGGGTGCTACTGGTCCTGATTGCTCCTTCGATAACAGCTCGCGGGATAAATCAGGAGATAACACTTGAAAGCCTTGAAGATGGCCCAGGATTATTACCCTTCCGACTGGGAGCCACAAAACTCGTAACACATTACCATTCATTCCTACAATACATAGAACTTAAAGATATTGACGATAAGGTTAATTTGTTACTCGATCAATTGTCTCACTATAAGTATAGTTTAAGTAATGATACTTACATGTTATATGAGCTACAGATAGATTACCTCTCTAATAAACTGCTTAGAATCGCGGATCACTTAGAAACTCTAAAACCAGGTCGTATAAAGAGAGGTCTCATTGATGGTTTAGGATCGATTATTAAAAGTGTAACCGGTAACTTAGACCAATCAGATGCCATTCGATATGACAGTGCTATTAAAACTCTACAAAACAATAGTAATGAATTAGCTGAAGAGTTTAACAATCATATTAGCCTCAGTAAGGAGTGGATGGCTCAGCATTCTAACATAGTTTCAAAATTAGTAGAGAATCAAATTAAGATAAATGAAACCTTAAGATTAATCTTAGACAATGATGCTTATAGAGATAATTATCTTATAAAATATGCTAAGTTTGCTCAATATCTAACCATTTTAACCGAGAACATTGATGAAATCTTAGGGGAATTAGTTAGAATAGAAAACATCCTAGCCTTCATACACGCATCTAGCACACATCATTCCATGTTAAGTACAGAAGTATTAGGACATATGATTCAAAAGTTAGTTAAGATTTATAGTAGAGATCAAATAGTAGATTTAGATATTAGGGAATATTATGATCTAATAAAACCTGGATATTACTACTCAGGTAGCCAGATAGTTATAGTCTTTAAGTTGCCTATATTTGCGACGGATAGTTTCGATCTTTACAAGTTGTCAATAGCTCCTAATAAATTCAAACAGGCCCTCATCCCTCCTTTTCCATTGATAGCAACCAACAGGAAAGGTTTTGTGTACATAGAGGCAGAATGCCCGAAGTACGATAACTGGTATCTCTGTGCCGACAAGATGGACCACCAGCTTCGGCAACAACCTGATTGTATACAGCATCTCATCTTGGACCAAACTATAGATGAGAAATGTGACGTCATGGAACTAACCCTAGCAAAGGCTTCAATGGAAGAACTGGACGAAAGACACTACGTCATATCTTTCCCGAATTCAACGAGGATTCACACTGTATGTGGAAAGGAAGACTATATAACAGTAGATGGAAGCTACTTAGCCACAGTTCCCGAAAATTGCTTCCTATATACCTCAGAATTTGCTATCACCAATGTCAACGATCACGTGGAGGGACGCCCCCTGAAGATTATGAATATATCCTACAACATGGACATAAAACCTGAAAAGATGACGCAACTGAAACTGAAATCGATAGATCTTTCAAGAGTACATGATGTCCAGTATCAACTAATGGCGCAACCTGCAATAAGACTCAACCAAATCCCAGATGACGCACTGTACCACACAACGATCCCTTTTTACACCTTGCTGCTGTTAAGTGCATTTGCACTCATTATACTACTTATTATACGGTGCAATAAGACATTTCAAGGCAGAAAACTCCAAACAAAATCTCTTCAGGAGGAGACAGTATATGCAGAGCCTGGAAAATCAGAGAAAAGACAACCAAATCCAGCAACTCTTTCTCAATTCATGTCTCGAAAATAGTTGCTGATCTGCGGGTGGAGGTGTTATAGTACATGACTATTCACAACTCGTCAAGTGCATGTGTGCATCGGCCTTAATGCTGATTCTTAGTACCAGTGTTGTAGTGCATTACGACACGTAAAGTGCAAAGTGTGCATCGGCATCAATGCCAATGCTTAGTAAGACCCTTACATGTGAATATGTATTGCGACACCTCGCGGTATTGTTCGATATCTGACTCGCTTACTTACCGGAAAGTGATTTCGTCATTCTAATTGTAACTTAGGATTAATCATTAGCATTATAAGATATTCATTCTGATTCTTGCATCGAACAGGATCAATTGTATTAGCAGATAGGAATTAATTTGTAACCTTTTTAATATTAATTAAAGTTTGTCTAAGAAGTTCTTGGTTTTCTTTGGAGCCTCCGGCAGCGATCTACATAATTAGTATATAAATAGCAACTTAATATTAAAACATCCAGAGATCTCATTCCGCTAGATATAGAGTCATCTTTGAAAACGAGAAGTTGGAAGCAGAGAATAAAATCATAAACTCCAATTTCACGCCACAGTGTAGGCGAATAAATGAGATAATGTTAAATAAAACGCCAGTACAATTGTAACTAACTGCTTTCTTTGCTGCAAACTCAATGAGATTCGATTACACTGTGAAACTAATATATGGGAGCTATTTATACAATGTATCTTGTAGTTCTGTTTGCTCAATATATTTGAAGATTTTGTTTATTGAGAGACTCGAGTTGTTTTGTCTTTTGTTTTTATTAGAAGTTGACGTTGATTGTCTCAAGTTGCCAATATGTTTGGGAGTTATACATATGTGTTCAATAACTGCTAAGGAATTACTATGAGATCTAGTAATAATTGCTTTCATATCCAAAGTAATGAAAATATGCTTTTATAATAACTATCGTAAGACATACTAAATTAACTAAAATCACGGGTTACTTACGCGAATATCTGCTCATGAGGAAGACCCCCTCTGTGGTTCGGAACTAGTAGAGCTTTCTCAGTATTTTCCCGTGAGCGAATAACTCTTAGTTTTTAGTAAATTTAATCATGAAAAAAATTACAAAACTATGCAACATAACATTATAGAGGTATTATTTAATATTTTTAAGCCCTATTTTTGCAAGCAAAAGCGCCAAATACTTCACAGCCTAACACTTGCAAAACGTTAAAAGTTTGCACAACGCTGTCAAGAATAAACTGGTCGACTTAAATCTACCCACACAAACAAACAAACAACATGAATATTATTTACACACACATTGAATATTCTATTAACTAGCGTATCTTTTTACTCTGTGGCACTTATAAGATGGTCCATACAGTGCACTTGGTAAAATTTTAATTAGCTCCGCGCTTGGGACCTTTTTGTTGGTTTTTTAATGGAGCTAGCTAAATGGAAGTTATTATTGTGCAGTGTTTAGCTTAAGCTGGAAGCAGCTGCTCTCTGTGCAACGGTCTGCTTAGAAGGATTTTGTGAGAAGATATGTTAGCATGCGCAAAACGCCACGTGTATAATTAAAACAGGAGATTTAGTAACAGTTTTTGTTGCATCTTCCTAAGTGGTTCAGGATTTAGAGGTAGTAATACCATAAAGAGTGGTTTTTACTGGCACTGTACAACAGTATGTTATCTTTATTATTCTTTTACCAGTAAGAGCTCATTCATGTTGTATTTCTGAATGACATTATTTAGTGTGTAAAATGATGGAAAGCCCTCGAGACACAATACGTATTCACATGAGAATAGTCACCTGTCCTTATTCAAAAGTAAATTATATTTTTTCATCTAGAAACCTCCTTGAACGAACAAACCCTAAACGTTGCAAACAGCAACAGTTTCTGCAAACCTCGTGAGAGAGGAAACACACGTACTTTTTTAATCACACCGTTTTCTACTATCCAACTTAGATATTGCATAGACAAAGTTAATCCAGAAGGTTCACTACGTTCAAGTTGTTGTAAAAGTAAAGTATGCTGACCTCATCTATGTTTCCACTTTAAGGTTTGGGGTCAAACATTTTTATAGAAGTATGGTATAACATAACATCACGCCTTTTATCCCCGAAGGGGTAGGCAGAGGTGCACATTACGGCACTTAATGCTACTTGTACAATGTAACACCCACTTTTCACTATTTATGTTATGAGTCCCATGTAATAGGGGGTTAGCCTATTGCCATATACCGGTCATTTTTCCAGACTCCGTGCTGTTACTGAGATTTAAAAAAACCCAGTAATATTATGCTCGACCCGGGAATCGAACCCGAGACCCCCTGTCCGGCAGTGGCACTTGCGAACACTCGTATAATATAATATAATATAATATAGTTATAGCGAGTATGGTATAGTCTCGTAAAATGAGAAAACCCTTGTCAAACTGTGAAGGCACATGCTTTTCCATGTTCAGAGAGAATCCAGCCACTGTGAAATGTCTTTACATAATACTTAGAACGTCTCTCAGTCAATCAGCAAAGCGAATGAGACGATACTATTGCAAAAGGTAAAGGACACTTGATTCTGTGTTCCTTAGTTACATATTTTTTTTTTTTTTTATCTTTATATCACATAGGTAAGTATTTTATAATCTAAGCCCCACAAAACCGTTGCAATGGTTTGACTGCGGGGTCGAGTCGCTAGACATTATAATTAAATGTACTTATATTTAAATGTATGCAGGATCAGGGTCTGACATTATTTTAAAATAAAACAAAGGGCTTCACACAATCACATAGTTTATTTCGATTAAATGAACCTACTTTCACATTAATTTTTAATTATAATAATTGAATAATTCAGCACTGATTATATAAAGGAAACACTCGAATAAAACCAACAATAAAATTACTCAGCGATTGCGTAACGTGTGAACTGGGCAACGATCGACGAACGACTGACTCGAGCTTGCGCTTGCGCTGCTTTATGTATCACTCGGTGGTGGGGTTGAAGTGACGTCGGTCAGTTGTTTGTTCACTGCTTGCCCATTACATTCACAGTTTACAAAATAATGACGGCGGCGCCGTCATGTACTTATTATATCAGTGGTACTTCTTACAATTCTTAGGTGTTGGTTGTCAGTTCCAGCATCTGTTTTTATGCAGCTTGCAACACTGGCTGATTTATTGCCCGTAAAACGAGATGATAGCGCGCTCCCTCACTGGTTGTACGATGTACAGGTTTTGTGCACCATCCACGTAATGCAGCTGATAGATTCTTACAAGAAATATTGTTTCTTTGGAAAATTCTTACAAAGTTTTCTGTTATTCTAGTTTACTAGAAAAAGATTCTTAATGAATGGTTTAACTTTATTACCAGTGTGATTTGCTTCGACTTTCGACTTGACTCAGTGTTTTTATCATGTTTTATTTTTCGATAAGTACAAGAAGACTGACTTTGACTGCACGGTTGGTGCGGTGGCTGGGTAACTGGCTGCCGCGCAACGTGTCGCGGGTTCGATTCCCGCACGGAACAACTCTTTGTGTGATCCGCAGTTTATTGTTCCAGGTCTGGGTGTCATGTGTATGTGAACTTGTATGTTTGTAATCGCACCCACGACACAGGAGAAAATCCTAGAGTGGGGCAACGTGTTTTTAAAAAATAAACAATAAAAATATAACTAGGTATCTATACATATATAACTAGGTATACCTATAGAGGTATACATAACTTGAATACAACATTTTATTTTATAACAAAGTGATAGTTTATAAGATGGTTGCAGGACTGAATGAGTTTCGACTTCCTAGTGCTTACTGTGCTGTGTGCTAATCTGTCTGGATAGCTCATGAAGACGTTTTGTTCTGAATTTTAACTCTGTTATCGTTTAATACGAAGTCGTTGTTCGAGTTATATTGTAATAATTTTTATTTTGGAATACATAGAAAGTATGTATGTATATTATATTATGAAACAGTAGGTGTATAAAACTTTTATAGGAATATTCTATTTACTGAATATTTTTATTTAAGGTTTCAATAAAAGATATATACCATAATTTCAGTACTTTTTGCTATAGTATTGATCATTATTTTTGACCCTATCACTACTATGTAGTGTCTATGGTATAAAACAAAGTCGCTATCCGACGTCTGTCTGATGTATGCTTAGATCTTTAAAACTACGGGGTTTTATGCGGTTTTGTTTAATAGATACCTACAGTGATTCGGAAGGTTTATATGTACAATACGTGCATATTGCATCCGTGCGAAGCCGGGATGGAGCACTAGCGAAGTGCTTGACAAAAGTAACATCTACGTACTTTCTAATTTCCATAAAATTAAAGGGGCAATTGCAAACGCGTGGTGACTTAATACCAACTTAATATATGGTCTGGAACATTAGAAATCAGAAATTTGAAACAGTGCCAAAATATAATTATAAATAATGGACACATTAAGCATAATTTATTTTTTGAAACTAAAATTATGCTAGAATTAATTGGCATTTTAAGTAAACAGATTTATTTTTTATTTTTAGATAAGTTTACGCTATCTAATATCATAGGATCATTTAAAACAAATACATAATTTACGACAGAAATTAAATTACTTACAATATTAAGATTTTTTTAAATTTAATATAATATATGTAACAATTCCACAAACCCCTCACCTGTTTAAGCTAACCATATTAGCACGCGGGCACACTTTAATAACACTAACATAACATAAAACAAACAAATTACTGTACTAAATCACTTTAAATGCGGTGTTTAAAGTTTCCCACCAAAAACTGCTAGCGTGGCAACACCTAGCCATACGCTGGAAGTTTGCATATCTCATTTAGTTAATTTATTCGTCGTGGCGCGGCCGCGACCCCAGGGGATTTGTAGCTGCCTTTGCTATCGTCGCTCCCGTACTCCCGTGCCATCTTACTGCTTTCTTGTTAAACAACCTCCTAACTGAATGGAAGAAATGCACTCAGAACTGTTCTCGTTAAATATTCGACTAGTTTTGTGAGGTAGAATAGGGATTCGTTTTGGTGATGTGAATAGCTTCACTTTTAATATTATTTTTATTTTGACGTTCAAAAGTGCTATTCTGGCCTAATTGAAATAAATGATTTTGACTTTGACTTTGACTTTGAATGTTTCTGGATATAGTTCTAGTTAGTTAGTACTAAGTAGGCCATTTGTTTTTTTTTCTTCGCATTATTGATCCTGCTCATATTGTTTTTATCCCACTAGGTTAGCACTGTTAGTAGATAGGTTAAAGCCTCTTCTCACACTGAGAAGACACGCTAAATATAGCTTATGTCTAGCACTGAGAATAGAATATTCATACTTTTTATTAAGAGAAACTCATATAGTACCTAATCATTGCAATGGATCAAAATTCAGCAGCTCATCACTAACTAATTTGAATTTACTTTCAATATAAAAAGAACTTGACTCTTTTACGTCTTCACTTTAACTCCCCACATATTTAACTCATAAATTATTACAACCCATCGATATTTTATTAAAAGTTATGATCGGAATAAAGATGCAATACTCCTTTATACATAGGTATAAAAATATTTATATCATTAGAATAGTTTGTAGTCTCTATCCACCCCAACGTACGGACGGACATTAAACAGATTTCGCGCTCATAAAATCCGTAATTTGAATTCCTTAAGACGTTGCAGGGGTTCGGTCGGATCTACTAATAATAGGGACCCGGGTGTAGGTATGTGCTTACGTTTATTGCTTATATAAATTAAAATTGAATTAATTTTGATGGATCTACGTTTTCAGGATTTAATCCTGTTTGTCTATATTTCATTGGTCTCACTTCTCGGCATGTTGTTCTTGAATCATTTTGGAACTCGTCGATTATAATGTCGGTATAATAACTGCGTGTCTTCATTACATGGTGAACTACATTCATCTAACATCTTGCAATGCATCTAAATGTACTATGTTCAGCAATAAAGATATTTATATTTGAATTAATTTTGTATATCAGTATGCTAATAAACTTGAATACAGATACATTAATTAGAGTGAATTTACATTGTTGTGAAAATAATTTGACTATAAAACAGAATGTAAATAAATTTTAAACTTACTAAATTACTTTCAGACTAAAAGTTAGCATAGCAGCATAGATATAGAGGTACATCACGGTAATACTAATAAAGACGAACTTTTATACAAAAAATATATATCAAAACATTCTTGACTACCAAGAAACAAAATTAATTATGGAACTTCGAATAGTATTCGTCGTTAGATTTAATTAGTCGTGCTAAAACAAGATAAGTTAGACCTAAACGGAAAAACCCGAGCATAGCCGGAAGGCATACCTATAAAGTCTGAGGGCCGATAGGGAAGGCAGGATGGGGAGAATTTTATTTATGACGTCGTCAAAGGCGACGACGCAGCCAAAGTAATATACGTCCGAAAGTTTTCTTTTACCGTCGCATAATTATAATAGGCAAAGCTGGAAACTTCGTTAAGCAAGTTCCAAGGGTTTATAACTTTGATATTTAGTAGTCTAATATCCTATGAATATTCTAAGTTAGTTGGCAATTTAGTGGGAAACCTTCACGTAATTATGTGGCAATTAAGGTAACGTTTATATTTACTTGAATTGATTTAGATTGAATGTGATTGTGGTTTCGCTGCTATAATAATAATATCTCATTCAATGTTAGCAGTAGCATTTAAAGCATAGATTTCCTTCAAATAAAATAAGTAGGTAAGTATTATTGTCATAATTCACAAGTATTACAGAATTTTCGTGATCCTCGATCCCCAAGATTTAAATTGGAACCCTAACTTTATGGAAGTTCATATCAATATCATTGCGTAACCTGATATCTCGTTATGCCTCAAAGGTCCTCAAATCCACAACAAATTAAATAACAAAAAAATCCTACATAAACAAATGAGTTACGCACGATTTTTCATTCGTAATGAAAGCGATGCAGTGACACCCCTAGTGATGCGGCGTGCAATAACACCCGCTCAGACTTTTTAATTTGTTTCCGTTATTTATGTGCGTCGATGCTGCCATCTTGGATTAAAATAGATGCAGTTTCTTTGTTGCGCACGCTTTTATTATCTTGGGGCATTTGTGAGACTGTATTTTCTTTCAATGGGGTTTGTGGTGTGTGGTTCTGTTAAGGCTACGTCTTGGATTTTAGGATAGGGTTTGCAGTTTTATCTTCGTTCAAAGTTTAATATTTTAAATTTACGTTTTTTTTTATTTTAAGACCAATTTTTAGAAGTCAAGATCTCAAATATAAGTCTCGGTTACGATTTTGCTAATTATAAATTTGGAATTCCTATATAAGGTAAATACCACAAAATTGTTTTATTTCTAAATACCATTTAAGCACGTAATAGAAGTAAGTCAGAAATTATTCAGTTTATAAATATGTTTCCTTCCAATTTTCTTCATTAATTGCCTACCTTCACTGACAGACACAATTCAATTTTTGACGTATCAAAAGTGCTTCATTAAGGTTTAATTGAAATAAATGCTTTGACTTTAATCATCAGTTTACAAAAAGCAGCCGTAGAATAAACTACTCACATAATATGATTTAAAACTAACCAATTAACATTACGTAAGAGATTCAATCAACGCTTGTACGTAATCCATAAAACTCCCCACCATGACAAATACCACAGATTATACAAACAATCACCACAATAGTTAGTAAACGCATAAAACAAAGCTGTTTTTGAAAAGATCTAATCTATCAACCGCTGCCTAACAAATGACAATTAGCACGAATGTTTTTACCCTTCCTGAATGGAGTTTACCTGAAAACTGGTCATATTTCATGTGAAATTTGTACTTCAAGGGTAACGGGTAAGGTTGGGGTAAGTTTTGAACTGGTAGCGATTAACAAAAAAATATTTACACAATATGGCCTCATATTATAATTGGTTATACTCATAGCATTTATTTTATTTTATTGAAATATTATTTGGGTGTTCTCAGTGTATACCTTGTTAAATTGAATACCCTTAATCAATAAATAAACAAATGCAATGAAACTGCTTCACCGTGCGTTGAAGTGGTGAAATGTGACTTGAAAACTGAAGTTTTAAGTATAGCTTCCGAGCTGAACAAAATTTAATTTTGGAGTCCTCAATAAAGGCACTTTCTATGATAACAAACTTGTTCTGTCATTTATTTATTTAGAAAACCAACAGCGATACATATGATATAATACAAAATAAAGATATTACAGTTTAGTAAGGCTAATAATAGGTTTCCCTGCTTAACTTAATTTGTATTTACCATGCGAACGGACTTTAAACAATATTTAAAAATAAAGTTAAAAATACTTGTTATGAAAGGGAGATAATAATATTAACCTAATTAAAATATGAATTAACATAGTAAATGCTTTATGGTGAATGGAACAAAGTTGCTTGCTATTTGCCTTTATCAATTATAATATTTTTAACTTGGGCTTTAAAGCTAGGTTTTGTGCAGTTAAACACATCAACCTGAGAGAAGTCTTTGTTGTAGGCTCGCGCAATGCGAGCAAGTACACAATTACTAGCATAGTTAGTGGCATGCCTAGGTACATGCAACATTGGCGTATGGCGAGTGCGTCGTAGAGGAGCATTAAATTTGATTTGTGATAACAAATCCGGACAATCCAGCCTACCATTCAGTATGTCGTAAAGTACACACATGTCCAACACTTCACGTCGTTAATCGAGTGTTAACAACCCATACGTTCGACAGCTATTTTCGTAAGACATTGGAGGTTTGCGGAGGCGGTAGTTAAGGTGATTAATAAATTTTTTTTGAACCCGTTCTATTTGATTTTTATATATATTATATTGAGGGGACCATATTGGGCATGCGTATTCAAGAACGCTACGAACATAAGCAAAATATATAGATTTAAGCGCTTCAATGTTTTTAAATGCCTTGCAGGATCTTAAAACGAACGTTATAACTTAAAACAGTATGCTCGATGGGTCTCCTCCACAAAGGTTTAGTCCTCTATTACACTCTTGGCAGGTAAGTTGAAGATCAAGGAGTCAGATCTTAGGCGAATAAAAGGCATTTAGTGTACCTATGTCTACATACGTCTAAGTACTTTCTCTACCTACACATGTCTAATTCTCGGAAGACATATCCCTAATAATTATCAATTTCGGATTAGCTGACATTGAATAGCTATTGAAACATTCAGCTTAGATCGTAATAATGGTGCTTTCACCAATCTGAGCAATGATTAAGTCATTGCCTCCACAAATTCTGATATTATCCTACTGTTCGACAGTAATCAGTAGTATACGTACTTGGTAGTAGTGTTTAAGGCGAATAATCATAGTTCTTGGTAAAAGTCAATCGGTATGATAAAATGAAGTTTACGTCTATGTGTCTTACTTATAGCAGTTAATACTGCAATAAAGTAATTGCTTCAAGATACATAATTATGTAATGTATCTTGAAAGTTGAAATAATTTTGGTGGTTCGTTAAGTTAAAGTCAAAGTCAAGATCATTTATTACAATTATTTGAACGTCAAAACAAAATATAGTAACATAGTAAAAATAAAATTAAATACAATTTTAGTTTGACGTTTTGCTAAGCTTGACTTTCAGAAAACTGCATTATTTTAGACTATCAGGATAACAGCTCTGGTCTCCTAACTTAAAACAAAACTCTTTATCTACCCTCAATCTTAGCCGTCTGCTTAACACGAAGTCTTAATGTTACTTAAATACGGAACTTAAATTAAGCAGGAATTTTAGGGTTCCGTAGGAGTCGCTGGTCGGAGGTCGCTGATTAATATCACAACTGGGGACAACGAAGTGCTGCTCTTGGGTAATTACTTTTTTCTTGACGTTAATTTCTTGTGACTTAAGTAAATGATTTTGTTTTAATACGGGTCGTAAAAGAAGCACTCCATAATAAAATATAATTATAAAGCCAAGGATACAGGGGACAAATGTCCTGCGACACGTGTCGCCAGCGACGTCGAGTGAAGTAGCGCGACGTTGCCGGACGTTGGTCGACATGTCTGGCAACATCAACGGTACTGCGGGCATAAGTTGCACGTTATCACCGTATATGTCAGGCAACATCGGCCGGCTTCGCTCGACATATCGTGTTCTCTTAGCTTTAAAGTATGCTGCCTTGCTTTTTTAAACTCTTATTTACAGTGTGAAACTACCTCTACAAAGATCACAAAAACAATAACAATTCGTAAAATACTGCCTCATTGGCGAATGGTCGCAAGTGTGACTGTCGGGCAAGGGGTCTCCGGTTCGATTCCCGGGTCTTGCAAAATATTACTGGGTTTTTCAAAAAAATCACAGTAGCACGGAGTCTGGAATTACATGGGACTCATAACATAAATAGTGAAAAGTGGGTGTTACATTGTACAGTGGCATAATGTACACATCTGCCTACCCCTTCGGAGATAAAAGGCGTGATGTTATGTTATTATGTAACAATTCGTAAACAACAGTACAATTCGTCGAACTGAATAATTGGTAAATCGTGTCAGCGTTATATAGAGAGCAAAGTCGTTTAATATAAAGATGTTATGAAACCAAAGATTAGGGCCCTTGAAATAGAAAGTCTAATAAACAATCTTATAAAAAGGAAGAAATCACCATTGTGTGATAAGACCGCCCATTGTACGCATATTTACTTGAATTGGGATTAAAGAATGTTTTTTTCAATTGTTTGTTTTAAACTACATAAATGTGTACAATAAAGCATATATAAATAAATAAATAAATAAACAATTCAGACGACCTACACAAAAAAATGGATAATACTCAAACTAAATAAATTCCGAACGTCTCTAGAAAATTCCAAGGGCACATTGAATGAAGATAGAAAAAGATAAGCAACAGATGTTTATTTATACTTTGCGATATAATGGTCTTTTTATGTTTGTTAGAAAATCTTCGCAGAAAAATAGCGTTTGGATGAGATGGCGAGTTTTTGGGCAGAATAACTTATAAGTTGTGGTGAGATAAATCTTAATAAATGTGTATGTAGTTGCTATATTAGTGTTGTTCTTTAGCAGAAATGGTACGTGTTAGGTTAACCATTGTAGAATGGTATCACACCAATATTACAAATGTGAACGATTCTTTGTGTATATGTTTGTTCCTCAATCACGCTGAAACTGCTGAACGGATTTTGATGAAATTTGGTATACAGGCAGGGTATGGGTTAGGTGATAGAGTATTATCTATCCCGATTAAATGCTTCCATTGGATAAAACAGGAATACGCAGGCAAAGCCGCGGGTAAAATTGATTCTAAATACTTTCGAACATACCTGCAGCAGGAGATAATTTTGTGACCACGCCCCATCGCGATTTCCACTGAAACAAAAAAACATATTGTTACTACATTTTAGTTAGGTACTTTTTTAATCAAAAGGTATTTAAAAATCACCGACCTATGAATGCTGCTCATGAATATGAGCCTCTAGCATGGCTTAAAACTAGTGGAGTTACCTCGTCAAACAAATACATAAGTAGTAAGTACGGATCTTAAAATTAATGTTTCTTAGTAATAGTTTGTAGAGGTAAATATAATGTGGGTAAATATTAAACTAGAAAATATATCTTAACGTAAAAGTAAAATCGTCAAGAAAAACATCATTAAAAATTATCCAATTGAATGTATATTGAATTGGATAATTTTTAATAGTTAGACAGTTTTAATAGTAGACAGTTTTCTGGTGATATATATATATATATAAAGAGGTATCTCTATATATATATATATCACCAGAAAACTGTCACTATTACACCAAAACGCACACTTACGTAGTTTTAATAAACTGCAGATTACACAAAACAAACTAAAATATTAATTAACGTAATGACAGAGTAAGCTCACATCAAACACTATACAACATAGGTACAGTGCACCCTAGTTAACGAACAAGGGTAAAAAACGTACTGATCAAGCTAAATATTTTTAGATCAATCAAAATGCAGCTATCGTTTGGACTCTGATTTCGAAAAATACGTACATTTTCACGATCGAGCCTTGTAAATATTCAGGGTACATTTAGCTCTGGACAGCAAGCTGTGGTACAGGTTACAAGCTACAAGCTGCTTGATGCAAGTATTAACAATGGAAATTAAGTTTTTTGTTTATATTTTTTAATTTATTCTCCCTTTGAATCAATACAACTTAAGATGCATAGACTTTTAATTGCTGTTATTTATTAATTATCACTACAGAGTATAAAACAAAGGCGCTATCCACTGTGTGTCTGTCCCTATCTATGCTTAGATCTATAAAACTACGTTACGGATTTTGATGCGGTTTTTTAATAGATAGAGTGATTCTTAAGGAAGGTTTATATGTCTAATATACCTATGCATATTGCACCCGTGCGGAGCCGGGGCGGGTCGCTAGTTGTTTATATACCTAATAACATTTACTGAAACTTTAGAAAGAAAGAAATACCATTTATTTTGCTACGACACACAACAAGAATTTAGAAACACAAAAAAGCCCATGATGCTTCGCAGCGCAAAAGGCTGGAGCTCAGCTTAATACCTTTATAGACATTTAAATTGTTTATGTAATAAAAAAAATATTTGAGAGATAAACTGCCACAGCTGTTGCTAAATAATAAACATAATTTTACCTAAACAATCAATCATCAGCACAATGCCTACGTATGCGTTAATAAATATCATGGCCGCCAACAATAGGAATCTGTCTCTAATCGCTCAACACTTGCACTACTTGCAACGCGAACCGATGCAATAGACAAATAGCTGTCAGCGAACAAGCCGGCAATAAAATCCAGTATTTTACCGCGCCCCAACACGATCGCGCCTCTTTATCGCTTTTTACCACCTAAACTTTAGATCTAGCCACTATTTCAAGAACCTAATGTTGGAGAATGCTCGGATATGAGAAATATTATCTTCTGGGAGAAATCAATTTTACCGTAGTTTGAAGTTTTCTATTGTAGAAGCAGAAGCAAACGAATAAGATGGTTCACCTGGGTGCTTACTCTTGGATACAATCTCAATGTCAATGCAATTTCAATCCAATACAATATCAATAATGTCAAAACTATACAACCCCTATCATCTCTGTTAAAATAGCATTCAGGCAAGCCAAACTTAATACTATTTAATTCATTAAATATCTAATGTTACCACTCAAGAGCACGAAATTTCACAATACCAATGTGGATTGATCGGTTTTTTATTTAAGGGTAAACCCCCTGATGTAAGTTATCAGTGTCGTCCACTAACTCCGCCAACACCAGACAAGTTACAAGTGCGTATATGTTTTTTATAAAGAAGTAGTGCATTCTTTTCTTATAGGTCTATTGGTAATATGTAAATATATTTCTGAAACCGTTATTAAAATTTGTCTTTCCCAAATTGACTATAACAAACTTAAAAAAATTAAGTAAAATAGTAATTTAATTAATAGAAGAAATCACGACACCCCTTTTTATAGAATTCTAACAATATTGTAAAGAGTAAAATAGTAAATTAAGTTTTGTAAAAAACCTATCGATTTACTAGCGTGATGAATCGTGGGAAACATACAACTGTTCTGTAGTTAGCACTTTTCTATTCTCACATCCATAAATATATGTACATGTATGTATGTATGCACGTTTAAATAGCACTTTGACGAACAGAAAATACGTCTATACTTAAACGTACTTAAGTAATCACTTAGCATTTAGACTAAATTGTGTTCATAACAATGAAATTACGTCAAAATTTCAATTGTAATATTCCTCCGTCTGAAATAATCCTACGGCTGAAATATTATGTGAAATTATTAAATAGGTTATAAAGGTGGCAGTGAAAGGTTTTATGGCTGAAAAATAAAATGGCGGAGCACCGTACCGATATTTTACGCTCGAGTTTAATACTCACTGAAATCCAGGATATAGTATTTTTGCAGTTTAATAATATGGTCTTATAGAAGGCTCCGTGGTGATAAAGAAGAGTTGATATTTTAATAGATTAGGTAGTTGTAATAATTATAATAATTTTCTGCCTAGTTGACCGAATGGTCGCAAGTGCGACTGCAGGGGAAGGGGTCTCGGGTTCGATTCCCGGGTCGGGCAAAGTATAACTGGGTTTAAAAAAAAGTCCCAGTAGTAGCATGGAGTCTGGAATTGCGCCCGATATTATGGCAATAGGCTCACCCCCTATTACATGGGATGGGACTCATAACATTAATAGTGAAAAGTGGGTGAAAAATTCTCAGTAGACGGGCCTACGGTCAGCGAGCACGGGTGACTCGCCGTCCGACCAGAATCAAACCCCAGCGTACGGCGCGCCGCGTTCCGTGCGCGCCTCCTAGAGCCATCAGACCATCACATATGGGGCCCAATATTGCTGATGCCGATACAGAGCCACGGAAAGCCTAACGGGTTGCTGGAGCTCCAGTTCGAAGAGCAGGAGTAGGAACAAGGGCTTTAGTCAGTAAGAGGCTGCCACCCCTCGCCTCACCTGGGCGAAAGAAGCATTTAGACGATTTTACCCCCTCAAAAAAAAAACAACCGTATCATATTATCTGCTAGCAAGATGTGTCCTTGAGACAAAACAAATATAAATTAAATTGAATATCATAAAATTCATTTCATAATTACAACTCTACGAAATGAAGACTGAAACCTAGAAGCTCGCCCGCAGGTATCGTGTAGGCAGTTAAGCACGCCCTGTATAACTATCTATATACAAATGACAAACACAGTGCCGTCGCGTCGTCTGTTTGTATTTCATTGCCAACAGTTTGTTGCTTAGATTTAGACAACGTTTACTCTCAGCTAATTGATAGTTTTCACTTTGTGCGATTTATTTTGATAGGGTTAGGTACTGAGATTTATGCGGGACTGTTAGAAATGGTAAATAGTATTAATATACCATGTAATAGTTTCCATGAATAGTCAAATATACATAGCTGATCAGATAATAATTAGCAGTATAATATGAACAGGCTATTTAGTCTAGCGGTTTGTCATTGCTAGGTTACCAAATATAATTAAATACTAGTACTAGACAAATTGTAATATGAGACGAACCTAATTGGTTGGTAATATTCCAGTATAAATATGGTATAGGAGGCAAACGAGCAGACGGTTCGCCTGATGGTAAGGATCAGCGCCGCCCATGGACACCCGCAACACCAGAGGAGTCACAAGTGCATTGCCGGCCTTTTAAAAAGGAGTACGCTCATGATAATTATTATTTATTTATTACTGCTGACGATTACAAAATAGGAAAAAATATAGTACATTTTCTGAGTTCATACTATACCTATTACCAAAAAAGAATACCATAAAAGGCACTTTACAACACAGAATATTCCTAGACACTTTAAAAGGTTTTAATATTCACTACCGTAGTCGCATGTTACCTAATGATGCGTAAATCGAAGCACTGCGCTCTTCAGTCGGACCAAGGATCCAACGTAAGTCCCTCGTTTCCTTTTTATATTTAAAATCATGATCCCTTTTGATCTCCTTTCACTTATTTATTCCTCACATGCTCAAAATAATTCATAAAACTGCTTAACTTCAATGACTTTCAAATTCCCAAACTGAAAACTAGTTGCAAAGAATGACGTCACAATTTCAATCCGCCATGATTGATCATTCACTACAAAGTTACTACTCGCGGCAATTTCTGATTCATTTTTACTTCACACTCAATTGGAAGGGGTTGTTTCACATATTGTGATCAGCGAAAAAGAACCTTGAAGTTTCATACTAAGGTGTAAAATTAGCTGATGGTTTTCTTGGTATTTTGCATCATGATGGTGCAATAAATCCAACCATGCTTCATCAGACTCGGTAGAAGAAGTCGTGAAAGTGATTTTTAAAGTAATATTTTAAAGATGTTGCAATGTATTGGAAAGTTACAGGCCATAAAAAAACGTTTAGCTAAATTCTCAATTTCGAAACCAATATGTTGAAGATGACACTGTTATTTGAATAAAGGAAGATCCCTATACCTCTACATATGGAGAGATATTCATGAAGATCTAGCGAGGGTTGCCGATACCAGACGGGTTTTACTTTACATATGGCCTGAAAGTCTAATCAAATATCAAGAACGTTTTAGTATTTTTATACAAGGGTTGGAAAATCTTCGAACCGTTATCATAGCTCTTCATAAAAATGTTAAAATACATTTACCTAATACATGCATGGGCCTTGTAAAAAAATTCATGAAAGTTAAAACATTTTAAATTTACTTAACCCCACATAACCTAGCATCTAATCTCGGCACATGCAAACAAAAATAAAGCAGAATGTTGTGCGGCCAACAATGGTGTTATCAGGGTGCGGGCTCCATTGTCTCATTGTACATTCACGCCACAATCCGCGGGGTAAGCACGCCTATCTGTGAAGATGTCACCGCCAGAAGTTTTTCAACCTTTTTTGACATTTCAAAAGAAGTATTAGAATTTTGTTTTTATTTTTCTTTCTCTTTTTGCTAATGATTTAGTTTCGAATGTTGCGGACTGGAAATAATGAAGGGGTGTCGCTGTCGCTTGTTGGTGACAGTTTTAATGATACACTTTATAATGTTTCTTTATTATTGTTATGGTGGATACAACACCTTCGTACTGTTTGCAGGTACCCTCCATAATCAAAGGATGTCAATTTTTTTAAATAGTCACATCGAACAAATTCATAGCCATCTGTAAAAACATTAAACAATATAAAAGCCTAAACTTATCCCTGGTAGTGCCCAAAAATGCTCGCTTTAGGAAATATTTTAGTGATTTTAGTTATTTCATGACACGTTTTGTAAAAGGGAAGGCCTTTTTCAAAACGTGTCATGATGTCGTGCCTAACCTAAATAAATATTGAAAATTCTTACTATCCTAATATTGTCAAAGCGAAAGTGTGTTTGTTTGTTTTTCTTTCACGTCACAACATAACTATTTTATAGCATGAAGTGTTTAGAAATAGAACCCTATCGAACGATATTCTCTTATGTAATCCTTTGAAAATTTCTCAAACTATCTATAGACGCTCCGGTAAAGACAGGTGGTCGCTCAGACGCCCATTCTCAAGGTGTTACATACGTTTACAATTTATTAGACATTAGAGAAGGGTAAAAACATCCCATGCTTCCCCGATGGTTTTAAACTGATAATAAATTGAAAACCCCATTACTTAAAGGATGCACATACATAGGTATTTGTAGGTACATCTACTGAATCTTCGAACCTCATTCGTGATTGATGTAATCTTTTAATGTATCATATTTTGTGATCAATTTGTTAATAGCATTCAATTGTTTTTCTCTATAGGGTTCTAGAGGATCTGTTCAAGGATTATTGTTTTTCATTAAATGGTAGGTAGGCCGTATGCCTTTTCAGAAATAACAAAAAATAATTTGTGCGACAAAGTTTATACTAGATAGTTTCTAAGGTATAATTATAGCCAGCTATGTAATCCAGTCTAATAGCAATGGTTCAAGTTTACGACGTACTTCTTCTTAAGTATAATATTATGTGGTGTAACCTTGGTGAACTACACACTTGTAAATATTTCAACAAACAAAGTAATCCTAAAATGGAGGTTATTCACAAATACACTCGCGAAACAGAACAACATGAAAATCTCAATGCTTTTGAAGAGTGAAAACAAACAATTGTTTAAATTAAGACTCGTCTCAGTGTTAAGCCGACGCCTCTGCTCGGAATGCGGGGATAAACGTCAGTTAATCCCTCCCAAGCCCTCTCTGTCCCTCCGAGGGCAAGTTAATATTTTATTGAAAAACCTTCTTAGCAACCGTTCGGATATGTCGGAGACAATACTACGCAGTGGATCTCAAAGTTTATGATGTGAGCGAGTGTGCCAATATATGAGCCGTACGGGTGGTATCTTTTTCATTGAGACGATGATTAAAAAACTTCTGGAAAAATATGAACGAATCATCATTTCTTGATATTTGTTGTAAATGATGAGTGAACACTGAATATTTAAAGTTTTTTTTTTATATATATTTGATAGGTCGACATTTGACGACTGTTTCACCTGGTGGTAAGCGATGAATATGCTTTCTACGATGGAGCACGTCATCTCATAAGCAACCGAATAGGTTAACTCGGACCTCGAAGACACCCAGGTTATACCACCCAGGTTTCTCTTTAGGAAATACAGACTCTTGCAGAGAATTCTACTCCTTTACTAGTACGCACAAGGAAGCTTGAAAGTAAAAGTAAATGGCTAACTGAAACTATAACTACCGCATGTGTGAGAAAACCCTTAAAACCTAAAACCTTTTTTCGCATATCACAACGTAGAACGCGATTTAAAATCTTAATCAACCAAATCCTCAATTTCCGAATACATGGAAAATATATTAACTCTACAAATTGCGATGGTGTTGTTCAAAATTTTAAAAACATGTTTTGCTACACATGCTCAGTAATTTATCTGACGCTTCGAAATACACGTGCAATGATAAAATTGCAAAAAGTTTTTGTACAAAATCTGATCTCGATTTTTTACTTCATTTTTGCAATTTCAATGTTTATTGTGAACCTTATTAAGGACTATTTTTGTATATCTGCACGGTTGGCGCGCTGGCTGAGCACCTGGCTGCCGCGGATCGTGTCGCAGGTTCGATTCCCGCACGCAACAACTCTTTTTGTGATCCACAAATTGTTGTTTCTGGTGTGGGTGTCATGTGTATATGAACTTGTATATTTGTAAACGCACCCGTGACATAGGAGTATATCCTAGTGTGGGGCTACTTTAAAATAAATATATTATTATAAATTCGCTATGTTTAGAACCACTGGCTATGGCTTAACCAGTGTTAGGTTTAATTGTATGTATGGCTTTCCTATAAGAAGATTACGGTTCGCAGAGAATGGTCGGGTACATCTGTGCGATGTAGGGAGTTCTCACTTTGCAGAGTGTTGCGCCTTTTCGGGTGAGGGGGCAAGCAGAGACGACAGTTGTGTCAATAGTCTAGGTCAACAAGCTTTGCAACTTGCCAAAATGGGTTCTTTGAAGATATTATCTGTAACTAGTTTGTATTTGTAGTTTTATTCGTGGAAAAAAAAGGTTTAGGCAGATCTGTCTACTTGAGTATATCATGATACTACAGTTATTTAGTTAGTATAAGTACAGTTATATATATAGTTATGTCTTACATCTCATATATGTGACAAATCTATGGTCCTAAATCGGGTGCAACGCCTAACTCTGTGCTAATATTCGACCACTTACAACGGAACCTAAACCCTTGTAAGTTCTATTACTATCTCAGATCTCAGAGCTTTAAAATAACACTCCATATAACCAATAACACATCTAAGATACAAACCAGAGCCCACTACATAACCAATCCCATAAATTCCCGTCTCTCGAAATCAAAGTCTCATTGCAGCCATATAGCTAGTTTATAACCCCATCGATGCGGGTCCATGGGCTCATAAAAGGAAACTTCAGCGCGGCCCACGCTATCCCCATGTTTACACATTGAAATATACGTATCCAGTTTATTCTGGTCTCGCTTTGTATCGACTTTTGTCACATTTGAAGATCAGTTTATACTGGATGGCATAGTTTGAAGTGTAGCAGTGTGTTCTATGTGTTGGACGAGAATCTGATCCTATGATACAGACGAGTGGGCAAGTGATTGAGATTTAACTGGGTTTGAACCTCTATATACATTATTGATTGGTTGTGTAAAAATTTGAGAGTCTGACAAAAGTTTATTATTTTTGAAATCTATTTGTCTATTGTCTATTTTTATAGCCTTATTGGCCGAGTAGTTGCAAGTGTGTCTGCCGGGTGAGGGGTCTCGGGTTCGATTGCCGAATCGGTAAATTATTAGTGAGTTTAAAAAAAATATCTTAGTAGTAGCACGGAGTCTGGAATTGTGCCCAGTATAGGACAATATAATTAAAGGCTCTCCCTCAATTACATAGGACTCATAACATAAATAGGGAAAAGTTGGTGTGACATTGTACAGTGACTTTAAGTGCCGTAAAGTGCACCTCTGACTACGGGGATAAAAGGCGTGATATTATATTGTATTTGTCTTCAATGAAATGTTAAAATGTATCGATATTTATGTTAGATAAATTACCTACCTACAATGTGTTCTAGTGTTTTCAAAAGGGGAAGTAAATAATTGGCTAGTCCATCATACTTAATCAAAAAGTTTAATCGGGACTCGAACTTTTTAATTATGATTAATTTTCATCAATCTTCTTGATACCTCTTCTTCAGAGAGATCAGATATTTCAGCATTCAAATTAATTATGATTAATTCATAAATGTAACTATTTAAACTAGTAAATTACACTGCAACAATAAAAACCTGAAAAATATTCCCTGTGATGCAAAAACACAAAACTAATTTTACAATCGCGATCAGTTCATTTGTCAGTTCGATGAATTCTGTTAAATGTTGCCAATTGATCATTGAACTTTGTATCGTATGAATCTAGATACTAGGTCTATTATCATAATAGCATTCACTTTTGTTCTATAGGTTTTTTACTGAATACATTGTTAATGGTACAAAAAATTTAATGATTGTGTCGAAAACTATACTACTTCAGTTATGTGGTCAAATGTACTGTGGCTACCTCTACTTATTATACGTCCAATTTCATTTTAATAAAATGCACTCTCTTATATTATGTAGTAGTAATATATTAAAATAAAATACTTATCTATTCTTTTTTATGTTTTTTATATTTATTATTTTTTATAATTATTTTAATTTAATTTTTTATATTTTTTTATATCTCTTGAATGTGTGAGTGAGAATGAGTGCTACTGTATTTTCATTTACTAAATGCCACTAGTGTGAACCTCTTGTATTCATCCAATAGCTAGTGTCGAGTGTCACACCTATTGAACGGTAATATATTTGACAGATGCAGTGATTGGACAAAAAATACGATACTCCGATTTGAGACCTCATCAGTTATGGTATTTGCAGCCATTGAAAGAAGTATTGTCTGCCAACCCATAAAAAAAATCATGAAAATAATGTACTACACACAGTTCTTAATAAAATATCAAATACGGGGAATACCTACAATATTACTAAACTTTGTGAGTCTTAGGAAAATAATCTCCTATACAGCAATAAGGATAAAGAGAGGTTTCATACATAAATAATATCAGTTTGATGTATATCTTCATTATCTCGAAGTAACTTATAAGTAAAAGAAATCTCTGCTAGTTGCTTATCTTGCTAGTTGTAGTTACAAGTGGGGAGATACGTGATTTAGTAAAAGGGAGTAGATTTTAGTGTGCAGTTTTGTTAATGCATCGTTGTCATATTTCTTTCTAAGTGATGATAACTTCTCGTGTTTAGGAACTGCTAATTGATTGAAATAATGGTTAACATTACAGTACAGTTCAGCGTGGTATTAACTGCTATATGATTGTCGAAACGAGAATATAATGTATGTACTTATCATGGCCATCTAGTTTTGTCTGGTTATCACAGTCAAATAATGATTTTAGGACTTGTACACATTTTACCCCGCCAGTATGCTTTAAACTTAACCCACAACACAGTAATAACGTTTTATTAACTACTTACAAAATTCAACAACCACAAAAAAAATGTAAATTGTCGAAACGCGAAAATTAAATTAACTACCTCTCATAATTCACATTAAACACTTCATTACATGAGCGTATAAAAAAAGAACTGCTACGAGCTGTATTTGCGTGAGAACTGCGTGGGTGTAGCGTGGAGGTGGCGCGTCGAAGGAGCTCAGATATCAGCCCTAGTTCACACTTTGTTACAGCGCTGAGTGCTTCTCTCTGTGAACTGAGCTCACAGAGGTGAAACACCGGTGCTCCAGTAATGTTTGTATAGATGACACTGCTGTGAATATCACGAGTGTACTGGGTTCCTTTTGACATGTTGCATAACATCAATGATGATTTGTCCTTATTGAAAATATCTACTATAAGGTACTTAACCTAATAATGATGATGACTATTAAACATGTGGCACTATTGACCACAAGGTTCTAGAAAACAAAACTATTATTAAAGAAATGTTAATAGATATGTTCGTTTTTCAAGACTGTTATAGTAATAGTACGATCTGTAATATCTTTTAACGAGTACTTCTTGTATTTACATAATTATGTATCAATGATCTCGGAAACGGCTCCTACGATTTTCTTGAAATAATGATTTTATTTTATTTTTTAAAAACGTTGCCCCACACTAGGCTTTTCTCTTGTATCGTGTGTGCGTCTATAAACATACAAGTTCACGTACATATGACACGCAGACCCGAAACAACAATCTGTGGATCACACAAAGAGTTGTTGTAAGTGGAAATCGAAACCGCGACAGTTGCCCAGCCACCGAGCCAACCATGCAGTGGATGGTTTAGAGGGTTTTGGGGGCGATCAATCGATCTAGGTTTCATTTTCACGAAATGTCGTTTGCGCCAAAAAACACCAAGCAAACTCTAGTCATCCAGGTACTAAAGAGATAACTCCAATACAAAACAAAACTTACAAATAAACCTAGAGGTATAACTACAAGACACTTATTCCACATCATAACACTGAACTTAATAACCCATCGCCACACATCATGACAGAAGTATACAAACATAAACACGCACATATACAAACTGCACCCCATACTTAGTATATATATATATGTATGTATACAGTATATGTAGTAATTTAACGGCCACACTGGCGAGTCGCCCTCCAATTTATTGAACTTGTCGGTCTCAAGAAAAGGGTCTTAAAGTTCCAGCGGCTCAGGAACGCTCAGACAATGGGAATATTATAGAGCTGTTAAATATACGGCTTATAGGTTCCGGCAGGGAAAGATAAAGCGTAGAGAGTCAACGTTTTAATCTTGTTTTGCTTAAGAGTATCTGTTGCAGTTTTGTTCCAAGAAGGTTTAGTACTTAGCTACATTTGGTGATAAATCTGAAACAGTCATTTGCCTGAATATATTACTATGACATATTTTGTAAGTACCTAATATATTAAATATTTTTGTGGCTGTTTTACTACTTATTATTGTCGAACTCCATCCAACTTAAACTAAGTCACACAAAATTAATGTGATAAACCAAATCATCTCTTTTTCTACTGTCAAATTACAATGTCATCACAAAAACAGCTCTATATAGTTCCCAATAGCAGTCGGCCCTCAATCAAACAGTATCACTGGCCGGTATTAGGCCCGCACTTCTTCCTCCACTTATCTGTTCCCCTGTTTATTGCTACATGAAGCCATTATCAAGCAACATCGAGATCGCACGGAACCCGCCACCGTGCAACTAATTTTACGAGATTTACAAGGATCTGGAAGAATTCGGAAAAATCCGGATTCGATGCGTGACGATAAAGTTTTAGTGTAAGTGGGTCTTTTTCCTACGGTTTTTGGAAAGGTTTTGGTAAAAAGGTAGAATTATTGCTTCAATTGAATAGAATAGACATGTTAGTCAAACTTCCATTACAACTTGGTGTTACATAGAATAAATTGTGTGACAAAATAAGTTAGTTTAATTCACATCATACACATTTAACATCACGCCTTTTTATCCCCGAAGGGGTAGACAGAGGTGCACATTTCGGCACTTAATGCCACTGTAGAGGTACAATGTAACACTAACTTTCACTATTAATTATGTTATGGGTCCCATGTAATAGGGGGTGAGCCTATTGCCATTCCAGACTTCATGCTACTACTATCAATTTAAAAAACCCAGTAATACTTTGCCCGACCCGGGAATCCAACCCGAGACCCCTTGCCCGGCAGTAGCACTTGCGATCACTCGATCAATGAGGTAGTCTAATACAGACAGGCAGTCTCTACAGAAGAATATAGACCTCCTCCTCAAATACTTAGTTCTACATCCTAGGTTAAAACAGTACAAAAATGGTTCATGGAAACTATTGACATAACTTAGTTCTATTATAATTGCAGCTATCCGACGCTGCAGTCACATTTCAAACAAAACTAACGCAATTTGGCAATTGTTGGCCATCACAGGCTATAATAACTAAATATTGACTCGTGCACGTTTTGTTATCTATTTTAGTGTTTATTCAATGCGGGGTTTTAGTATTATAAAGTAAAGCAAATATTAAAAAAAATACAGTAGCATGGTGTACAATAGATTTCACATGCTGTAAAATAAAATGTAACTACATATGTACATATTATCTACATCTCGAAAAAACGTCTTAGCTTAATATTATTAAACTAGCGACCCATCCCGGCTTCACACGAGTGCAATATGCACGTATCATACATATAAACATACCATAAGAATCACTGTATCTATTTTAAAAAAAACACATCGAAATCCGTTGCGTAGTTTTAAGGATCTAAGCATACATAGGGACAGACAGACGGTGGATAGCGACTTTGTTTTATACTATGTAGTGATATAGATGTTGAGCTTTAATGAATCAAACTCAGACGACAATTATTCAAGCACACAAGAAACTGGAATCAACTCTTATTTCCAATCGTATATATTCAGATAGCTACATAAGCACCTATATAGAACATTCCTCAACCGCCATCCCCACTGAGAACCGCCAAGCTCCGCAAATTTGCCACACATCTACATTAAGACAAACCTCGGCCGTATATTCACGGTATCTCCTCGAACTAGGGAGGTATACCTTACATTAGTCAAGACCCACTGACATCTCTGCCACTCCCCCGAAGATAGGAAACGGTTTTGTTTGCATCATTCCACATGGTTTTTATAAAAGCGAATTTTAGTTGAGGTAATATTGACACGCCGCGTAATGCTACAGATTGCTACGAACAGCTACGTATTATTATGTCATGCTACGGAATGCTACGGAATGCTACGAAGTAGTATGGTACGTGGTATTTTACTACGAACGAAATAACGCTTCCTATATTTATTCAATTTTTCATCTAACAGTTATTTATAATGTCTATCTATTCTATATACATAACATACATAACATCACGCCTTTTATCCCCGAAGGGGTAGGCAGAGGTGCACATTCTACCACAGTACAATGTAACACCCACTTTTCACTAGTTGTTATGAGTCCCATGTAATAGGGGGTGAGCCTATTGCCATATACCGGGCACATTTCCAGACTCCGTGCTACTACTGAGAATTTTAAAAAACCCAGTAATACTTTGCCCGACCCGGGAATCGAACCAGAGACCCCTTGCCCGGCAGTCGCACTTGCGACTACTCGGCCAACGAGGCAGTCTATCTATTCTATATATATACACAATATTGAATCCCATTTTCCCTTGGTCACAGCATCATGCGTTAATGGCTGGACCGATTTCACTAATTACTTTTTTGTTATATTTGTTATTATTAGGAGAAGGTTCTTATGATAGAAAAAAAACAAAAAATCCTAAGGGAACGGGAGAAAACTGGATTGCGTGTACGAAGTCATAGGCAGAAGGTAGGTATATAATAAAAGTCAATTCATTTTTTCTGAATGAATGTGTCCAACACAATAGACATAAAGTGAATGTTCTACAGACATCTAAAAGACATTTTCTCTTTCACTAGCCAATATTGACTAAAAAGCTCCAAGCAACCACAGATTCGTGTCAAACAAAATAATTGGCCGCCACAATAGCTATTAGGAAAGTAAATTATCTCTAAGAGCGGAGTGACAGTGGTTCTGACACGGCGAGTGTTGGGAAAATTGAACGTCTTCTTTGTGTACAGAATAATTCGCTTTATGTACGAGACGCTGATATTTGCTGTTTCTTCTTCTTATTGAAGTACTGCCACTTTCATCTCTGCACCACCTTAAGGTCGACTGTGAGACAATGCCCAAGGCATTAAGTCCGCCTGTACATTTGTTATTGTACTAAGTTTTAAATAAATAAATAAATACTGAGTGATTGCTTGCGGTATTTTGTCGAAGCACTTAATACACTTGTAGATAAATGGTAGCAGTTGTAGAGGTAGTACATTGTGCTGGAAGAGGTTTTTATTCAGGCAAATTGGGAAGTGAAGTTACATAATATGACACCGTTACAAAGTACTTTGGTTTTCGTTGAAAAATAACACATAACATAACATAACATCACGCCTCTTATCCCCGAAGGGTTAATGCCACTGTACAATGTAACACCCTCTTTTCACTATTTATGTTATGAGTCCCATGTAATAGGGGGTGAGCCTATTGCCATATACCGGGCACAATTTCAGACACCGTGTTACTACTGAGATTTTTTTTAAAAACCCAGTAATAGTTTACCCGACCCGGGAATCGAACCTGAGGCCCCTTGCCCGGCAGTCGCACTTGCGTCCATTTGGCCAATGAGGCAGTCAACAGTCAAGTTGAGTTGTTGAGTCAATAAATTGAGTTGTTGAGTTGAGTCAACAGTCAATATAATGAGAAAAGCTTTACGAGTTTCGGTATCTTCGGTGTTACTAATCCCATAGGCTACTTACTTAAATCTTATGTTTCAGTTTTAACAACCTACCCTTTTGACACTCAACATACGAATGTACTCCCACCACAATGGCGGCTCAATCAAAACAGTTTTATTGCCTCCTTTTTCTAAAGCATAAAGGATTGCGGGCTATAAATCAACTTACTTTGAACAATCAACCAGACTAGACGTTCTAACAGAGACTCATCGATACTACGATCACTATATAGCCTTCGAATGCAGCCAATGAATGTTTCCATTTCCTGTGCAATTGTCCTCCTTAAACAGTCTAGACACTAAGGAAGGAGTTCTCAAATAATATCCTCTAGGACTCCTCCAGTATATCATAAATACTGAAATGTATCCTCGTATTTAAGAGCTAAGTAATGATGATGTCAATTTTGATTTATTTAAGAACGTTTATTAGAAGACTGCCTCGTTGGCCTCGGCGTCGGGTTCAATTCCCGGGTCGGGCAAAGTATTGCTGGGTTTTAAAAAAAATCTCAGTAGTAGCACGGAGTCTGGAATTATGCCGCCGATATGGCAATAGGCTCACCATACATGGGACTCATAACATAAATAGTGAAAAGTGGGTGTTACATTGTACAGTGGCATTATGTGCACCACTGCCTATCCCTTCGGGGATAAAAGGTGTGATGTTATGTTTATTAGAAGCACTTATGAAATCAATGTGGTGCGAAAACACCAATTAGAAAGCATAAATATTTTTATTTACATGACCATCGTATCTAATTGGCTTGGCAGTGTCTTGTCTAGAACATAAAGTCACAAGCGATACTTAACAAAACTTAGATTGCATTACTTAAGTTATCCAAACACAGACAAACGTAAGCTGAGCCATCTAAATAATTAGCTCCAAGCCTCACATGTATAGCCAATCATTCCTCTTCTTTTTCTCCCGGACAAAAACAAACAAGTGCAGCAAACAGTAGGGTGTCCATGGTGCGGGCATAATCCGGACATACCAGCAGTTGGTCCCGATTGATAAACATAGGGGAGCAAGGCTTAAGAGCTAAGTTATGTGTTTGGTTTTAAAAACAAAGACTCCGCTGTTAATGAAAGATGAAAACGATCTACAGGATCTGAGGTTTTATTTGAGTAACATAGAGATTAATAATTCGAATTTAATAATTATTTACTTATGTTTTTTTATGGAATCTGAGGCAAGCGACCAGACGGATCACCTGATGGTAAGCGATTATCGCTGGCCATGGGCACCAGAGGATTCACAGGTGCGTTGTCGGCCATATGTGAATAGATATCGTTGTTAACTAAGACGCAAGTGTATCCCTCTATCCAAACGCTGAAATTATATTACTAACACTAAATGTTAAGATTATAATTTTACAAACAATATTAGATTCATGTGATCTAGCAATAAATGATTTCATTTGATTTGATGTAATATATTAAAAAAGGATAAACTCATTTCTTATTAAATAACCATCGTTGTATTATGTGCCCAAATCTTATAAAAAAAAACAATAATTTCGATGCAAGGGCGAAAAATTACTTTATTCATAAACTACATGCCAACAACTTATCTAATAATGGCGGTACATTGTATAAATCGGGCCGTATTTGTCTAAAAACAAACACTAGGGCAACCGCACTGTAGGATCGTAATCCGGACAGGCCGGCAGTCGGGTGTTCTCGATTGATAACATTTTTATTTGCCACTTAAATAGTGGGGAAACAAGGGTTGCGGATGAAGGGGATAATATCGGATCTCAGGACCAGAGTTAAAAGGCGAGCGTGTGGAAAAACAAGGAAATTTCTGAGTTTTTTTTTTTCGGTTTTTTGGCCTCGTTTGTAGTGAGTGGTTGTTTTAAAACAGCTTGGGCATGCGAGGATTGACATCAAGTGGTGTTTTCCTTGTGTTCCTAAATGATACCGTTGAAGCTTGAGTTGTTTTGTTTGTTTATTTTATTTTGTAAAAAATATTAATAATACGAGAAATACAATAAGGTTTAGAAGGTTTAATACCTAATATTTAAAATTATAAGATTGAAAATTATTAGCTATTAATTAACAATATCGTCATCCTAAGCCCAACTACTTTCTACACTATATGCCAATGTACAATTTTAAAAAGCTTACAAATTGTTTCCGTAATTTAAACTTGACCTATAAGAAACAAGTAAACGCCCATACATAGGAAATTAAATAAATAACTAACTACGTAACAACTAATTACGTAAAGAGAAAAAAATCAAAACAAAAAAATCTCAGTTTTCCTACAACCATTACATTTAATTACCTCACACGTCCGACGGTGCGTGAGCACATAATCAATTTCCCCCTCCCACTTACCCGCCCCCCACCGTCAGCTAAAGCAAAACAACGCGACCCAGCCGACGGTGAAAATTTCTTATTGAGACTTATCCGTAGGAACAATTTAATTATGGTGTTACTACTTTCTGTAAGAGTATTTTGAAGGCGGACTTTTAAGAAAAGTGGAGAAAAAGAATTTTTCAAACTTGATCTGAGAATTTAAAATCGGTATTCGATTGGATGCTGTATTGTTTGTACACTAGACAAACTATATAAAACTTTATGATTATTATTTCGCCTTTTCCACATAAAGTGATACATAAACTAAAAGGAAAATACTTATTTCACTATATATCCACACGCTGTTATTATTAAACACATATATTGTATGTCTTTGATTAGGTCTACCCACACAACGTCCTACAATATGTCTATATGACAAAACCAAGCCTGGACATTGTACCGACAGTAGGCAATAAACCTCCGATGATTACAAAACCCACCTTCCTATTACAGACATAAAGATGATGTCAAGGTAATTGACATGGCGACCTTTACCAACATATAAATCCAGATACGTAATAAGATCTTTCATACTCCCAACTCTCAGAAGGAAAACTTCTTTGATCGTAAATAAAAATATTTAATGGTATTTTGTACCTCTATTTAACGTTCTCAAAATTACATTTTTCAATGCTCCCAAACACTTTAATTACTTAAAAGCTATCTCTTAAAAGGCAATGAACATCAAATTTATGTGTTACAAAGGATCCAGCGTCCGTTCCACCATGTATGCGGGATTCTACGAAACGAGGCAATATTAACTGTTTCGTGAAAGTTTGCCCCTATACGATGTACACTGATGGTCACGTTTCTTGTCTGTAATTTCCACTAGCAGCAAATGCAGACATGGATGTGAAATTTAAAGAAAATGTTCACGGTACCGAGGTTATGGGTGCGGGGTCGTGAATAGATTTCGAAACGGCAAAACATTTATTCCTTTGCTCAGACAAGCCGATAGTTTATGATAAATCGATATGTTATTTAAAATTAAAACGCCATGTTTATTTTGTTGTACCTCTATATTCCCATTTATCCCGACTGTTTCCCAGAGGAAATGGAATCTATGTGTCTGGATTTTTCTTTAAAGTTATTTTCTTGGATGTTTCTAAATGCTCGTGGTTTGTTTCAGTTTGACTATCAATGTGATTAAACTGAGGTCGGGGAATTCATGTTTGTCTGAGAAATGTTCTGCTATAAATTAAAGAAACATTAATGTGTTAGTATTGAGAGTTATACATAATTAAAATACGAATTATACTTATGTCTGTCTCAAAAAATGTAAGGACTAAATATAAAAAAGAATCATCACGTTTCTGAGCAAATATAAAATAAAAAATAAAAACCACAAATTACATTAGACCTCATTCTTCGCCTAAACACATTAAATACTTTACTCCAACGTAAATAATTCCTCCTCACATGCCATTTACATACAACAGATGTTCTAAGCGTATAGTTAGCAATTGAAATTATAATTCCGCACAAGAACATTTAACTTAAAACCGTCTATGTGTGGAAATAAGGGGTATATTTCTTTGATAAGTGTATGGAATTGGCTAACTGACAGGGCTGACAAATGTACGCACGGTACGGCCTTTAGTGTGTCGTTTTAGATTAAATGTACCGCTCGTTGTGAGGTGAATTGGTCTAAGATGGTAACAGGAAAGGCTCATGTGAGTCGGACGATAGATTGGCGAGCTGTTGGAGATTAGAGTGAATGTTTCTTAATAGAGAGGTTGGAGGTAATAGTGCTGCGGAATAGGCACCTAGTTTTACTGACGGACGGACAGACTGACAGGCTATTATTTATTTTGGATTTGATGACGTTTCAAAAGTACCAAATTATGGTTTAATTGAACTAAATGCTTTGTGTTTTTTAAAATTGTTAGATATTTAAATCGTTTGGGTTGAGAAAATCATGGGTTTTGTAAAAAAAATCAGATAATCTTGCAATAAGTCTTACCGAGAGTGTAGTTTTGTAGCATTATCTTCAGTGTATAGTCGTTTTATTTATTAATTTTTATTTATCAAAAAGTGGTACCAAAACAGGTGGCCAAAAAAATAAAATATTGAATTAATAGAGCGGTAGTAAAAGCGTGATTCTCCAATTAGGAACAAAATTCATGATTTATTTAAATTCTAAGAAATACCTGCGTAGGTATTCGTTTCCTTAAAACATAATTGCGCAATTAAGGCTCATTTTGTCTTACTAATGATGAAATTAATTACTATTAACAAACATGATTTGACCTATCAACAAAGTCATAGTCTCTATATAGAAAAGTGCATATTTTCCAAAAGACATCAAGGTAGTTAGTACGTTAACTATATGCTTAGAACTTATGTTGTATGTAAATGGCATGTGAGGAGGAATTATTTACGTTGGAGTAAAGTATTTAATGTGTTTAGGTGAAGAATGAGGTATAATGCAATTTGTGGTTTTTATTTTTTATTCTATATTTGCTCAGAAACGTGATGATTCTTTTTTCTATTTAGTCCTTACATTTTTTGAGACAGACATAAGTATTTGCTGCTGCCTGCTGCCTCGTTGGCCGAGTGGTCGCATGTGCGATTACCGGGCAAGGGGTCTCGGGTTCGATTCCCGGGTCGGGCAAAGTATTACTGGGTTTTTACAAAATTCTCAGTAGTAGCACGGAGTTTGGAATTGTGCCCGGTATATGGCAATAGGCTCACCCCCTATTACATGGGACTCATAACATAAATAGTGAAAAGTGGGTGTTACATTGTAAAGTGGCATAATGTGCACCTCTGCCTACCCCTTCGGGGATAAAAAGGCGTGATGTTATGTTATGTTACATAAGTATTTGTAATTCGTTTTTTAATTATGTATAAGCCTCAGTACTAAATAGTCCATGATGATAACAAAAAAAAACAACTTACAAGAAAATAGGAAATCCAAAAATAAACATTCACTCAATTGGCTTATAATACCATTAAACAAAAAAAGAAACCAAAAAGATAAAATAAAAAACGTGATTCAACACATTACCATTCAGTAGTACCTTCTCGTGAGTTCTTTACAGTATTTGTACCAGACAGGAGTTTGTAGAGAACCGGTGCCACGTTTGTATACAGCCACACATCAAGCTGTGCAAATCCAATATAACCTGACCGTCGTATGTGAAGAAGGATCATAAAAACCGAGACCATGATAAATTGGTTTTGTGTAGCTGGTTCTGTAGCCGACAGCACCACGTGAGCTTATCCTAGTGTAGCCACATTTTGTAGTTCACACAGCAATGCAGTGCTTCGCTCCATTCACGAGTATCCAGCCATCTCCGTGAATTTATGCTTAGAATATGGCTTCACCTGCAATTTTATCCCATACTCTTTGATGTTAGTGTGGACTGATAATCTTTCGGAAGCTGTTGCGGAGTTTTAGTGATGTGCTTTATAAGTATCGATAGATTAATGGAGTTCGGCATATTTTAGTGAAGTAGAATGTGTTTAGAAATTCTAATAAGTGTGTGTTGGTCTAAATATGTGTTTTATTTGTTTTAAGTATTAGATGCATCATCAAGTGGAACGCTTAAACTGTCAAACACCAAGCGGTCACCGGTGACCGCAACCTATTGTTCTATAATTGTGTCTAAAGTGACGGTACTCGACGAGTTAAACTGAAAAATCAATAAGAATTTAATATCCTCTTCGTTGAACATAAGAAAATCACCAGACTTATTGTGTCGACGATTACTATTCTAGAATAGTTGTTCAATCTAGCAATACCAGTTAATTTTATACAAGACACTACTGTCTACCCTTTCACAATAAACAAAATACCTCCTCTATTTATTAGCACTTCATAAAAGAAATATAACACAATAACTTTACTGGCAACTGCCGTAATTGGTATTTAGGGTTCAAAAGTACTTTATCGAAGGCGATATCAAGAACAATAGAATCCCAGGCTTATAATACTTTACTGTTAAATATTTTACGTTTATTAAACAATGGCTTAAAATAGCCTAAACACTCAACAATGATCTAATAATATTGTTTGCAATAAAATGATTCTTGGCGAACAATACACGGTACAGTTGAAACAATGGCTCGTGCCTATAGCGGGACGATGTACAACTAAAATAGAATATTCATTACGACTGTACCTTTAAAATGGTGTCTGAAGGGAAATCATTAGCATTTCCCTATTCTATTGTAGGATGGGCCTCTTGCAAAGGTTTAGGGGTGGGATTTGTCGACATGTTATCGTTAATGTAAAGAAAAAAAGGGAAATTAAAATTCAAACTTAGTCCATATTAATTTAACGGTTCGTAAATAAGTATTATATCTTTGACTGCCTCGTCGGCCAAGTGGTCGCAAGTGCGACTGCCAGGCAAGAGGTCTCGGGTTATATTCCCGGGATGGGCAAAGTATTACTACGTTTTTTAAAAATCTCAGTGGTAGCACGGAGTTTGCAAATGTGCCCGGTATTTGGCAATAGGCTCACCCCTGTTAAATGGGACTCATAACATAAAATAGAGAAAAGAGAGTGTTACGTTGTAGTACGGTGGCATTAAGTGCCCGTAGTGTACATCTCTGCTTATCCCTTCGGGAATAAAAGGTGATGTGAAGTGAAGTGTTATGATGATTTTAATTCTATTTTATTTAAAATCCACCTTTAATAAAAGAAATATCAAGCTCGTAGGATATTACATTTAATTAATTCCACCGTTACCAGCCTACGCGTCAGTATCTACATCAACAACACGTACGGAGCTCCACTTTATATCTAAATTAAAATTACAATTCAAGTCATAAAACGAAGCAATTAATTTCCCTTCTAAAATTTTAATAAACCTATCTATCGACATCGTTTCACCTCCCTACTTTACCCCACATACCCGGTAATTGCCTGGCTACGTTTTGGGGGTAGAAACACATAAATTACACCTTTTATTCATTCCCGATTGCTAGTGTTATTGCTATCATTAACCACCCCACATAGCCTGTATTACTATGTATTGAAATATTACCTTTATTAATGAAATGTGTTATATCATTGGCACGTGGAGGAGCTCTGTGCTGTCGTAATAACATGCCCTGATTTTTTTTTTTTTTTTTTTTTTTTTTTAATAAAACTTTGCCCCACACTAGGATTTTCTCCTGTGTCGTGGGTGCGTTTACAAACATACAAGTTCACATACACAATGACACCCAGACCCGAAACAACAATTTGTGGATCACACAAAGTGTTGTCCCGTGCGGGAATCGAACCCGCGACACGTTGCACGGCAGCCGGTTGCCCAGCCACCGCACCAACCGTGCAGTCATTTTATTTACCTTTGCTTCTATAAACCCATAAATAGTTGTGGCTAACTCATAACTCGTAACTCAACCAAAGTTGGCCGTGGAATTCCACGAAACTGACGTGAGACAACGTTTGTGTTGGCATTTCGTCGTATGAGTGAGGTTACCGGACGCCCAATTACCCTTCTCCCAAATGTCTTCAGTCCCGAATCCCCAAAAAGAAACACTAATCTTAATTCCCAAAAGGCTGGTAGCGTACTTGTAACGCCTCTTGCTTACCATCAGGTGACCCGTCGGCTCGTTTACCGACTAATCCCATAAAAAATTATCTTTACACTAAAAGTTGTGTTTAGCCACAACACTATTAAATGTCAATCCTCGATAGCGATGTATTGTAACCTTTTTATGGGTCAGAGATTACATCAATTTGTAATTTCCTGTGTTTTCGTTGCGAAGAAATGTTTGTGGTGGGATAAAAATACCAGCTAATGAAAATGGTTCTCATCTGTTGATGCGATGAAAGTAAATATTTTTCTATCTTTAAATTTTAATATATTCTGCCGTGTGTTTTTGAGTAGGATATTCCTACAATGTTATTGTAACACCTATTACGTCACTTCCTCCTGGCTCCTTGTAAGATGACATCCAAATAACAGCGAATGTTTTTCTTCCATTATCCGTAAGGAAATTAATGTCTCTGTGTGCGCGGAACAAGTAGAGAACACTCTAGATATTAGTGATGAGAAACCGTTTTCAATTATTTATCGACAATACGATATGCATCATTTTTTTCACACTAGCGTACCTCTGACTAGTTACCATGAAATCACAGCTACAATATTTTTTCTGATTGAATACAACACACATATATCGCTACTGATATTAATTTAGCGAGCGTACAACCAATATATTGATCAATTAGTGTTGTTTTATTAAACTAACAAAGAATGTTATTAGTACTCTTCACAATATATACATATGTCGGTAGAACCTCTCTATTCTAAACTAGGGGTGGCTTAACAACCGTGAAGCGGGCAAAGGGTGCACGTTACTGTGGTTTTTGACACACATGGAAATAAACGTAGTTTTGTAAGATTTACATAGTTCATTCAATTTGTTTAGGTTCGAATTCTTATAATATTGTGGTCCTGTTGATTAATTAATTAACAAAAAAGTTAAAGTATGTTTAATGAAGATATAGTTTACAATGAATTGTTTAAAAATATTGTCTATCGTAAAAAAATACATCGCTAAAGTATGTTGTTCTAAAAGTGAATATACCTGTACGTATGACCAATAAGAATTATTATTTCCATAATAAAATAATCAAGATGACAATCCACTACACATAAAAATTACTATTCAAAATTTAAGCAATTTCATCCAACTCACCGCCCTATTCAGACAAAAATAGACTTAATTTAAATAGCCTTAAACATCGATATAGCTACGCAGGTACCGCGCCTCCCTAGCGATATAAAGCTGTACTACACCGCATGCTTCGTTACCCCACAATCGCGTTACGTCGGCGAGCGATTCGCTAATTCTTGCGTGCGTTTACCCTAACCTATACTTGTGTACTATGCTTTATCTGTAGTAAATAAAGATGAAAATATCAGGTGGCTAAGAGTCAGAAAGTCGAAAAAGCGATCGCTGCTGATTAACAAAACTTTAATCTCGGTGAATAGAGATAGAAATCCATTAAACTACTTCAAACTGCCAAATTCTCCGATAGAATTTCAATCTTGTTATTAAAACATTAAGTTAAAAAATTAAAACTGCGTCAAAAAACCCAACTTCAAAAAACCAAAAACTAATAACAAACAAAAAGTCAAAACTAAAAAGCAAAAAATAATTATTATTAGTACTGATAGGTTATCCGCATACTAAATAGGTTAGACCTCATGGGAATGAGACCAGTCTCAGGAGTATACCCTTTCAAATAAAACAACAATTTTGGAAATCGGTTCACAAATGGCGGAGTAATATGCGTACAAACAAAAAAAACAAAACAACAATCAGCCGAACATAGTACCTCCTCCTTTTTGAAGTCAGTAAAATGAAGTGAAATATAAAAAGTAGTTTGTGGCAGTTTATGTTCTGGGTTCTACCTCTAGTATTAAACTTTCCAATTTTCAAATTCAGGATGTTTACGAACAGTAATTGTTACCAAAAAAGGTAGATCATTGAACCTGAAAGGTAGAACCTGGACGTCTTCGAGGCCCGAGTGAATAGGTTGCTTATGGGTAAACATGCTCCATCGTAGGCCGCATCATCGCATACCAGCAGTCGAGATAGTGGTCAAACGTCGTACCATCAAATATAAAAAAAGAACTTGTTACCAAATGTAATCAGGACAAACACTAATTACTTTACAATTTTTTTTACCGACAATCATAACAACCTAGTTCAACAATCTTTCTATGTATATACAGGGTGACCAAGGAGTTGACGTTCAAGCGTAAAATGTAGATATTTTATAATGAAGAGTATCCAAATCACTCTCATGTGGGTTGCACGATTTAGCGTAATTTTCGAGATATATAATATTTTTTTAACGATTTCCTTCGTAATTTTCACCTTACATCAGTTTTCGTTTTTTTTCTCATTCTGTTGGACATTTCTGGTTTAGTTTTTTGTGACCAATTGACTAGCATAGTCTAACCTAGCATCCTAAAACTTATAGTTTATCTAAACATAGCAAAGTGAGCAAATAGCTTCACTAGAGGGTTGACCTACAGACTGACATTTTTTCTTATTATTTAATATTGAAATATTTTATTTTGACGTTCAAAACTGCCTTCCTGGTCTAATTGAAATAAATGATTTTGACCTTGACTTTGACTTTTGACAAAATTTACTTAGGATTTGATCAAAGGTTCAAAATTACGATTTGAGCTAAAATAGATCAAAAAACAAAATGATAATGTTCTTCTCCTTAAGATTAAGATACAAATATGGATACTTGTCATCATAAAGTATCTAAGTATTACGATTGAACGTCAACTCCCGGACAACCTGTATATGTAGCATGCTGTTCAGGAATTCTTTCAGTAAAAGTTAACAGCGTTGTACAGCGTCAAAGTTATGATAACCACACGCTTCGTTAGTTCACAATCCCAGCTTACGGCTCGTTGTTTTTACTTTATATTGGATGCAGGCTTACATATTATGGAACAGGTTAGTTTACTGTATTTTTTCATGTGGGTATGCTTGTGTAGTGTTACACTAAGTTATGTTTTTATTATGTTGTGATTATCTGGCTGTCTATTATCTACGCTTTCACACTCAAATGAGTTTTGATAATAATTAGCTAATAGATATAAGAAACTTTTTAAGACACTGTTTATCGGTCATAGAGTTTCATGGAGTTTCTTATCCATTTGAATCTACATTTTGGAATGTTAACCTAGCTTCACTGATGGACAGACTGATGACTATTATTTATTTTATATTTTTTGACGTTTCATAAGTACCAAATTGTGGTTTAATTGAAATTACTGCTTTGACTTTGATTTTGATAGGACTTTGGTTAGGACTCTCATTTAAACCAACACACATCATTAACATTAGTTTATATCAAATAAATAAATTTATTAATTAAAACCAGCAATAACCAAATGATATAATCGAAACTGTAGTCAGTCAATGCAAACCCTGTTTGAACAAATATATGCATATGTATACATATAAATCTAGTGAATAATTGAATAAAGCGGCATTATTGCATAAACCGGCCCGAATGACTGGCTGCGTATCAAATAACGCCATCCCTGCGGCCACAGAGTGAGTCTAGTGAGTCGAGTCTGCGAGTCTTGCAGTAATGCAATCAGAGGGTAGGCAGGACCCTCCACAGTAATGTGTATATTGGTAGATTGGGTGACTGACTGCTGGTTTGTTATTGTGATGTATGATGGGTTCATTTGAATATTAATAGACAGCTGAATAAAGTAAATTGTTTGTAATTTTATTAGTTGCGTCGTAAATGTCGGACTCGTCTAGTTCTATTTTTTTAAATTGACGTGCGAAAGTGTTGCTTGTAGCTGACGTAGCTAACGTAGGCAGAAATAAATTTACTTGTTTCAAGCCTAGTATAAGGGCTTATTCATTGGTAGTTTTATTAATGCGAACTTATGACATGATTAAGTATATTTTACGAGTAGTTTTAGATCACTATTAAAACTTACTTTCGCATAAAAATTTATTGATACTTTTGAGAGGTATGATGCCACATAGGTACAGACATACACACTATTTTGACAAACTTGAGTCTTATATATTGCACTTGAGTCTTATATACAAGATAAATAGTCATTTAAAGTGTGGGAGAGCCATATTTCGGCACGAATGGGCCGGCTCGACCGTAGTGATACCACGGCCTCACAGAAAACCGATGTGAAGCAACGCTTGCGTTGTGTTTCGTCGTGTTAGTGAGGTTACCGGAGGCCCAATTACCCTCCCCTTCCCCAATCTCCCCAATCCCTGAATCCCCAACGATCCTCAAACTCCTAATCCCCAAAAGGCTGGTAACGCACTTGTAACGCCTCTGGTGTTCCAGGTGGCCATGGGCGACGCCGATTGCTTACCATCAGGTGATCCGTCTGGTCGTTTACCGGCTTGTGCCATAAAAAAAAATATACCTCTATATAAAAAATATATATACCTACAGAACATAAACTAACCTAACTTAACCACAATATACAATCTACGCCTTACAACAAGCATCCATTACGTATTACATCGTAAATAGTAAGACGATCGCATGTTGTAACCGAGCAATATGCAGCGAAGTCAGCATACGGGCAGATTGCAGTAATCCAATCAGGGCAGGCTACCACAATTTAACTACTGCCCGCACTCGATGTCCACTGCTCACTGCCCACTACATCCAATCGGCAACGCTTCGCCTCTGATATTCTGACTTTATCATTCTACTATACACGTTATGTATTGTGTAGTACAGGACGTTCAAGTTTATTGTCTGGATATAAAGTTGAAAATGCAATTAAAAAAATTTCAGGATCGCTTACCAAACTATTGAATGGTAGATGGT
Organism: Spodoptera picta; assembly: GCA_038387885.1. Classification (NCBI taxonomy): domain Eukaryota; kingdom Metazoa; phylum Arthropoda; class Insecta; order Lepidoptera; family Noctuidae; genus Spodoptera; species Spodoptera picta. Next base: position 2,497,239 of record JAZHFQ010000008.1, on the reverse strand, counting down.
TGTACATTGTCATAGCGTGTGAGTTTGGTGACCTTGGTATTTGCCGTAAAATATACAAAACAAATTGAAAAATATTTTTGTCTGATTAATTTTTTTTCTGCGTCGTTGGCCGTGTGGTCGTAAGTGCGACTGCCGGGCAAGGGGTCTCGGGTTCGATTCCCGGGTCGGGCAAAGAATTACTGGGTTCTTAAATATTCTCAGTAGTAGCACGGAGTCTGGAATTGTGCCCGCTATATGGCTATAGGCTTATCCCCTATTACATGGGACTCGTAACATAAATGGTGAAAAGTGGGTGTTACATTGTACAGTGGTATAATGTGTGCCTCTGCGTACCCCTTCGGAGATAAAAAGCGTGTTTATTTTTTACAACTCCTAATCAATCTCTAGGCAGTTATAATGTCTAAGGAAAGTGTTATTTTTTAAGTCAACGTAACTAATGCACCATTTAAAAAACTAATGATAAAATCAAGGTACCAAAACTAGTATACCTAGGTATCAACAATACAAGAGACGGCGTACACAAGCGATGGCAATTTGCGACGCGACGCAACACAGTCGCGCGACCAATAGATCGCAATCTAGACGAACAGCGCCAGATTAATCGTTTTTGTACACCGAGCGTTATTGGATCGGAGGAGAAGTGAACATTTTTTACTTACGAATTTCTTCCTTTTTTCAATGAAACACTGAAACTTGCAGCAATGGTACGCAGTCATTAGTTGTTGCAGTGTAGTTGATTAGTTCCTGCTTTTAAAAGTATAAACAAGAATTTGTACGATTAAAATTAATATTGTTTAATTTTACACATATAGTCACATCAACAACCAATAATGCCCACTGCTGTGTAATGCCTCTTCTCACACGGAGAAGGTTTGAGCATTAATCACCACGCTTGCTCAATGCGCGTTGGCGATTTCAAACTTACAATTACAAATTATAAGTCCAGGTTTCCTTACGATGTTTTCCTTCACCGTTTGTCAGTGGTGTCTGAATAATCTTAGAAAGTACATATAACTCGGAAAAAGTCACATTGGTACTTGCCGTTGGTAGGTTTCGAACCCGCACCCTCATGCATGAGAAGCGGGCATCTTAAACCTCCGGGCCACCATGACGCTGGAATGGACCACGTATGGTGTTTTCAGCTATTTTCATTAATCATTATAACATAAGTAGTTCAATACAACAATTCAAAAAAAATGCGGACTCCTGTTTAATCTCTTTCACCAAGAGAACTAGAAAAATAAGACCACTATCTCAAAATAAAAGGAATAAGTACCTAAATCATCGCCTATTTTCAACCATTATATAATATTCTATAATACTCAAAAACTCTGAATTTTAATCCTCTATCATTATAATTATAAATTACCACATCCACAACCAAACTAATTTCGTACGACATGTGTGCACATTGTAGCTATTATACAGCCAGTAATTAGTGTTCACAGCGCGGCAACGTGTCAATACACTAAGTAGCTACACGCTGTAGATATTTGACGAATATTCCAACTTCGCCCGTCCTCGCTAAGTTGGTAAAAGTAGTATTAAGTTGAAGACGATTAACTGTTTCCCGTTGATAAGTTTGTTTAGTGATTTCCAAGTTGTCGAGTTGTTAATGTTTTGCTTGTAAATATTACGTGGTCCTTTGGTACGAATTGGGAGTTTCTTGTCTCTATTTGTGATTGTGGCTCGTCTTAGATTAAATTGTGGAGTGAAACAAGTGTGATTTACTTACGACTTGAGATATGAAAAATGCACGAAAATATGTCGTTTAATTTAATTGCATCAGTTTCCTGTCTTATTCTAAACGTGAATCAAAACTGGGTCGTTTAAATGACCTAAAGACCAGAATTCAAATACAGTTAAACAATACAATTTGTAATGTTTCCTTAATAATAAGTGACAAATCACACGCAGACATTCCATGGAACATAATCGCGTCATAATGAGTGGCTCGAACGGTTGGCGCGATTGTGAATACACCCGTCACAAAGTCTGCCTTGTTCTCTTCACACCCTGACAATAACGACACAACTCCAATAAACCATCACTCAATTATAAACCCTCCACCTACATTATACAGCTCAAAATTAACCAATCAAACCACCAGACATGTTTGAATTACTTAATCGAATTCTATTGTATCTGCATTTAACGGCTTTTTAAATCACGAACGAAATGAGACTCTAATTTGTGGTACTTAGGGTTGGATTTAGTTTGTTTTGAGTGATGGATGAGTTGATTCATTATTGAACCGATTCTGTAAGACAATGAGGCGTATGCACAATGAGAGACAATATTGTGTGAAAGCTATGAGCTATACTATCGGCTGTTTAAGCGCTTTGTAATCGATGCGTAGCGATGGGCGGCTGTGACAATCGATAATCCTGTTGCTGTCATCATCGGATCGACTTTTGTTCAAGGCATAATGAAAGGCCTTATAATTAGCTGAAGGGGTCTATTTGTACACAAAACACCGTTAATTAGTTCGCAGCGCTACACATCGACACTAGTATGACTACACAATATACATGTGGTGGGTAATTTCATATTAATAGATATGTATAGAAACATTCGTCTATCACACACATCTTGGTATTTAAATATCATTTTTGTGTCGGTATACGTAATTATTTAGTAAATAAGTTTAAATAAAAACGAGGGTAAAGATAAAAATAACTTATAACAAACTTTGAATAAATCGAAATCAAATAATGAGCAATCGAGCTATACAATACCCATATAAATATAGTGTTTTCTCATCGTATTTTTATGTTACTGAATGGTATACAATATTTCGATGATCTCATTCACAGCGCGTTTGGCGTAATGGTTATCACCTCCAGTAAAGTGCCGCCGGATCGATTCCAGCATTCACAAGTTGTTTCAAGAATTCATTAATCAAATATTTAAAATTTGAAACAATGTTTTAATCTTTTTTTTTTTCTATCCTATTTTTCTAAATCTTCTTATGTTAATTTTAAAAGTATAAACTTTATCGCATGATATTTCCCAATTCGACTATAAGGTTTATTAGCATATTGATTAATTATTATTTAAAGAACTTTAAGAACTTAACTGTGGTATGATAATTAATTATTATCATTATTGAATATAAAACCACTTATTTGTATAATAAATAAATTAATTGTAATAAAAGATAGTATTGTTTTATTTACCGACTTATTTGCTTCTTTTATAACCTGATCTAATATTTCAAAAAAAAAAATATAATAGTAAGAAAAACTACATAGTAAAATAAAAAAAGAATCTTTCAGCTGGAATAGAACTCACATCATCATTGATCATTGAAAGACGATAAAAGCGTGCTCATTAACCAGTCGACCAAAATGTCGGGTCATATCAATGATTATAAATAGTTTTAACCTTACCCGTGAATTAAATTATAAAAATACATATACCGACACAAGAATGAAAATACCAATGTGAATGTGGTGGACGAATATTTTTATACACAGTAATATGAAATTACCCACACATGTTCACTGTGTAAAAGATAGTAGTTTCGATGTGTGGCGCCGCTAACTAATTAGCGGTGTTTTGTGTACATTCAAACCTATAAAAACTTATGAAGATTGTAGGGTTACTAGCTTCTTTTCCTTTAAAAAAAATCACACATACACTCAAAAAATTATCTCTTTGTTCACGACTCTGATATCAAAAAATACAATACGTGCAGTATAAAGTATAATTTTAACAAAAAATGGACCCGTACGGAAAACGCGCACCGGGGAGGATCCTGCCTTTTTTCTTTGGTCCTTCGGTCCAGTTATGGACCTTTTTATTTGGACCGTGACATAAATGTGAAGCGGGGTTAGGACAAAGTGTCAAGACTTTCTGAGCGTAATTCACTGACTGCGATGATTAATTAGTTTGAAGTTTTTAATGTTATTTTTCATGGTCCTTGTGGGTCCTGACGTCATTGTTATCTAAAATAAATTATTTTATTTACACTTAGCTTAACATGCTCACGTAAATATACTGAGAAATGCTCTAGGTACTAGTTTTGATTCATAGAGGAACTCTTCCAGCATGAGCAGCATGAACTGCGCGAGGAGCGCTGCTCATGAAGAAAAGTCCCTCTGTGACTCGAAACTAGTAGTGCTTTTCTCAGTATATTTGCTTGAGTAAACAGTTATTTCTAGTTAGCTCAGTATATCTTACTTAGTAAAGTATTACGACAACACATAACATCACGCCTTTTATCCCCGAAGTGGTAGGCAGAGGTGTGCATTATGCTACTGTACAATGTAACACCAAATTTTCACTATTTATGTTATGAGTCCCATGTAATAGGGGGTGAGCCTATTGCCATATGGCAATAGGCCGGCCGGCAGGATATATACCGGGCACAAATTTATTCCAGACTCCGTGAATCAATGAATTTTTTCAGTCAATCCTACTAAAGTGAATTTTTTGAAAAACCCAGTAATACTTTGCCCGACCCGGGAATCGAACCCAAGACCCCTTGCCCGACGCTTATTATAATGTTATAAATTATCACGTTAATTATTTTTATATAATATAGCTTAGTATAAATATACCAAAATCATTGACTCTAATTAATAAGTACATATATACCTCTATACCTCTATTTTTTTTTTTTTAAGGGGGGAAAATCATCGAATGACTGCTCCCGCCTGGGTGAGGCGGGAGGGTGTGTCAGACTCTTACTGACTAAAAACCACCCCGTTCCTTCTCCTGCACGTCGAGTCGGAGCCCCGGTTACCCGTTAGGTTCTCCGCGACTCCGAATCTATACCTCTATTAGACCCAATTGCACGTGTCACCACTAAGTTACCAAGCTATTGACACATGCACGCACAGATACCACAAACTATTGAATTGTGGTCACTAATCACTAGGTGACCACGAATTACCTGTATTAGCTCTACTGAGTACAATGACCTAGGTTTGTTTTATTAACTGACTAGAAAATATTGACTTATGCACTAGTAAGCTAGGATAAGGATTTTGTTCAGAAGTGTATGTCTTCTAGCAGATGATAATCACTATAATTAATATTATATGTAGAATTTGGAAATCACTTATTAAATCGATCCTCGCAAAACCTTGATCACATAGTCGCTGGCAACACTAGCCATGAACAACAATAGATCCGTGTAATTTAAATTTTGAATATTATTTACTGAGTTCCGATTGCATAAAATAGCTGCTATAAATACTCGGCTTCACGTATTGTAGTAGTGAAATCGTAGTGAGAGTGAAATACTAAGTAGTTCGAACGGAAAAAACAACATTCAAGATCCCAAGTGAACTGTGCCATTATTAGTGAGAAAGAACAAACAGACCAGTGTATCACACACTAATGGGGCGTTACTTACAACAGCTACACTCATAGTAAGTAAGTCGAGACTAGTACACTCGAAATTAGTGAAATAATAAAGTGAAATAAACTTCTAAAACCGTTCTTATTCAAAAAGCCTTTTGTAAACAATCATCAGCTGACTCATTATTAATAACAACCAATCAAACAACATCAAGTTCAATTAAGTCAAAGTTTTGCTCGTTCGGAAACGTTTATAGTAACTGGATACGAGTCTTTTGAGTCAGATGACAGATCGATTAATCGACTAAAATCTGATTGTTCAACATATCATCAGACTATAAAATGGAAGACGAAAATGTAACTATACGTCGATACAAAACATTGGCCAATGAATCACTAGATCTTTCCTTTGGATCCACTCATTCTGAAGTCAGAAGACTTAGCTTACCGGACCTTTCTACAAGATGTGACTGTGACATGGTATATTTAAAAGAAGAAATAATAAAGCTTCAGAATGAGCTAGAGAGTGCACATCTCGAGATTGAGAGACTATCTGAGGAGAATATGACTTTGAAAAATTCATTGGCCAGGCAAAAATGTAATAATAAAAATTTACAAAAAATCTTATCAGGTCCTCTAAAATCTACTAGTAGGAAAAAGAAAAATCCTAACTGTAACAATGGCAGATCATCGATAACACAAATGAACACAAGTACCACAGACCTTGGACTTACGGATGATTTCAATAATCTGTCAAGAGATGGCGCTAGGAGTTCGTCACCAGGAAAAGAAATAGGACCACAGTTATGTGCTACTGGTGCATCATTAAAATCAGTCAGCATGCAAAAACAACATCAAAATGAAGTGGTAAAAGTTCAGTCTAACGTCGAGTTTAAAACGGTAAAAAACAATATTCATGTATTTAGTAATAATAACAAGAATAATATATTATCTATATTAAAAAACACATTCAGTGGCAAAAACTACAATATATGTCATTACTTAATGACAAATAATAATATAAAACAGATAGTACGCAATATGAAATCAAAACTACAAGATTTCTCACTAAATGACTTTTGCATTTTACTAATTGGTGAAGAAATTTTTACTACTACCCACGAGTATTACGATATTGTTTCTGATGTGAGAGAGGAGTTACAAAATATTATGCATACTAATATTATTATCTGTACACCCACTTATAAATACGGCTACCATACTAACCTATATAACTGCCGGGTGGAAATCTTTAATAACTTACTGTATCGGGATATTGCCACTCACGAGCATGCTTATTTCTTCGACTCAAATAAAAGTCTTTCATGCGACTATAGCTCATTTACTCGTACGGGTGCACTGAGCAACCACGGTATGGAAGTCATTTTCAAGGATATACATTTTTTTATAAATGAAATACTACATGAATTGATGATGGCTGACAAACTTGTGATAAATGCGAACCAACAAATTGACGAACCTACTCAGTTTTTTCTGTGACAATTTTTTAGGAGATTCAAACACAGCAACATTATTCCATCAAAACATAGCTGGCTTGTTAAATAAAATAGATTATATTGAAGTTTGTTTTGACGAATTAGCTCGTAAATATAGAGTAAATATTGATATTGTTTGCCTAACTGAAACCTTTGTAAAATCGGGTGATGAACCTAATATTAAACTGTCAAATACCAAGCGGTCACCGGTGACCGCAACCTATTGTTCTATAATTGTGTCTACAAAACCGGTACTCGACGAGTTAATTTCAAAAAGTTCAAACTTGTAAGTGCTTTTTCTAGAAATAGGGAAAGACGTGGTGGTTCTTGTATCTTGGTGCATAAAACATTAATAACAAAAAATATTGACTTACAAGACCTAACTATGGAAAAGGTATTTGAATGTTGCGCAATCGAAATTGTTTCCTTTGCGTGCATTATAGTTTGCATGTACAGGGTGCCAAACTCAAGCGTTGCGTTATTTTTTAGAAGATTAGAGTTACTATTGCATAGACTATCAACACATAGAAGGAAACGTGTTATACTGGCGGGAGATATAAATATAGACACTTTAAAAAACACCGTGGACTCCGTAAAGTTGAAAGAAATATTACTCAACTACAACTTTACCCTACACATAAACTCACCCACCCGAAAATCTTCATGTATTGACCATATTTTCAGTAACATGGAGGAAGCCGTGGGTAGAACACATGAACTTTGTCTCTCGGATCATAACACGGGCCAAACTTTAACGTTCCCTATACTTGACAGAAAACCCTATTTTAAATATTGGTACAGTTATGTTAGGGATTACGCCAATGGAAATATAGTGAAGTTTAAAAGTGCATTACAAAGCTTATCATGGTCAGATATTTACAATGTTGAAAATGCAAATGAGGCCTTTAGCAGTTTTCATGAAGTTTTTTTATTATTTTATAATCTGTGTTTTCCTGTTCGCAAAGTAAAAATATATGCAAATACCGGTACACCTAAATGGATCACAAAAGGCATAAGAACGTCTAGTGTTTATAAGAGACGGTTGAAATTGTTATGTAATTTAAAAACTGGTTGCGATAGTCTCAGAAATAAATATACAAAATACAATAAAATATTGAAAAACTGTGTTACGTTATCGAAAAGAAATGCGAACTCTAATTATATTTGTAAGGCTAAAAATAAAAATAAAGCAACGTGGAATATTATTCAAAATAAAGCTGATTCACTACGAACACATACGCAGATAAATGGAATAATACAGAATGGACAGATTGAGGACAGACCATCTCAAATAGCAAATGCATTTAACGATTTTTTTATTGATTTGTCAAAAAATAAGGATATGAATGCCAGTAGAAGCACTAAAGATCATCTTAACACAACTTTGGATAGAATTAACTCAAGTATATTTCTCAGACCGTGTTCTTCTCGCGAAGTAGCAACAATTATACAATTCCTTAAAAATAAAAAGTCAGTTGGCTACGATGAGGTTTCTACAGTGGTGCTGAAGTCGTGTATTAATGAAATATCCTCTGTTTTGTCTTACCTTATTAATATCTCACTGTCAGAAGGTGTCTTTCCCGATAATTTAAAAATATCAATAGTAAAACCCCTTTATAAAAAAGAATCACATTCGCATTTAACTAATTATAGACCAATAACTTTGATACCGATTTTTTCAAAAATCTATGAAAAAATAATGCATCGACGACTCACGGAATTTCTTAATAAATTTGATGTTATAAAAAAAGAACAAAATGGATTTCAAGCTGGTAAATCTACCACACTCGCTGCATACTCACTGATAAGCTCTATCACTCAAACTATAGACAAGAAATTACCTGTAACCGTACTCTTTCTAGACATGAGCAAAGCATTTGATCTAGTCAATCACAGTAAACTGCTGGATAAATGTGATCGGTATGGTATCCGCGGACCGGCTCAAGATTGGTTGCGTAGTTACTTAACCAATAGAACGCAGTACGTAGAGATTTCTCGAGTTAACGAAAAATTAGTCTCAGTATCTCACAAATCCTCGATTAAAATGAATGGAACAGGCGTACCACAGGGAAGCGTCCTCGGACCGCTTTTATTCCTTTTGTATATTAATGACTTGCCTAATATTACCGATAAAAAATGTGTCCTCTTTGCTGATGATATATCTGTTGTGGTGTCCGACACAGGAAAAGTAAAAGTAAAACCTTACGAGCAGGAAATAAATGAGACTTTGGAGGCCATTATACACTGGCTTCAGGACAATGATTTGGAAATTAATGTCTCCAAAACTAAATATGTTCAGTTTGCTAATTATAAGCGTAAACCACCCAGGCTAAATATCAGTTATTCAGGTCAATCGGTCTCTAAAGATAACAATATTAAATTCTTGGGTATTATGCTAGACGAAAACTGTAATTGGAAACTACACGTAGAAAATGTCTGCAAGAAATTAAATAAATTTGTTTATGCACTTAGGCAACTACGCAAAACGACAAATGAAAGCTCAGCGCTATTGGCGTATCACGGTTATGTGAACTCTGTGTTGAGGTATGGCCTGTTGTTGTGGGGCAATTCATGTGATATAGACAGAGCATTCATAGTTCAGAAAAAATGCATTAGGGCTATATGTGGAGTAGGACCATTAGAGACATGCAAACCGCTTTTCATAAAGCTGAGCGTTATGACTTTGGCATCTCTGTATATTTTTGAGATTGGTATGTTCGTAAGAAATTATAACTTGTTTAATAGAGTGAATGAAGATAGTAAGCATTTACAACGAGATGCATCCAAACTAAAAATGGATAATTGTCGCAGTACTCTTTATGGCAAGAATTGTGCAATAATGGCAATTAGAGTATATAATAAAATTCCTCGATCTATTAGAGAACTACCTTTGCGTCAATTTAGAATTAAGTTGAAAGCATGGCTAATTGAAAAATGTTTTTACAGTATTAAAGACTTCATTGACTATGGAATTGTAGAACGAAATAGATTTTAATATTAGGACATGTAATTTTACAGACATAGGTAATGTATTTGACATAATGTATTTTGCCTTGACATGTATTTAAAAAATTAATTTGACATTTTGGAATCATTATTTTGACATTACGTAATAATTAATCAATGAAATTGGATTTATATTCTATATTATATAAAGTGCCTACTATAAACAAACATTTGCATGCCTGGAAAAGGTGGAATACACTGTACTGTTGAAAATTAGACTAAGATCCATTGTATCACATGTTCCTGCGAATAAATTTCTATTTCTATTTCTATTTCTATTTCTATTTCTAACACAACATCACTAGTTTTTATCCCCGAAGGGGTAGGCAGAGGTGCACATTATGACATTTAATGCTACTGTACAACGTAACACCTACTTTTCACTATTTATGTAATGAGTCCCATGTAATACCCGAGCCTATTGCCATATACCGGGCCCAATTTCAGACTCCCTACTACTACTGAGTTTTTTTTTTAAACTCAATAATATTCCAACCCTCTACCCATTGCCTGGCAATCGCACTTACGACCACTTGGCCGACGAGGCAGTCAAAACCTTGATCAATTGCATGAGAACTACATTCACGCAGTTGTGTACCTAGGTATTAGAATAAAATTACATATTCACTTTTTTTTAAATGGGACAAGCCCGCCACAACCTCCCAAAACCGCTGCAACTCCTATAAGCCAGGATCCACAGTAGATACAACCATGAAAACACCGGAACATTGAAGTCCGACGCATCCCAGGGACATGAGTCTTGGTTCCCGTAACGAAGTGAATCAGAAGATATTATAAGAGGACAAGAAGAAAAACTAAATATTTATTATACTTAAATATAGTATCTTAAATATATACCTTATCCTTAAATTTATTATCTATAAAATATCCAGCATTACGCGACACCACCCTCACTGTTTATTTTTACAGCCACAAGAGTAACCAACCAACTTGACAACACACTCGCTAAAGCATCTCCGAGAATTAATTGACATACCCCCTCCATAATTCAATTACAGCGCCCCATAGTGCAGCGAAATGTAAAGTTTTGCTTTTTATTATTTTTTTATTCTATGGTATTAGAAAGTCAGAGTAGTTTATCATATAAGAAAACAATACCTCTATATGATAAAAAATACCTACCATTATAATTAATTAGCCACTGTCGCGCGGTCTTCCGCTCTGTTTAGCTTCTATTGATCGAAGCGTGATGTTTATTTCTACATATAATATGTATTATTTATATAATTACTTTAATATTGTATACATAATTATTGTTATATGTAATTATAAGTTTTTAAATATACATAGTTTTTATTGAATATTATGATTGTGAGATTTGTTATTTATTACACTGGTACATTGCCTATTTATAAAGGTTTAAAATCACCTGCTACTTTCATCTCTGCACTGCTTAAAGGTTGACTGGGAGACAATGCCCAAGGCATTAAGTCCACCTGTACACACTTGTTGTATGAAGTTGAAAATAAATTAAATTCCTGAGATTAGCGCATTCACACAAACAAACAAAATCTTTAATATTATATAATAAAACTATCGAACCCGACAGACGTTGTCCTGCATATCCACTTGAATGTATTCACAAAAATTCAATCAAATTACTTCAGTTGTTTAGGATAACTAACCTAGACACCGACTGAAGCGCCATTTGCCGGGCTGATTTGTGAATCTAAACCATCCAGGGTGCCACGCAAACGCGTAAAGAAAAATTCTATTAAATCGGTCAAGCCGTTTTTTTTAAGGGGGGAAAACCATTGCACGTCGAGCCGGAGCCCCGGTAACCCGTTAAGTTCTCCGCGACCGGTCAAGCCGTTTAGGAGGAATTCAATGACGTAAAAAATTACAACATAAAAAATAAGTAAAAACAATCACTATAGAAAGAACTATGCTACTGAAATAATAATGTTTGATTGTTGGTCTCGACTAAAACCCAGCTTTAATTCGACCCCAGTGTGTACCAATCGAATCACGCGATTATCAAATTATAATATTCTTTGTGGTTTGATATTGAATTATTTCCTTTGTGGCCGGCGTAGGGTGCCACCCTATTGTGACGTGTGTTCACTTTTTGTTATTTTACATGTGACAATTATTTCTGAAGGGTTTAAAGTCATGGGGTACATGACAATGTATTGAGATTGAAAATCACAAAAGGACTAAATTAGATAATATTTGTTTATCAAGTTTCATGTTGGAGTGGGCGGCGTAATATTTGGGTTGGAGATCCGAATTTTTTTTTATCTTGTTTGTTTGGCAGTGCCAAAACGAGATAGTTTTCTTTTTTAGTTTTCAAAAAGAGTTCAGTTAGAGATTATGAAGGTCATGTTAGGCTGGGCATCTGGCTGCCGCGTAACCTGTCGTGGATTCGATTCCCGCACGGGACAACTCTTTGTGTGGTCCACAGATTGTTTGCGCGGGTCTGGATTTCATGTGTATGTGCACTTGTATGTTTGTTAATGCACCCACGATGCTGCAGAAAATACTAGTGTGGGGCAAAATTCTTTAAAAAACAAAAAAAAAGAGATAGGGAAATGACTTATAATAAATACACTTATATCTCATGAAAGGATTACCTTTAAATTATTAAATAATCATAAATTTATGTGCATCGCTAGTTACAGAGATATTTCATATTTTAACCAACTTTGAAAAAAGAAGGTTATTATTTAGATCTGTATTATGTATGTATGTATAGTGCGCGATTATCTCACTATTGGCTGAACCGATTTTGACGCGGTTTTCGGAAACGTGTTTATTAGAAATTAGCAGAAGGTTTTAGTATATACCTCTATATTAATCAATCGACTTCAGAAAAGATGGGGTTTAACTCGGTTTTTTAAATATGGTTTATAGAAAAATTATTTCTATGTCGTATCTAGAGTTGACACTCATATTTTATGAACATCATAAAATCTCAACGAACAGCAACCAAAATCTCAACCAACAGCAACCAAAATCAATTGTAACAAGAAACACAACTCCCCAGAAGATACGTTTGAAGACAAATGTTCATACAAGTGGCGGGAGCAAGTCCGATACAATGCAGCAATCAAGGCCTGGACACTGAGCCCAATTTGTGGCCTGAATTGCTCACCGAGCCGTTTCTGAGGCCTCGTTGTAATTGCTATGTTTGTTTGTTTTGATAGAGGACTCGGTAACTGCCTGTAGATGGGCCTTGAATTGAAACCGCATATATCCAGGTGTATGTTAGTGGGTATTATTTATATACTGGTTGTGTAGAAGGTATATTATGTTTATGTGAGTGTGTGTGTGTGCTGTGGTTTAATGCAATACTGTTGGTCGATTGTTCTGGTATGGTAAATTGATAGTAGTGTGTGTTTTATTTTATTCGTTTGACAAGACTTGTAGACTTTGGGCTTATACGGAGGAATCTCAAATTGAAAAAAAGTAGTATTTTGTTTAATGGGGAATCAAAGACTATAAAAAGACCAAACATTAACTTCAGTACAGTTTTGTTACAGAATGTGTTTTTATTAGTAAACGTCAAGAAATGAGTAAGGAACTTAATCAAAACCCACCTACTTATTTTTATGAAATGCGCACTGCACAATAAAAATAATTACAATTAGCACTAGTCAGCACAGAGCGATGTACTTAAAAAGCTGCTTTTAAAGGCTTCTCAAAATTCGCGAGGAAAATTTAAAATACCTTAAGCTTGTATACAAAGCGGCTCGCTCTGTTTGCAACGTCTCGAAGTAAGCGAGACTGAATGCCTCTAACTCAGTTAAAACTTGGTACTGTAGAATACTCACAATGTTGCTTTGTCGGTCTGTTCGTCCTTTCTTCCAGTATAATTGGGAACGGTACATTACAATTTAATTCAAGAATTTGACTGCAAATGGAAGTTTTATATTGTTCAGTAGAAAAGGCTGGAGACTTTCTGGCTATTCCTCCTCCAATAGGCCTAAGAAATGAGTGAAACTTGACGGCAATCGTATTCAATAATGTTTTACGGTGAAAGTCACACAGCTTCGTTAATTATTCTATTGTTCTATGTAAGTACCTACGTCAGACAGCAACCATTCTGTTTTAGTATTGACGGGTCAAGAGTAATGCTGAAGACCTAAATTGCTTTTAAAAATATTTGCATAAAATACTACAATAGCACTGTGGGCTCATTGGTTCAATTTCGAAGACAAAGTATATTTAATTCAAAAATTTATAATTACAACCCATTTCATTCCCTTTCTGTTTCGAGAAACCCCTTTCCCAAAATATCATAATATCATTAAACAGATTTCACCACCCACATTAATACAATGCCCAGTGTGTCCAACAGTGTTTGTAGACAAAATATCGCACTAAATCACACCGGGCCGTTAAACGTAACAAAAGGTCACACCGTAATTAGTTTTTTTGTCCCCACTGTGCAATATTTCAACCTTCCCGACCGCATCCGTAATAATTTTTCAATTAAAATTCATTTTTGTCATAAAATATTCTGCACTCGTGTTGAAAATTAAAATGTATGTGTTTTCGTATGGGTGATTACTTAAAATAACGTTGTTATTCCACTTTTTCTGCGTTTTATTGTATTTAAAATGATATTCGGTATTAAATTCTAGTCTGTTTACAAACGTTTCTTTATTATTTTAAGCCCAAATTTTTTTAAGGGGGGAAAATTATCGAGTGACTGCTTCCGCCTGGGTGAGGTGGGAGTCAGACTTTTACTGACTAAAAACCACCCCGTTCCTACTCCTGCACTTCGAGCCGGAGCCCCGGCAACCCGTTAAGTTCTCCGCGGCTCCGTATCGGCATCAGCCCTAATAGGAGGTCTATTTGAGTACTTTGTAGAAGTGACATATACATCCATATTTTTTACGGAATTGGAGGCAAACGAGCAGACAGATCACCTGATAGTAAGCGATCAGCGCCGCCCATAGACACCAGTACCACCAGAGGAGTCACGGATGCGTTGCCGGCCTTTTTGACATACATACGACCCTTTTTCTCTCAATAATTGATTGAACCTCGCTGTCATAAGTTTCAAATGTCCTTGGGAGATCTTCCTTGCAACGTACAAAAAATACTTCCAAGCATAATGATGTCAAACAAAGTAGGATTAACGAGATACGTTCATTAAAACTTCTACATCGGGAGCCCATTCTTCCAGTTTACCCGAATTTGTTAGGAAAGAAAAAACGTGTCCTCTAAAAGTAAAATCATATTGATACGAAAGCCAATAAATCACGTAAGTTATGACTCTTGAATTACCTTTAGTTTTTATAATTTTTGGAATTATGAGATGATTAAAGTTATCTTACCAAATATGGTATCCATAAAACAGTATTTTCACTGAACTTACCTGGAACAAAATACAACAATATTAAAACGATTACAAAATACATTCATAGCAATTAACCACACGATTTAATCATAACATAACATCACGCCTTTTTATCCCCGAAGGGGTAGGCAGAGGTGCACATTACGGCACTTAATGCCACTGTACAATGTAACACCCACTTTTCACTATTTATGTTACGAGTCCCATGTAATAGGGGGTGAGCCTATTGCCATATACCGGGCACATTTCCAGACTCCGTGCAACTACTGAGAGTTTTTTTTTAAAAACCCAGTAATACTTAAATGTAAAACTGAATAAGATTATTGTTTAACACACAATTATAACGTAATCTAGCTCTAATTAAATCGTGTAATAGCCACAATAACTAGAATGAAGTTATTAATTCTTTAATGCTTTTATTCAAACACTATTTCTAAATGAACACGACATAAAATATAAATATTGTAACTCAAGTTTTGAATGGGTTCGAAATTAATTACTTCATAATTGTCAGCAGGCTGCTATGAAAAATATTTTCCTATATTTTCTTTACCCGAAACAATTACTTATGGAAATTCTGAATCGCACAATTAAATTATGTTAAGGCATTATTTAAAATACTTTGTAAGGTTGTGAGGCTAACGAGGAGTGTTTTGTAATTGCGTGGCGAGGTGAAATGGATCGTGCGCTGTTGCAATGTCGTAAATACAAGTTGCTGCATACCGATTTAGTGTACACCTTCTGTATAAAATGTTTTAAAATCCGCCATTTTGTGAAATTTCTTCAGGATTATTGATTAAAATTGTATAATGAAAAAACCGTTTGGAAAAGTTTTGTTCTCAAAATATATTCTAGGGTTTTTTTATAACAACTATCGTGAGACATACTAAATTAACTAAAAATCGCGGGTTACTCACATGAATATACGTGACTCAGTAGGCTGCGAGGCATCGCCGCGACCGCGCACGCTGCTCATGAGGAAGAACCCCTCTGTGGTTCGAAACTAGTGGAGCTTTTCTCAGTATACTCACGTGAGTAACCCGTGATTTTTAGTTAATATTCTAGGGTATTTTTAAAATTTTAATATATTTTATTATGATAGGTATAATAAAAGAGTAATAGTTCACACAATCTATACTGTGCAGTAAAGTGCTAGTAGCGATGACTCGTTAACATAGTTGACCGTGTCAAAAAGCTCTGCTTCGGACTAAAGCAACGTGCGCTGTGCACTCTGTGCCTTGTTACTTGGTTAAAAATCTTTTCTACATAGCTATTTTAATCGTATAAAATTATGAATAATAATTTGTAATTTTTTTCCACGTGATGTACACTGCAGCCCACTGTGCACCGTGGGACAACATAAACTAATTAAATTCATAAAATATTAAAACACAATTATAATGTTGCGGTAATTTTTCAGCTAAACAGACGGCGCCATTAATTTGGCGCAGTGTCAGCGTCAGAAACACACAGCCTAACCGCAGCCACGTGCGGCTCTAAACTATTCCACGGTTTATTGTACTGCTTTTTAAATCTAGTAGATTTATTGTTTTTGTTAACTTTTTGGGTAAAACCTTTTCTAGTATAAACTCGGTTTTAACTAAAATATTCAAGCCTCAAGGGATTGGAAACAGACAAGCCTTGTCCTTACTTGAAATGTCTCCAATTAGTAGGCAAGTCTTAATAAAAAATCTTGTCATTACTACCTACTCGTAAATGAAAACGTTACAATAAAAATCTCACACTATAACCGCATATTATCTAGCGTTAAGCTCGAAACTATGTAACAGCAAAATAAACCTCAATAAAAGCAACAATGTGCCAATTTTACATACTAACTCCTTCGTCTTACTCCGCATTGATATATTTGTACACGATGCGCTGCTGCCAGCTCGCTAGTGTATTTGTCAAGCAGCATAAACCGCACATAGCTATCTGTCGCACCTCTGTGTTCTATTAATGTGACTCTTTACACAGACGAACTAAAATATTTTTAAGTAAGCGCTCACTTTTGGCATAAAATAAGTTTTATTGACGTATGGCATACTATTGTCTGAACCAAAGTTATTACACCTGTCGTGTGCACAAAAGAGATGTTGTCATTCGAATTTTGAATCATTTTTTATATGTTATGAAAAAAAATGCTAGATAATATTTTGATGTATTAAAAAAAAAATACTGAGGTATGTAAACCAGACCTACTTTATAAAGGCACCACTTTCACCCAGAATTTAACTCCTTTCCCTGAAAGTCGTAAAAATAGAAGCACACACTCACCGGCTCTAAGTTCCAAATGCAAATCTGAGTTCATTTGACTAATAGCACGCAGTAATGGCGCTCCACAGTGTTAAAAATTTGCATTTAACAAGCCATAAAATAGATTAAAGTAGTAACGTTAAATTATTTCGTGGATGGCGTGCTCTCGTTGCAAACGTATTAAAGTTTTATCCGGCCTGTGTAGCGAATCGAGTTAGAAGTTGCTCCGACATTATGTCCACGGTACAGTAGCGTGCGCACTGTGCACCCGTGATTCAATTTATTGTTGCGAAGAATTACTGTAATTGCTTTAAAATTTTCTATCAGACGCACTGTGTGGCGTGTTCCGCTGTTCGCAAGTTTGAAGTGTTGCCAACATTAAATGACATTTTATTGTTCACAATTTCATTAGGTTCGTTTTGCAGTTTTAATTAAAACTTTCTCAACTTTATAAACATAGGTACATCGAAGTTAGTCTTATTTTACTTATACAAGACGAATCTTTAACATAAAACAATACCTTTATGTAAGTATTACATAAAATTTTCGTCCAAAATGGCAACCGTTCGTCCCACCAGGTATAATATAAAATGTCTTAGCTCATTACGCACAAAAACTTTGTCCAGACAATCACAGCTTAATTGGAAGTTATTTCAAATAATTCTACCAATGTCTGGCTATAAATCTAGGTAGATTCCCTGAAACTTTTCACAATAAATATTCCAAGGTATTCGTTTGAACTTATAAATTAGGTTTTCAGTATTTCTCAAGGGATTTGGAGAAACATTGGAAATGTTAATGCTACTATTCCGTACTGCTGTCAAACAATAATTTGACATCATATAGTTAATAATTCCCATTTATAGTTAATAAAGTAATAGTTCCCATTTTTGTATACAGATACCCTAATCTGTTAAATTCTTTAACGCATTTTCAACCGTATGTCATTGTAATTAGGTTAAAATACGAATTATTTAATATGACTGCTGACGTAGTCACTTTTATTTATCATTGTACCTATATGAAAACAAAAACTATTACAGTATCCGCTTATAATTCAGAATGGGATAGAGAAGAGAGATTTACATAGCAACAACTAGTATACAGTTCAATTAAGATTATACTAGCAAAACTAAGGTCATACAGACCCAAGCTGGCTAGTACTACGAAACAATTAATTTTACCCAGAAGTTATCTCTTTACCTAGCCTACAATGGCAATATCTCACCGGCCGGCTCATTTCATCAATTTCATTAATAAATCCCCGTCTCCCATTCTCTTAATACAGTCGACAGATGGAGGAGTGCAAATTAAAACTTACTGCAATAAATATCACGGATACAGCGATGTATCTGTTTAATCATAATTAAGTTTAAAAGTTCCATCGATGCTGAGGTTTTGTGTTGCAAATCAAGTTAGTTGTGAATTAGAATTTGAATTGGGGGGAGGTGTAATGGAATCCTTATGAATCTATCTTAGACAAATATTTAAAGGGTTTAGAACGAATTTGTGTTACATTTAATTTTACTGAGATCAGTATGTTACCGTGTTCGGCGCCTTGATTGGCCTGTTCACAACCATGCATTTTATAAGCGTATGTGTAGTACGATTTTATTTATTTATTTATATATGCTTCATTGTATATTAATGTAATATTATATATTATTTAAGTAGCTTAAAACAAACAATTCAAGTAAATATGCGTACAATGGGCGGTCTTATCACACAATGGTGATTTCTTCCAGACAACCTTTGGATGGAAATATTTGTAAGAAACCAGATAAGGGGTAGTTAAATGTAGATACAATAAAAAAAAGACAAAATAAAAATACCTACAATACAACCTCATCATCAACAGCCTATAAATACCCACTGCTGAGCAAAGCCTCTTCTCACACGGAGAAGGTTAGAGCATTAATCACCACGCTTGCTCAATGCGGGTTGGCGATTTCAAACTTATAATTAGAAATTATAAGTCCAGGTTTCCTCACGATGTTTTTCCTTCACCGTTTGTCAGTGGTGTCTAAATAATCTCAGAAAGTACATATAACTCGGAAAAAGTCACATTGGTACTTGCCGTTGGTAGGTTTCGAACCCGCACCCTCATGCATGAGAAGTGGGCGTCTTAAAACTCCGGGCCACCACGACGTTAAAACAACCTACAATAGATATAATATACTAGCAATATATAAAAAGAAATACATAAATAATATATAACCTATGTGTGAGTGAGTGTGTTTAATTTTTTATTGACTCTTGTAAATGTGAATGATCACTAACCGACTTAATTTACCTTTTATTTCTTTTTTAAACATATCATCACGCCTTATATTCTCGAAGGGGTAAGCAGAAGTGTACATTATGCCACTGTATAATGTAACACCCACTTTTCACTATTTATGTTATGAGTCCCATATAATAGGGGTGAACCTATTGCCATAAACCGGGCACGGTTCCAAACTTTTCCTTGCTACTACTAAGATTTTTTTTAAAACCCTGTAGTATTATTTAGCCCGACCCGGGAATCGAACCCGAGAGTCGCACTTGCGACCACTCGGCCAGTGAGACAGTCAAGCGGTTCTTTTTTAAAGTCATTTCATTTTTCCACAAAAATAAAAAATAACATAATAATACGAATTCTACCCAGTTGTTGGTAAATTGTACAAGATATTATTGCAATTCATTGATTCGAATTAAATAATACAAATTATACAATAGAGGTGAATTTCATTACGGATATCCTTGCTAGCCTGCAATTTTATTATTATTCATGAATGGATAATAAGTGGAAAATTATTGAAGAGCCCAAGCTCTGTTTTAATTAAAAACAATATCAGTGAATGTACACAAAATAGGTACCTTGTTTTTCTAGTACATACACAAAATCTTGGTACAATCAATTTCTAGGTTAGGTAAAGTATTATAACAATAGCTTTAAAAAACTTTACAAAAAATGTAGAAGAATGTCATTAAAGAAAGAGTTTTGATACTCGGAACTTTCGTAATCTTAGAGAATAATTTACATGTATTTTTTTTTTGGATAAGCCGAATAATGGTAAGCAATCGGCGTCGCTCATTGACACCTGAAACACCAGAGGCTTACAAGTGTGTTACCGGCCTTTTGGGAATTGGGAGTTTGTGGTAGTAGGTAATAATTTAATACGAAAATTTAATTAAGACACCGACTGAGAACTATAAACCGTTCCACTCACTTTTTTACCCCAACTAAGGGTAACGAAAGGGTAATATTGAGAAGTTGCACTTGAGGCTTTCAACTTAACAAGAATCCCCTTGAATATCAAACTTCAAACGTTGTACAAACTCGAAACTTTACAAAACTTTATTTATTTATTGCCATCGACTTTACTTAGTGAGTTCCTGCGGTAATTTTATTAGGTTTAAACTAAATATTTTACTTGTTTCACCATGCTCAGCTAGCCACAACTATTTTAGGGCCGTCTTTTGTTACTATATGTTATTAAATGTACATAGTTTAGAAGAAGAGGAGAGCTTTTATCTATTTCACATTATTATAAGCCATTTTTATTACTTTACAAGAAGTTATGATTTATTCACCGGAACAATGAAACGAATCTGTTTTGAAATCTTTATTATAGGAAGAAGGGTAAACGAGCAGTCGGGGAAAGAGGTAAGAAATTAGCGCCGCCAATGGTCACCCACCAAAGGAGATACAGATCCCTCGCTTATTTTTTAAAAAACAAATAGGGACACAATTTTCTTAAAGATTTTAATATTTTTTATGCAATAAGCCGGTAAAAGAGCAATTGGATCACCTGATGGTAAGCAATCGGTATCGCCAATGTTCAACCGGAACACCAGAGGTGTTATAAATGTGTTACCAGCCTTTTGGGGATTAGGAATTTGAGAATTGTTGGGCTTCAGGAAGAGATTTGCGATTGGAGTATTATAAAATTACTTACTTTTTAAAATAATTGTTCTTGCAACCGTATCTTTACATATGCAACATAACAGCTTACAAAAAGATTATACTACGTTTAAAGGAAGCTAATAAAGCCCACAATACAAAAAATACTCAGAAAAGAAATAAATAAGCCATCCAGTCTATTAGTATTTAATTTACCCTACAATGTCTGTGTTCGCGGACGACTGCACTACCTTGTATTAAACAAAACAAACTTCATCGTTGACTGAGATAATTAAAATGCTAACGTTTATCTTCTAGTCGACGACTTGAGTTTTCTGCACTTTTCACTATTTATTTTTCTCCTTTAAACGTCTCGATCAAAGATGTTTCTGCTATTGAGTGTAATTAGAGATTATGGGTTTCAATGTTATCTTACCATTTTCATTGCACTGCGGAGATAGACGGCTTCGGTATCAGGTTCTTCGGTTGGGAAATGTTTCGAAAAATTTTATGTTTCATTACCACACTACTGTTTGTGATAACTATGAGACTAATTTGTTGGAACCTATAAGTTCGGAACCTATTCTCTACCGGTTAATGTAAATGTAATAAATTTTTTTGCCATTAGTTATGGGTAATTGGTATGATGACGGTGTATGAAAATTAAAAACCTATTTAGTCCGTAAGTTAGATAATGAAAAAATATTAGACACGTATTTTTTTATTTTTTTATTAAAGTTTAGGAGTGAGGGCTAAAACGTCATTTCTACGTATAAAATGTACATAGAAGTGACGTCACGCGACATTTCAAATCAATATTTCGTCGAAAGTATTCGTTTCTGTAAGAAAATAAAAAATACGTGTCTAATAATTTAAAATAATCTACCAGGTGGACATGAAAATAAAATTTAGGCATCTGCCCTATTGGCTGCACGATTGGCACGGTGTGGTTGGGCAACTGGCTGCCGCGCAACGTGTCGTGGATTCCATTCCCGTACAGAACAACCCATTGTGTGATCCACAGACTGTTATTCCGGGTCTAGGTGTCATGTGTATGTGAACTTGTATTTTTCGATTCAACATACAGGAGGTACAAGAGGAGTTTGTCACGATACAGGAGAAAATCCTTGTGTGAAGGCCAACGTTTCATAAACAATAAAGAAGGTCAATTATAATTATCGACCATTAGAAAACATCAACCTAAACACACACTAACATCTTTATCAAACAAATTGAAGCAACCCCGTCTTATATTTAAGAGAAATAAGTGAATCGCTTGCTAAGCATACTTAAGACATAAAGGCTATCGTCCTGTGCCGTCCGCAGGCTATCAATCGGCTATAAACGGGGACGGGATTAAGTTCTAGTAATCCTTCAGCCATTACTTGCTATTCTATTTGGGGTTCCTCAATATTTGGGGGTCTTACTTCAAATGTTTACTCAAGTGGTAGACGTTTTGATTTTGGTCTCTCATTTGGTTGTTGGGAAACAGTTCTTTATTATAAATGTTAATATTGTTAATCATTACATTACTGCCTCGTTGGCCGAGTGGTCGCAAGTGCGACTGCTGGGCAAGGAGTCTCGTGTTTGATTCCCAGGTCGTGCAAAGTATTACTGGGTTTTAAAAAAAAATCTCAGTAGTAGCACGGAGTCTGGAATTGTGCCCGATATATGGCAATAGGCTCACCCCCTATTACATGGGCCTCATAACATAAATAGTGAAAAGTGGGTGTTACTTCTGTGTGCACCTCTACCTACCCCTTTGGGGATAAAAGGCGTGATGTTATGTTAATCATTACTTACTTCAAGGCACAATTAAAAGATCTATCAAAACAGTGAGTAAAGGTCACTTTATTGGCTGAAGATAGAACTGAAATAGTAATGGAAAGTAAACTATGGTAATATTTTATACACGTCAAATTCTCAACAAGTATTAAAAAAAGCTTCCACAAATATAATTATTTACCTCGCAAAAATAAAGGATACCCTTTGACTCTAAAATTCACCTTTAAACGAACACGTGCAAAATCATAAAACTCACAAACTGTACGGAACCAAAGCGTCAGTATATTCGTACAAAAGAAACAAACGAACGAACAAACGAAATCTCTTTTGAATTTCTACCCCCCAAAAGAGGGTTTTAATCGTTTTTAAATGTCTACCCGTAAAGGCGCAAATCCATGCAAATATCACTTTCAAACTCCCAACCAATTTTCAACTTTGATACTTCGTGATAAAGGCTTTTATTGATGCAAATGTAACATGGTCCTGGTTCCCACTTTATATGGATTCATTAAAGAGAGAATAGAATTGGTTCTTTGGTACGAATTCTTCGGAGGATTTCTGAAGTTACCGAGATGTGGTTGTCAGTCCGTCACTCACTGTGGGATGTTCAAGTAGAAAACATGATTTTTATTTCAAAAAGTTGACTAAGAAGTATGTCTAAGTATTTCCGAAAGTTTCCTAATGAACATTTTAATGTCAAGTGAAACAAAACAAATAGAAATGCAAAGTTTTGTTGGAAAAATTTAATTATCTTTTGATTTGGTCTTGCAGTAAGTCCAAATGTGGGAGAGCCATGCTTCGGCACGAATGGGCCGGCTCGACCGGAGTGATACCACGGCCCCACAGAAAACCGACGCGAAGCAACGCTTGCGTTGTGTTTCGTCGTGTGAGTGAGGTTACCGGAGGCCCAATTACCCTCTCCTTCCCCAATCTCCCCAATCCCTGAATCTCCAACGATCCTCAAACTCCTAATCCCCAAAAGGCCGGTAACGCACTTGTAACGCCCCTGGTGTTCCAGATGTCCATGGGCGACGCCGATTGCATACCATCAGGTGATCCGTCTGCTCGCTTACCGGCTTATGCCATAAGAAAAAGGCCTGGAAAACAAAACTTTACTTATATTTTCATATATAGAGGTACTTTCAACAGAGCGTAACGCTATTTCAATTGAATATTACAACTTAATAAGATAACAATAAATTACCTTGTAAGCTCTGATAAAATATCAGACTAATTTTTATTACACACACCGTATCAATTTTTGACACATCAATGACCACAACAATGAATAGCCAACATGACAAATCAACAACTTTTACATTAAAATGTTGGTAGCATTGCAAGAGCGTTCTTCTGTTCCCTGAATATTTTATTAAGCCTCGAAGATTACAGAAAAACCCACTCTATACAGCCCCCTAGGGAACCTTCGATACGTATCGATAAAGGTAAATAATTTAATTCGCTTGCTTCTCTAGTAAATGGAGTAAAATTCCTTAGGAAATAGCTGGAATCGCTTGAGAAATGGTACGTTGATAGTGACGTGAGGTACGATTTTGTACTTAGTAACGTTATATTAATGAATGATTTTGAATGAAATGGGTCTAGTGTCCTCTTTCTGCATTGACCTAATTTTATCTATGCATATAATAAAATTAAACCCGTTTCCCGTTGTACGCCATAACTTGAGAACGCCTAGACCGATTTGGCTGTTTTTTCTTTGTTGTATTTATTATTGTCAGGAGAAGGTTCTTATGATAGAAAAAAATCCTGAAAATCTTATGGGAACGGGAGAAAATGGGATCGCGCGTACGAAGTCGCGGGCAGAAGCTAGTTAATTATAAATGCCGGTTGACTCACGTAAATATACTGTGAAAAATTCAACTAGTTTCAAGTAACAGAAGGACTTTCTCATGAGTATCGTGAGCGGCGATGTCAACATCGCGCAACCAAATGCGTCACCAATCTTGTTACATTTTGAAGTTATCGTGATTAAGGTAGACCTAAAAATGAAACACTTTAAATCTGTAGTGTAATAATTATTAAATATAGCATATATCTATATATACCTTTATTATACGTGTAATCAGTACAGAAAGAAAATATATAATCAGAAAAATTTTCAATCGATCTATTGACAAAGACATGAACTAAACGACGAAGCACAGTACGAATCAACGAATCGCTACGCTCCAAGCTTCCTTGTACGAACTATTAAGGTCAGTGTCTTCAAATGCTTATGGGCAGACGTGCTCCATGGTATCATCGCTTACTACCAGGGCAAGCATCCAGATAGTGGGCAAGCGACTAAAATAATTTTACGAAGTCCTGCACCGTCAGAAATCCTAATTACACTTGATTATCCGACGTTATTCTTCGTAAAATGTTAATGAGGACGCGTCAATAATTTCTTGTATTCACAATACTAAGTTAGCCAAATAAAATTACACTCTCTTACAATTCTAAATGTTACAAGAAAGATAAATTACGTGACGTGAATCCAATCGGGGGTGAGGTGAAGTGAGCTGGAGGGGGGAGGGGAATAATTTCGGTTTTTAGGTGAGAAAGATTTATTATAGGGGCGTGCCCATTGCCGGAATATTCCTTTCAAAGAAAAATACAAATGATATTGAGGTTACGATTTGTTAACTTTTGGATTCATTGTAATCATTTTGATGGTTGTTGAAAATCAAACATCCCCCCACCCATAGTTGAAATTTAGATAACAAATTAACGATGACTTTTTTATTTGATTATTAATTTAGGCATCTAGAACCGTTCCTGTCAACTCTCTATAGGTACTACCTATTTTGCAAATACAACCATGAAGTAATCTCCAGCAAATAGACTGTATTTAATTTCATGAAAGTATTTTATGAAATCTGAAGGGATCGGTATTAAATTTGGAACAGTGGTTGATTAAGGCCTGGAAGAACACATAGGCTTTTTATCCCAAATAACGCGAGCGAAGCCACTCAAGACTAAAGAGAAGAACATAGACAACCACAAGCTAGTTAAATTCATAAATATCTTAAACAAAACCAAAATAGACACTAATTTGACGAGGAACTCGACTAGTTTCAAGCCATGGTAGAGGCTCATATTCATGAGCAGCATTCCGCGAATATAAGCCTCTAGCATGGCTTGAAACTAGTCGTGAGTTCCTCACTATACATAATAATTTATTTAGTATGTCTCACGAAAGTTACAATACAAAATAGACACAATCAGTTATCGATTGGCAGTTCAACAGAATTATATGACAAGCACACATCATGTCAATATCACTGATCCATAAAACCAGGTAATAAAAATGTAAATTCAATAAATTTAGCACTCCACTGCCGAGTCCGGTTATTACGGCCATCCCTATTACCGGCATTGAATATACAACATTATGAAACGCCCAAATTATTATGAATTGGATAAATAATGATCATTATACCATGTGTATGGCTTTTCTAACCTCTGATGATTCGTTGGTCGCATTTTGCGACTACCGAGGTGGAAATTTCAGGTTTGATTCTTGGGTCGAGCATAAGACGTATTTATCCGATTTCAGAATTCATCTGGCAAATGATGAATAAAACTTAGGTATTTCACAATATTAATGTCTGTCTTCTTGTTGGATTATTGCATAAGGCACGACTACTTCTTACGAAATTGCATTTAAAAAATTCATGTCAAAATACTACATAATATTACAATACACTGCTACCACTGAACACAAGTGAACGTTTACATCAAGATCTCATCATTAGCGCGATGAGCAAAAATATCACTTTCACCTACATCGTGGGAAACACAGGAAAATGTGTACGAAAACCCATCATTTCCTGTTTTCCCGTACACACACTCTTTACTAACGGTATTTATTTTCAATTCCACAGATCAACACGAAAAACAAAACACTAAGGGTCTTCCAACACAAAAACAATGGAAGCGTGTATTCCAGAAGTTTCAAGAACAAATGATACCACCGGATAAATTATATGAAGTAATTTAGTGAGCAACCAATGGGCTGCTAGTTTGAAGTATTTCTGTTGTAAAATTGTAGAAACAAAATTAATTCGAAGAGTTCTACTGTTGTTGTGGTTAGTTTTGAAACATGCTTCAGAAGATGGAATGTTTTTGAAACAAGATACAGTGAGGAAATTGTGTATAACTGTCGAAAATGATTTGATGTAAAGACGACTAACTTTGTCAGGACTGATAAAATAGTTATAATAGGACAGCCACTCGTATATTTATAAAAAAGTAACTAGACTTGTTAGACATAACGAAGATAGACAAACATAGCTTCATTAAAAAGAAGGAAACAAGCTAAAGGAAGGCTTCTATCAAACGTCAATACATAAATTCGGTTCCATCAAATTGATAAGTACCTAATACTTTTTACTTAGAAGCATCATTAAGAGAGTTAAGAAAAAGAACCGTTCAAACGGCTACGGAAGGTCTAAGAGACCGAAGCGACGCGACGTCTTCAAAGATCCGTATTTTCAGCAAAAGGCAACTTCAGCCTTCCCTCGAGACTGATCGGCTGTAACGTCCGGCACTCGTTATTTCTTTGACGTACTCTCTTTGAGAACATCTAAATGAGGCCGAAATATCTCGGCAACTTGCATTGTTTTGACTTGGCTGGCTGATGGAAAATAATTTGTTACCCAATTAGAGATGTCACGGTAAAGGCTTTTTAACATTTCCGAGTTGATTTGAGTGCTGTCTTTTTTGTTGTAATGAAATTTGGTTCTTGGTATTTATGTACGAAAACGTCATTTTTGTCATTCACTATGATTTCAACAAAATATATGTATACAACACCAGTGCGGTACAACTTGCAACAAAGGAATTTTAGAAGTACCTATAGCGATAGCGATACACACTGACATAAAATAGATTATTCAATTGGTGAGCATTTCAGCGAGCACCAACCACTAGAGCTCGCCCCATCGTATATTCGAGCGAGTCTATGAATGCAGCGTTTTTCGCCAGAGTTTATTTTACGTGAAGTGTTAAAAATAAAATTGGGTAAAAAATACCCCTCGCGTATAGCAGGGTTAATTTTATTCCGTCTAGATTGGATTTTTTAAAACGATTTTTTACATTGAATAGAGTATAAAGGTCCTAACAAATTGCTGAACGCTTTAAACTGCATTTATTAAGCGTTGTTACAAGTGGCTCGATGCACAGGAACACTCTCTCTTTTTACACTACCTGCCGGTAACAAAAATCAGGACTGAACTACACCTGCGATTCTTGTCATTTTTGATACGTTTAATATTGCAGGTACTGCATTGCTATGTTTACATATTTATTGTCGATAGTGCATTGTGTCTACTAATGAACAAAATGATCCCCTTCACAATTCTTGTAGAAATCTACGGACTAACTATAACCACGAATGAAGTACAACACAATACACGAAATACCAACATGTATTTTGCACCCATAACAACATAACCACAAGGCTCATTTTGGAAAATCAATCAATATTCTATCATACGGTTGAGTGTACAAGATGATAATAATTTTGATACACATTACACATGTAGGTATGTCATTCAATAAACAGACCAGTGTTCGAGTGACAGCTGCGTCAAATGAGATTACGCGGGTCCTGTCATAATGGCGGACTGTCACAGCGCCACTTTTTGTTAATGAAGCCCCCTGTATATAGCTGATTGAATTCCCTCTACAAAACAAATAAGAGCATCCGATATGTATAGGGTGTAGGGAGATAGTAAGACATTTTTGAATGTCTTACTATCGAATTGAAATGTTAAAGTACGTAGGTACTTTAAATCATACTAAATGTGTACCTCTAGACATTTAGTATGATTTCAATATTGTCTTTTTAATAATTGTCTTCTCTATCAAACATATCATAGAACGACATTTTAAAAAGAAATTTACAGCAGTTTGATTCTATGAACAACTTGATTCGACAATTAATAGCTAAATATAATAAAAAATACAGACAGAAACAATTAGTCATCACAAAGTACTGAAACCAACACATAAAATGAACTTTATGAATTAAAACTTAGGATCGCTTCTTCAATATTTTGCTGATCTTATATGGATCAGTATATACGTTATTACCTGGTCTTATAAAACTAGATAATATTAAAACATGTAAAGTTATGTAAAGCAGGTGTTCGTAATACCATGTGTGCTAAAGTAGCGGTCGGACGCGCATTAACGAACATACTATCGATAATGGCTACATTATACTTTATACTGTGTGTAGAGAATGTATAGATACTGACACTTTACGTAAAAGTTCCTTGGATTTTCTCCTGTGTCGTGGGTGTGTTTACAAAGATACAATTTCACATACTCATGACACCCAGACCCGGAACAACAAAATAAAATCATACAAAGAGTTGTTCGGTGTGGGTATAGAACTCGCGACACGTTGCGTGGCAGCCACCGCGCCAACCATGCGGTCAAGTTGAATTTTGTGTACAGTTCGGTACACTTGACTAGTGTGACACAATATGATGTGTAAACGCCTAACGTTTACGTTGGATAGTTAATTTACCCAAAGCATTTATCATAGAAAGTAAACATTAAATATTATTATAATTACGATCGAACAGAAATATTGTAACGAACTTCTGTAATTGCCATTTTTAAAACCACCTCTTTGCATAACAAAAAATGTAATAAAACACAAATTTTACAGGTCAGCGAAATCGCCAACAAACAAAAATTCTCAACCAAACGATTCAATTCATCCAATAAATAATCGCAAGCGAATCATCCTTCCATATTAACTAGAACAGCTGCCCAAAAAAAAGCCGACCCAACGAAATACTAAGCAAAGAACGATCATTTCAAATATCCGAATAAAGATCCCTCGAACGAAATCATGAAAAAAAGAGATTTTCATTTCATTCAATAAACGCGTAGGTATATATCAAGTATCAGCATTTTTTTCGCACAAACAAGCATGTCCAATTAACAAGGCGAGGCTTTTTTCAGTCTGAAAGGCTGAAACAGCAGAACTGGCTGGAAGTCAGAACCAAGTTTTAGCTCTTTGAAAAAATCTGTAAAGGGCTGCTTTGCGATGTGTCGTAATTTATAAGGGAAAGCGATGGGATCTAAATAACTCATTAGGGTTAATTATTACTATTTAATAAATTGTAATGACATGTAACATAACATCACACCTTTTAATTCACGAAAAGATAGACAGAGATATATTATAATTCCCATTTTGTATCGAGTGAGCCCATGATCAAATATCGAGCACAAATCTAGACTCGATAATCTGAAATATTTTTTCGCTCGATTCGGAAATCGAATACAAAACTCATGCTCGGCAATCACACTTGTTTGTCAAATATATTTTTCCCGTCCTATGTAACACCTTATATATAAATCCAGACTCTGAACTGCTACGGAGAATTTTCTCGAAATTAAACAGAGTAGATATGTCACCTTATGTGTCAGAAATCACGATCACGAATCACGAATCACCGTAAGCGCGGGCCTGCGGACGGCGCGAGCACGGGTAGCTCGCCGTCCAACCAGAACCAGATCCGAGCGTACGGCGCGTCGCGTTCAAGAGCCATCAGACCACCACGGATGGGACCCAATAGGGCTGATGCCGTTACAGAGCTGCGGAGGACTTAACGGATTGCCGGGGCTCCGGCTGGAAAGGCAGGAGTAGGAACGGGGTGGTTTTTAGTCAGTACGACTCTGACACTCCATATCACCACACCCAGGCGGGAGAAGCCATGCGATGATATTCCCACCTTGAAAAAAAATGTGTCATCTCAATCTCAAATCATAAACATTAGTTATATCATCTGTCATCAGTCATGCACGCCCTAATTCCTTAGTCATACGCAATGCAAACTGAATACATGATCATGATACTATGCACCGTTAAGTACATAGAATTACTGTGGTGACAGCTATATTATGTATCTATAATTAATTCTGTATACATTATTCAATTGCATACATAGTTGAAGGGAATTACGTTGTTATTGTTTTGAGATTCTTGACGAAAAACCTCAGTTTTATAATGATAAACTTGGTCACGTACTAAGATTTTTTTCTAATCCTCCGAGTGCATTTACAATCCGTAATTTTAAACGCATGTAAAATCAAAATGAAATTGAATACATAACATAACATCACGCCTTTTATCCTCGAAGGGGTAGGCAGAGGTGCACATTATGGCACTTAATGCCACTGTATAATGTTACACCCACTTTTCACTATTTATGTTATGAATCCCATCCATTGGCAACCACTTGGCCAACGAGGCAGTGAAATTGAATATGAAACTATTATTTGTGAAGAACCGTTGTACGTGAATCAAATCTACGACATTCATTATTGAGAATCTACAAAACTATAATTATTCACCTAGAAATTACTAACTTATGATAAGTTATTATTCCGTACAAAAAGTACTGCAATATCTTACTTTTAAAAGCGTCAACCATAATGCAGAAACAGTCGGTTAAAGTCAAATTAAGAAGTACCAACGTCATCGTCAAGGGCCACAATTTTCTCTCACCACTTGTCCCACGCCCGAACCGTTAATTCTCGTTCATTTTTTTCAAAACGGTCTCTAAGCCCTTTGCCATTACGTATAATTAAATTAATATTTAAGAATTTAAGATTTTTCTCTCAAGCCTGGTCCCACCATTGCGCTTGTTATTTGAAGAGGCCAGCCAGGCAATAAGTATTGCTCAGTAATTTTACGAATGGCATTCAAGATTTTCCTGAAAATTTCTATGGAAAATAATTTGTTCATTGTATTTGAGGCGTCTCGATTCGTAAACCGATGGCCAAATAATTTGATGAAACAATTCTTATAAAGTTCGGACTACACGAAGTAATAATTTCCTTTAACTTATTTATTTATGACGAACGAATTCTTTTTTTATCAGAAATAGTTAAATAAGTCATATACCGATTAATAATATTGTGTTAATACTTTAAAAATATTTAGCTTAACTCTAAATATACCTGAAACATTTTGATAAATAGTTCACGCTAACAACCATTCAACCAACAAGTCACTTACAATTTTATGACAATAAATAATTACTAGCCTTACAGCTATAAAACAAAATACAAATCGAATATTTCAGTGTGTCTTAAACCTATCAATCGAAATCTTCTTAGGGTGGGTATTCACCGTCGTCTTGGGGTACAGAAGAGCGGGAAGAGAGAGGGTCATTCAAATCTGTTATTAAATTTGGAGACAATCACTATGAGTTTTTTCCTGTAGACCTTGAAGGGGGCGCCAGTGTACGACTGATTGAACTAACGAGGTATACACGGGTTTGTACCACGCTTAAGTACGTAACATACTTTTGTAGGAGAAATTGGAGAATGGTGATTTTTTTATTGATAGAAAACCACTGGAGAATAATGTAGTTTATTGTTATGTTGAAGTAAAATGTTTAAATGGGGCAAATACATCTAGCTCAAGGTCAAATGTCAAATCGAAGTAACTAGTTTTATGGGTTGATAACAATCATTGCATTTACAATTGCTTCTTAAAAAATCCAGTTTAATTTTCCATACAACCTCATCACCAAAACGGATGCTAGAAGAAAAAACTGTCACTCGTATTACACCTCAAATATTCCACATCAAAGACTCTTAACCTTTTGGTCCCCGTAACCTTCTAAAATCCTTTCCTAACCTTTTCCATCCAGCTCATTATGATCGAGTACCATGCCAAAGATTCCTGCATCTATTTTAAAATGAACCTAAGAACCGAAATAAGCCCCGAACCACACTCGTGGGTGTCATCCGTCTTGCGAGCGATCCATCACCGGCTCACAAGCGCCACCTAGCGGTAATGCCTGACTTCGGGACGGGTTGGCAAAGTGCAGGTAACTGAAAGATCATGTAGGTAGTTTTATGTGCAGTCTGAGGATTTATTTTTATTGTGTTAGAAGTTGCGGTGGATTGGAGTTGATTGTATGTAGAGGTATTTTGTATTGTAAGTATGAATATTCGTGTGAATAATCAATAGCCTATGAGCGTCCATTACCAGCCTATGAGCATCATCAACAAAACTAGGGATTTTCCATAATTACTGCGCTTGACAAACAAATTGTAGATCGCAATTTAACAGTATGAGTATTTTCGTAGAGACCCTATTCGTTGTTTTTAAAGCCTCATAGTTGAATTTTGCCACACCCACGACCAGAAGTGTGGTGATAAAAGTATACTATACTATATTCAGCCGTATCAAATGGCTGACAAAAAGACTAAATAGAACATCATTTTTAAAACAGTAATCAACATAACTCAATTACTAATTAAAACATTAACTCGACAACTTAGCATATAACGCAATTGGTGGAACAATATGTAAACGGTGGCTTTACTTGCACATGATTGGCTGGAGACGGGCAATCTGTGCGGCGTGCATATTCATGAGAGCTGACGTCACTTACCCGGGGCTTATCATGATACATGGATGAATTGTCATCTGGCTTACTGCAGATGTTGTGGACATGTGTTTGTGTGAACTGACTCACCTGCATACTCCTGGATTAGGTATTGTCTTTGGAACATGGGGTTGGTATTTGTGAAGAGTATTTTTGTGCTTTGTGACATAAAATGTTCTTTTTTTTCATTTAATATCTATCAACTTAACTAACTAAAAATCGCGGGTTACTCACATGAATGTACTGAGAAAAGCTCGACTACTTTCGAGCCACAGAGGGGCCCTTTCTCATGAGCAACATGCGCGGTCGTGGCAATGTCGCGCAGCCTACTGAATTAGTTATTATAAAAACACGGTATCTATTAACATATACATTTTTGTTGCAGAGGGAAGGAAAATAATGGTTATCATGTACTCTTTTTTATATAATACCAAATTATGAGTACAGGAAGCGAGTGCTAGCAAACATAAAAAGCGTAAGTAGGTACAAACAAAAAGTTGTTTCCGAGTTGAAATTTCAATCTGTAAACAAATCGTACATAAACGGAATAGGTTAACCTTAAACAACAAACAGAAAATAATCTCAACAAAATCGAAACTTCGAGAAACAGACACAAAGTTCCCGAGCTCCCGAGTTATGTTAAACACACAGGAGTCTTAATCCCCAACTTAGTTATGTGGTGGGAACGGCTAATTAAAATTAATATATTGCAAACTCGCTTTTGTGGTATTCACTTATAAGTAAGTTTATTTTATATTTATAATACAGCCCGCTGGAATGGCGCCAAAATTCGCCTTTGTGAGCGGTGACGGGTTATGATTTATGGTTTTACTAATGCAGGGTTGACTTTTTAAATTCTGACGAAATTTCGAATTAGCAAATGGCGGACGAGTGGCCTTTGTAAGAGCTTCATTTATTACCATTCAAGGTTCTTTATCATCGTATAGAATTTACTTTATATGACTGAAAGAATTTTCTAGGTTAGACATACAATTACCTGACTTTTCTTAACTGAAAACCTTACTTAAAATAGTATAAAAATTCAAAACGAAGGTTTACAACCTTCTCAAAAACCAAACAGACATTAAATTGAAAAACGAATCTATGTCTCACACGAAATACATTGAGAATATCAAATGTGTGTACATTTATCGGAGCGAAACACGCAAATGTGTACAAACTAAGACAGAGCGCACACGGACGGTCCAGTGCACACGGTTGCTCTCCAAATTAATACGTCTTAAGATCAAGTTACCGTCACTAATGTGCGCCTGTTTATTTTTACATTGCGGAGATTGTACACTGGATGAGAGAGGACGGATTTTATTGGCGAGAGTATTTTTTACTAAAATAAAGTTTTATACAAAACCTCGATACTGGCTGGAAAGTAAAAGTGTACTCAAATGTGATTAGCTAGAACATCTAAAATCCCAAAACTCAAATTAAAAAGAAAAAACGAATCATAATCATTTAAGGACAAAATCAATAAAAATACTCCAAATTATTAATCAAGATGTTTTTGAAATACATAAATAAATGTCACTTATCATAAATAAATATGCACACAAACACTGAAGGACACTTGAAAACACCAAACCACACTTTACCTATTGAAACAACGCCATCTAGATTTCAAATCCTACGAAAACATTGAAACGCCTCGCCAATTCCATTCCACGTAGACTAGACATTCAAAAGGCATTTCCATTCGCGTCTGGGTCCGTGACGAGTGAGTAAGCCACGTTACTCGGACCACCCCCAGATTAAGATAGATGACCTCTCCCCGTAAATAAATACCTTTATCTATCGAATCAATAAGATGTATGCGGTGGTCCGTATTAGAAGTTTGTTTACATTACGTATGGGAGAATAATCTATAGTGAAATTGGAGAAGACGAAACGCCATGGCGGTCACCGATTACCGACATTAGCAGAAGCAGAGGATTTGCCTTTTAGGATTTGCTTTTTATTAGCAGTCAAAGCTTTAACAAATAATTAAAGATCTACTAAATTAACTAAAAATCGCAGGTTACTCACGTGATGTGACGTCGGTAGTAGCCAGCAGGCAGCGCTATATCGCCGCGACATGCTCATGAGGAAGATCCCCTCTGTGGTTCAAAACTAGTAGAGCTTTTCTCAGTATATTTTTAGTTAATTAAAGATCTATTTAGTACGTCAGTTAGATACTCAAAATATATTAATTATTTTTTTATTTTGTCGTATAAGAAAACATTACTTAGATAAAATGAATTGATATTTAACTCGTTGAGTACCGGTTTTGTAGACACAATTATAGAACAATAGGTTACGGTCACCGGTGACCGCTTGGTGTTTGAAAGTTTAAAAATAAAATAGGTCCTTGAATAAAATATTTTAATCATATGAAATATCACCGAAAGGATTTGATTTCGTGAGACTCTTATATTTTAAATTAATCCAACAATCCGACATATAAGAAACTGTTTCGGGTCTGGGTATCATGTGTATGTGAGCTCGTATGTTTGTAAACGCACATACGACACATGTGAAAATCCTAGTGTGGGGCAAGGATTAAGAAAACTTAGTGATCATGCCTCTAATATCTATTAATTATACCTCTAGATATACAATACACCTGGTCCTCGTACACACAGCCTAATTGTCACTCCATTTCCCAACAAAACGATTCCTTTTAATCCTTTTTCCTTTAAAGAAATTCATTATCTTCCAAATGAAGAATTTCTTAAGCTTCCAGAAACAGATTAAAGAAATAAAAAACCCTTTTCATTAATTGAGAAAAGATTTACTTTGATTAAAATAGCTTAACTCATTTTAGGCAGCCATTGAAGTTGCTTTACGACAGAACTCTCAGAGGACGCTTGTATTCAGGTCAAATTAGGGCTAAGTTTTGCTTCACTTTAGTCTAGCTTGGATAGTTTCAGTTAGAGAGTTGAATTTTAAACACACTACTTTGAAACTGTAAGCCAATAAGCCATAACATAATTTTAACATTATTAATATTAAAATAAACATTGTACAATTTTATTTTTGTAGTCATGAGTGAAACTCTACGTTCTTCTTAGATTATTTTCAAATAAAAAGTGATAAAACGTGCCTCTAGTTTAAAACCTTTTTAACCAACTTTAAAAAGAAAAAAAGGTACTTACGGTACATATGTAGTTTGGGCACGATTAGCTCGCGATCAGCTGAACCGATTTTGATGCAGTTTTCAGAAAAGTGTTTATTACACTTAGGAAAAGGTATATTAATAGGTATATCATTTAATTTTATATTTAATAGGGTGACGTTAGGCCACCATCTCGCCTGGTTGTAAGCGATGATGCGGCCAACAACCTCAACTTCAATCAGCTTCTTCAAAAAAGTCTTTCATCCCTTTTACACATTATTAATTGTAATTTAAAAGTCAAATACACAAACATAGTCCACACATAAGTATCCTCTGACAAATGATCTGACTCTCAACCTCTAATCACTACAGTGACAGTGACATTTGTCACGGACACAACTGTCAAATCATTGGCAAACAGCATTCCATCAGGTCTGGCCATAATTATCGTGGCCAAACACCAATACTTCAACCTTAATAGATCGGCCGGCATTAACACATGCCTATAACTCAATTAGGTAACTGTTGAATTAATTCAGTCACTAACAGAGACAAATTGTAGTGTGAGTGGTATAGTTATATTAGGGGTGTCGTACATGCACACACTCGCACTCGTTCACGACACTGTGCCAATGGTTGTTGTCGCTATGACATTGGTTGCCACGTTCGCGTCCACCTTACTTTGTTTTCGTCTATGAATAGACTGATTGATACACGATTCGCCGGACACACACGTGCCCATTAAAGTCAAACCGAAATTTGCGCAGAGTCGTGAACGAGTGCGAGTGTGAGCATGTGTGGCAACCCTTATAGCCATTGTCCACGTAACTACACATCATACGCATACTTTCGTCAGAGGATTGCAGAACAAAATTACTTGCATCCTGCGTAGAAAAATATTTAAACTGTGTCCACGGGGCAGCAACGTTGTGTCACTCACTACTCATTAACTTATCACCTTTGCAGGTTGCATGCATCCGTCAAATAACGTATCGTGGACAATAGACTTTTGTGAACTCATTATCATTGTAGTGTGAGTCAGGCAAGGAGTATCGGTTAGAGCAAATTTATTATTAGACTAGACTAGACCCGGCAAACTTCATATCGCCTAATTTTTTTTTTGTTCTCACCTTCTAACCCTTTCCTGGACTTCTACAAACATTTCAAGACTAAAATTAGCCAAATCGGTACCCGTTCTCAACTTTTAGCGAGACTAATGAACGGCTATTCATTTTTATTTATGTAGATATTTTTTGGTATTCGGAATGTTTTGTGTTAGCACGTAGTCTAGAATTGTATATCGTTATATATCTACCGTCAATTGAATGTAAGGCGCATATACCTCTAAATTAACCCTCTTAGGAAATAAGAGACCAGCCATCTTGTTCACTTTTTGTGACTCTATTGTATCTCCAAACTAGACCACCCTAAGTTCTTGAAACTCCGACCCAAAGATGGCAACAGTACTTTACTTCACGAACCTGTCAAAACACGATTCACTCAAGAAACTACAATTTCCCTACCAAATATCTTAGTGTTTATAGAGAAAATATCGCTGAGGCTGATGCACCACCGATTGGCGCTCTGTCGTAGAGAGCATTGTCAATATTGAAGTTCACCCTTCTTTCCTGATGAGGCACAAGGGTTAAGATGACAGCGAGTCGGAAATAGACTGTTTGTTAACTGAAAATTAATAAGTTAGTGAATATTATTTTAGTAACTGTATTATAATTAACTAACTTAGTTAATTTGATAAATCACTTTTGTTTAGTACTTATAAAACTCACTGATATTGATATTAGAACCAGATACGAAATTGCTTTTTATATTACCCTTAGTGATCAAGTTCAAAACTTTAAGTTTAATTAATAAGAATACGCTCCGGCTCATAAATTGCGACTGTACCCAAAAAAGCCGATAAACTCACGACACAAAATACTTGTCGCAGTACTCCAACTCCGCTCAAGTCTATACCTTGTTACGAACTAACTTGAATTGGAATTCTGCAGTGTCTTCGTTAAAGCTGGGTATACTGGCCAGTTTTTATGCCGTTCGAAAGTCTAAAACTGCTGCAAATGGCAACACAGACTGCATCGAGAACTGGGAAGTACTGCAAAATAAACAATTTGGTGCCAAGAAAATACGGAGTAAGTCGTATGTCTTTAACGATGTATCGACGGAAGGAGTCGGTTATAAAATGCATCGTGAGTTAGAATGCTCTGTGGAAGTTTTGCACAATAAGAACTTTGTTTATATCTTCGGGAAGTTCTAAATGATGGAGAAAGATTGAGAGTGAAATGAAAATTTATGCTGTATATGCAACGTTGGTTGGTACAATGGTAATCTGCAGAGCATATATTATATTCTGGCTTTGTATTAATATTTTATTAACTTTATTTATTTATATCAGCATCATCATAACTCTTGAAACATTAGAAAGAAAGAAAGAAAGAAAAGAAAGAAAAATAATTTATTCGCCATGGACATATACCTCTACATGGACCACCGAAAATTAACATACAACATAAACATTAAAACACAAAAATAAATAGAAAACAAAAATAAAAAACATAAAATAACAAAAAAAAAAAAACAACAATGAAGGCAAAAAAAAACATTATAAAAAAAAAACAAAATAAAAGAAACAGGGTGGCAGCATGTCCACGACGAAAGGGCTCGCCAACTCAGTCTAAGCTGGGCACAGTAAGTACCCAACACTGATTTTCAGGAAGCAAATAAAAATTATTTAATGCAAAGAGTATAATAAGTATAGGGGTTATTTAAAGGAAAATAATATAAATACAAAAGACACATGTTAAAACAAAATAGAACTCACAGTATATTAGTCCTCATTTGTTATTTTGTACTCACGATAAGATAGATAAGCAATACTATCGAATATTTCCTACCCACCTACACTAAAACAAAACCCCAAAACCCATAGATATTTAAATGAAACTAAATCAGGCAATTTTATAGAGAAGGGACAAAATTGTAAACCGCGGTGCGGTAACAGTTGGGGCTATTCTACTACAAAATACCCGACCATTAGGGTCTCAAGAAAACTAAACAACCCTTTTTACCCAGGGGACCCACTGACGATTTATTTTCCCCTGGTAATAGTGACGTCACGGCGTCGATGTACACTACACCTGACGTAATCAGCCGACGTCAACTTGATGGAGGT
This sequence comes from Spodoptera picta, assembly GCA_038387885.1. NCBI lineage: Eukaryota > Metazoa > Arthropoda > Insecta > Lepidoptera > Noctuidae > Spodoptera > Spodoptera picta. Next base: position 2,457,445 of record JAZHFQ010000008.1, on the reverse strand, counting down.
TTGAGAAAAAAGAAAATAGGTTGATTATTTTCGTCCAGGCTCCCCTATAAAGGTGAAGACCTGAGATATTAGACGGGGTTGGAAACGAGAGGTCAGACCTACAATAAATAAAGAAAACTTTTGTTTCAGTAATTGGATTGAGGATTAGGCCTGTAGGGAGAGATCTAGGTAATCTAGGCCTGTCTTTTAAATCTTATTCTGATTTCTGAGAAAGGGTTTAGCCGCTTTTTGTTCAGGTATATAATTGATTCTGTAAGGAATATCGAACTTGTTTTTATATAGGTGCAGACAGTTTTTCCGCCTTTGCTATTAATCACTACATAGTATAAAACAAAGTCGCTATCCGCCGTCTGTCTGTCCCTATGTATGCTTAGATCTGTAAAACTACGCAACGGATTTTGATGCGGTTATTTTTAATAGAAGGAGTGATTCTTAAGGAAGGTTTATGTATAATACTTGCATATTGCACCCGTGCGAAGCCGGGGCGGGTCGCTAGTTGGATACAATTCAGACTTTCAGGGAAGAAAGTTAAAATAGATACCTTTGAAAGTTAAAAACTTGACATTTATGATAACATTTTTATAAATATTTTGCCTTCAAGATTTCATTCCAACTACTAAAACTTGTACAAATTATGTTTAACTAGAAATAACTTCAAAATGCATATTTAAAGAGTTCCAAGTCTTACGAAAACGTTAATCTTAAGCTAGTTAAAACAGAACTTTAGAATATCAACAAGGAAATATTAAAAACTGAAAAGTTATCGCGAATCTTATGAAAAACTATTCAGAGAAGTGGATTAAAGTTACGATTCACTTTACTCTTAAAATAATATACTTTTACGAACTTACTTTGATGATATTTGACATTGCATTAACATAAACATAACATCACGCCTTTTATTCCCGAAGGGGTAGGCAGAGGTGCACATTCTACCACAGTACAATGTAACACCCACTTTTCACTAGTTGTTATGAGTCCCATGTAATAGGGGGTGAGCCTATTGCCATATACCGGGCACATTTCCAGACTCCGTGCTACTACTGAGATTTTTTTTAAAAACTCAGCAATTCTTTGCCTAACCCGGGAATCGAACCCAAGACCCCTTGCCCGGCAGTCGCACTTGCGATCACTCGCCCAACGAGGCAGTCAACAATAATATTTATTTATATGATTCATAGAATTTTGTATTGAGGTGTACCTACCTCTACACATGAACATCAAGTTACACAACGAATGCGTCGAACACACTCTATAAACTGACCTTTATAAAAAAAAAACTAACTTCTGCCCGCAACTTCGTAAGCGCAATCCCGTTTCCTTCCATTCCCGTAGTATTATCAAAATTTTTTCTGTCTTAAGCACCTTCTCCTAATAATAACAAATACAACAAAAAAAGAATAAATTAGTAAAATCGGTCCAGCCATTCACGTGTGATGCCTTGACCAAGGGAAAAAGGGATTCATTTTTAGAGGTATGTATATAGATTGTAATTATTTTCTCCGTCAGCTAAAACATTACATAAAAGCTACACCATCCTACATCGATAAAACCATTAATATTACCCTCAATACGTATTACAATATTATATTAACTGAATGAGCATTACCTACGATGCGAGCAGGATCGCGTGCTCGCGAGCATTAAGCAACAACTACCACTTATACCTGCATGGGTAATTCTCGTTGCTATGCGGGTAAGAAAGTGACAAGCAGTTTTTGCTCGATTATTAAGAACATGGGTGTAGAAACTGTACCGTCTGCATGGTGAAGTTAGTAATTGAAATATTTTGACGTGTTTTGCGAATTTGAAACTTAAAGTATTTCGGTTGACGTTCCATTATCATTTGTGTTGTGGATTCGGTGCACACAATAACATAACATAACATCACGCATTTTTATCCCCGAAGGGGTAGGCAGAGGTGCACATTACGGCACTTAATGCCACTGTACAATGTAACACCCACTTTTCACTATTTATGTTAAGAGTCCCATGTAAAAGGGGGTGAGTCTATTGCCATACACCGGACACAATTCCAGGCTCCGTGCTACTACTGAGATTTTTTTTTAAAACTCAGCAATTCTTTGCCTAACCCGGGAATCGAACCCAAGACCCCTTGCCCGGCAGTCGCACTTGCGATCACTCGCCCAACGAGGCAGTCAACAATAATATTTTATTTATATGATTCATAGAATTTTGTATTGAGGTGTACCTACCTCTACACATGAAAATCTAAAAAAATGACAACGTATTCGAAAGAAAACCTTAATAATCAGTTACCTCCATCAATCGTAAAGTTGCATAAAATAAAAAAAGGACAAGACTTTCTCACATTTTCACACCACCTCATATTATTATCATCGTAGCTTTTATGTATTAACAGACATAATCATTTGATTCCAAGAAATGTTAACATTGATAACCCTCTTCTCACATACCTACAGATTTCCCAGAAATATGTATTTACAGAATTATATAGAGGTAATATTATGTATAAAGATAGAAGCGTACACCTGAAATACATTAGTCAGTCTCTTATAACGAACAAAGTATTTGGCGGGAAGTTATTATCTTTCGACCTGAGTGAGTCTATTATAAAGGCATTTACACACGAGACGCAGTAGGTTGGAAACATACCGATACACTGCGTGACTGATGTTCTCTGAATAGATGTTTTTTTAGTAACGAAACAAAGGTAGAAATGTTGTGTAAGAAATATTCTGGTGTCATATTTGTGTAAGAAGAATGCTGAAGTATGTTTTTTTCTTATTCATTTTTTGATTGTTTTCTACAAAGAATAGATTGTTTATTAAAACGCTAAGAATCATCACAACAGCCAATGTTATCATCGATAACAATTTTATTCATTAAATAACCTAATCTAATTTGGACCCTTATTCAGCCTAAAACACCGACTTATTAGACAATCTCTAAAAAACACACACCACAAAACACAAGGATATTTAAAAATGGAATACTCACAAAACAAAACACTATTCACCAACCCTTAATGCATTCAAGCCATTGCCGTTTTGATTTTAGTCATAACGCGAGCAGATTGTCCCTTTCCCCTCCATAACACAATGTCCCCTTCGAAGGGTACAGAAATCTCCACACTTAACTGACAACCAAGTCATGCCTAAGTATCTTTAACTTAAGATTATTTCACTAAGACCCGGCTAAAGATGTTTAACGTTTGCCCCCACTGTTTGCGAGACTAACGATTTGTTTAACTATTTTCAGAGAGTGAAAAATAAAATTGAGTCTGCGGAAATTCTGTTCATATCTTCTGTGATAGAGTAATTTAATCTTCTTTGGATGTTTTTTTTTATTTTGTACTGTGTGATCATCGTAATTCAATAAGTTTGTGATAGGCTAAAGGGTCTGTATCTGATCAACATAAACAGTGTTTCTTCATAATGTTAGTTTCGATTCGTAGTTTTACATGACAACTAGAAGAACTTTTAAATATTTTAAAAAGAAAGAACACAGAATGGCTGCGCAATACTGTGATATAGAATACGTTGGAAAAGTATTTGTATTGACTATTAAACTTATTAAAATTACTATTGCCAGGTAAATTTCATCCAATTGACAGATATAATTTCCATCAATGAAACTAATAATATTATTTTCACTTATCAAATTCCATTTTTTATTCCAATATAAATTAAATTCTTTAACAGCATCGTCTTACATGTATAATTCACGACATGACGAGACACGACCAACAAGACGCTTGTCAATTAACATTCACCACGACCTCACGACGAAAAATCCCATTCAACTTCCCTAATAAGAGTTCGGGCATCAGCAGTAAGGTCACGTCGACCAATTTCCTTGGTTTTAAATGTTTGAGACAATAATCAACGCTATTAAAATGTTTAATATTCATAGCTGGGGAGAAATATGGAGGATTAAAGTTTATTTATGAGTACAGCCCCTGAATTCTATTTGTCAGGCTTAGCAATCTTTCGAGTTCGCTTCCTTGGAGTCGGTTTTGATTAGAATTTGATGCTCATGTTTTGTATATTGTATCTGTGTTCTTCCTTATGTTGTTTCAATTAGTTTCCTTCGCTTTTTAAGTGTGATGCTCATCGGATGTTTGTTGATTGTTTTTATGAGGTTTTATTACGAATATGTTAACCCTATCGTACCTTATCTAATTTAATAGAATATATAGTATCATCAATCATTAACTAGGTCTAGATCGATATATTAGATCCAGATAGTGGTCAAACGTCGGCCCATGAGATAAAAAAAAGATCATAGAAAACTTATGTCACCCTTACACGGGTTAATCAAAAGTAAAGTTCACAATTAAGGTACTGTCTTCAGCAATCTAATCTAAGAGTATACAGACTACTAGCACTAACCTGACTTGATAGAAAAATCTACGACCCGAAAGGGTTTTTTGTTATGGTATAAGTCGGTAAACGAGCAGACGGGCCACCTGATGGTAAGCAATCGGCGTCGCCCATGGACACCTGGAACACCTGAGGCGTTACAAGTACGTTACCGGCCTTTTGGGGATTAGGAGTTTAAGGATCGTTGGGGATTCAGGGATTGGGGAGATAAGAAATTTGTCACAGCAATAAGTCTTTTAACTCATCACGGTAAACCTAAGTCGAACTTCGGTTGTCAACTTATCACTCGAGCTTCAGAAAATCAACAAAAGAACATGAAATGTGACAGCACTAATTCCAAAAACCTCGTTTAGTCAAATAAAGGTAGATATATTGGCACACTCTCTCACAATACGATTGAGCGTATATGCCCATGTGATAGGGAGCGACCCTATCACTTTATCGAGCAAAATTAAAAGTCCTGAATTACACTAACCAATTTTATCAAAAAAAAATATGCTTAAAGGTTAAAAAGGTTTTTGTTTTTGTAACTTCAACATGCAACATGCCCTTTGAATATTGGGCAATTTTTATAATTGATCGATATTTATTTAAAGTATGTATAGTTTGTGTTAAAAACTATGTATATAAACAATTTAATTAAATATTCATGTTACTTAATCCACGAGAGTCTAGCTTGCTCATTCTAAAAATCAATGTCAACATGTTTGAAACTCCACGATTAAAAAAAAAGATTAAAAATTTAGGTTACTTAAACATATTGCCACACATCTGGCAACTAAACTATTATGTTAATATTCCAATTTCCAAAAACTACTTCAAAGACAAAAAAGGAAACCCACTAAATATTTTACACATCGCATGAAAAAAGGAGAATTTTGCAAAAAAACATCTAATAATTGAGCATGAAATGATGGCCGTGTAGGGCCGAAACTGCATCCGTCAGCTTTGGGCATTAGCGTTAACGAACCGAGCGCCCGGCGGGACCCAGTCCGGCCCACCGAACTGCAATAAGAGGATTCTGCACCCTTCTTTGCGGCGGTAGAACGTATAAGATGTTGCGGACGGAAGCGGGAGCGGGAACAGGTGAAAGTTTAGGTATGTGTTTAGGATAATAATGTGATATTTATTGCTAATAATTTTGTTATGGAAACAAATGTGTTATAGCTTAAATTGTTGTCATCGGCACAAAATAAGATTGAAAAAGATAATACAAAATATTATGTTCATTCTTTCCTCATGCAAAGATTACTTTCATCTGACTATAGAACGAAAGATGTTAAGTTAAATGAAGATTACCTGTGTGTTATTAAAAACATAAAAACGAAAAAAAAAAATGAAATTAAAGCAATTGAATATAATCAATCCATCTATCACACGCTTCCTCTTCCCGCTTAGGCCACACAATAAAAGAAGAAATTGCATTAAATTATAAGTCGGCAAGCAATCACGTTTTGTTTCCCGTCTCACAGATTTAACGGTTTGAATAAATCCCGGTGCTTAATTAAAGAAATTCTAAAGCTTAAAGAGCAAGCCATTTGGAGTTCATAGTGGCTAATTGAGCAATCCTTATTGTTTATAACTTGTTTGTTGTTTTGATTTAGGTACTGTTAGTCATCGAAAAACAATTAAATGAACGTCACTAGTTTAGTCTGTGTTATCGGACAGATGACAGCATCATTTGACAGATGACAGCATCATGTTGATGCTGTCATCTGTCAAATGTGACAGATTAGTCAAGTTCCCCGCGCAGAGGTATATTGTAACGTCCACTGGAGTTGGAAATTTGAACGAGCATTACGCTGTTTCCTATAAAAATCTGTTTAAGAATAAAATTTTGAGTAAGTATTGAGTATTAACCAAATCATGTGAAGAGTAAGAATAAAAAAATAGATATAATCTTAGATTTTTTGCAATTAAGACATGACCTTAAAAGTTATGTAAAACTTAAAATAACCTTATGTATTATGTATTTTTATTAACCGTCCTGATAGTCAAACTATGTCTATCAGGACGCGATTTCATTGCGAATTGTACAAATCGTAAAGTAATATATATTACCCTCGGGTTTCCTACTCATTTTATCATAGTCCTCAGAAAATTAATACCTCATGATTTATGCACACCAGTGTCTAAAACATAGGTCTTGAAAGATTATATTTCTTAAAAAACATATAACATTAATTTCCAGCATCAAACTTCACAGACCTTTACAAGCAATTCTACAATCTATCACCAATCACTTAGATACAAACTCCCCTATCAATATGAGATCCAGTGAGCACGAAACAGATCCGCGCCCCACTACCGCGTATCAAAAGTTTTTCATCAAACTTCAGCAAGTTTCAGCTTATAGGTAAAGTTCTTCCGTGATTAAATGTACTTGATATATTTTACCTGAAACTGTGTGAGCGATATATATATAGGGATATACACTATCTTTGCTTAGTAAGATAGTTTGTTTTTGTACGTATTGATGGAATCGTGTGGTTGGTTCGTGTTGGTCCTCGTTATATTTGTGGCAATTATAACTACTCAATGGGGGCTTTTATCCAAGCGATGCTCTTTAATGCTTTTTAATAAGTCCTCAAGACTAAATAGACTGACGCTTATTACCTAAAGTCTAAAGTATCGCAGCGACAGTGGACTTTATCCGACAAGCTGTTGGTAACTTGTATCAAACTGTTGCACACTCAACAATGTCTTTGTGTTTATCTTGTTCATTCAATGTTACAAGATAAGTAACTAAATTTTATTAATGAAACGAGTCGTACTGAACAAAATGATTTGCTATTAATTTGTAGTTTTAGTGTACACCTTTTTCTTTAGAAGTAAACGACACCTTTCATTTAACACTGAAATATCATGAAATTTTACAATAACTTGTTGAAAGCCACAATTCTACTCTACGTGTAAAGGTTAGATATCAAAAATGTTGCAGAAAACCAAAACTTTACAACATAACCAACTTTTTCATCTACCAGCAATCAATCGTAATAACTTCTGCCTAAATGAACTCAGGCCTGACATGCATTGTAAACTCATATACGGCTAAAATCTGCATCAAAATCAGCACCAAAAAGCTGCAACAACGCTGGAAGTGGGCGGAGGCCGTCTGGCGGTAATCATCCGCGCCCGCCGAACAATGGCCTGTCGACGCCGGATTAAAAGTTTAACGCCATTGGACAGGTGATGAGAGGACCGCGGAGGACCATGTAGCTGTGAGCCTGGTCCTTCGGTACGAAGTTACTTTAATCATAGTTAATCGCTTAACTGATGCTTTGTGGACTTATGATTACTTTGTGTATTCAGGGCATAAATGTACTCCTACGCAATACTTTCGTTAAGTGATCATTGGCCAAGAATTTTATTTAATCTCCGAATGAGTAGCTGAGGCACATAATGCACATTAAATTGAATGTAACTATCTCTTCAGCAGTCATGTTATACATCATATGAAACAATGAATGATCCTATTACATAAGAAGTACATACATCCATTTCTAAACCGTGCTGACGCTAGCTGACCTACACCAGTATATTAACCTGAAACCCATAAAAATGTATACTTTCCTGGTGTCTTCCAAGTGTCCGCTACCGCTCTTTATTTACACCTCAGGAGTCTGACGCCTCCACTGATCTCGACTTTAGAATTCCGCCACTTGTCCGCGAAGGATTTATTGTGTAACAGTATAATATGAAAGTTACTCTGTTTGTTTGTCCTTCAATGTGATTAAACGAGGATGTACCAACGTTTTGTTTTTGTCGCATTTTTGCTTAAACAAAAGTTTTTGAAAGGCCCTAATGGCGTATTGAAGGAAAACTCGGAACTTTACTCGGGGGCTGTTATTTTTAAATTGTAAGCGTAATTGGTTGAAGTGAAATTAAGGAGCTTAACAACCGATTTTGGAACACTTTAGAAACAAAAGTTTAAACTGATTAATTATTTTTGGGTAGTTATCGAATAACCGTTCTATTTTTAGGTGAACATCAATCTTAATCTGACTATAAAGTATTTCAAAAATAACTTATATTCCAACTAATCACCACCTATTATATTCTAGTAATTAATTTAATTCAGCATAGTTATCTCCAAAAGATAAAAATTACCAAATACAAATCATAAAACATCTCTTTCGTATATTTAAGAATATAAATACAAAACGAATACACCTCTCGAGGATTGATTCACTCCCGAAACAGACTAACAATGAAATGCCGAGACGTATTATTAAAAAAATACAAAGAGATATTTATATATTACGGGACGACAACGATACGATGAATATTTAAAAGAGTACTTCGAAATAAAACGTGATGAATACCACTTAGGTTCTTACTGTTGCTAGGACCAAATTCTGGCCTAACAAAATACTTTTGGTCCTTCTGTACGTAAAGGTCAACTGCTTAATTATTTTAAATTTAGAAATACATATACCTTTTTTTTTTTTTTTAAGGGGGGAAAATCATCCAATGACTGCTCCCGCCTGGGTGAGGCGGGAGGGAGTGTCAGACTCTTACTGACTAAAAACCACCCCGTTCCGTCTCCTGCACGTCGAGCCGGAGCCCCGGTTACCCGTTAGGTTCTCCGCGACTCCGAATCCCCGAATCTATTGGGCCCCATCTGTGGTGGTCTGATGGCTCTTTGAGGCGCGCGCGGAACGCGACGCGCCGTACGCTCGGGTCTGTTTCTGGTCGGACGGGGAGCCACCCATGCTCGCCGTCCGCAGGCCCGCGCTTACGGTGGCCGGAGATCGTCCCGCGATCCCCGACGCCCGGTGTGTCCTTCGCGATGGCTGGGTTGCGAGGAGGCAGCGCTTCGCTGCCTCACGCGTCCCGCCTCCTCCTTAGCTAGCATGACTGCTTCGCAAAAGGAGGAGACGGCATCCCAATCCCCCTCGCTCCGCATCATGGCCTGCACTAGGCCCGGACGCGAGAGGTCGCCATCGCCGATCACTTCCCTGAGGACACGGCGGTGCTCAGCCCACGCAGGGCATTCCGCTACAGTATATTCCACCGTGTCCTCAGGGCGGTCCTCGCAGTGATGACACCCAGACGTTTCCTCCCGCCCCATCAGACACAGGTACCTCCCGAAACTCCCATGTCCGGTGAGGACCTGCGTCAGGCGGTAGGTGAAGACGCCGTAGCGTCTCTCAAGCCACTCCTCAAAGAGGGGACTTACCGCTGCGATGGCAGCGAGCCCAGCCCTCGGTTGCGACAGTCGTTGCTGCCATTCCGCCATGAGATCGCGCCGGAGCTCATCCCGCCACGCACTTATCTGGCGCGGCAGCGGAGTTTCGCCCCGGCGACGTGCCTCCGCGCGCATGCTATACACGCGCGCGAGTACCTTCGCCTCCAGATCCCACGGCGGTAATCCGGCAAGGAGGTTCGCCGACTCCCCAGAGATCGTGCGGTATCCGCGGATCATTCGGATCGCCATGACCCTCTGTGCCACGAGCAGCGTCCGAGCGGGACGCCGCAACAGGTTTGGCGCCCAAACAGGGGCGCCGTAGAGGGCCATGGACCGCACGACCCCGGCGTATAACCTCCGGCAGGAGGCGTTTGGCCCCCCGAGGTTGGGGAGGATGCGTTTGAACGCAGCCCCCGTCCTCTCCAACTTTGGAGCCAAACGTCGGAAATGCTCAATGAAGTTCCACCGACTGTTGAGGACGAGTCCTAGGTACTTCATCGTCGTCTCGACGCCGATGGTAACTCCTCCCGCCGTTATTTGGGACCCACCCGGAGGTGGCGCGTTCCCGCGGCCATGAAAACACATGGCCTCGGACTTGTGGAGCGCCACCTCGAGTCCCAACTGCCGGATTCTCTCAACGACTGTCGCAACCACTGTCGCCATTAAGTCGGCCGCCGCCTGGTGCGACCTCCCGTGCGCTAGCACCAGCGTGTCGTCGGCGTAGCATATTGTGCTAACGCCGTTTGGGAGGTCGGTGCGCAGCACCCAGTCATATCCGATGTTCCACAGGAGCGGCCCCAGAACCGAACCCTGTGGAACACCGCGTGACATCTCTCGCCGGTTCCACTCGCCCCGGTGACCGGGGTAAATGACGGACCTGTCCGTCAGGTATGCCTCGATTACACGACGGAGGTAGGTAGGCACACGATGATATCGGAGTGCCTCCAGGATGCAGCTCCAGGGCAGGGAGTTGAAGGCGTTGGCGATGTCCAGAGACACCGCCACTACGACCTTACCCCTGGACACTGCAGTCCCCGTCGTCCGGTCCCTAACGCGCATGATGGCGTCCACCGTGGAGCGCCCTCTGCGGAAGCCGAAATGGCCGTCCGACAGGTCCGGCCCAAAATCCGTCAGGTGCGCGACGAGGCGGTTCGAAATGATTCTTTCGAAGACTTTCCCCACCTCGTCGAGCAGCACTATGGGCCGGTATGCGGACGGAGAGTCCGCAGGGCGCCCCGTCTTCCGCACGAGGACCAGTTTGCCCGCTTTCCAGAGAAGCGGGAACTGGCCTCTCTCCAAGCATGCGCTGTAGAGACCGATTAATCGAGGCCCGAGAGCCTCTGAGGCCAGGACCCATGCTTTGCCATGCAAGCCGTCGGGTCCTGGGGCGGTGTTCTTGGCGCCCATCCGGCGCACCGCCGCTCTCAGTTCTGCCTCGGTCACCTCTGGGACGATGTCGTCGTCGTCGTCGCTGTAGCCCGCGTCGGGCACCGCAGGGGGCGGAGTCATATACTGAGGGGTGAAACCCCTCCACAGTCGAGGGAACAGGGTGCCAATCACCTCCTCCAAGACTTCTGGCCGGAGACTCTGGGTGTGCGGGGGAGCCCAAGCGCGGAGCTTGTCGCGTACCATCCGGTACGGGCGTCCCCACGGATCTCTGTCCAGAGTCCCCAGCATCTCTCGGCGGGCCTCCTCCTTGGCCCGCAATATCTCCACCTTGAGGAGGGCCTTGGCCGCCCTGTATCCCTCGTACAACTCCGCCTCTCTCGCCTCCGCATTCGGAGGACGGATGCGGCGCCTGCGGTGCCTAGTGTACTGGCGTCGCGCAGCAGTGCACGCCTTGCGTAGAGCTGCTAGCTCTTGCGACCACCAGTATACCTGGCGCTTTTGTTGCCTCGACCGGATCCGGGGCATCGCCACGTCACAGATCCTGGACATGGCGTCCTGGAGCCACTTAGCCTCATCGTCAATGTGGGCAGGCCTGACCGGTGGTATCACCCAGGCCTGCACGATGGCGGCTTCCAGGAGCAGCTCCCGGTCCAGCTGTTTCAGCGCCCAACGCGGGCCACATGGGGCCTGTCTGACCGGCGGGTCTGCGGACTCGGCGGAGACGACGAACCGGATATACCGGTGGTCGGAGTACGTCTCCACCTCCTCCATGACGCGCCAGTCAACAATACGCGGTGACAGAGCAGGGCTGGCGAACGAGATGTCCACCACCGACTCGCCCTGCATCCGCACGCACGTGGGGACAGAACCCCGGTTCAGGACGACTAGGCCTGTCTCAAGGGCCCAGTCTTCCACCATCCTACCCCGGACGTCGGTGAACCGGGAACCCCAAGCCAAGTTTTTGGCATTGAAGTCCCCGAGGACGAGCACGGGGAGGGAACGGAACCCGACGACGACGGTGACCAACTCCCTCAAGGAGTTGTGGAACTCGGCGAGAGTTCGGTTCGGAGAGAAGTACACGCCCAAAATACATATACCTACTGTATAGTTATAGCTATACACAGTACCTAGTTAATAATGTGCTGGTTACTGTAGTACTAGTTAGTAGTATCTTTTTGTAATTCAATTATTATGTTTTCAGCTTACTCACGTAACTGACGAGGAACTTTCTAATATGTTGCATTTATAATTAAAGTGAAATAAATAAACTCGAATCAGTTTGTATTTATTGTTGTAGTTATTTCATGTTGACCAATAAGCGGCATTGAACAAGCGTGGTGATTAGTACTCAAACCTTATCCGTCTGAGAAGAGGGCTTTTGGTCAGCAGTTACATTAAACTTCAATCTAAATTATATATACGTCGCGGAGAACCTAACGGGTAACCGGGGCTCCGGCTCGACGTGCAAGAGAAGGAACGGGGTGAAGGAACCGTTAAAAAAAAATTATATATATATATATATATATATACAATATTCTCTGATATCAATAAAGATACGAAACAATAAGATTTATATTGATCAGCCACTAACAGAAAAATTGAAACAATAACGCCAAATGAAAGACCGTCTCAAAAATCATGATTACATCGTGTCGGGAGTAATAAGGCCCCTTATCATCCCCCATCATTGTCCAATAGTGAGACGTTTTTAATTAAGAAAATCGGCAGGCATTCGTTGACGTCACCGACTTGTTTGAAACCATTGTTTCAGTACTTTCAGGCGCGATTGACGGGACTACTGAATGCATTAGGAGATGAGACTGACACAAAGACAAACAGACGAAGATTGAATGCTTTTTGTCACTTTTTATAATGAAACGAAGTGTATTGTTAGGTATTTTACTGTTGATTATCTGTTTAGAGTGTTGTTGGTGTAACTGTGACTGAAATGTTTTGAGATGTTTCTTTAGCTTCGACTGATGTTAATGTTAATAAGACATCGAATATTTATGTAAACAGGGCTGAGCCGGGAATCAAACTCAAAGCCAGTGAGAGTCGAAGTAGTCCATTTATTTAATTACTTTAAAACAGCAATGTCCAAGTTTCATACTTAACAAGCAACAAAAACAATCTTCTAACTCTTTAGTAAGATATACAATAAATCACGCGGATTGTATTCACGTCCCCTCACTCGGCAGCCACCTTTAATCACAAAGTTACTCAAACAAAACGCAAACAGACAATCGCGATATAAATCACCAAACATTAGGAAATAAAACCGTGTCGCAGAGAGAGCGCCAAATTGGAAAATTCCCGAAGTGTCCGGGATCCCATTGATTCAGCTACGACAATAGCAGTTCAGAGCACTAATCTTTTCATTAAAAACCGATTATTCGCTGCATGGCCCGCTGCACTAATAGGAGTAAAGAAACCCTCAACTATATTTTGCTGCCAGCCACAACTGTATTGCGTCGTCGCAAGACCTACAATCGTTTGTTGCCCGTGTTTTTCTAAGTTTGTTCTTCTCAAGCCCCTGCAATATGCCACGCAGCCATCGCTGACGGGACGCGATGACATTTCAATTTGAATTCTTGTTGCGAAAAACGGAGATGTTATTAAAAAAAGTTTTTTTGTTCGAAAATATTTGACGGTTGATTAGAATAAGTAAGGAGGAAAGTTTTTTTTATAACAAATTAGTTTTTGGGAGTTCAGAGGCCTTAGTACGAGTTTGATTTACGTTTAAAGTATTCGAAACGAGTACACGTTCGGCACTCGGATTGGCCGGCGACAATGAACCAACCAATCAGAGCGCCGAACGCGTACTCGTTACGATTACTTTAAACGTAAAATAAACTCATACTAAGGCCTCTGCTCTTAACGAGTTCGTGATGTTTCGTCCGTGAGGCAGACTCACTCACTTCTCGAGCCTATTTCCTGAGACGAGGTACATCGAGTTCAGAAACTCAATTGCCGACGAGTAGGTTACTGTAACACTAAACTAGTAAGAAAAACTCAGTTGTTGTTTACTTTGTGTGAAGATTCTAATGAAATCAATCTCTTTTACTTGCCTCATTGTGAATCTTATTTAGGAAATGAATACGTAAGAAAAACAAAAACGCATCACTTTTAATTTTTCGACACAAATATATTACATAACATCACGCCTAAAGCATAAAGCCCGAAGGGGTAGGCAGAGGTGCACATTACGGCACTTAATGCCCCTGTACAATGTTACACCTACATTTCACTATTTATGTTACGAGTCCTATGTAATAGGGGATGAGCCTATTACCATATACAAGGCACAATTCCAGACTCTGTGCTAATACTATTTTTTTTAAAGCCCAGTAATACTTTGTCCGAACCGGGAATCGAACCTGAGACCCCTTGCCCGGCAGTCGCATTTGCGACCACTCGGCCAATGAGGCAGTTAACAAATATTTTAATAGAAAATAAAAAAAACAGTACCGTTAACGAAAATGAATATCCAACTCAAGTCTGATGTATGTACCACAGGAGTCAGTCACACATGAACCCAGGTACAAACATAGCAAATCACAAATTCTTACTGCCAACATAAATGTCATATACAGCTAGTGTTTACACCCGGACTTCGGTCCAAGTTTGGACCGGACATCCGGTCAAACTATCCGGCCTAATTTATTCAGGCTACGCAAACAGCATGTTGTGTGTTTGGCTACAAATAGGAGCAGCTTTTGTCTAGTTTGGATTCTATTTGGTATCTAACAAGCGGCGGCGGGAACTAGACCGAGCACAGGTATGTGGGACGCAGCTAGACAGTTCGTCAGTTACGTGGTTTCCATGTTTTACTGTAGCATCGAGTTATTGAATGGGACCTAGTTATTGGGTCTAGAAGTGTGTTCTTTTGTATTTCTAACTTAGTTTTCTATGTGTAGTTTGGTGCAAAACCGAGACCAACTGAGACTCATTTTACCTAGTTGGTTTGCACATTTTTTTTATGGCATAAGCCGGTAAACGAGCAGACGGATCACCTGATGGTAAGCAATCGCCTTCGCCCATGAACACCTGGAAAACCAGAGGCGTTACAAGTGCGTTACCGCCTTTTTGGGGATTAGGAGTTTGAGGATCGTTGGAGATTCAGGGATTGTGGAGATTGGGGAAGGGGAGGGTAATTGGGCCTCCGGTAACCTCAATCACACGACGAAACACAACGCAAGCGTTGCTTCACGTCGGTTTTCTGTGAGGCCGTGGTATCACTCCGGTCGAGCCGGCCCATTCGTGCCGAAGCATGGCTCTCCCACACACTTTTTTATGTTTTGAATTACATACGAATGTAATGTATACCCTAATCTTTTGATTTTCACTTTCTCATTTTCATACTAAATTGTGATAAATCGTAAAGTGTAAAATAAAATAAGTAAGTTAGTTTTAAACGTAGAATAGAGCAGCCTAAGAAAGACAGGAATGGAAAAGGTTGGATGAAGCCTTAGCCGATTGGCAAACGGATCTGCAAAATATAGGCAAGCAACAAATTAGAGAACAATACTAGTTCTTAGTTACCACGTATTTGCATGTTCTGAATAAAGGCTTATTTATTTTATTTATTTATTATAGTTTTAAACGTGAAATCGTTCAGCGTATTTGAAGAAGGCCTTGTAAAGAAATAATACAATGTGTAGCCGTTTTTTCCAAAATTAGAACGCGAAGCTTCTAGAACGAATTTATATTAGAAATAGAACGAACAGAAACGAGAAGTAAAACCATTATACAAGTCATTGAACAATCTAACGGAAAATATCTCATTAACAAAGAGCCCTCTTACAAAACTTCGCCACTTACTGAATGAACCACTCATACACAGACATTGGTACACACGCACACACTTGTATGAGTCGCAACACAAGTATACAGGCTGTTAAAAATATAAAAATTATGTTCAGTAACGGAATTCAAGCCCACTGATGATTACGTAACTTACGTACGTATAAAGGGGGATATTATATCCTATAAATTCTCTAAAAACCTGTTTAAGGGTAGGCAAATATGTTAATTGTTTATATACTCGATCAGTAATTGGCGTAACGTAGACCCACATTTCACACTTTAATTTTTAACTCTTTCTACACAAAGTTCATAATTATAAATAGGTAATTTAAAACGCATAATACTACACAAATTCTACGAGTCTTTTGTCGGAATACTCAAACGCTACTCAATTTTAAGTCGTGCTTAAGTATAGTTCTGTCTCTACAAATTCTTTGTAAAATGACAGAGATGGCACGATATTTGAGCACGACTTAAAATTGAGTAACGTTTCAGTATTCTGGCATTTGACTTCCATATCTCTTTATTTTATTCACCTGTATATGGCAATATTACTCTTTAATACACACAATATACGCAGGTGTCTGATTAAATTGGATGGTGTTATTACAACCAATCCTCTTGATATGTGATTCTATAAAAATTGATAGTAAGCAGGGGTCTCGTTATGTTGGTCTGATCACACCTCTCCATTATTATTTCAAGTGTTCTCGTCTGCTCAATCTCTTATTTGTTCATACTTCAGATTTGGTATGGTTTGGTAAAAAGGGGAAATATATAACAAATATAGGGACATTCCTACAAACTTATAGAAATAGACTAGTTTGGATAACGTTTTGGTTCAATGATGTCTGCGTCATGATCTACAGCCTATAAGTGTCTAATGCCGAGCAAAGATTTCTCTCACGGAAAGGGTTTGAGCATTAATCACCAAACATTCCTTCACCAGCAGTGAAATAATCTTAAAAAGTATGTAGAACTCGGAAAAAATCAAGTTAACATGGGTTTTTTTTTTAAGGGGGAAAATCATCGAATGACTGCTCCCGCCTGGGCGAGGCGGGAGGGAGTGTCAGACTCTTACTGACTAAAAACCACCCCGTTCCTTCTCCTGCACGTCGAGCCGGAGCCCCGGTTACCCGTTAGGTTCTCCGCGACTCCGAATCGGCATCGGCCCTATTGGGCCCCATCTGTGGTGGTCTTATGGCTCTTTGAGGCGCGCGCGGAATGCGACGCGCCGTACGCTCGGGTCTGTTTCTGGTCGGACGGGGAGCCACCCATGCTCGCCGTCCGCAGGCCCGCGCTTACGGTGGCCGGAGATCGTCCCGCGATCCCCGACGCCCGGTGTGTCCTTCGCGATGGCTGGGTTGCGAGGAGGCAGCGCTTCGCTGCCTCACGCGTCCCGCCTCCTCCTTAGCTAGCATGACTGCTTCGCAAAAGGAGGAGACGGCATCCCAATCCCCCTCGCCCCGCATCATGGCCTGCACTAGGCCCGGACGCGAGAGGTCGCCATCGCCGGTCACTTCCCTGAGGGCACGGCGGTGCTGTTTATGATGATTAGATTTATGATGTAATGGATAAAATTAAACTAAGTATCAACTATAAAAGTAGATAGAGGTATAATAATTATAATTATGGCACACAAACTAGTAAACGTCTCATGACGTTTGACATAACAATACCCAAGCGTTTTCTTTAAGCTCTAAGTTAAATACGCCTAAAATGAATTTACCTCGCGAGCCCAGTTAAACATGTTTACAACGGATAGACAAATGTAAATAACCCTGCGAATGACGGAAACACATGTTTCCATTAAGTCAACGAAGGGACTTAATTACCCGCGGGCGACTGCGGGGAACATTCGAATATTAACCCACTTCCCACTTCCCTGATGTTTACTTCCACAACTTACGGGAAAAACCTGTATACTCATACACCTTTTTCTGATTTACTTTATCGAAATGCGTTAGGATACGTGATTGACCCAAAAAGGCTAACCACGGTGGCCAATAAGTCAGGAAACACATTACACTGTGGTCTATAAGGATGTAGTACTTAGATGTAGTTTTATGTAACGACTTAGGGGCGAATTATAAAATTGAGTCGACATTGAAAGTTGCACCACAAATCTAGAGGTAGTATGTAGTAAAGTTTGCGAGCAATTATAGAGGTATATGGATAAAAAATCCCAACGAACAACTGTTAATCAGTAACCAGGCATGATTGCCTCGCCTGGTCGGAGGATCCTTCTATTCCGGAACTTTGGTTTCTGTCCCCTAAAACAATATACCTCTACAAACAAAACTATAATAGGTACTATTGTCAGAAGTGGAAACTATCATTCTTTTTCTTCTCCTCTTATAATAAATATCTTCTGATTAATTTCGTTGCGGGAACCAAGACAGTTATTCATGTCCCTGGGACGCGCCGGACTTCAATATTCCGGTGTTTTCATGGTTGTATCTACTATAGATCCTGGCTTACAGGAGTTGCAGCGGTTTTCGGAGGTTGTGGTGGGCTTGTCCCATTAAAAAAAGACTATAGTCAACCATGTAATGATGTCGATTGAAAGCCTTAAACTGTTTTACATAATCGTATTGTTAAGTTTAGAGGATTAACGACATATACAAACCACTATGTATAGACTTAGGACATACCTCCTTATGTACAAATTTTAAATCCCTAATAAGTTAGACTCCTTCGGTCTTATTAATAAAAATCTCCTATTCCAAAGTTATTCACAGGTTAGTCTTGGACTAGCTAATCCCGGACTAACAAAGTATTAACTTCAGAATTGAATTCCTATTAATAAACATGGAATAACCTCGGAATAACAATACTATCCTTATACTAGGTTTAATCCTTTTATTATGGTAACCCAGAAATTTTAAAAGTAAAAAGGTGAGAAGGAGGTATGAAATCCTATGAAACCTATGAAATCACTGCTTTATTGACAGATGTATGTTAGCTTGACATCTTGACAAGTCGCTGTCGCTGTCAGTTTTGTCGAAATATTATTAATTTGTTTACATACATAATTAATATACAATTCAATTTATTATAATATATTATTATTTAAAAGCACAGCCGCGCTATTAACTAGCGCAAAGAACAAAATGTAAATACTCCCGATGCCTGTTAATTATGGCGTATCTTAATAAAGAAAAAATGTCTTCATATTGTTTATATATTTTTAGATTTCAGCCATAAAATTATAACGCCTCGGTACCAAAATAATATTTTCATTGAAAATAAATCGTTAAGCACAAACACAAACACCAACACAATCAAGATGAAAGAGTGGGAGGAAATATTATAAATATACCCTACACAAGGTAAGATTTTTTCAGCATTTTTATTTTATTCCATTTGTTCAGATCTTTGTTCAGAGATAATAAGCATGCAGATGCAGCCGAATATGTGGGCAGTGTATATTATGTTAACCTATAGTATCTGAATCACATAAT
Source organism: Spodoptera picta (assembly GCA_038387885.1). NCBI lineage: Eukaryota > Metazoa > Arthropoda > Insecta > Lepidoptera > Noctuidae > Spodoptera > Spodoptera picta. The sequence goes on along the minus strand of JAZHFQ010000008.1, from coordinate 2,438,228 downwards.
GCTGTACAGTTATTTTGCTAAACATAGCTACATTTTATTATATTTACATTCATTTTATGTATTTTTTAGGTTTAAAGAGTTGAATAGCAGACGTGAGTTAAATCAGCTGAAAATTCAGTAGAAAGCCATGAAGATCAATGCTCGAAAACAAGAAGCTAAGGCAACAGGCCACTTGGATTGATATTTACCTCTCCATGGGCCTATGTTCCGATTGCACAAATCATTGGATTGCACTCAAAACTTTCAAATAGGGTGGTATAAAGCCACCTCTGGCGTCACCAGCTAGATTATTTTTTACCATGTCAATAATAAAAACTGCAGTAAATCGGTATTTTGATTTCTCTTCTTCTTCACGTTCCTTTATCTTACTAATATTATATAAATACGAAAGTTTGTATGTTTGTGACTTCTTCACATCAAAACGGTTGAAGGGATCGAGATGAAAATTTATACAGGGGTCTATTATGGTCTGGAACTCTAAAATAATACGAAGGCTTTTTATTCCACGGGAACGCGGGCGAAGCCGCTGGCAGAAAAGCTAGTCATACACACTTCTGTAATCATCTCAAATCTCATCAACTCTAATTCTCTCAATAACTCAGACATTGAATAAAAATAATATCTATACATTTTACCACGTTTTATAATGATAGTATAACTTTTTGTGTATAAAAAGTTGTTGCGTTTTTGCATAAAAATCGAATCCATACTAATGAGAAAGTGTTTGTGTCTGTTTGTTTGTCCGTCTTTCGTGACAAAACAAAGCGAATTGACGTGTTTTTTAAGTTGAGGTAGGTACTTGAAGGGATAGAAAGTGAGATGGGCTACTTTCTATCTCTTTCTAGCCCCCACTTCCCTAAAATGGTGGGTTTATACAAAGCGTTTCACAATTTTCAAGTTAGAAAGATTAAAATTGGTATTTTGACTATTTGTAACTAACAAAAAACTTAGTGGCTTCATATTTATACAAATCTTCCCCTAACTCCATAAATGAGCACAAGCGAAACAGTGGACAATAGCTAGTAACTCATAATCTACACTAATATTATAAAAGGACCTATGCTTTAATATTCCGGAACTCTATCGTTTAAACCACTGAACCTATTTTATTGAAATTCGGTACAACAGTGGTTTGCAACCCGGTAAAGGACATTAAATCATTGTTATCACTGATAACTCACTGGAATGACGGATAAAACCCATGTGCGAATGCTTATTTTTTGAAAAAAATAATTCATTTTACAATAAATATAACAAGTACCGAATCGATTTTGATAAGAATTGTTAAAAAACATTAGAATTAACCTCGGAAAAGATTTATTCAAAAATCCACATTCTGCCAGAAGGCATTATAATACGCGGACGAAGTCGTGGGGTATAGCTAGTCTCGTACCTATATACTTAGTAATGCCGCAACGCAAGGAAATAGGTTATAATAAAATAGGTTTTATCTGATAATGCTGTACACCACTCGATACTGGTCATCAAAACCATATTGGAAACTCGATGGAAACTCGGTTGTCAATAAAGAAGAAAAAAATATCTATCAACAAAATGTCAAAATGACACTAATCCAAGCTTACACTGTCGCTAAACCATGTGGCACCATGGACTAACTTTTACTCCCAGACTAACGTTGGAATAGCTTACTCCGACGTTACTCCTTGTTTATTAATACCGAATTTGACTATTCTGAGTTTATACCATGGAGTAAAGTTATTCTTACTCTATTCTATGTTTATTAATAAGAGGGCTTAAGTCCCACAAATAGATATAACCCATCCCAATCTAGACAAAGTACACCGCTTGTTAGCCAGTATACCTGGCTTACCAAACTTTACAAGGTGGCAAGACGATACAAGGACCGTAACGATTCTATTGTATGTAAGTATTGGCTGATCAAGTTATAAAGACCAGTATAAAATGAGCCATGAATGTGCTGAAAGATCATACAAAGTAAAGACCATGATAAAGTGGTAATGTATAGTTCGATGTGTAGTCGTGGACTAACTTGGACAAATAGCTTAGTACAACTATTGCTGAACGCTATTGTTGTAGTTGCTAAGATCGAACATACGTTACAAAGTTCAACCAGTTCATATTGCTTGCTATTACCCTTGTTATGGTACTGAGAATGGGATTTAATGCAATAATGTTTCGATGCATTGAGGAGAATGTATGTGTAAAAGTACGTATAAAGCGAAGATGAATTGATTGAACACTGATTCGTATTAATAATATGACAACTTGGTTAGCGGGATGGCTGGAGAACGAGCTGCCACGCAACGTGTCACAGGTTCGATTCCCTCACGGAGCAACTTTTTGTGTGACCCACAAATTGTTGTTCCACAAAATGTTTATAACGCACCCACGACACAGGAGAAAATCTTAGTGTGGGGCAAAAAACAGTTGCATAAAGTTTATAATCCATTAATTAAGCATTAGTTTAAGAGAGAAGATTAATTCAGTAGTCAGATTTACACTACCAATCTTAAGTACTGCGTAAAATTTGAAGCTATTATGAGTAAAATAACATAACATAACATCACGCCTTTTGTCCACTGTACAAACAATGTAACACCCACTTTTCACCATTTATGTTATGAGTCCCATGTAATAGGGGGTGAGCCTATTGCCATATACCGGGCATAATTCTTATAACTTAACAATAACAGTAGTACTTTGCACGACCCGGGAATCGAACCCGAGACCCCATGCCCGGCAGTCGCACTAGCGACCACTCGGTCAACGCGGCAGTCGGTTTGAGTAAAATGTATAAACGAAATCATATCATGTTGTTCACTATTCAGATATTCACGAAACATGAAAGCAAAGAAAAACATTGTGCAAACCTATGTTTTACTTAACCTTAGTCTTTTGTAAATCGTAAGCAACTCCGGCGGCGAAACAACTCCGAACAGAATCTCTTAAAAAGTTGTTTGTTTAGGATGGGCTGTCGACCAAAACACTGAATCAACAATTAATATTCAGTAAATTATAACTCGAAGCAAATAATGGAAGGCCATCGAGTGCTCAAGTGCCTCGATTTAAACAATACAATTTTGTGTACGTTATTCGGATGTAAATACAAGGATTGACTTGGGTAATTAAAATAATGAGAGAGATTTTTTGTGGTCTATTATTTATCTTTTATACATTAATATAATCGATTTGATGCTAGTACTAAGATAAAATGTGTGTAGCCTATAAATGCCTAGTGCTGAGTCTCTTTTCATACGGAGAAGGTTTGAGCATTAATCACCACGCTTGCTCAATGCGGGTTGGCGATTACAAACTTATAATTAGAAATTATAAGCCAGGTTCCCTCACGATGTTTTCCTTCACCGTTTGTCAGTGGTGTCTATATAATCTTAGAAAGTACATATAAGTCTGAAAAAGTCACATTGGTACTTGAGAAGCGAGAGTCTTAACCACCGAGCCACCACTACAAAGTTTGTATAACTCAGCTTTAGTTAGTACGACATACAATTCCTAGATTTACTTAATTTCCAAGTGTATAACTTAAAACTTGGTGTTAGACCTATCGTACCCAACCCAATGCATGTATACACAGTTCAAACACAATCTCTGCCAGTGGCTTTACTTATTTCATCAGGGTCAGAGTCATTTAAGTGGCCAGTAGAATACCAGAAGGCCCTGTCTTGGTCCCATTTTATCGCAGACTTGGGACATGAATATGTATCCATCATTACCTACTAATAGAATAACACATCTCTATATGTCACTTGTTTTGGCTTGATTTTTTTTTTAACTTTGCCCCACATTTGGATTTTCTCCTGTGTCGTGGGTGCGTTTACAAACATACAAGTTCACATACACATGGCACCTAGACCCGAAACAACGATTTGTGGATTACACGTTGCTCGGCAGCCGGTTGCCCAACCACCGCACCAAGCGTGCAGTCATCAGAAATAAAGTGTTTTTTCATTCTTTCATCGGCAGGAAAAGTCACCATCAAATCTCTTATCTACTCGACTTAACTACTACGATCCATCCTTAACCCAATTTTCATTCAAATCTGTACATCAGTTTTTGCAAAAGAGAAACAAATATACACATATCTTGACAAACTTTCACATTTTATTAGTTAGGACAAATAGTTATCATATACAAAGCACGTCACCGCCATAATGTAACCCACACCAGTTAGTTCAGTAGCAAACTATCAGACCACTCAATTAATCCAATAGGAGCCGAGCAGAGAGGGTAACTACGTAATTGTTTAATCTGCATACTGGACGTACTCTGTATTATTGTTACAGACAGTTTTCGATAGGTCTCGCCTCACTAAATTTACTCGCTATTTTTGTGAATGGTCCAAGTTGGGAGATGTCAAGGTTTAGAGAAAATAGTCGAAAGAAGAAATATTAGTGTACGTTAGATTTCTTTTATTAAGTTTGTTTCAATGATGGGTTGGTTTACTGTCCATTTGATATCTAAACAAAATTAATGAGTATTCCAAAAATAAATTTTGTTCACAAAACAGTTCAAAGTTGAGTCTTCAATCTCGGGTGGTAAGCTTCATTGTCAGTTTATCTCCCTTTTTTGTGGATTGGTGCTCGATACCGAGTACCAAGCCACAAAAAAGGGAGATCCTACATACATGTTCATCTATCTCTACATACAGATAAATAAAATTAGGTTGTTTAATTCTAATATTAAAATAATCGCTTTTTACTACATACACATGAATATAATAAATAACATTTTTTGCAATTTTTGTCTGGCTAACCTCTGGAGTGACTGGACCGATTTTGACAGGACTTTTATTGGCAGGCAGCTAATGTACTAAGAAATAACATAGGCTACTTTATTTTGGAAAATTGAAACAAATAAGGCATGTCCTAAAATTCATATTTTACGCGGACGAGGTCGCGGATAGCAGGTAGTTATTCAATATTTTTTAGTATCAACTGAACTCAATTACTCAACACAAACATGTAAGTTAAAAACCGCATACTAGTATAGTCCTATTACGACAATTGTGCAAAAACAACAACAGAATCATACAATACCAACAGTAGTGCCAATTACCCCGCGTCTCTATTTAAACTTAGACCCAATACACAACTATTAAATTACACTACCGAAGCCAACCTAACTTGAAGTTGAGCTTAAGTCACGGCTCCGTTAACTTAGTTACTGGGTGCCGTTAACTTGAGCCCAACTTACCTTTGGTCAGTGATCCAAGTTACCACACAAATTACACTGTTAAGTCATAACTTGCGTCGTATGTCAAACTGTATGATAATACGCTAAGTTGAAGCGCTACTTATTTCTAAGTAACTATTGCTCGATACATTTGATAAGTTAGACACTTGATTTCCTTAGGAATGTAGGTGACTATTACCACTATAAAAGAATCCCAGTAAACATGATCATCATCATCATCATCATCATCATCATCAACAGCCTAAATACCCACTGCTGAGCAAAGCCTCTTCTGACACGGAGAAGGTTTGAGCATTAATCACTTCGCTTGCTCAAAGCGGGCTGGCCATTTCAAACTTATAGTTAGAAATTAATTTTGTTTAGTGTTTGTCATTGGTGTCTAAATAATCTTAGAAAGTACATATAAAATTGTCACATTCAACCTTCCTAAAGAACAAAGGTCTGAAATAAACGGAACCTCGCAACAAACGCACGACAATGACCTTCGTTGTAATGTAAAACGATTAAAATTGAAAAGATCACAATCCGCTTATCACGGTAACAATTATAACGGAAATCAAAATAACGAATACAAAGAAGAACTCAATAAAGCAATCGGTAAACAATTAGTTGCCAACCTACAGTTGACGAGAATCGTTAAATTTTAATTGTCCAGCTATTGTCCGAAACGCAGGCAAACCGCGTCACGCCACGCATACATAAAGGATTAAGTATGTATGTCTGTGTGCGTGTGTATCTTGTTGCAATGTGAAGTCTGTGGCTGAGCAGACGAGCGGCCGTTCAGAAAGAAAAAATGTGAGTAAGTCGGCAGGTCAAATCAACCTACATGAATTTGTCAATTTCCGGTTTTATGTGAAAGAGGATAAAGTTGAAAATCTATTGACACATTTGATTCTCAATACGTAGTTGTGTAAAATATCGTTACCTAATCCCTACAGATGGTACGAAAACAAAAATACTTACCTGAAACAAAAATTGTGTTATGTTAAATTGGGAATTACAACTCGCAAGTTTCCTGAACAGATAGGCAAACATACAAAATGGCTTTTTTAATTAGGTTTCTCTACAAAGCAGGTACCAATACAGACATCGCATAACTTACTACAGGAAGAATTTTCAAAAATATTTTATCATGGATCGGAACCATGATCCTCTGCAGTCATTTAACCAACAAGGCATATTGGAAAGTATAACATTTACATACACATTACACATGATACCCAGACCCGAAACAAGAATTTGTGGATCACACAAGTTGCTCCGAGCGGGAATCGCACCCACTACACCTACATTAAATACCTACTAGGCTACTGTGTCGTGGGGACTGCAGTGTCCAGGGGTAAGGTCGTAGTGGCGGTGTCTCTGGACATCGCCAACGCCTTCAACTCCCTGCCCTGGAGCTGCATCTTGGAGGCACTCCGATATCATCGGGTGCCTACCTACCTCCGTCGTGTAATCGAGGCTTACCTGACGGACAGGTCCGTCAGCTACCCCGGTCACCGGGGCGAGTGGAACCGGCGAGAGATGTCACGCGGTGTTCCACAGGGTTCGGTTCTGGGGCCGCTCCTGTGGAACATCGGCTATGACTGGGTGCTGCGCACCGACCTCCCGAACGGCGCTAGCACAATATGCTACGCCGACGATACGCTGGTGCTAGCGCACGGGAGGTCACACCAGGCGGCGGCCGACTTAATGGCGACAGCGGTTGCGACAGTCGTTGAGAGAATCCGGCAGTTGGGACTCGAGGTGGCGCTCCACAAGTCCGAGGCCATGTGTTTTCATGGCCGCGGGAACGCGCCACCTCCGGGTGGGTCCCAAATAACGGCGGGAGGAGTTACCATCGACGTCGAGACGACGATGAAGTACCTAGGACTCGTCCTCGACAGTCGGTGGAACTTCATAGAACACTTCCGACGTTTGGCCCCAAAGTTGGAGAGGACGGGGGCTGCGTTTAAACGCACCCTCCCCAACCTCGGGGAGCCAAACGCCTCCTGCCGGAGGTTATACGCCGGGGTCGTGCGGTCCATGGCCCTCTACGGCGCCCCTGTTTGGGCGCCAAACCTGTTGCGGCGTCCCGCTCGGACGCTGCTCATGGCACAGAGGGTCATGGCGATCCGAATGATCCGCGGATACCGCACGATCTCTGGGGAGTCGGCGAACCTCCTTGCCGGATTACCGCCGTGGGATCTGGAGGCGAAGGTGCTCGCGCGCGTGTACGGCATGCGCGCGGAGGCACGTCGCCGGGGCGAAACCCCGCTGCCGCGCCAAATAGGTGCGTGGCGGGATGAGCTCCGGCGCGATCTCATGGCGGAATGGCAGCAACGACTGTCGCAACCGAGGGCTGGGCTCGCTGCCATCGCAGCGGTAAGTCCCCTCTTTGAGGAGTGGCTTGAGAGACGCTACGGCGTCCTCACCTACCGCCTGACGCAGGTCCTCACCGGACATGGAAGTTTCGGGAGGTACCTGTGTCTGATGGGGCGGGAGGAAACGCCCGGGTGTCATCACTGCGAAGACCGCCCTGAGGACACGGTGGAGCACACGGTGGGAGAATGCCCTTCGTGGGCTGAGCACCGCCGTGTCCTCAGGGAAGTGATCGGCGATGGCGACCTCTCGCGTCCGGGCCTAGTGCAGGCCATGATGCGGAGCGAGGGGGACTGGGATGCCGTCTCCTCCTTTTGCGAAGCAGTCATGCTAGCTAAGGAGGAGGCGGGACGCGTGAGGCAGCGAAGCGCTGCCTCCTCGCAACCCAGCTATCGCGAAGGACACACCGGGCGTCGGGGATCGCGAGACGATCTCCGGCCACCGTAAGCGTGGGCCTGCGGACGGCGAGCATGGGTGGCTCCCCGTCCGACCAGAAACAGACCCGAGCTTACGGCGCGTCGCGTTCCGCGCGCGCCTCAAAGAGCCATCAGACCACCACAGATGGGGCCCAATACGGCCGATGCCGATTCGGAGTCGCGGAGAACCTAACGGGTAACCGGGGCTCCGGCTCGACGTGCAGGAGAAGGAACGGGGTGGTTTTTAGTCAGTAAGAGTCTGACACTCCCTCCCGCCTCACCCAGGCGGGAGAAGTCATTCGATGATTTTCCCCCCTTAAAAAAAAAAAAAAAAAAAAAAAGACTACTGTGTCGTGGTGGCCCGGAGGTTTAAGAAGCCCGCTCCTCATGCATGAGGGCACCCTCATGCATGAGGAGCGGGTTCGAAACCTACCAACGGCAAATACCAATGTGACTTTTTCCGAGTTATATGTACTTTCTAAGATTATCTACACCATTGACAAACGATGTAGTCTGATGACCTACTAGGTAAACATAGATGTTGCATAGATATTGCGTTATCCCAACCCGTCTGTTACCCCGAACACGCAAAACTCACGCTATTTGCCAACACACTGCTTGTTTTACTACTTGCAATTAAATTTATGTATCTTTACAAACTTCCATAAACTTAACGGAACCATCAGTAAATCATTTTCATACAACTCGAACAACTTTAACAATTTATATTATGATAATTTACGAAAAAAATGAGAGTTTATGCGTAATACATTCAAACTTACTTAGTTACGGGTTTTATTTTTAAAGCCAGCATTTGACTTAACAAGTGACCAAGACAATAACATTTACATTGCCACACGATAAAATATTCCTTTATTTAGGTATAATCACTGGTCTAGCCGTCGATAGTCATGGCGGCCTGGAGGTTTAAGACGCCCGCTTCTCATGTATGAGGATGCGAATTCGAAACGCACCAAAGGCAAGTATCAATGTGACTTTTTCCGAGTTATATGTACTTTCTAAGATTATCTAGACACCACTGACAAACGGTGAAGGAAAACATCGTGAGGGAACCTGAGCTTATAATTTCTAATTATAAGTTTGACATCGCCAACCCGCATTGAGCAAGCGTGGTGATTAATGCTCAAACATTCTCTGTGTAAGAAGAGGCTTTGCTCAGCAGTGGGCACTTATAGGCTGTTAATGATGATGATGATGACTGGTCTAGCCAGGCTGATATCCTAATTGAAATTACCCGCCCGTCTGGGCAGGCGCGCGCACTCCACACGCGCGATTCAGAGCCGCACTCGCGGCATCCCTCGTTTGTTTTACTACTCGCAATTAAACCGACTGAGTGACGTGGATTGTCGCCTCTCGGGAACTCCACGGGAAAAAGGATTTTTTTCACCACAAAAAGTACTTTTTTCGTTCCGCATTAGGTGTATGACGCTTTGCGAGGGGATTGAAGAACTTTATTGGACTATGCTACTGTTTTGTTATTGTACGCTGCTTTAATGAAGAGGCGACAAATTGCTGAATGTAAACAAACTCCCGACATGGCAGCTTGGGGAGATATTCTCATTATTGTGATCTAGTATCGAGGAAGTAGGGTTCTATGTTTATGTACAAGTAATTATACCAAACAATTGGACTGATAACTAAGCACAACTGTTTTTAAGCTACTATTTATCAACATACAACAAAAGAAAAATTGTAAAATTAACTACACCAAACTTAGTACTGAGATCCCATGCAACTAATGTCAATACCGCTCACAAATACCTCCGACTCCCTTCAATAAACATTAGACTGAGTACAAAGGCATACTGTGGTCACTGGCTCACTGGCGCAGAGCATACGCTGCCGGCATCCTCGCGACAGCATTAGGATTCCGCAACAAAACTAGGTAAACCATCAGACAAATAACCCTTAAGCGTCCCGCGGGAAATCTCACCGAGTCCCGTACACCGCAACGAATTTAATCTGTATAGCGTTTAGACAAAAGTTTAAAACATTCTTGTTGCAGATGATGTTCATAGAATTGAAGTGGAGATGAGTACTCGCTTAGTACTGCGCTTAGAACTTACATAATAGAGGATAGGGACCTATTTGCTGAACTAGATGTGACAGACACACTCAATGACACAACCCACATAATTCTGACATGTTATAGGTACATATAACCACAAATCTAATGATATAAAAACCTTGTTATGTCTACAAATGTCCCAATAATAGACCGAAGTAATCGCTTTTGATTTTAAACCCAAGCATCGGACTTGTAATATCAAAGGAGGGCTCGGTGACTGCTATAAAGGCACTCTTTTCCTCTCCTTACGTCACGTTCTTCTTTAGAAACGAAATAAAATGATACATGGCTCCGTAGTTATTACATATTATATATTAGCAAGCGCCCCAAGTATCACGTAACATATGAACACTGCATTAACAATTTAAAATATCCTTTTATGTCTTCCATCTTGTGAAGTTTTACCGTCTCTATGTACCTTATTATTGACTTGGATGTGTTTGTGTGTGATACATATTACGTAAATGAAAGAGATTGGTATTTTTTTAACTATTTTGATAAGATGGATAGTTTTCTGAAGATAGGAACGAGAAAGGAGGTTCTGATATATGGATATCTTCATCATCAACAACAGCCAAAAGACGTTCATTGCTGAAGAAAGGCTTTCCCCATAGGCCACAGCGTCCAACGACAACTCAAATTGACGTCAGGAGAATAGAACAAGAACTACATAATATTAGTTCAAAGTGAATTGGGATAAGGGCAAAGAGAAAGAGATTGAGATAGAGGTTTTAACTGTATTGGTTCAAGTTTGAAAGCAATAAAATCGAGTATTACAAAGAGATACAAATCCCAACAGTAACTTCGATAAACAATATAAACTATACAATTTTTCTCACATAAAAATCGTTCCAAAAAACACCAAGAGGATGCTATAAATAATCTGTATAAGGAATAAAAATTACATCGATATACGAAACAAAGGTAATACTTCAAGCAATTCTACTATTTGTCACTGCCGGCTCATAAATGTTTCATCACCGCCAAGCGTCCTCTCCAGAGACCGTTTTATCTTTTTGCTGGTTCATTCACTTTTATTACCAACGTGACAAAGCTCAATTTCGATTGCATTTATTGTATTTGATATAGAACCTATGGTTTATAGGAGATTGTGTCAAAGGATTTCAAGTTGTGGTCTGTTTTTGTTATTGAATGGAAATAAAGCTGTTGTTTATAGGAATGATAGAATTTTTATTAAGTTTGGTTTCTTTTTATGTTATGTATTTAGTTTTCTAGAGGAAAAGTTAAAAAGTAAGGAAGTTTAAAAATTCTAAGCATAGTTTTTCGTGCTTTATCGATCCAAAGTGTAATAAAACTCTACTCTACTCCATTAATTTAACTAATATTAACTCTTATTACTTAAGCAATGTTACTAGTTTCATGTTATATGAACATTCTAATGCAGCTATTGGAGAAGTAGCAAAAATATCAACTGTTTCGTGGGTGTCGAAAAACCAATAAAGAAACTACACATTTGAAATTTGACAGCTGGATAGTAAGTCTTTGCTAAGCCCTTACTGCTATACTGCTATACCTTTTAAACTGCGACCAACTCTCCTGCCACGCATAGATAGTATGGTAAACGAAACCATACCAACCAACCAACCATCAAACGACAATAAAGGAGGCCCATAGTCTAACAGCGCAAAACAACATCATCTTAATAAAACAACTTTCATCAGCAACATAACACTCCTAGAACTAAAATAAAGAATAATGAATTCAAGAACCGGTGACTCTCACATTCATGCTCTGAACTTTAATATTCTTCGTCTGACACAGTTTTTATTGCACATTTTTATGTCAGACTATGTTACGGTTAAAATACTTTGAAACGAATTGAATACCTTCACAGTTGCCGGCTGAATAGTCTTTGCACCTTTTCCTGGAAAGTCGAGAAGGCTTCAAAAGAATATTCTTTTCTTGTAAAAGATGGTATGATTAATGTTTGCATTTTATGTTGTATTTCGTCGTGTAAGTTAGGTTATCGGAGGCCCTATTCCACCCTCCCCTTCCCCAATCCCTGATTCCCCGACATTGCTCAAACTCCTAATCCCCAAAAGGCCGATAACGCACTTGTAACGCCTCTGGTGTTCCAGGTGTTCATGGGCAACGCCAATTAAATAAATAAATAAAATAAAATATAAAAATTGTTTATTGTACAAAAATTTCACAATATTACATTCACAGAAATGCGGCAATTACATGAACGAGTGTGAATTACGATCGATACTGACATTGCCCTCCAAACTAAGCTATAAGCTTGTATTTTGGAAAACAGTGATTCAAGCGTGGAGTATGTCACAAAGTCGCATTATATGTCACTCTATAATGAAGTGAATGTCATGAAAGTGAATGAATGAAATGGGAGGAGCTGTAATCCAAAACAAAAATAATAAAATATAAAGGGAATGTTAAAAGGACTACTTAGGTTAATTTTCCGGAATTGTGTGTGTGTGTGTGTGTGTGTGTGCGTGCGTGTGTGTGTGCGTGTGTGTGTGTGTGTGTGTGTGTGTGTGTGTGTGTGTGTGTGTGTGTGTGTATGTGTGTGTATGTGTGTGTCGGTTATGATATATTCGTAAGTAAACCTTCAGTTTCATTGTAATCAATTTGCTGAAGCCAATCACTGATTTTTCTTGTGACTTCTTTTCGGCTGAGTCGTACGATGTTCAGGTTTTTATTAATTTTGTTGTAGAGCTGGCAACTGAGACTATTGAACTGTCCTCTGGCAAAAGTAGTATTGGTAGGGATTTGCGGGCATACTGGCATCTTACTGCGTCTGTTTGGATTCGGTAGTGGAACATTCCGATGCCTTCTCAAAGTAGATTTGAGCACAAAGAGCTGTCTGACTGTTAATACCTTACATTCTAAGTACAATTTTGCGGTGGGATATCTATATGGTTTTTTGGTCATCACTTTCAGTACAGCTCTTTGTGCTCTCTCAAGCATAAGGATAAGCGTTTTGGCTGCCCCTCCCCAAACCGGTATGCAGTATTGGATGATGGACTGACACAGAGCCAAATAGACGAATTTTAATTTATCTGTTGGGGCAGAATTTCTTAGATGTTTAAATATGTGTATTAGCCTTCTCACTCTGGAGGTTACAGTATCTATCTGTTTATCCCATCTCAGTCGATCATCCAAGGTAACACCCAAGTATTTGACGCTTTCTGCCCTAGCTATTACCTCGCAGGCACAGTCAATCTGTCGAGAGTGACAAATGTGAGCTTTGATGGAGAAGTCACGTGGTGGGGCTGTATTTTTACGAATGGAGAAAGCCATAAAATGAGTTTTGTTAACATTTAATGTTAACAGGTTAACAGAGAGCCACTCCATCACTTTAGATAAGGAGTATTCGGCCGTTTCCTTAACCGTGTTCCAGTTTGGACCCCAAACAAATATGGCGGTGTCATCTGCGTAGGTGTATATGTTAGTATTTGGAAGAGTAATTTGGCAGAGGTCATTGATATAGATCTGAAAAAGGGTAGGGCCTAGAATACTCCCTTGTGGCACGCCATAAGTGACTTCAGCCTCATCACTTTCATGACTTCCTATTTTCACACGTTGTTTCCTATTTGTTAGGTAGCTTTCAAAAATGTTGTGGGTGATACCTCGTACGCCCAGTTTATTTAATTTATCAAGGAGAATCGGGACAGACACCGTGTCAAAAGCTTTCGAAAGATCCAGAAAAATGCACAAGCATTTGCTTTTTTCATCTAACTTTTTAACTATGACATTTGTTAGATCCAATACCGCATCTTCCGTGCAATAGCCTGAACGAAATCCATACTGATTATTGGCCAATATATTAAATTTATCCAAAAACTTTTTTAGTGAGATGTTCAGAATTTTTTCCAGTATTTTGGAGATCGCAGGCAGTACCGCAATAGGCCGGTAATTGTTGACACAGCCTCTGTCCCCACTCTTGTATATAGGACAAATTGTTGCTTTTTTGAGGGCATCGGGGAAGACTCCAGTAATTAGGGCAAGGTTACAAATATGAGTGATTGAGGGAACCAGTATATGGCGACATCGTTTAAGGATCTGTGACGAAATGCCATCCCAGCCCGTGGCACAGTCGGGTCGAAGTTGTAAAATGCTAGCTTCAATTTCTGCTTCTGTAACCTCTAAGAGGACAAGTGAGTTCTGTGTGACATTTGGATATTTGTGTTTTGTATCAACGGTATGAGTGATACTAGAAGCAACCCTATCAGCCAGATTTTTACCTATACTTGTAAAGTAGTTGCAGACATAATTAGTAGATTCTTTTGGATTACTTGATATTTTCAGTAGTTCTGTAGCATTTTGTTTAGGCTTTTCTGTGTTTGTTATTTGTTTTATTGCTTGCCAGAGGGCCTTTGGATCGTTACCGGCCTGGTCTATTAAGCTTTTTTCATATGCAGTTTTTAATTTACGAAGAAGACGATTACAATAGTTACGATAACGCGTGTAGATTATTTTATTAGTCATGTTGTCTATTGATTTTTTTGCTTTGATGTGTAGTCTATCACGGTTTTTGATGCATCGGAGTAAACCTGAGGACATCCACGGTTTTAAAATTCTATGTTTCTTAGTAACTACTGTCGTAGATGTATTGTTGTATATGATGTTCGATACCCGGGAGATAAGAGAATCTGTAGCCATGTTTGTGTCCTGTATCGTGAGAGTATCTGTGAAGTCGGTGCCTTCTAATTCAATTCTAATTTTATCGTAATCAATGCTAGTCTTCGTCATTGGTGGCTGTCTAGTGGAGTTACCTTTCTCAACGTATAACACTGTCGGCATGTGGTCTGTGACATAGGATTCAACTATTAAAGTAGTGGACGGAAGATTGGGTTTTGTGAAAACGTGATCTAAGCATGTAGTAATTCTTGTGGGCAGCGTATGTGTGGGAAATAGTCCATGAGTGGCATTTAAAGTCAAATATTCTTCACGTAAAGGATCTGTACTGTTAGGACAAATGTCAATGTTTATGTCTCCAACCAGGATAAGGTTATCTGCTGGCAACTCGTTGTAGATGTCACTTAAACTATTAATGAAGTTGGTAAAGTTTTCGCGTGTTTTACATGAAGGGGAGCGATAAACAGCTAAAATGGTTATATCATTGATTGTCCGGCACAGTAAACCGGTTGCATTTTTTAAGTTTGGTTCACGTACTGTACACGTTAGGTTTATGTTAGTATAAATAACCACCCCGTCATTTTGGTTTAGCGTAGAGCCCGTCGAATGAGCGACGTAGCCCTCTAATGTTGGCAGGTTGCTCACACCGCGTAGCCAGCACTCAGTCAGGACAATGACGTCAAATTTGACGTCAGTCGTTGATAGTACCATACATATTTGGTCGAAGTTTTTATTTATGCTACGAATGTTAGCGTGGAAGATCTTAATAGAATGATTATATGTGTTAAGGTACTTTTGACATTCTTCTGGATGACAGATGTATGCATTTGTAGAGTCGAGTGAGTCTAGGTCAGTGTTTATATTGTTTATATTTGCCATTTGTAATAAGTAAAAGCCAAGTAAAGGTATACTAGGATTAATAAATACCAGATTATGACAGGTGTAGATGTGATATTGTGAGAGTATATATGTGATGTGAGTTGATTGGTTGTGGTTAGGTATGTGAGGACAGTGTAGTTGGGTTGAGTATTGGGGTATAGACTTCTGGTAGTGATCGTGATATAATTTTGTTTTATATTTTTCCTAGATGACGAAAAATTAACCATAGTAAAAGTAAGATGTTTGCTAGATAATACAAGTAGAAATGTCTTTTGACTTAATAAAGCTAATGTTTCAATTACTAGTCACATATCTTTCTTCAGATCCAAAAGACACTGTTCAGAGGAGATAAGTATTTGTTTACCTCCTTGCTTTTTACGAAGAAAAATGTTGCCGTTGAACGACCAGCAGTACTCGAAATTATTTTGCTTTGCAAATTCTCGAGATATATGGAAGAGTTTTCTAGAGCTTGCAGGAAGATAATCAGCCACGTATACGGCTTGTCGTTTTCCGGCTAAGTTGATCAACTCCGTGTTAAGCTTTTCTTCCATCGTTTTTTTGTTGTTATTGAAATTACGCACGGAGGATAGAGTGTTAAGTTTCATTTGAACAGTGTGGAATTCGGCTACAATGGGGCGTACTGATCCATGTTTACCCGGTAGGCGGTAAATATCTCGGAGATCCGTAGGTGAGATCGGGATTCCAACCGTGTTTCCAATTTTGCAAACAGTGTCTGTAAGGTCTACGCTAGTCTCTTTATCTTTCAATGGAATATTTCTAACCTCTATACAGGACGAACGGGATTTGAGTGTTAAATCCTGTACTTTATTTTCCAGTTTTTCTAGACATTTTCGTTGTTCCTGGCGTTCTTTTTTCAGATTGTCTAGTCCTAATTTAATTTCTTCGTACTGTTTGTTTATAAAATTCATAGAACTTTCTATTTTGTCATTAGATTCTTGAATTTTGCTGGTTTGGGTTTTTAATTCTATTATTTCATTAGATAATTTTGAGACTAGGCTGTTATGTTTAGCGCACATATCATCTAGTTTGGATTCCAATTCTAGTTTCCAGTTGTTTAGCAACCCCATAATTTCCTGCTTGAGATCCTGTTCTTTTTGTCTGGGCGATGATTCGTCTGTGCGGGGCCTTTTATTTCGATTAGTTATGAAAGAAACATCACTTAAATCCTTTAAATCCGTTTCAGACTGGGTATGTCCTATAGGTGACGGAGTAGCGGGAGGTGTACCCTGACGCGGCATGTTTCGAGTATAATTGAGTAACCAATCGACAATTTTTAGTTATGATTGTCGTTGTTTGTCACCATTGAAGATCACAGTTCCAGGACGACCGTAGCAATAGCTTTCTATGTAGTGCTTGTAACCGGTGTGACTTATTCTCGGAACTTTGTAGTGCCCCGTGGATGCGAGGATGTTGGTCGCAACAGCCGTATATTATTTCGAAGCAACACTCGGACTTTCTTCGGCCGGTTTTAACAAGCCCGCCTTAGTCAGTTTTGTGACAAAGTGTCGCCGTCTCACTCACCGAACCCCCGAGGGGAGCACCTAACGTCTGCTTGTGGTACGCATGAGCAGGAGAATCCGATGCACTGTTGCAACCAGTCGTGCGAGACACTGAGCGTAGTACTTGCTTCCGTAGTGTAAGGGGTCTACTAGCTGGTCGATGTTATATACAATGGCACGCGCAAAAACCAATCGTGCGAGACACCGACAGTACGGTTAATTCCCATAAGCGATGGGTCAGAGTCACTGGTTTTTTATTTAGACCAAGTACGAGACAACCGAACTCCACGGTGACCTGCCACCGAAAGAATTGCTTACCATCAGGTGATCCGCCATTTAGTTTAGCGACTTATCCCTTAAAAAAAAGAACTGCATCGTCGGTGGAGTGTTCACAACTATGATTACCAAGCAAGAGGTCTTGCGTTCAATTCCCAGATTGGTAAAGTTCAATTATTATAGTGCATACCTAAGGTATTTCTGGTTTTTTAGTAGTGGTCCTCTTACGGCTGATATGGCAACCAGGTATGCCATTTTATGGAATAACGCAGCCTGCTCTTTTTTTGCTAACCAAGTTTTTAATGTACCAAAGGCTCAGCTTCCTCACAGCCTATGTATAAGCCATACCTACCTATGTACAACTTGTATCCCTACTATATCATCAGTAAACCGGACTAATATTCACGCTGTTCAATGACCAAGGCGTTGAATTGACGCGATCTGAGACTCACATAGTACACATAACATCAGTACTCAGGTCAAAGTCAAAGTCAAAATCATTTATTTCAATTAAGCCAGAATGGAACTTTTGAACGTTAACAAAAAAAATTAAAAGTGAAGCTATTTGCTCATTCCAAGGTGTAGATTCCTATGGAGAAGAACGAGCAAGAAACTCCATAGGTTACTCTTTTTCAATCAGGTTAACAATACAATTTACTAGTTACATAGTTTTGCTGTTTGGATTGTGCGAGAACAATGTACCACTAAAATCCAGTCAAAGTGATCAAAAAAGAAAATAACCTTAAGGACAATAATATAGTCTGGAGCTGACCAGTCCCAGGTATATCGGATATACTATAATATTATTATAGAGCTAATGGAGAGTTTGTTGGTTTGTTTGTTTGAACGCGCTATGTTCCCACGACATGACGTTTTTCTAGGCGTTAAAACAGGCATCATGCAGAAACTAACTGTCTACAGTTTCATTAAGAAATTTTTTACTTAGATGATCTACGGTTTCCGAAGGATAACCTCACATACATTTATTTGATCACCACTTTTCGTTCTCCTAGTGCTTCATAATAAAAGGAATATTGGGATGGATGCTATTCAACATTACAGGTTAAGGTCTAGGCATAGTTAGTATAGAAATATATCTAGTAGTTGGTATAATTATAATGATCACAGGACCATACCTGATGCCCTTTAAAAAGGTCAGCTATGCGTAGCGGGTATATTGAATGCAAAGATGCAGCGATGTAGAAACAGAGCTACGAGGTGCGTTCGAATATTTGTTAGGACCAGAATGGTTGTTAGTCACTGAACTGAATGGTTTACTCAATGATAAACTTATATATCTAAATAAATGGCGACAGGTTTATTTAATCGTAAACATAGTCATTTTGTTCATTAACTTGTTAAAAATCGCTTTATTTTAAGTTGTGTTGTACTTCCAATTCTTCTACTAATGGTTACGGGTATGACCTTCAAACTTCACGCTTTATCAAAAACAACTACTGGAAGTTAGAATAGAAACCTAACAAAGAGAAACTAAAATAAATCCTCGTTCCACGAAACCAGTGTTAGCCACATATTTCCGCGTCAACTTACGGATTCGTCACCAATAAAGCTTGACTTCCCAAAAAATAACTTGGCTCATTTTTTAACACAACCGATCGGCCTCTTTAGCGCGTATCCGAACGGAAAGCTCGTCGCGTACCATCGCGTTCTGTCACTGTCGCTTCCGGACGCCCGTCAATATGTCTGCCGTCTCCCGCCATCTTGCCTAGGTGGGGCTTCCGGCCGATTTGGCGCGTATTTCACTTTTCACTGCGTCGGTCCCATTGACCGACAGAAGGGTTGATCGTTGTGTATTAATTGTATTTGTTACGGTCTAATTATCACCTTTTTGGTATCTTTGAAATCGTTGCAGAGTAGCTGGTCTGAACGAACCTATTTATAAATACGGACTTAAAGGATAAAATAATAATGTTTTTTCGATACTCCCTTTTTAAGAGATATATTATTTGTATATTTGTTTTCTTTGTGTCCAAAAGCTAAATACGCTCCCAAAAGGTCTGTAAATAAGTAGAGAATCATTCTCAACATCTGCCTATAACTCCTACGTATTCTATTATTTAAACACATTTAAGTAAGCGTTAATCAAAACCTTTTTTGATATAACGTATAGATGTTGTTAAATTAAATAATAAGGCATATAATAAATAATAAGGCATATAATAAATAATAAGGCATATAATAACTAATAAGGCATATAATAACTAATAAGGCATATAATAAATAATGTGTACGTAGATAAATTCTGTAAATATCATGGGCATTGGTACCAGAGCACAAAATGAATAAGTACAATCGTAGATGAAACTAAATGTAACAAAAATAATAACGAACTAATTTTTTCCAATGTCAGATCCATTTGTAACGTAATTCATTATACCGCCATAAATATGAAAATTCAAAATCCCCGTTTATACCTTGCGTCAAATCAGCGGCAAACAAAATATAAATCTTAGTTACAAACTCATTTGTGTGCACAGAGCAAATCGGGCTCTAAATTGTTAGCAATAAGAGTTAATGTCGTTATGACGCGTGGTATAATTCGCAACAATGCTGAGTGATACGCCTTAACAAATGAATTATTTATTCAGTGAAGAAATTAACATATCAAGAGAGTGCGCGCCGACACTGATCTAAGAAGCAAGCCTCGAGTGGCGGATGAATTGGGAGGAGGTGGTGTGAGGAACTCAAAATAACTGTTATAATAATTACGATTATCTTATTGGTAAAAACGACGGAAAAAATATAGACACATGTAATAGGAATTTAGTGAACATAAAGGTTATCTTTAACGAAATCACAGTCATAATAATGATGAGTAAGGACTCTTTAAATTATCGTTGTATCAACAAATTAAATTATTAATTTATTATTTGCTATAAAGTAGGCATACCGAGTAGTAACTTCGTTGGTATCTTCTAATTTGTAGGAAGATACGGTAAGATCCAACAAACCACTTAATGATTAGTATTGTTGAACAGACAACGAGAAAAGTAGAATGACAAAGGGCCGATTCTTTAATCGACAGATAATTCTTAAATGAAAAAAATTGACATTTAACAATTTTTAATTGTTAGTATGTAGAGTAAAAATTTTTAGTATGAAAATTATTAATTCGATAAAATGTATCTGGCGTTATTAAAATCAGCCCTAAAGAAACTATTTATCTTGTTGTTTCAATGTAGATCTCAGCAAATACATAACATAACATCACGCCTTTTATCCCCGAAGGAGTAGGCAGAGGTGCACATTATGCCACTGTACAGTGGTCTCAGCAAAATCTATACAAAAATAATAATATAAACCTAAATAACACAAATAACCTACAAACGAGAATAGCAATTCTAAAAGTACAGCACTGACATTAATGTTGACCTCTGAAAAGGTCAGGTGTAGTACAACGCAACACTACGTAACCTTTCCAGAGAAAAACAATGCATCGGTTTATTTATTTTTATTTATTTTTGTGTTTATAATCTTCTATATGTATATTTAGTAATATAGAATGCGATATCTATAAGCTAAGTTGATGATATAAAATCAAATGCACTATTCATAAATAAATAGAAATAAGATACATAAAAATTGTGAAAATGTGATAGATCTTTATTAAATTCGATCACAGAGCCCAAACTGGAGTAACAGGATTAGTTGAATGCGACGAACTGAAGATCGAGCTCAGTGGCATGTTGACAACACCTATTTTCAGCAATGAACGGTAATGCTTATCTATCCTATTATTATTATAACCAATGTTCATACTACGCCCATGAACCTCATGACATTGATGAAAGTATTCACAACAAAAAAACCAATACGAAAATCGAACCAGAATAATATTATCAATACACCAGACACCATTGCCAGACGACTAACAGTACCGTAAATTCATAATGTTATGTAAATGAATTAATTAAGTAAAGTCGCATAGCACCGCATCCACGCATCCATGCTTCACACTCATGGTTCGAGACGTGGGCGTTGCTAATCCCACCGCTGAGGCGCGGTTTCACTAAATTGAAATTTGCTGTTGTCAGTCGTAGTCGCAACGTTCAGTATTTATATCATTCAGTTTGTTTCATGGTTGCTTTTGTTAACTTACTTGAGTATATATACATAGTATATGTAATGTGTGTTGTACGAAAAAAATGGTACCTGTAATGATGGTCTTACTTTATCTATGGATTTTTTTCGAAAATTTTATTAACGAACGTAGAAGCGAGCGTACCATTATTACATTATTTCTTGCGATTCTGAAAGAGTACATTTCGGTTTAATGCAAAATACCTCTTATTGAGACTATGAATAAAAATATTTTTTCCATATCCAAACTCACCTAGATGTAATATAAAGTGTCAGAGTACAATCTGACTTTATTCAAAGTGAAAGCATTTATTTTATTTAGGCGCTTTTGAAACGTCAAAAATTGAATTGTCCGTCCGTCTGTCTGTCATCAAATCTAAGCACTCGTTCCAAAGTATAGTTTCGAATGAATAAATCGTTACTGTTTTAAATAAACGATGTAACGACAATACAACGGTGCAAATTAATGGTAATAACACTAAAACACATTGAACTAGACCTTACTAACCACTTAAATTGCATAGCAGCTCACAAGTTTACTCTTAACATAAGCAAGATGGCGTCATCAATGAATTAAGTGAATAGGAAGAGCCCATACAGACTTCCATACAATTACCATCACACACTGCACCCTAACGAGGCACGAAAAGAATGCCAAGTTCTACATGATCGCCTCGCAAAAGTTTAATCGACTATCATCAAAGTAATTACTCACAAAGACATTTTTCCTCAACACACCCCTCGAGGGACATGAGCCAAAATATATAACAAAATCAGTGATTATGTATTAAAAAGTAGTAATTTTCAATCAAGAGACCGATTATTTCCACTATCCGTCACCAGGGGCGGGATGGGGGCCAGGAAATTATTCGCATCCCCCTCAGGGGTCCATAATGACTGCGAGGATAGTGTGGGGTCCTTTATTAGTTTTTTGTGTAAATCATTACTCGGTATGTGTGGATTTTCTTTGGGAAATGTGACGGAAATTTGATTTGTTTTGTTGTTCGAAATTTAATAAAGTTGTAAGTCTGATTCGATCAAATGTACTCGTATTTTTGGCAATCTTGATATTTATTTCTATTGTTTATTTTTCAGGCTTTATTTGACAAATATCTGAAGTCTGATATTTTAGACCGTAGTTTTGTATTGCCTTCTTTAATAGTATATTTGTATTTCCTTTTTTAAACGTAGCCCCATACTAGGGTTATGTCCCGTGTCGTGGGTGCATTTACAAACATACAATTTCAAAAACACATGACACCCAGACTTGGAACAACAAAGTTGTTCCGTGCGGGAATCGAACCCGCGACACGTAACTCGGCAGCCGGTTGCCCTATACCATAAGTAAACTAAAACTAAAATAGTTACTATAAGAATATTATGCACCTAAACATATGTAATTAGGTTACCATAAGGCAGTAGCCTAGAATCCAATCAGTGGAAACAGACCCAGTGTCAACAAGACTGATGATTTCAGTCACCACCCAATGATTGAACTAAACCCGAAGGGGGTTCAGTAAAACTATTTCGTTTCCATTAAAACCACCATTTCTCATAGTTAACACATTCACCCCGGTCTCATTCAACACTTATTGCTTTACGATAAGGCACAATCAATGTAAGAACCTCACCCTTTTGTTAAATCTTATTTGAATGGCAATAGGGACGAAAATTGATGAAGTATTAAGAACTTGGCGGGGTGCTACCATGTACCGAAAATTAAAAGTTTAATCTCTACGTGATGTGGTTCCGAAAATTTATAAGTAC
Organism: Spodoptera picta; assembly: GCA_038387885.1. Taxonomy (NCBI): domain Eukaryota; kingdom Metazoa; phylum Arthropoda; class Insecta; order Lepidoptera; family Noctuidae; genus Spodoptera; species Spodoptera picta. The sequence continues at coordinate 2,415,006 of JAZHFQ010000008.1, read as the reverse complement.
TTTGAATCATGTTGCTGAGTACTTATGTGAATATATCAAGGGATAGACACGCTTATAATAAATCAAAATAAATAACAAACATTGAAAAATAAAACCCTAGCGCTTTGCTAGATGAGGTGGATCGTCGATGAATGACAATAATAATTAAAACTGGAAAACTCCTCTGTATACCTTGAAGACCACGTAACGCCTACTTCTACTTCAGGCAGAAACCCAAAACATCGGACAAAAATATGTCTTCACAAAAAATGCCAACATAGATATAAAACTCAATGACAACCCTAACTTGGTTAGGAAAAGGTCAAGAGACAAAGAAAAGTTGATTATAATTATAGCTCAAAACAAAACCAATACAAGTCAGGTAGGTACGTAGGCAGGCCCTGAAATTTAACTCCCGACGAGTTTGGTCAGACAGAAAAGCGAAAATACCCTTAATACCAAGCCACTTATCCTAACAGAGTCCAGCAAACATCACACTGGTAGACACACGAGCAGGACAGCAACGCATTTTGGAAGAGGAAGGAACGAGACAAAAAACAAATGACGCAAACCCAATTGACTTGGGTTCCAAAAAAGTCGTATAAAAAGTCGATGGCCGTGGCTAGGCGGCTGTGGGAATCAAACCCCATTGTGATACGTTGAGAAATTTTACACCCCATACATTTACATTTATATGAAGACGCTTTGATGCCAGTTTCAAATTGTTTTTCGAATTTTCTCGTACGATTTTGTGTTAGCTGAGATTTGGTGGGGTAAGGTTTAAACTTTTATGTTTCGTTTAAAAAGTTATATGGTATGTGTTTCACTTACTAACTGCTCCAATCCTCTGGTGAGACAGGTCTGGTAAAAAACCTCTTTAAATTCATAGTGTACATTGACTGTAATCGCCATTCTACTACTCATTATTGGACTTCTACTGCACGGTTGGTGCGGTGGCTGGGTATTTGGCTGCCGCTCAACGTGTAGCAAGTTCGATTTCCGCACGGAGAAACTCTTTGTTTGATCCACAAATTGTGGTTTCGGGTGTGGGGGTCACGTGTATGTGAACTTGTACATATATTTGTAAACGCACCCACGACTCTGGAGAAAATGCTAGTGTGTGATAACATTTTTTTAAAAACAGGTATCTTAAGCTTAGGTGACTAGACAAATGAGACAGGTTAACGAGGGTGTGTAACAAAATAATCAAGAAGTGTTTTTCTTTCCCTAAGATTAGGGGGAGGTTCTTCTCAATGAGCATCATTAATATCTTACGTGTTGTACCCACAAGTGATAAAACTACTACCTACTAAAACCATCACTTCATTGACTATCTCGTTGGTCAAGGAAATATATTTTTTTTTTGAGAAATAGACATAGTAGTACAGAGACTGGACTGGATAGGATCACCTCCGATTATATGGGAAAGGGAGTACATAGTGAGCACTAGTAGTAGAAAAAACTGTGAATAAAGTTAAAGTCAAAGTCAAAAGCATTTATTTCAATTAATCGTTAATTAGCCATTTTTGAAAAGTCAAAAATTGAATTGTGTCCGTCTGTCTGTCAGTGAAGCTAGGCGCTCATTCCAAAGTGTAGTTTTGAGTAGAGAAACTCTATTCGTTACTCTTTGAAAAAAAAGTCTGTTTTACACTGCTCTGATACATATTCCAATATTGTACAAATAACAGAACGTACTAAAAAAAACAAAACCAAGAGAAAACTATGCTTGTAAACGCACCCACGACATAGGAGCAACTCTTAGAGTGGGGCAACGTTTAAAAGAAAATGTTGTGAGTCATCAAAACATCGAAATAACACTGACTATTTAAGCTCATATTATACTGACCAGCAACCACATTCTGATCACTGGTTAATCAGCTCGTGTAAACCAAGCACAAGATTGTGGCAACCGTTGCGTGTCTCAAAATATAACGCAACCAATACCAAAGCTTTTGCATAAATAATATAATACGTACAATTTTAAGCGAATATCCGAAACGGCCGTCTTTCACTTAATTTATTCAAATTACCAACGGCTGCGGCCAACATTATAATTTAGTTGGATTATACGTTTTTTATTACATAATGTATGGAGTTTGATTTTAATGATGGGTGACACGATTTGTACTGATTTTGTTGTGACTTGACTTTGTTTTACTGTTGTGGCTTGGGCAGTGTTATATAGTAGACCTAGGGAGTATTTTGTAAGAACTTGCTTAACAAAGCTTGTATGAAGAGAAAATCCTTAACGACGATAAAAGATAATGTTTTGGTAAGCAACACATAATACAGCCTTTGTAGTCATGAGTGTGCACCCTAACACTAATGAAAAAATATTGCTGACAGTCATTATTGATGTTCATGCCGAACTCATGCAATATTTCTTTTTAGAATCTCAGATAAAAATGAAAAATTTTACTTCCACTAAACACTAGACCAGATCTTCAAGATCATGCTACTACAATAACACATCTCGAATTCACCTCGACACTATTGCTATATACAAACAACTTGAAGTCCACGCCTTTTTAATTCCAATATTACCTAACACCATTAACAAATTCGCTGATTTAAGAACGTGCAAAATCCAACACTTTCCTTGAGAGCGGTGATAAATGTGGTTCCTTGGGCATGAAAGACAGCACCCTTACAGTAATATCTGAAATATGGCCGCCATCTTGCCGAGATGTCGACGTCATTATTTACGGATCTGGTGACGTCACCGCGTAATTAACTTTCGAATACATGTTATTGGATATTTTTATGATGCCGCGATGTGGTGGTATCGATGAAAACGTTATTGGTTACTTGGTAAAATTTACATGTGGTGTTATCAAGAAAATAATTTTCTTAACGAACCTTGTAACTCAACGCTTAGAATTCCCTAAAATAGCTCACAACACAATGGTTATGGCATGGCCAATTATTAATCCACTATTGAAACTATCAAACACCGCAAGGACACCGGTTACCGCAACCTATTGTTCTTTAATTGCCGCGGAGAACCTAACGGGTAATCGGGGCTCCGGCTCGACGTGCAGGAGAAGGAACTGGGTGGTTTTTAGTCAGTAAGAGTCTAAAAATCATCGAATGACACCCTTCGATGATTTTCCCCCCTAAAAAAAATTGTTCTTTAATAGTGTCTGTAATGACGGTACTCAAAGGGTTAACTAGCAAACACCTAGTTTACAAAAGCAAATAAATAATTAACTGCAGTATAGTATGCACAGAACTACAAAAGAGAAAAGTATAAATCTCAGTCCCATCCAATTCCAAGCCTGAAAAAATGCCGCTTAACGCACCGTTTTCAAACAAAGAGCCCATTAAGGGGCACCTAACGGCCGGCTTGCTTCAATCTGAAGCTGAACAAAAACAGATATTAAAATATCACACAGATGTTCCCACTCATAATTTTTGCAAACAAAAATGTCACTAGCCCGTGAGCCGTGACACCACAGGTCACCACCATAGTGAGGGGCCACGCGATTATTATTCGATTATGAGAATCGATTACAGAGTTCGTGGCAGGCGGGTGCAAGAAAATATTAATGAAAGGCTTTTTAAATTCAATATTAATTTAGAACTGACCATAGTAATCAGATCTTGGAATAGCAGATGAACATACTTAATTTTGAAAATATTCAAAACCTTTATTTTTCAACATCAAATATTAAGGTCAGTTCAGAATCTAAGTTTTATTACTCGAGCGACTACCATAAGCATGCACAAAGTCCATTCAATATCACAAACGATCACACAATACATCGCAGCAACTATCTGAATGCAAATCAAGACTTTTAAAAATAGATCAAGTATTGTAGACTTGTAGTTCGCATCGTTCACAACTCGAGCAGCAATCGTTTTACCTTGCCCAGCACTAGTATCTATTGTTACGTTTGTCGTTCGGACCTCCAGCGCCTTTGTCATACAACGTTCACTCATTGTTCAAGCCACAACGTTACATTTGCTACCACCAGCGCTCTTATATCCAAGCCATAAGGACGATTCTTGAATAAACACTGTTCTGTTAGCCACAAAACTCGAATGAAAATGAAGCGATTCGGACCGTTTGATGCATTCTGAAAGATTCGCGCTATTGTTGTGTTATATTAATTCTATGTTTTGATGTGGGTTGAGGTTTTGCGTTTCAAAGGAGGCATCTATTCATGTCACTCTGTAGAATGGAGTCGAAAGATTTTATGTTGAAAAAGTGATGTCAAGCCAACTTATTTAGTCGTTGTTTGGGCACATTACATTGCTGACTTTTGAACTTTTATGAAATACTTTGATCTGCTAACCCATAATGCCAATTAGGTTCGGGGTAAGTGTTTCATTTTGAATTTTATAAATGTAAGTGAATATTCAATGCGAAACAATTTTTATTTATTAAAATACAGTCGAAAGTATTTAAGTTTATTACTAATCATATAATACAACTACAAACACTGCAGTGCTAAGCTGTGACTACTGAGATTAAACTTAACCTAATCATAAAACCTCAATAATTTTTTATCCAACTAAATTTAAGAGCTCTACAATGACACATTTGTATATTAGACCACCAAGACAATCCAATTAAACTGTCAAACACCAAGCGGTCACCGGTGACCGCAACCTATTGTTCTATAATTGTGTCTATATTGACGGTACTCGACGAGTTAAGTAAACAATCTTTAAACATTTTTCTTTGACCTGCCAAAATATGGCGTCCCAGGACCGGAGTATGGAGCAAGCCAACTACCATTTAGAAGGCGGCCTTGTCCCGTTCAATGAAAAATTCCAACGATACCTCGCCGCGAACATTTTGTGCGAGGCTAGGTAAGGGAAAAATACGTCGCCAACGATTAACGATGGGAGCAAAGGAATTTAAATGGACGGATGCGAAGTTTTTTAAAGTTTTTATTACTTTTTTATGAAGGTTCTATAAAGAGATTAACGTTGTTTTTCGTGTAATATGTTGGTGGTGGTATAGGTCATGTTTCTATTGATCACTGAAAATTCTTTAACCACCCAATCAATATGGCATGTCAGACAAACGCTTTGTATCTATACAAACAGAAGAAACTTAGTAACATATACTTGCTCACCTACTTACCTAACTATCCTTAAAGTAATGAGACTCGAGATGAATACTAACAGTGAACTATTCGATTTTAAAACTATGGCCGAAGTGGCAAGCTCTGGGAAAGTTTTAATAGAACCTCCATCAAACCATTTCCTTACAACTTTATAATATAGGAATCAATCTAACTAAGGGGTTTTTATGTTAAGAGTAGAGGAACATTGATCTATCGTGAAGAATTGAACTTGAAATAATATGAGCTTTATTGAACTGTAATATGATAGTATTTTCTATGATATAGAAACTGATCCTAGAGACTATGTGTATACCACATTTCGTATAAAATGATACAGAATATAATTATGATGACTGCCTCGTTGGCCGAGTAGTGGCAAGTGCGACGAGCCCTTGCTCGTCGCACTTGCCCCCAAGACCCCTTGGTCTTGAGTTCGATTCCCGGGTCGGGCAAAGTATTACCGGGTTTTTAATTCTCAGTAGTAGCACGGAGTTAGGATTGTGCCCGGTATATGGCAATAGGCTCTCTCCCTATTATTACATATCATAAATAGTGGAAAGTGGGTGTTACAGTGTAGACTTCAGGTGTTCGAAGGGCTGGCTACTATCCTGATGAAATGTTAAGCATTGCCATCTAACGTGGCAATGCTGCCAGCCTTTTGAGCACATTACTTCATGACAATAATGATACGTTAAGTTAGTTTCTTTTTCATTAGTTTTGTTTAATATTCCTCTTGTTAATTTTAGTGGCAAGTACTTTAGTTTTTATTTAACTTAGCTCTAATTAACAATAGATACTATAATGAACGTGGACCTAGTTTCTATTGTCATTAAAACATAAGAGTCGTTTAATAAGAGAAACAGTCATATCTCAACCACAACTTATTACCTACAAGAACAAAATATCTTCCTACACAAGTAGCAAGCAAGTAGTACTTCTGAAACTATTAGATATATTTCTGCAATCAAATGAACAATTTGTCTGCAAACGTCTGCTATGCCGTTTTGTGAGTGATTGCCTTCTGATGTGGACCCACTGAGCTGATTGTCCCATAAAGAATATTGCTGTGCCACTATTTGAAGGTCCCTATGATTTATTACTAGCAAATTGATAGACAGACAACAATTTATTTCTATTAGAACTCGTATTTGTCAAGAAAAACATTCAATGAACCAATAAAGTCTATTTTGATAGCAGAAATAACTATTGTTCTAATGAAAAACGATAGGTTTTTGTCTTCTAATTGACGCTGTCACGGTCACCTCGCAAATAGAGAACAAAATAAAAATAATTAATTGTACAACACAATGAATCTAATAATACCGAGACAGAGCACAGACGTAACATGCAGCGATCCATCCAAGATGTCTGCAAGACATTCATTCATGTTCCGTCCTCGTTTTTGTCCTCTAAATAACAGACATCGTTTGATTACAGAAATTCAATCAAGTTAACAACAAAACATCGAACTCGCCGATCATCGGTCCAATAGCATAGTTTATTGGGGTCCCCATGATTTATGGTCTTCCGCAGGACATGTCCTTGCCAACGATGGCGCAAATTGTCCCGGCATTTGTCCCGGCCTTAGTAAATGTGTGGTGATAATTCACGCGGACCACTCAGTGTGTTAATGTCGGTAAAAGTCCTGGACAAAACCGGACAAATTGGTGTACTGAGTAAATAAGGATGATATTATTATTGTTTGCCGGATACGTTCGTTGGTCGTGTGGCCGATATTTCTTCATAACACTTAAATGTATTAGAACACAAACACTCGAAGCTAGAAGGAAAAGTTGTGCTGATGTTACGATAAGAGTCTCTGTAATCTTGCAAGACAGAAGCACACCATATTTTAAATGTTATGTGCTGTTTCCTATATAATATGTCTAATCGCACTACTTATATTCCCCTAAACATTCATTCAAAAAGGTATTGTACATAATAGCGGTAAGTATAAAAACACACGTTCTGCGGTGACTCGTGCTAAACGAGCTATAGTGTGCAAGCTATAGTACACAGGTATACTGCACAGGTATCAGTGCTTGGCGCTAGGACCTCACGAGAGACCCCTCTACAACTAGGGTAAGGGCTTTCCACCTTGTGCCGTAGTGATGGGCACAGTCCGTAAGGAGTCGAAATAAAAATTAACTTGTCGAGTACCGGTTTCGTAGACACAATTATAGAACAATAGGTTGCGGTCACCGGTGACCGCTTGGCGTTTGACAGTTTAAGACAATATTTTACGGAATTAAATAATGAAGTGATTTTCATATGAATATACAATAGCTGAAAGAATGCCAAATCTATGAAGGTTTTTTCATATGAATTATATGTTCATTGACCATATTTTACCTCATGTGTGAAATTTATTAAAATTATGAACTGTAAACTATTTTCCCTGACATAAAATCATAAATGTGTAAACAAATAATTTACTAATTAATTGTGTGATCAACTGTATATGCGAAAACAAATTGCACAAGTATTGCAAATAGCATATTCATAATTTAAACACCAAAGTAAATGGCCTCCGTAAAATCTGTTCATGGAAACATTTATCGACATGTTAACTTATATCATTCCCATCACTAAAGCACATCAAAGTAATAGGTACAAGCATTTTGTGCTCGAAGCAACTCGCACCAGTACTACGCCACTAAATTACCCTCTCGCCTCATAATGTACCTAGCTAACTGTACCTGGCACGGACAAATGATACGTAATAGCTGCTACTACAAATACTAAGAATGGACTTCAGAAAAGTATATGAAATAATTGCAAGTTCTCTTTGTACAATGAAATACGAACAATGTGTAAGAGACTAAGATTATCTGTAAGATGCCTAAATATTTCAAATAGTTAAATATTACAACGCTCAATAAAATCTTGGATATAATATGTAACAATAAGTATGAGTATCAACGCAAGTTTCATACTCAACCTATGATTTAACGTCGTAGCAAACATAGTTTCGTAGCACATTCGTAGCGGTCTACGAGAGTGCTACGCCGTAGAGGCCCTTTTTGTTGATAGTTAAATTAATTCTACAAATATTATTTCTTAATTTCAACTTCTCGTAAAACAAAAAATATGTAAAGAAAAAGGACGGACTCAATGAAAGGTTAAATCAAACTCTAGTAAATAAGATAAGATGTCGGATAAATGGAGGTGAAAAAAAAAGCTTGGACTACAATAGCGCACGAATGTGTAGAGAAATATAATCAGACTAATCATTCGATAACTGGCTATGCACCATGCTATTTGTTATATGGAACTGATGCTACAGTCTTACCAAATGAGCTACGCCAAGAACGCATACATAGTGACTGGATCAGAGATAAAGAAATAGCGTTTAATAATGCTTTGAAATCACACTACTATAACAAAATGCGTTATGATAGAAAAACAAAAAAGAGAGAATTTATAGTTGGAGATATGGTGTATGTAGAAAATGGAAATAAAATAAATCGGAAAAAGCTGGATGAACTAAGAATTGGACCATATAAAATAATAGAAAAAAAATCAAATACAATTTATAAGATAGATACAGGACACAGGAAGACAGAGTCAAATCTATTTCATATATTAAAACTAATTCCAGTACGTATAGAAAAGGATGAAGATAAGGAAGAAACAAGTGAAGAAGAGATGGAAGAAGAAGTAAGCTTAGGCCCTGAGAGAAAATTCACGGGTGAATTTTCTTCCTCGGGAGGGTAGATGTAAAGAAAAAGGTTTTCTTAATTTTTTAATTGACTACTTTGTCAAATAGTCTTTGTTTTTTAAAAACGTCAATATGTGACTTTTGTGTTAAAGAATTTATAGAAGAATAAAATATTAAATGTCGTTTCTTAATTTTACAAAGCAACACATTAGTTTTATTTCATTCTAAATAATACGATTTAGTCATATATATATATATGAAATTTTACTTTAAAAAATAGAACGACGCATAAGAACGACCTTTCTAAAAATGTTGATACAGAGACCGTAATTTTTAAATGTTTCATAAAACGCGACCCCTGTAATGAGAAACTTAATTTGTCCCCGCAATAAATATGAAAAGCGGGATTAAGCATTTTTATGTCAAAGGATACGTCCGTTTATGGAGAGGCGACCTTGACTCGTAATTATTTAAGTGTTGCGAAATGCAGAGAATTGTCAGCCGATATGTTTGACTTAAGTGTTTATGTAAAAATATAAGTTTACCCATGATTAAAAAACATGACGTCCTAATAATTTACGTACTACGAAATCTTGACGTAATACTTCAGTTAACTATTACCGAAATGATTAAAACCACTTACCCTCTTGTTGTCTCGAAACTTCAGCCAGCCACTGATGACACTGTTGTCTACGTCCGAACAATCTTCTTCTTCTACCTCCGACCTCCTGGACAGCAGAGGGGACCCTCCAGGACTGTCCAGGATCTCTCGCCTCCTCATCACAGGCGTGCATTGTTGAGACAACCTGCCCTCGTTGACCAGGTCACTCCGTCTACCTAGGACTGGAGTAGCGTGAGCCGAGACTCCTCCCAAAAGCCCACGTCTTGTGGCAAACGGACTACCTTCCCAAGGCCGTTTGGGATTGGTTTTGCATTCTGCATGGAGGCACAGAGCATCGAAATTTGCAAGTTCCACTGACACCCTGGTCTGCAGTCCACTAGGATGTGTGGTCAGAATGGTCTGCTTCGCAATGCTGCAGCCGTGACGGTGGATCTCCTCGCGTCTCTCCATCTTGTGTAAGTATTACAGCATCAGGGCAGGTTTTCGTTGTGTAAAATCCATTTCTAGGTCTTTTGCCCCATCTGGTAAGAAACACATTATATTAGTACTGATTTATTTTTCAATATTACACTTAATAAATAATGAATCATAAAATATGTACCAAAAATTCTGCATAAAATTAGTTTTATTTAACAACTACATGATTATAATCATTTATTTATTCAGAAAATTTACATATATGATATTACAGCTTACGCCATTGAGTTATACCGGTAATTTTATATAATGTACTACCTCTATATAGTACCCATCATTTGTTTGTTATACACACAAATAAACAATATACAAACAGCGATAGAATTGCACCACTTGTATGTCAGGGCATAATGACAGGTTGCTGATCGTTCGTCGAGTGCAAACTATCATTACCGGTAATGTTACTTATTAGACGTCTAGACTAGCACACGGTGACTATTATGTCGAGCTACTTTGTACTTTCTTTAAGTTATTTTCATTCTTAGAAACAAACTGAAGTTGTCTAGCTGGAGTGTAATTTATCATTTGTGAATTTATACTAGTGTTGAAATATTTTTAACCGACTTAAAGAAGGAGGTTTTACAGTTTTACCTGTATATGTGTGTATGTATTTGTGCGATTATCTCATGATTGGCTGAACCAATTTTGATGCGGTTTTCAGAAAAGTATTTGTTACACTTAGGAGACATAACATAACAAAACATAACATCACGCCTTTTATCCCCAAAGGGGTAGGCAGAGGTGCACATTATGCCACTGTACAATGTAACACGCAATATTCACTATTTATGTTACGAGTCCCATGTAATAGGGGGCGAGCCTATTGCCATATACCAGGCACAATTCCAGACTCCATGCTACTACTGAGATTTTTTTTAAAACCCAGTAATACTTTGCCCGTCCCGGGAATCGAACCCGAGACCCCTTGCCCGGCAGTTACACTTGCAACCACTCGGCCAACGAGGCAGTCAGGCGAATGTTTTAGTATATTAAATAACCGACGTCAAGAAAAGAGGGGGTTGAAGTCGGTTCTTTATAAACATAAAAAGGTAAGGTAATTACCTTATTTAATTTCAGAGGGATGAGTATTTTGGAAAATCAATTAACTGTTTTGATTAATACTGCGTTACTTTTTACTTATTTCTATTGTGTTATTAAAGGTGTCCTATACTTTTTCATAAACTTTCTCATTTGGTTCAGCCTTTTAGGTAAAACAATTCTAGTCTAAAGTAATTTCTTACAAAATAAAGCCTGAATAGTCGAAGATGATAGAAACTTCACTTTCAAGACATATTGGGTCACTACGAACTTAAGTGGGTCGACGAATAATTTAATTAAACAAAATTGACAGTTTAATTGTACAATTAAGAACACTTAGAAGGTTCAGTTAAAAGTTATTTAACCGGGACTATCTTGGAATTTTCAACTCGTATTGACTTATGGGCAACATTAATTTTGTAATTTTTTGAGTAGAATTTTATTATTTTGTTTCGTACTGATTGTGAATAAACCAGTACTTCTATTTCGGTGGTGAGGGTTTTTAGACATCAACCTAAGTTTAACAAAAAATCATATTTGCTTCCTCGTGTATAAATCTAGAATGTATGTACCAATACGTTTCTGGTTCTGTTGTCTGCATGTGTATAGTGGCGTCATAAAAGAATTTTATTTTCTTTTTTCTTTTCTGACTGCCTCGTTGGTCGCAAGTCCGACTGCCGGGCAAGGGGTCTCGGGTTCGATTCAAAGGTCAGGCAAAATATTACTCGGTTTTTCAAACAATCTCAGTAGTAGCACAGAGTCTGGAATTGTGTCCGGTATATGGGAATAGGCTCACCCCCTATTACATGGGACTCGTAACATAAATAGTGAAAAGTGGGTGATACATTGTACAGTGGCATTAAGTGCCGTAATGTGCACCCACCCCTTCGGGGATAAAAGGCGTGATGTTATGTCTTTCTTTTCTTCCTTAAATCCGTAGCACGTTAGAATAAAAACGTTATTGTCCGCTACAATAAATATTGTTACTCAATATTCGACAAATTAGTATTCTATGTTTTCGATAGTTTAAATTAATTTTTACAAAGTAACTCATTACCATCACACTAATATTAAAAATGTGAAGGTTTCTTTTTTTGGGTTTGTCCATCGTCCACGCTGAAACTACTGAATGAATTTAGATGAAATTTGGTAGACTGACAGGGTATGGGCTGGCCTAGATGATAGGATACATATAATAAAACAGGAATCATATTCTACGCGTTCGGACTCGCGGGCAACAGCTAGTCACTAATAATTACCGCTTTAATATCTTAGAAATAATTTCACACAATTTTCGCTTACTTTCTCACTGTATTGGTTAGCGGGTTTACAGCCTACAGGAAGTCGAGTGAACTAGTAATAAACCGTGTCATAAAACTAGGACCGCGGCTTAATGCCTCCACAGAACTGCACTCGTAATTGGTACCTACTGATTGCTTTTCTGAGTATGTAATGTTGTGATTGTCTGAACTGAACTTATCGTGTTTGTAACTGCCCCAAATGGTTGTAAGTGTGACTGCTGGGCAAGGGGTCTCGGGTTCGATTCCTGAGTCAGGCAAAATATTACTGGGTGTTTAAAAAAAACCTCAGTAGTAGCACGGTATCTATAATTGCGCCCGGTATCTGGCAAAAGGCTCACCCCCTATTACATAGGACTCATAACATTATAGTGAAAAGTGGGTGTTACATTGTACAGTGGCATTAAGTTCCGTAATGTGCACTTCCGCCTACCCCTTCAAGGATAAAAGGCGTGATGTTATGTTAATGTATGTCTTTGTCAAGACAAGAGAAGTGTCATTATGCTATGGGGTAAGCGCTTATCATAATTTCAAAGATATAATTTAAGATTTCAAAAACTAAAAACTCTTTTTGTTGTATTTTTTCATCTCGTACTGGAACTGGAGATCGCTATAAATGCTTATAATCAAGAAATCAGTCTTTAAACGATTAATGTAGCATAAATGTACTGTAAGATGGAGGCCCATCTTAAAATCAGAATAATTTCAAGAGCCCCAGTCCCTTCGTAATAAACCAAACATTATTTCTGTCTGTCCTTCACAAAAAGCTTCAAATTGCCGGTCTTAGTTAAACAGGCTTTTATTGTAATAATTCGAGAGGTCATAGATCTCCACCCAGTTATAGAGAGGGGCAATACTACAACACCGAATGGGAATGAGTCTCGAAAACTCTTTAATGAAGTTAAGGAGTTTCCATAATACTTCGTGGGGTTCAATTCAAATGTCGTGTTCATTTATTACTTGTTTTAATAGGATTAAAGAATGCAAAGCTCCCGTTAATAATCGGGGAATGGGTCATTATTTTTCATCGGAGTGGCATTAAATATCTGCATAGTTAATGACTTTGTTGGCGCATTTACTTGCAAACTACGGTTTGATGGCGTAATGTTTGTCATTAATGTGATTAAGTATGTTCATTGTTAGATACAAAACTATTACGGACATGACCTGATAATTTATGATTGGCACAAGTTTATTTTTTATATGGATAAGCCGGTAAACGAACAGACGGATCACCTGATAGTAAGCAATCGGCATCGCCCATGGACACCTGAAACACCAAAAACATTACAAGTGCGTTACCGGCCTTTTGGGAATTAGGAGTTTGACGATCGTTGGGGATTCGGGGATTGGGGAGATTGAGGAAGGGGGGAGGGTAGCTGGGCCTCCAGTAACCTCACTCACATGACGAAATACAACGCAAGCGTTGCTTCACGTCGGTTTTCTGTGAGGCCGTGGTATCACTCCGGTCGAGCCGACCCAATCGTGCCGAAGCATGGCTCTCCCATACTTTTATGTTATTTATGGTACAAAAAGTATTTTAAAAAATACTTCGCGATAGTAAAACCAACAATCGCAAAAATACTGCATCACTTTTAAATACCTTTCTTAAACAATTTAACTGTCTTGAACAAAAGAGTTACCTTTCGACGATTACTTAAAGCGATTCTTTAGAAGTCCTACAGAATAAACATTTAGCCGTATGTGCTATAAATAATGTATGTAAAACCGTTTAAAAGCCGGTTACCGTCGGCCGGTAAACGGTGGTCATTACCATCATTACCGTTACTTACCGTCCGGTAATGATATGCTTACTGTCACTGAATTATGGAACGCCTGAATTTTTGTAGGCTTTGAACGTTTTCTTTTTCTATGTAGTTAGTGTTGGTTCTATGAAGAATACTCAGCCTAATGTTACCTATGATTACAAATAATACATCTTGTTACTATTATATAAAACTGAAGAGTTATTTTACTCTGGAGTAGAACTAGAACTACTGGTCTGATTTGAAAAATTCTATTTGTGTTGGATAGTCCATTTATTAAGGAAGGTTATAAGCTATACGACAACACGCTATCATCAATAAGACCAGAGCAGAGTTGGTCAAACCGCGCGAGTATATAGTATTGTTTTACTGGTTATGTCATTAGTTTCAATTGCTATTAGAGGTTTATTTGGCCAACAATGGACCAAACTAGGCTGATGATAAGAAAATTATTCGGCCAGCCAAACCTTATTCGATCTTAACATCTTTGCGACTGACAAAGTTTACCATTTGCATACATAGCAGAACACATAACATAACATCACGCCTTTTATCCCTGAAGGGGTAGGCAGAGGTGCACACAGAAGTAACACCCACTTTTTCACTATTTATGTTATGAGTCCCATGTAATAGGGGGTGAGCCTATTGCCATATACCGGGTACATTTCCAGACTCCGTGCTACTACTGAGATTTTTTTAAAAACTCAGTAATACTTTGCCCGACCCGGGAATCGAACCCGAGACCCCTTGCCCGGCAGCCGCACTTGCGACCACTCGGCCAACGGGGCAGTACATAGCAGAACCAGGAACAAAACATTCCAACAGTCCAGCCTCTGTCCTAGCCACCTATATCGACATATCCTTTCTATTTTATGGTACAAGCCGGTATGAGTAGATGGATCACCTGATGGTAAGCAATCGTCATCGCCCATGGACACCTGGAACACCAGAGGCGTTACAACTGCGTTACCGGTCTTTTGGGGATTACGAGTTTGAGGATCGTTAGGGATTCTAGGATTGTGGAGATTTAGGAAGGGGGGTAAGGTAATTAGGCGTCTGGTAACCTCACTAACATGACAAAACACAA